>JAVKLA010000088.1:6707681-6725878 GCA_034782735.1 Sagittarius serpentarius
GCGCGCAGGGAAGTGGCGGCATGGCAGAGAAATGGCGAGGGCGGGGACAGGCAGCGAGGGGTGGCAGGGAAGGAGGAAGAGGAGTTAGAGGTTGCTGAGGTTCGTGTCCGTGGTGCTGAGGGAGCAGCGGGCCAGGGATGGAGTTGTGGGGTGCATTGGAGACCTGGCAGTCTGGCAGGGAGAGGAGGATGCTGAGGCCTGGGGTACAGAAGGATGTTGCGGCTGGGCGGGACAGGTCCTGGAGTGAGGATGTGAGAGGGATGCGTTGCCTTCATCCCTGAGGTGAGCCCTGTTCTGTGTCTAGGGCCTCAGCGGTACCTTCCCAGTGTCCGTTCTGGCAGCAAGGGTCCTGGTTTGTTTGGGGACACAAAGAACTTGGTAGTATTTTTGAGAAAGGCATGATGGTGTGAGTAGTATCCATCACGGATCAGATTTTCTTCTGGTGTGTTCACCGTGAACTTTGACTGTTTGCATCTGCTAACACATGCTATGTTTAACTTCTTCAATCTGAAGGATTGTTTGATACGTGCATTCCCATTGCAGTCAGTAAACAGACTGTGAGAATTAAGCATCTCTTAAACATGAAGGCATGAGAACAGTAAAGCAGATTTCTTTAGTTCTTTCAGGACTTTTTGAACTGGAGAAGTGGGTTAAGCCTCCTGCCATTTAATTCTATTCAAACAGGAAGTGGGCAACAGTCAGTGACAGGAGTTGAAGCTTCAGATGATGCTAACAGTTACTGGCGGATTCGTGGGAAGAATGACGGCAGTTGCCAACGCGGAACACCAGTGAAATGTGGGCAAGCTATACGACTTACCCATGTTAACACAGGAAAAAATTTACACACTCATCACTTCCCGTCGCCACTCTCCAATAACCAAGTGAGTTGTTTTAAATCTTAAGCTTCTGTATAAATAGTGCATGCTATTGACAGTACTTCTCTCCAGTTTTTCATGTGCAGGCTTGGGTACCAGCTGCCAGAAACAGTATGTCTGTGTATACCTAGAGTTCAAGTATATGCGTTTCTGCATCTTGGAATAATGTATTTAAGTTCTCGACAGTGGTAAAATTTAATATGTACCAGTACTGGTGTTTCACAGTATTTTTTTTATTCTGCACCATTGCTACTGGGAAGACTGTTCTGAAATGTTTAGCACTTTCAAGGTGTTGGAGACTTGGTGCTTCCCTCAACATTGTGAGGATTACTCTAGAGCAAGGCAACTAATCATGTGTTATAACACTAGGCATTCCTATATCCAAGTTCCTTGGTGATCCAATCTATTAGTCTCAGTCATCTTTTCACTATCACTATTTTAATTCACTATTCTTACTTAGCTGTCATCCTTCCACAGGAAAAATTAATCTCCTCTCACAATCGTATTTATTTATCATATTGTACATATCTAGAAGAGCGTAATTTCTACCTGTAATTAGGTCCCAGTCTTGTCTTTGAGCAAATGCTTCTCCAAGATTTTCAAATCTCACTTAAAATGAATAATGCAAACTCGTTGGAAGTTTGTCATTAGTAGTCCTTTTAGTCTTCCTTCAGGCTATGTAGACAGGTCATTAGATTCAAAGTTGGAAGACCTGACTCTTTGTGAAAAAGGTTTGTCTTTTACCATGAATAAACTGGCTGAAACAATAAGGTCTAGTTTTGTGTAGGGTATCTAGGTGATCTGGTTACTTAAACAAAAGAAGTGATGGAAAAATAGCATTTTGGAAAAATTATTTAAGGAACAGATTGATTCTAAAACCTTCCTCCAGCTTTCATTTGTCAGTTTAGACAATTCATGTAACAGTCATTAATGTAAAAATGTTCAGTGACTGTTACGCTGCTTCTTTGGTTTTGCTATGTGCTTGCACAGTATCTAAGTGAAAGGAAAGTTTGCATGACTTCCCAGAGATTGACAGGACTGTGATGTATGATGTTATTGAAATATGATGTAGTTATGAACACAAACTTGTATTTCATGTTCTTAACAGAAGTTGGATTTTCAATTATTATGTTGTCTTTCACACTTTTTGGACTACATAAACATGAATTAACATGACCCTAAAATTTTAGGTTGCTAGGTGCAAACTGTTGCAGTTCTATTTTCACGTTGTTCATCACTTCTGGTTATCAGATTTTTAAGAATTAAAGGCTGTCTGGAGTCCTAAACAGTTGGAGTTTAGCCTATCCGGTTTCTGGAAATGCTTAGAATTTTTTTTGGTGCATAATGAAATCTAATCTCTGACTTTTGTTTTAGCAGGAATTAATTTGCTTTAATGGTCTTTATTTTTTGAAGAGCTATTCTATCTGAAGAAAGAGTGTAAACCAGAATAGTTGTTGACCCAGTTATAAGCTTGATATAATTAACTAAAAAAGGAATATGATTACTTAATAAGATAAGATAAATTGTTGGGACGCTGTGATAAAAACAGACGCTGAAAAAAATTGTTGCAGTGGTAACTATGAAGATAGTCATACTACAAAACTAAATGTCTACAGACTTTTTTGAGTGGGGAAAATTTGCATCAGCATTAGTGGTGTTACTTTTGATTTTTTTCTCAGAAGGATTGTTCTGATCTCTGTACTCAAGTCCTCTTTCATTTCATTTGCAATGTATGTTGGGATTTGTGGGCACTTTTTGCTCAGATTACATGTTGGAGTTTGTTGGCACTCTGTGTTCAGATTGTAGTGGTAGAAAGTTACTGCTTCTGGATTTCATAACTCTTGACAAAGCAATGCAACAACACTTTCTTTCCTCTCCATCCTTGCTTTTCAGCTCTGCTGACTTTGTGGTTGATATTTTTGTGTCTGTATTGGAGGTATCTGCTTACATTTTCACTTCAGGAAGTTTGTGTCTCTAACAGGAAGTAAGTGCCTTTGGTGATGATGGCGAAGGAGATGACCTCGATATATGGATTGTGCAATGCAGTGGGACTTACTGGGAGCGGGAGGATGCGGTGCGCTTCAAGCACGTAGGAACTGAGGTGTTCCTTTCAATAACAGGGGAACAGTATGGCCATCCCATTAGAGGCCAACGGGAAGTTCATGGCATGCCTACTGCTAATCATCACAACTATTGGAAAGCAATGGAGGGAGTCTTCATCAAACCCAGTACGGACCCTGCAAAACATGATGAGCTCTGAATTGACAGAGGATCCAAAATGCTTCAGTTTACTCCAGTGTTCGGAGATGCTAATCCTTGGTCTCTTATAGTCCCACCTTGCCTATGTGTCTGACTTTCTGTACTACTGAAGGGCATTAGTTCATTCTAGGAATGCAGCACTTCTGTGGGGAATGGCATCTGACAGGTTCAGCCATCAAAATTTATTTGGTGAAATCCTTTCTGAATTTTCAAGCTTAGTTGGTGAAACTAGTTCATACATCTGTTAGTTTTCATTGTCATTTGTTTTGCCTGTTAATTTGTCTCGAATTTGAAGGAAATGGAAAAACTGAAGTAATATATTTCTGTAGTCCCAAGTGCAAGAAAGCTTTGTATTTTGTAATCTTTTTCCAGTTACAATTAAATATTTGGAAACTGATTTCTACTTCTTAGTGAGACAGTGTTATTAATGAGGAGATGGAGTAAGTCTAGAAAGGGAAAAATAGTTCTCGAATATGGTGTCTTTTGAATGGCTTGAAGTCAGCTATTCAGCCTTCCAGAAAAAAGATGTGGTCCATTTGAAAATTGCTTCCAATGTCTTTCTTGAGTTTCATTGTGTACTGTATTGGAAGAGTTGAAAATACTGTGTATGTTGGAGTAAGAAGACAAAGTTTTAATTTATTCACTTTCTCCAAGAAGTTCAGATTTTCTGGTAGTGGTGATACTGCTAATTGTCAAATGGTAAGACTGTTCTGCTCTATGAACTGGCGCAGAAAGCTACTGTTTGTTTAATATTAGAATTTTATAATATTCCATGTGATGCAAAGGAACAGTTGAATTTGACTGATGTTGTGCTTGTATGTCACTCTACAAGATCAGTATGAGAATCCAGATGAATAAATAGTGGGGCATATACCCATGTGGGGGTTTTTTATGTGAATCCAGAAGAAGAGAAAAAAGATTCTTAGACAATGGTTTGGTCCTGGATTTTTGACAGGATGGTACGCTGTGGAGTGCTAGCAAGGAATCTTCACTGAACAAGTTACGAATTTCTGTGTTCCTCTCTCTCTATGAAAAGAGAAAAAAACTAATTCTTGAATGTTTGTTACACGGTGTTACTGGAAATACTGATTAAAATTCAAAGTACCATACATTTTTTATTTGTTTTAAACAGAAAAGCTCACAAAATCAGTATGAAAAGTCAAAATTCAGATGTTCTTGTCTCCATGTGTAAATAGTTCATTGATTATGGTCTTAATTAGTCAATCAGTTAAAGAAGCAGGGAACTAATTTACTGCTTTTACAGCTCCGGTTATGCTGCAGTGTTAGCATGTTGTGTTGAGAAGCTGCAACAGGCAATTGCAGTTAAGCTTTATAAATATACCTACTGATACGTGCTTCATACTCTGTGATGCCTCGTGCAGTTGTGCTGTACAGGCTAGCTTCAGGTTTTATTTAAGGGTTTACTACTGGTGAAGATCCTCACACCCTGTGGAACAAGGAAACTCTGTAACAGTTGTTTTGTGTACCTGATTAATTTTCTTCGAAGAAAAAGGTAAGACTTTTTCTATGAATCTTAGTTGCATGTGGGTGTTGAAGGATTACAGGCATTTTGGAGAGCAATTAGCTGGCTTTTGCCGGTTTGTATTAGAAGTAAACTTTTATGTGATGAATGTTTCGGGTTCACTGATATTCCTGACTGATTGGTATTGAAGTTGTAGCTATAAAGGATAACTATTTAAAAACAAACCAAACCTTCTGCATAAACAAGCTGACTTCTGCTTTCCTTTATTAAAAAGGAGGAGGCTTTTCTTTTGAAGTTGGTATGTGAGTAAACACAAAAAGAGTGGTAGCATTTGGCAGGAGAAAGAAACAAATTTGGCAATGGGCTCTCTGTTACTAAGAGCTAAATGCTTTATGCCTAAACCATACGGGCTTAGTGTTTGTGCACCTGTGGAGTATTGAGTTGGCTGAGAAGGGGTAGAGCTGTGTGGCTTATCATGGTCTGTGTGCCAGGTACTATCCCTACCCAATGTTTATCTCTGCCTCGATGTTTCTGTCCTAGCAAAGGTATTTATCAGTCTTATTTATTATGCTTGAGTGGGATCTCACTGGACCTTCCTCTTTCTGTTCTGGATTTGAGCCAAATTGGTTTGGTGAGGCTGAGAAAGAACTGACCTTAGTTCTTACTGCTTACTTTCTACTATGATCTCAGTTTTGAAAACATTTGTACCTTCTGTTCCTAAAGAACCAAGCTTCCACACACACATATATCCGTGAATGCCTTATTTAAAGATATATCCAACAATACTGCTATGAACTGAGTTTCCTTCGCTTTTGATTCTGACCAAAGTGTAAAAGTCACTTGGCCTTAATATTTCACTTGTGCATGTGTCACAATCGATTCCGCCCCCCCCCCCCCCGCCAATTCTTATCACTATCAGTTGTGCTGAAGGACTCTTAAATAAGGCCAGTTCAAGTACATCTTACTTTGGAAAGGTCTAATATAGTACTAAAAAAAACTATTGGTACTCCTAGCATGCTAAATGCAGACTACAAAAGTTTTAGGTTCATGTAGGAAGTGCAAAAGCTTATAGCTGTGAAAAATGACAGCTTGTGCTAATGTGCTTTCCTTTCTATATAACTTCTAGATTTACCAGACTTGCATTGGTATCTGTTTAATGCCATGCTTTATGCTTTAAACTGAATTACTGAGATTTCAGAATCTGATTCAGGTGGTTTTATTTACTTTGGCTGCTTACAATTCAACTTGCCAGTTGTTCCCCCACAGCTGAGGACTAGAGCGTTGGAGAACCCTAGTTTTTATATTGTTGGGGTTTGTTGTTGGTTGTTTTCTGTATGACTTTTATCATCTGCCTAAAGATGTTGGACTCGGGTAAAATGTGAAATGCTGAGAAATGTACATATGAAAGTTGGGAATGCTGTTTTGCATCTTTCTTTCCCTTTATTTTAAGGCAATAAACTAGATTTTATAATACCTCTTGTCAAAATTCTCTATACACTTCAAGGTTAAGTGAAAACTATTTTGGTTTCTGATGCTAGCAGAAAATAATTCTTTCAGATAACTGACAGGTGCTTTCCAATTTCTTGCTCACTGCTACTACAATAATTCTTTGAAAAGGCGCACCCATGTTGTTACTTTTCCTTTAATAAAATAGAAAGGCTTTTGGAAAAAGAAGTAGAGGGATCCTTATGTATAGTTGTTCTCAGTGGGAATGATTGCTAAAGACAATGTACCTACTTTAAACTCTCTACTTTAAAAAAAAATCTGTCAAATACTGCATTTTACAGATATGCATATATCTAGTTCAACGTAAAATGACAAAATGTTCCTTAGATGTGTTAATTTTGGAGGCAAGTGTGTGTGTCTACAGACATTTTTACTCTTTATTTCCTGAGGCTTTTTAAAGCTCTGTATAACTGCTCAACATACGAACACTTGCCACACATTTTGACTTCTCAGTCAGTATGAATGGGAACTGGTTTTAGCTCTTTGAAAGTGCTAGAGGGGATGTACTGCTCATTGGTTCTTCATTCTGAATGTCAAGTCTAAAGATAAGCCAATGTTTTCATTTATTATGTTTGGGAAAACTAATTGGGTATATCTGTTCTTATTAAGTTAAATTAGCATGTATTTTTAGAAATCAAAAAAAGAAAAAAATTACAGTCATAACAACCCTGTAACAGTTATGCTAACTCAGCAGCATTCTTAAGCCTGTTTTGCTGAATCTTCTTTCTGTCCTGCCTTTCTTTTCCAGCACCGAAGCACTATGTGTCACTGTAGACGCACCATGTTTCGCACCTGTACTAGACAGGGGCTGAACCTTAGAAATATTTCCTTCCAGCAGCAGCATCTTGCTAGGTGTCTGACCCCCTGGCTGGCATGCTTGCTGGCTTTTTGGTTAGGTTCCCTGCTGGCAGCTGGGAAATTGCTAAGAGCCTGTGAGAGACTTGTGTATGCAGGGTGCCATGATGTTGCCTGCCCCTTTTTCCTAGTTTTGCATTCTTATCTGTGCCCTTTTGATTTTGCAGTTTTCTCTTCAAACACATCTTCCCGTAATCCAGCTCTGGGCCACCATTCAAATATCTTTGATAATTAATTGCTTCATAACATGGCTGTTTCATCAGCTGCCTTTCAGGAACCCATGTGTTTGGGCTTACAAGACAGCACCCATGGTTGTGTCATTAAGCTTTTTAAGGAAACGTTTTTTAAAAAAAAAAAGTTACTCTTAAATAGGAATACTCGGAGCTAAGGAAGTGCTTTCTTCCTACAGTCTCCTTGATTCTGTTCTGTGGGGTAGGAAGCACAGGGGATGGTTTGCTTCCTCAAGAAGGAATAAAATGTTCAACCTTACAAACTTGGAGTTGCATTGGAAGCACAAGGCAATTCAAACTTACCTTAGGGTATGTAGTGTTTATTACGTATGCAAGTCACAAACAGTAATAAACTTTAGGGTCCTAAGGTTATTTTAAATACTTAGAGGAATAACTATTATATACCTTCTCCCCTCCTCCCACCAACATTGTAAGCGTCTCAGTATTCCCATGTTTATAAATACGTTAGCAAGACCTTGAGTATTTATACGTAATAACTTATTTTTACTGTATGCAAAAGATGGAACACCAGGGTTAGCTCCTAATCTGTTTCTTTAATCAAACTTGCAGTAATTTCAGCGATGTGTGGGAATTGCTTGAGAGATGGTCAGCCAGTTCCTCTGAGGACGGTACTGAATTACTTTGGGTGTGTATGAGACAAGGAGGCAATATAGTGAGCACCGTGAAAGTGGATTTCAGCAATTGCATGGTTCAATGCTTCTTTCTCTTTAAATTGCAGCAAATTAAACTGATTATAAAAACCTTTTACTATATTTGGTATTGTACTAATGCTAAATCAGCACAAAGTTCACAGTGGAATCCTCTTATGACAGCTCTGATATTGATTCAAGCTGCTGTTTTGTGAGGGATTCAGCTGTCTTCAATCCTTTGGGAAAATGGTGTCCTGCTTCATTAGGGTTAGAAGTGTTAGAAGCTGTATGACATCTCAAGGGTACCGAACCCTCATGAAACACATTACAAATTAATCGGAGTGTGTGCAAGCTATAGAGCTGCCTAATTAGTTCCTTTTTTTAAAAACTATAAAAATAATGTGCAGGTGCTGGCTTTGCATGTCTGGAGGACTGTCGAGCTTGGACTCCGACCTAAGGCTCTGCGTGCTTGATCTTCATGACGGTCATATATTTTATTCACCTAAGCTTCATTTTCTGATAGTGCGGAGCAGTAGTGGAGGTGTGTGCTGTACTGAACATCGACATATCTGGGGTGAATCTAGTGTAACTCAAACCACAGCTAAACATAAAACACAATAGGTACCTGATGTTGTTACAGTCCTCCTGCGGATGCCTTCTCGGCCCCATCTCTACCTGCCCCGCCGCTGCAGGCTGGAAGGTCGGGCTGGCTGCAAGCGCCTTCCCGCTGCTCCCCGGCTGTTCGCAGGTGCCCCACGGAGCGCCCTTAACACCAGAGTTCGTTTCCTACCCGCTTAAATCCAGGTGACTACTCTGTCCTGCCTAGGAAACAGCCCTGTAGATGACCTGTATAAAAAGGTGGCTGCGAGCAGAGCCGCTCTGAGGCAAAGGGGACGGGCGCGCCCCTCTCCCCGCGCCGCCCCCGGGCGGGCAGCGTTGCCGCGGGCGGAGGGAGCGGCCGCTAGTCAGCGCTGCGCGCCGGCCGGCGGGCGCCTCGGGCAGCCCGGCGGTGTTTCAGCAGCGTGGCTTTGACCGCCTGCAAGTTTCTACTCTTCGGGGGGAAACAAATGACGTCCGCTTCCCCTGCGTTATGCTGCGAGGGCGATCGACTGCTGTAAGACCTCCTGTGCGGCCGTGTCTCGCGTTAAGTGCGCTCTGCCAAGTCGCGTACTGCTCGCTTATTCGAAAGGCAAGCTAACATTAGCGTGGGCTATGAAGCGATGCTTTAGGCATTTGTTTACCATCTCTCTATAGGATCGATAAAGTGCGGCCAAGGCTGAAGTCTGTTTGCTTGCAGTAGACGTTTAAGGCAATTACCTGTATCATAAAATTAAATACCGGTTTCCGCTCAGTGGCGGGAGGAAAGGCACAAAAGGATCGTTAAACGGGGAGCTCTCTTCTCCTCCCGTCATCTACAGCAATCCCGTTGCGTTTTGCGGGATCTCGAAAACAAAAGCTAAAATCAAACGATCTGTTTCTACCCAGTGTAAGATGGGTTGCAGGTCAGTGGTAATACTTACATGAACACATCTTGTCCCTAGCGTAACAACCCGGCTCTCCTTGGCTGTTGCCTGCACCGCTTCCCCTGGAGCCGATCCTGTGCCCTCCGCCGTGGGTTCCCTTAGGCGTTAGGATGAAAGCCGAGCTGCCGTCTCTTTCCGAGACGGTATCGGTTTGCGAGCCGCTGGGATGCTGCACCCGTCGGCTTCTCCCCGTCATTCTGAGGGGCTGCAGCTCCCGCTGCCTGCGTGGGTCGCCCACGTCGCGCTGTTCTTGGTGGGGACTGCGGGCTGGCGGGTCCGGCTCCCCTCCCTGCCGGCGCAGTTATTGCCGAGGACTTCGTTCATTTGCCAAATGGTCGTAGATTTTTCTGCAAATCCGCCCGGCAGCGCAGCTTTGGTTTCTCAGCATCAGCCGCCTGCCCATATTCCTTCATGTCTAGCGGAAAGACGATCGTGCCTAGGAGCCTTCTGCCATCCCGGGTACCGGTATTTGCGAGCCAGCCTCTGCGAAAGGCGATACTCAGGTGATGGCAGGAGGCTTCCTCCCAGACCCGCTTTCCCGCAGCCGAAACTGTCCTCACGCCGCGCTCTGCCTCTGCCCCCTCCCCACCCTTCTCCTCACCCCCCGCGGCTCCTGCCTGCTCCGCCGGGCACGGTCGTCGTCTCTTTATTCAGCCTCGCCTGTTGCAGCGGGGCGGGGGGGGGAGCGGGGAGGTCCCACCTCATGTGCGCAGCCCCGAGCCACGTGTACCGGCGCCGCTGTCAGCCTGCCGGCGGCCCCGGCGGGGCCCCGGGCTGTGGGCAGAGCCCGGCTCCCGGCAGCAGCCCCGGGGCGAGCACCCGGGGGGGACAGCTCCTCGCCGGCTGGGCGCGGCAATGCTTTGCCGCAAGGCCGTGACAGGGCCGAACCCCAGGGACGGGGCTGCGCCGGGCAGCGCCGCAGCCCTGTGCCCGGAGGGCCGGCGTGGGGCGGGGGTCCCTTCCCGGTTCCTCCGCTGCCTTCGTCCGGCTTCCTCTGGCCAGGTGGTAAGTTTAAAGCCCAGTAGCTCAAGAGCCCGCAAGGCTACCCACAGAAGCGCTGGGCTGGGGAATTACAGGAGAGCGGTGCCTCCTTGTGCCGAGAAAACACAGCAGCGCGTCAGTACCTGCCCGGGAGAGGGAGCCGAGGGGCGCACGGGCACTGCCGGACGCCCTGAGCGCTTGTCCCGCATCTGGGACATCCGGAGGGCGCCGTGCTTATGGAGACTCTTACCGTGTTGCTGTAGGGCTTGTGAGCGGGTTTCCAGCCCCGTCCGGCTGCTGACACTGTGAGGGAAACACGCCTTAATGCACCTCCAGCAGTTCCCATCCCACTACAAACTGATCTAGCTCGGTAACTGGCTTTGAAGGGTACGCGGAGTGTGGTGTGATAAAATAATTGTGTAGGCACTTGTTCAGTCACCGGTCTACTCCACTTGTATCCTCCCCGCTTGCTCAGAACGGGAAGGCTCATGGTTCGTGCCAGCAACATCTTAACACTGGGCTTGTGACTCCATCCCCCCAAAAAATCTGTTTACCATTAAACCTGTGAGGCTAAAACAGGCATCGCAAAGTGCAGAATGCGAGGCTTCTCCTGAAATTGCACCCAAGGGAGCACCATCTGCTGTCTCTCTTGCAAATATTATACTTTTCAACGCATTATCTCTGCCTTCGCTGGGTGCGGGTGTGGAGATGATTACTGTCGAGCTGGAGGCAATTTTCTATAAAGCTGCACAGCAAAACACGTTTATGTTGTGCTGCATTTCCTCAGCAATACAAACCCATGGTGGTGAGGGTGGCTCTTCGTCGAGCTTAGAGACTTCAGTCTCCGGGGCAAAATGGCTTAAAATGTTAGAATTTTTGTCTGTCTCCCTACATGGCCGCTGTTTTCCCTCACGAGATGAGAGGCTGGTTAGTGTCAGTGATTAACTGAAACCTAGCTAAAAAATCCCAGCAGCCTCGGAGGCCCCCCCCTCCCCCCGGTCTCGGCTCTGGGGGTAAAAGTGCTTCGTGTCGCCTCTTGGGAAAGCCGCCTTGGGGCTAAAGCCGGGCGCTGGAGGGCAGGGGGGATGCTGCTTGGCAAGAGGGGGTGACCGGACCGGCCAGAACAGACGCATTTGCTTCTCGGGGTATAAATCTCAGCTGGGAGAGCACAACTTCCTTCCTCCCTACCCCAAAAGGAAGAGGTAATTGTGATTTTTTGCAAGTGGCAGCTGGAGTGGAAGGGACACCCTCCTCCGGGAGAGCTGTGGTGGGTAGCGGAGAAAAGCCTGAAAACCCTCCCGAGACTGGAAGTTTCACAATGCAGCCTTCATAGCTTCCTCCCCAGCGCCACCCGAAAGCCTTGCCAGGGAGCGAGCCCCGTGTTCCCCCGCAGCGCTAAGGGATGGCGGCTCGTGTCCTGCGGGGACGGGAAAGTGGGGTCCCAAACGTGGAGAATGTCAGAACACAGTGAATGTGCGTGTCGGTGACGGAGAACGAGGGTTTCTGAGGCCGGCGGCCCCCAGCAGGGCAGGGGCGCGGACCTGGGAGGCGAACGGCGGTGGGAGGGGGCCGGGCAGGCGGGCGGGGGCTGCGTGGGGCAAGGCGCACGCGTGGAGGGGTTGTACAATGAGAGCTGGCCGGAGGAGGGTGCCTCAGCATCCTCAGCCCTGCTCTGCCCGCCGGGGCAGCCCCTGCTCTGCCGGGGAAGGGATGCTGCACGGGGCGGCGCTAGGAGGGCTGGTGCTGGGCGGGACGCTACCTTAAAAGGTGCTTTTGAAGGGAAAATAGTAAGGCAGAACGGCTCCTCTCTTTCCAGGCTGCTTTCTGCGCTCTTCTCCATAGGAAAGTTGCCCAGTATAGATCGTTCTTGGCAGAAAACCACCTTGACACTAATCATGCTTTCTCGCATCTGATGCCTTAAGGAACACTACGGTTCATAGTGAAAGAATAGTTGCTTAATACTTAACCTAAGAAAAGATCCATCCTAGTAAAGTGTTAGCTGAAGTCGAGGGATCTTTCGGTAGGAATAAGTGGAACTATGCTTAAGGTACTGGACTGGGACTGACGACCAGCACTCGGTTTGTAGCTGCAGAACCAGGTGATCCCAAACAACGTGTCGGTACCTCTTTGTCCCACCTGGAAGAGCAAATTAGAGGTTTTCTTTGCTTCGTCTGTGAGCGGAGCGCTGGGACCCGGGGCTGGTGTCCGGGAAGCCAGCAGGAAGGCTGGGTGACATGCCCTGGGCCGTCCTGCTGAACCCCTGCCCTCCCCAATGTCCTTCCCCCGCAGCTCCGCAGAGCGGCGGAAGATCACCCGCTGCCTCTCTCCTGTGGGCCTGCTCGGAGCAGGTTAAAATGGCGACGGGCCACCCTGTCCCTCGAAGGCAGCAGCTTCTGCGTGACCCTGCCCGGCCGCCCAGGCGCTCCGGGGCGAGCGGACGCAGGTGCCGGCTGGGGCCGGAGGGAGGCTGGGTGCCCTGCCGGGAGCCGGCGCCTCTCCCCGGGCTGCTCTGGCCGCTGCTCGGCGCTGCGGGGTGACAGGGGTGCCCCACTCCTCGCAGCCCTTCTCCGCCTGGTGCTTTCCGCCTCCAGGACCGACCGGCCGCGGGTGGGAGACCCGCGGCGCTCGCTTCTTTGCGGGAAGCGCGGCGAAACCCAGCGCGGCGGCACCCAGCGCGGCGGCGGGGTCGCCCCGAGCCCCCCGGGGTGTCCGGGCCGGGGTGTCCGGGCCGGGTTCTCCCGGCGGCACGGTCGGAGCAGCAGCGGGCTCCCTCCAGGCTGGTCTCCCGGGGCATTTATGCGCATCAGAGGGTTTACAATTGAATAACGGGCCAGAGAAGGATGTGCTTGGATTTCAGGGCTATTTTAGGCAGAAATAGTCGGAAATGTGAGTGAATAGCCTGAGCGATACTTACTGAACAGCCTCTCCTGCAGCGTCTCTTCCCTCCAGCCCAATCTATTTTATTGTGTGCCCGCAAGTTAATGAAAATATTGCGAGGCGTCTGTCGAGAAGTGACTTTAGTCGATGTCCCCTTTGCACTGCCCTGAGCCTCCCCTCCCCGTCTCTGCCAGGGCCGGTGGACGTGATTTTTTTGCGTCAGCCTCCCACGGAGGGGAAGGCGGTGGTTTCGAGCACACCTTCCCCGACGGAAGGGGGGCCCGCCCTCTGCAACCCCTCTAGCCCGGTGGGGGAAGCTCCTCGGGCTTGGGCGCCTTCCCTTCGGGCAGAGCCGCGCGAACAAGGCGGCGGGGCTGACTGTCAGCGGGGTCCTTTCAAGAGCCACGAGCCAGAGACCCTCCGAAATCCCCGTGCAATCCGTTGGCGGAGGTCGGTTTCACTCGGCAGCAGCTGTCGGGCTCGGCCGGCTGCTGCACCGGCCCTCGCTGATGAGCACCGAAGATGAGCCCCCGGCACTGAAACCCTTTCTTACCGCCGGCGGCAGCGCGGCTGGGCGCTGCCCGTCCCGCTCGCCGGCCGCTCGGATGCTCGCCCTGCCGTCGGGGCAGCGGGCGCGGAGCGGAGCCCGGGGAGAGCCTCCCTGCGGCACCGCCGGCCCGGGGAGCCGCGCCGCCCCGCGCCCCCCTCACCGCTCCTCTGCTGGAGGGGCGAGGCAGGGCAGGCTGTTGGCTTTAACCCACCTGCGAAGGGTTTTCCTGCTGTAGTGCCAAGAGCCATTCAGCTGGTCCAGGCTTTAAAGAAGACCCCTTACCCCACTGGCTCCCTCACACAGGATACAAATGGAAAGAAGTTTGGCTTCACTTTTCTCGATTTAAATGTTATCCTGATTCCCCCTGCCCCTATTTCAATTCTCTCCTGCTTTTTGTGTGTGTGTGTGTCAGAAAGATAAGAGAGATTGGGCAGGGGGCGCGACACTGGTGGTTGTTGGTTTGGTGGGGGTTTTTTTTCTTGTAAATATTTACCTTTCAGTAGGGATATCTGTATGTGAAGAGGAAAAGGAGGGGAAGAAAGGATCGATTCTGATCAGACAGTTTGGCCAGAGATTCAACAGGGGAACACCAAAACTACCCTTTCCCTTGCTCCAAATGCTACTATGAATGCCCTAAATTAATTACTTGGTATTTGGGGGTGGGCAGTGAGGAATCCTTCGCTTTGCTGGTACTTGGTGTCTGTAACAGCTTGCATGTGAAGGTGGCCTCCATACTTCTCTAGGGCTGTTGAGATATCCCCTTTTCCTTCAGAATGGGAAGTCTTTCATTTTTTGCTTCCCTTGGAGCAGAGCCTCCATTTTGTTTGAATTTTTCAAAATAATTTAGAGATGTTAAAGGTGTAACCATTGTAAAAGGAAAACAAGCAACAGAACTTTCTGCTCGTGGGCTGTGTAAAACCAGATTGCTGTCACCCTAAACTTGTTCTGAAATATGATGGGGATTCACAGTGGAGAACAAACCAGTTTGTCTGCTAGCACTGTGTGATGGTGGCTTTCGTATTCAGTGTAACTCCCCATTGATTTTAATTGTGCAAACTGCTCACAAAGATGTAGCGACTCCTGGCAAAGGTGGTCTTTCTCAGTAGATGGGTGTTTGAGGGAGGCAGGGGTCTGCCGTTTGTTGTAGTAGTAGCAAGGTGACTCTTTAAAATATTTGACTTATGCCCATGCAAAATGGTACCTTCGAGTTTGCACTGTGCACAGCGGCTTATCATTGTCACCTGATTACTCTGTGTGTCTAAGGAGGTTTACAAGACCTAAGGAGGTTTACAAGACCTAAGGAGGTTTACAAGACAAGGGCTTGCCCACCTCTCAGGTGAGTGAGTAAGCAGGATCTTTACTGAGTCGGTGTTTGATACTGAGCCCAGGCAGCGTACCTAGTTCTGTGCAGTGCCACAAAGACTATTTTGGTTTGCCCCAAAGAACTTCCATTCTCAGTTAACTGCCCACCTGCTCTGTTTATGGCAGAGATCTCTGCCCGTGGAGCTTCTGGTGACAACACACTAAAGAGAAGAGCATGGTTTTAAAGCTCTGATGCTCTGAGATTCTTCCCATCTGTTCCCTTCTGAGCAGAGGGACGGGCCCTTTGCAAGGGCACAGGGCTGCTAGATCCAGGCTTTGCCTGGGGAAGCTTGCCATTCCCAGGAAGGGTTTAGCTAGAGTCTCAGAAGTTGTGTACAGATTGAGCCAGGCTTCAGCTGAAAAGCAGGGTGGATAATGCCATTGTCAAGCCTCCAGTGGAGCAGTTTGGCCACCTGCTACTCCCTTTGGATGGGAACAGGATGCTTAGTGGAGGGTTTATGAGGAAGGGAATATCCTTGCAGGTACCCCATGTGAATGGGTTTCTCTGGAGGAGTTAACAGTGAATACCTTTTTCCTAATCAATTGCAGCTAGGGTTTAGATTTTTTTTTATATGCCTCACCCTCTTTCTTAGCACTTAGTTTGTCATGATCGCCAGAACATCTCCTGTCTTCAGTCTGTGCTGGGATGAATCCTGAGGACTGGATGTGGAGCAGTGGCAGGATATGGCCCTAAAACCCAGCAGCTTGTGCTCCTTGTAGGGAAGTGGCTGTCTATGGCAGCCCTTCTAGAGGCAGCGTACACCCTCCACTGCGGCGGATGGAGCACAGTGCTGACCAGCAGGTCTAGGGAAAAAATTCTATTGTGCCTTGGTTTTCAGTAAATATGCTATGAGCTACCTACTGGTATTAAGACTAATCATAGGAGGTTTCCTCTCAAAGCTGTGGCTGGATTTATGTTGATCACTTTAAAACAAATCTTACAGATACATTTAGTAGAAGAATGTATAAAACCCCAACCCCCAAATGGTATTATGTAACCAATACAGTATTTAAGTGCCCCCTGTGTAAACTAACTGAAAAGCCTGCTGTTTGCCTTCTTTGCCTCTGTTATGTATTGGTCAACCGAAGCCGGGCGCTCTGTTTGCTGTTCTGATTACTATTTTAAAAGGAAAGATCCATAGGATCATGTTATCCAGAAAGTGAAAAAGACTTAAACCCCATTCACTGGGCTTAGAGAGGGCTCTGGGGCTGAGTGAGAGCCCTCTCGTGGGCTGCCCAGGGGTGTGGATTGCCAAGGGAGCTTGTGCCATTTGAAAGCGCACACACACCAAGGATCCAGTCCTGCACAGTGTACTTTGTCCCTTTATTTTGGCATGTGTAGTGCAGCAGTTCTCGGTGGCCTCTGCAGCCTCAGCCACAGGGTTCAGCTGAGCTCAGCAAAGATGAAGATGTGTTAGTATAGGGTCAAGGAGATGGTGGGAGCTAGTGGGCCAACTGGGAACAGTTCCTGCTGCTGTATCTAGAGCTGGTATCAGGTGGAAATGAGAGGAGGATTTCCTCTTGCTTTGAACCAAGAGGAGTTTGTAGGCTTTCCCCCTAATTTACTGTTATTGATCTGCCATCAGCTCCTTGCCCAGCTAAATCCTTTATTCAAGGTGCTGGATCTTAGGAGCACAGTGGTTTCCCATTATTGTTATAATCTTTTGCCAAAGAGAGATTCCCCCTTCTCAGTAATGCACCAAAGTGGAAGTAATCGCTCTTTTTTTCTTCTTGCATTTGTCCTTTCCTGTTTCATTCACCGATTGAAAAATGGCTAAAGAGCAGCCCCCATTTCACCTCCCCTTTTCCCTGATTGACTCAGCAGCTCCTGGGACAGAGAGAGGAAAGGGGCCTCGAGGTCACAACCTTCACAATCTTCAAAGCCCCTGCCGCTTCCAGCAGCTGTCACGGCTCTCACTGACCATATCCCCAGAAGGTCAGCAAAAAAATAAACACTGGGGCCCGACAGGTCCCCTTCTCATGCAAACTGGCCATTTCCCTCCCCAGCTCCCATTCCATGCATAGCTTACACATAGGAGACCCCCTTGGATTTGCACAGAGCTATGCAAGAGCAAAATGCCACAGAAAATAAAAGCAGAAGGGCTTCCTGGGCAGGCAGGGTGGGAAAAAGAAAAGCAGCTTCCTGAGCTCTCCATGCCCACCCACAGGCTGCTGCAGCCATTTTGTGTGCGCAAAGCCTGAAGGTGAAGCTGGGGAGGGGGCTGACTTTTCCCTGGGAAAAAGACTGCAGGGAAGGATTCAGCTTTTATATCTGCTTGTGCATGTGAGAGATAGGAGAGAAAAAAGAATCCAAAAGAAATAGGAAATTAAGCATAGACTGTAAAAGCCTGTTCATCAGGATTAGATTGCATCCCTCTCTTACAGCCAGCCTGCTTTCTGCACTCACCTTCCCCTGCAAAAAGTCATGATGAAGCAGAAACAGTGCCAGGGAGAAGCGCAGGTTCAAAAGGCCAGAGTGGAAAGGTCCTTTGCTAAAGGAAATACCCCTCCCCAGCCCTCTTTTATAGAAGTATCCATTTCACCATGGCCACTAATAATCAAAGGGCTATTTCCTGGCCTTCCCAGCACAGCTCCCAGATGCAGAGCGCTGTTCTCATCTCCATTATTGCAAACGCTTCCCCTCCCACCCCACGCACTCGCTTCCCTACCCGTGCTCCCCCATTGCTGAAACCAGCACTAGGGCATGACAAGAGCACGTTTTTCAGGCTCCACAGTGAAGACGCTCGTTTTCCCATTAGTGTTTTCAGCCTCTCACCACAAAGACCAAACGGGCGATTACCACACCGGATCGCCGGACAGAAACCCGTCGAGGGGATTTTTATTTGCGTGTGGCTGCTGGGGAGGCGGGAGGGACTGGTGACCTGCAAAGAAAACCCACCGGGAAGAAAAGGCAGCGACAGGGGACGTGGGAATCACTTTATTTATTTGGTGTGGGCCGGGTACAGCAGAGGGGCGTCCTGCCCCACGCTCCTCGGCCGGGCGGGGGGGGGGCGCAGCCGGGGCCGGCGGAGCGGCGGGCGCGGCG
>JAVKLA010000088.1:6725978-6744150 GCA_034782735.1 Sagittarius serpentarius
GGGTGGCGGCAGCCCCGGGATGTCACTGGTGGTCCGCGGACCCCCCCCGCCCCCCCCCCCGCCGCCATGCCCCCCCCCCAACCGCCCCCCCCCCCCCGGCAGCCACCGACGGAGGAGGTGCGGTGGCAACCGGGTGCCAGAGCACAGTTTTCACACCCTCTGCGGGATCTCCTGCTTTAAGTGGCTCCGAGCAGTCCCGTCGCACGCAAAGGGTGCGTATGGATGCTATGGGTGTGAGGTATGGATGCTATGGATGTGAGGTATGGATGCTATGGGTGCCACATTTTGCAAGTTCTGAGGCTGTGCCCTGCCGGTGCTGGGCATTGTTTGTGACAGAGTCCGTTCTTTATCGATGCTGGAAGGAAACCGTGATGAAATTAGCTGAGTGACAGGGCAGACAGAGCTTCCCTGGAGTGACAAGTTTGGGCTGAGGACTGGTTGAGAGGATTCTCAGCTGCCTGGCACGCAACCTGCAAAAAAGCAATAGTCACAAAGAGCGAAGGAATAAGGCAACACGAATCTCTGGCCCAAAAGAAGCCTCTTTTCAGCCAGCCCAGGCAAGACAGCTGGCAGGATCCCCCAGCAACAGCTTTAGGGTGCCTCTGACATGTTCTGTGGCCGCTCACTTGATCCCTTCTTGCTGCACGCAGAGGTCTGAGGGCAGTGGGAGTCCGGCCGGGGTGCGCAGGACCCAGGTCTCATGGACCGGCGAGCGTGGGGGCTCAGCTGCAGGGTGCCAGGAAGGGGGCTGGGAAGAGCCCTTCACCCCCCCAGCCTGTGCTCGCTTCCCGGGGCAAGCAAGGTCTGCGGGAAGCGGCGTGTGGCTGGTCTCGCCCGGGCGAGAGGCCGGGGTGCAACTGGGCTGCCCAGTTAGGGAGCTGGGAAGTGCCCTCGGGTGCTCCCAGTGCAGAAAACAGTCGGCAAACACCAGCGAACCCGGACCAGTGGGTCGGTCCAGAGAGGACGATTGCAGCCAGTACAATGTCAGGCAAACCTGTGAATACTCCCGCGTTGTGCAGGAACAGGTCAGGCCCCAGCAGACTATAGGGCTGGAGAAGCAGAGAGAAAGTGGAGAAGTAATTTTTCTTCTCTTTCCCTCCTCCCCAATACTTGTGCCGGACACAAGGCTCCTCACAGATGAGAACTGGTTTCTAGATCTGAGAGTCCAACACGCAGCTGTTGTGCATCTGTGCTTTAGGGAAGGTTTTTTTGCTCTCACTTGCCAGTCTGGCTTTAAATTAACTCTCTAGAGATGTCAAGATTTGTCTTCTCATGTGAAACATCCTACCTTTCTTAAGGTATAAAGTGGGCACCTGTTGTTTTCCTACTAAATCCTTGCTGTCCAGTTGATGCAAAAACTTCCAAAAGTGTTTCTAGCAAAAGGTGATAGTCAAATGGTAAGAAAATACAACCATACAAATTAATTACTTACATAAAACTTCAGGAAGGCATAGACTTCCAATACCTGAAGAAAAAACATTCTGGTGAACAAGGCAAAATGTTGGGAAGCAACATTGCTCCTTAGGAGATACTTATTTTTTCTTTCAACACATTCCCTTTTACTGGAGTCTTGACCCAGTAAGATATCTAAATGTGTGACTAACTTTAAGTCGTTCAGATCCAATTCCCTTGGGTTTCTGCAAACAAGGGACAGTCCCATGAGTGACACCCTGAATTGACCTTGGTTGTACTTTAATGGTAGCAGTATTAAAAGGAGTGAGGAAGATGCCATGGAAGAGTGAGGAAACAAAACTTAAGATTGAAAAAGTGAAGCCGGCTAAAAGAAAATGAATTGCTGAAATTCCATTACTAGAAACAGATATTGAAGAAAGGCTGGAAAACATCCAGCACCTAGCAGGTGACCTGCCATGTCTGGTTAAGTGGTAAGCTGTGCACAGTGCAGGCATGTTGGTGTTAATCCCACAGAAAAGCTCCCATGGCATAATGGGGCAGTCAGGACATCCCAGCTCAGGTCTAGAAACGACTGAGCTGTTCCTCAGCATGTCCCCCAAAAGCCTGTGGAGGAACCGTGACCTTCCCAGACCCCACGTCTCTGTGCTCAGCCAGAATGGGACCCTGGCTGTGGCAGGCAGAAGAGGCAGCGAGGTGCCTACAAGTGTGTGGCTCTCTGAGCCCATCATGTTAGTGCCCTGCTGCTTACAAGACTTGCTGTGAATCTTGGAAATAATTGGTCCTAACGTTGCTACCTGGCTCATGGGTAAGGTCTGACTCTTTTCGAGATGGCTGGGAGAAGGGAAAAGTGAGTCCTGTCTGTGTGGATGTGCCCTACGGATGCTCTCCCTCACCTGGGGGCCTCTGTCCCTGGAGAAGCACGCTTTGCCCCTTAATTTTTGTAACCCAGGAGACTGGTTGAATCATGATGGGCCACTCTAATACAAGGAAATACCCAGACTAGTGACTTCTTAAGCTTTTTTCTCCTTTGATCTTTTCTTCCTGGAGGCATTTATTTGATCTTGGAAGGATCTTAGGGCTACAGTCTGCCCTAGCAAAGATATGACAGAGAGCGGAGGAAAGAGATTTTGAGTCTTTTCTTCCGACTATTCCCCTACATAACTCAGGCAAAATATTGGCATGTTTCTCCCGGGAGCATAGGGATAGGACACAGCAAATCTGAATGGAGAGAAACTAAGTGAAATCTGTAGGATAAAAGCAATAGGAAAAAGTAAGGGCTCTGAGGGGTAGGATACTCTTCTAGAAAGTACAACATGGGTCTCAGGAGGCTTGGATCCAGGAGACCTGACGGCCTGTGTAAAACTGTGTAAAGGCCACCTGATGGCTTTGTTCCTCAGCTCCCCACCCGTGAAATATCCCCTGCCCCTTCTCTATTTAGCCCTAGCAGGACTGTGGTTTTTTCCTGTTAATAGAGTGATGGACTAAGGGGGGTCTCACTTTCTGCTGAAGCCACTAGATGGGACTAGAGTAAAATAACGAAAATAATTTCACCATGTAGGCCAATAAAGACATGTTATCTTTGCCCTTTAAATACTGGTCTCGGGATTCCATTCAAATGCCAGTTAGGCTTCCAGAGCTACCTGCCAAAAATTAAGCATCTTCTCCGCTTCTTCTTTCTTCCTTCTTTGAAGTAAGCTTCATCTGCATACCTGGCGTTTGCATTGCCTTGTTAGGTGTCCATCTGTAGACATGAAATACGGAGGGCCCATTTGGGCTGCTGAAGTGCTTCCCTCCCCTCCCCGCGCTCATTTCTGAAAGCGCTGAGAGGAGTGTTAAATACCGGCGAGAGATCAGATTCAGACACAAATGGAGAAAAGCTGGGGAAAGCAAAATAAAGCACATCTTTATGTTTCCCTCCCCACCAGCTGTGGCTAGGGAAATAAAGCAAAGTCAGAAGGACTCCGAAATCCAACGACTGAAAGGAAGGCATGAGCAAGGCAGCAGCTTGCACTCCTTCCCCCATTACTTTGCCCGTCCCAGCACTCCCTTCCCCGCGGCCCACCTATTTGCCAGGGACAGTGACGGTGAGCCAGGCAGGGCAGGGACCCTTTCCCCCTGACCCTCTGTGGAGGGGAGGGCAGTGGCAGCTCTACGGGCATAACGGCATCTCCTAAACCACATCGCTGACAATCAGGCAGAAGCTGAAAGTAAACAACATATTTACATGCATTTTAAATACAGCTTGGTGCCCAGCAGCCCGATTATTTTGAAAAGTGGGTTAGAAAAGTCACTGTAAGGCAAGGCCCTTACATACCAAGCTCCAGCCCTCGGTGCATTAATATGGCTGAGTGGAGATACTAACATAACCTTACCTGTAATGGCATGAACACACCACTGTAATAATTCATTTAGAATGATGACACCTGAGACCTAATTTAAAACTCCTAGATGAATACTGTTCTCACATTCAAACCCCAAGGCTGCTGCAAACATACCTAAGAAATCCTAAGAACTATAGAGAGCCTAATTGAATTGGACTTAAATGGACCATTGAGGTGGCCTCACAGAGCTCTGGGGAATTTATATTGTCTATACCGTATCAGAATCACAGCTTGAACTGAATAACGGGTTACATTCAATCATGTTACTGTAACTCATGCTTGAGGAAAGGGGGAAACCTTTTGCTATCAGCGAGGCTGTATGGAAAACAATTTCAAATCACTTTAAACCCGGTTGGCAACTACTTTGCCAATTACGGAGTCCTTTGGGAAAGGTGTGTGCTAGGGCTCGGGACTAAATGATTTATGTCAAGCGCCCCAGTCCCCCGAGGCACATACAGGAGGCTGGAGAGGAGGTGCTTGTGGCTAATTATTTCTCCTAAGAATACTTTAGCAAAGTAATTTGCGCTTGCAGATGAGTCGCGCTGCACACTGAATATAACACAGGGAAAGCAGAGACTTCAGTGCTACAGCACACAGACAGATAAAAGGGAAATGAATGGGATCTTCAGTCCTTAATCTCACATGCAAAACCTCAGCCCCCCACCCCGGCGCCCCTGCCTGCCCCCCTCTCCCCCAAGGGCCCCTCACCATCAGTGCTCAAGGGGGAGCACAGAGGAATGCCAAGCAGAGCCTGATCACCACACCTAATTACAGAGAGGAGCCCAGCATTTAAAAGGCTGATAAAAGTACGCGCTCTGGGTGAGGCTGGTGCAAATGTGCTGGCGGGTGGGCACGCAGGAGGGAAAAGCTCGGCAAGCCGAAGCAGGTAGCGGCCAAATGCCTTTCCAGTGTTTCTGCCTGTGCATCCCCTCCGCGCGCTGGCAGCTTCTTTGCTCCTGTTGTCTAAAATCTCCTCACAGGTGCACTGTTGACACGGTGTTATAATTTATGAAGCTGCAGATGCCTGGAACATGTAATTCATTTTGCAGATGGCAAGTGTAAACTCTGCTGTTCCTCACATGGCACAGACTTATCTGTTAATAAAAAAGCCGACCTCACAGATCCAGGCTACTCCAAAAGAGGTGTAGCAAACCCCTTTCGGATGTGTTGCTGCCATCCGGTAAGGCGTAAATAGCATTCATCTTGAAGATGATTCAAGCCCGATTTCAGGATCCCTTCTACCCCAAAGCTCAGTCAGGGGTGTGAGGTTTGGGAGTGACTCAAAGCGGGGCGAGTTACGGTCAGAAGTTTGGGGTTAATTTGCAGCTGAAACACGTTAGATGGTTGTACACTTTCTGAACACTGCCTCCCAGATCTTCAGCTGATTTTAACCCATGCCATGTAATTGAAATTGATTCAGCCCCTCTCGTTCATGCTGGCGAGGCGCTGGCTTTGGGATTTCAGGACCAGTGAGAACATGGATTCGTGACAAACACAGAGGTGCTTTTCTTGGTCAGGAGTTAGTAGAGATGCAGACACACTCCCCTTCTGGAAAACGCATTTGTGGTTATCTGCTGCTTTGAAGCAGCTGAGAAGACAAAAGAGTGCCGAAAGTCCCGGTGGAAATGCCACTCAAATCTTCCGAGCCTGGACGGGTGCACAGACGAGCCACGAGCCCCCAGCTGAGCCCAGGGCTCTGCACGGCAGATGCACTGGTCGCACTGGTGCCTGCAAGCACGTGGGTGGGTAGTGAGCCACCAGGGATGCAACCTGCAGCTGCTGCGCTCTGCGTGGATCAGTCCACAGTAATAACCTGGGAAAGATGTAAAGCCACCTTTCTTTTTTTCCTGCAGTGATATAGGCAATAACACAGCTGTCATAGATGGAGAGGGGCCAATGGTTTTGCTAAGCTATAGCAAACAGATGAGTTGTGAAATACCGAGTAGCTAAAGCGACTGGCTTCAAAACAGCAATCCGACCAAACGTGGCTCTTGGGTAAGTCTGGTTTGTCCAAAGGATCTGTGGACTTCTAGTCTGCTCATGTGACAGCCTTTCATTGCAAGTGTGAAGCAAAATCCATTCTTGTTGACCCGATTAAGGCTCGGCTGCAAGGCACAGCCACTGCTGAGAGGCTCCTCTCTCAAGCACCAGCCGCAGGGGAAAGTCAGTCTAACGCCGGCTGCCAAGGCAGTGAACGTGCAGCATGAGCAGGCGTCGTAAACCCGCGGCTGGCAATAAAAGGGTCTGTAGTCTGTAGCATTCTGGGATGTATGCTGAAGAGAGCAAGCTCTAGAAGAGCCTTCAGCTGAGATCTGGCTTTGCTTCTCTTTCGACATATTTGAGCCTGGGTTCAAAACATCCACGTTGTGCTGAAGAAGACCCTGACTCATGGCACCTGTTAGAGAGGAGAGGAAGGGGGGCAGCTGAGAGGCAAAACACACAACCCTGTTTTCCCTGCCCTTGCTCACCCCGTCTCCCCTGCCTGCCGGATCTCTCCAGAGTGCAGAAATAAGACCTTAGGTTAGGTTAGTCTCATACAGGAGGCAGGGCATGCGCTGCTCATTGCTTGTGGATTTAAGCCACGGTGAAGGTTGCCTTGGAAGCTGTCACTTGGCACGCTGGCAGGGTGCTGCCCTCTGCCTGATGGCTCCCGGGCGGGCCGGGGGGGCGGGCGGCGGGACGTCCCGTCCCCGCACGCTGTCACCGGCTCGTCCCCGGCTCTCGCCGCTCCCCGGCGCACTGACGCCCTTTCATTATTGCACTGCTCGCTGCGACCGTGACAGTAGTGCAACAGGGAAAGAGGGGCAGCCCGCCCGGTGGTCCCAGCGCTGGCCCAACAGCCGCGGCCGCCCCTCGGCCTGCAGCCCGGCCGCCGGGCTGCGGGCACGGAGGGAGAGCCCGGGGCGGGGGGTGGAGGGGGGTTTCCTGGCTTTGTCCCCGAGCTGGCCGCCTCCCCCCAGGAGTGATGCTGGGGGGGTGGGGGCGGGGGGGATGCACGTTAAACCGAGGGTAGCGGCAGGGTCAGCCGTACAACGGGGAGGCAGCGGGTACGGCCCTGTCGTAGGGCTCCGGGCCCTTCCCCGCACGGGCGCGGGCCGGCGAGGCGAGCCCGGCTCCGCGGGCAGAGGCGCCGCAGCGGCCCCGCGCCGCCCGGGGACCGACTCGGAAAGCCCGGCGGCAGCGGCTGCTCCGCCGCGCCCTGATCCGGCCCCCAGTCCCCTCCCACCATCCCTTTCCCTGGGCCCCTGAGGTCCCGAAAGGGACCGCGGGGACCACCTGAAATGGAAGGCTGGGCCACCCACTCGGCCGTCCTGGCTGCTGTCAGCCCCCAGCTGATCCCTCACAAAGCGGAGAGGAGATTTAACACCCCCATCCCTGCTCCGTTCCCACGTACCTCGGTGAACGGCTCTCGGGAAGGGCCGGAGGCAGTGCCCAGCCCCGCTGCGCCGCCCGGCCCTGGAACAGCCCCCGGGCGGCAGGGCCCAGCCCGACGCTGGAGCTGGCAGGCCGTGCTCGCCAGGCAGAGGCATCAGCTTTGTTTCGAGGAGGTTACTGGGATTAGAGCCTCGGCCTCTTTGTGCTGCGCTTCGCATCGCACTGGTTTTCAGGCTGGGATCAGGCACAGAAATGGCATGTGTGGCTATGTATCTCCTCCCATCCCTTGGTGGGTGTTTACATCATTATGTAAAATAGGCACCCTTCAAACATCTCGGGACTCATACTATTTTAAAATGGAGCCATGATGGGTTTCTCCAGTTTCAATCACTGCTTGTGCATTTTAAACGCAAGGCCGTTTTGAATCCTTTGTGATAGCATTGAAAATATGCCCATTACTCGCAACCTGAGTCACCACAATAGCACAATTATTTGTCACAGATAACATCGCTGCACAATTACTTGCCTATCTAACAACGCTCGGCATTTCACAACTTTTCCCTTAACTCGATGGGCACATAGGATTATTTTTTCCTGCTGTGGCTTTCTTCTCTCCATGAAGAATAACCCTCAAAAGAAAAGACCCTATAAGCAATATTGCACTACTACCCTGATCACAAAAGCAGAGGCAATATTGATAGGGTCTCATCCTTAAGGTTAGGAAGCTGGATAATGTGTCTTGCGGCAGGTGACTGGAGGGAGCTTCATTCCGTGCCTGCAAATGGGGAAGGGGTAAAAAGTTAGAAAGCAGTGCACTGCCCTATGGATCACAGCACCGTGTGCTCCCAGGAGACTGGGGATGCAGGAATGGAGTAAACCTCTGACCCAGCAGAATCTTTGCATGGGCGCTACCCCTTTCTCCCAGGACATATTTAACTCCAGTGTGGATTTTATTCAGGTTTCTATACCTCTGTCCCCAGTTCTCATGTTCTTCTGTGTAAATTTCTCTCCTTTATTAATAACCTCAGTGAATTAGCTGCCTAGCTGTTAGAGGCTGGGAAGTGCTATTTATTCGATTAACCGATAGCTGCATTTTGAACCTCTTAGTAACAGGCATCAAGCCCTCAGAGAACTTCCTTTCTAGGGCTGTCCTACTTGGAGAGCTCAGTGTTTTAAAATATCCCTCCCTTCACTGGAAATCATGGGATTAAGTATACACCAAAAATTAGAAAGCGAAACAGGATCTCCAGGGCTGGCTCTCCAGCACTGACTTCACATTAATGCACACAGATTAAACAGTGTTTGGAGACGCACGCGTGTTTTGCCCTAGCTTGTTTTGTTTGGCTTTTTCTTCTCTTCTCCCCCTTCCCCAGCACCTTTTCTGTCCTAGGCTGGAAAACACAATCTTCAGCTGGGGCTGGCTTAGTGTTGAACACACAGAAATGATTCCCAGGGAGGGGCTGAAACACCTCCAGCTACAGGGCTGCTTTGCCAACTAGACTCTTCCTCTGCAATCTGGCTCCCAGTTAACCTGCCCCAGTGCATCTGTCACGTAGGAACACATGAGAGTCCAAAGGAGGAGGAAGGAAACTTCATTCCCAGGCCATCCCAAACCAGGTCATGATTTTGACACTTTAAGCTCCTCTTTCCTCAGCCTGCTTTCCAGTGGATTAAATAGGAGTGTAAAGGAGAGACAATCCCCTAATTCATGGATTCCTGGCTAATTTATGCATGCCACATCGATCTGGTCTTTGCCATTAGAGATCCCTGGCATTTGGCATGCTGGTGTGAGGCAGCCCTGCATCCCCTTTGATGTTGCCTGACTTGCCCAAAGCAGCCGAAAACCACGGACATGCCAAAGAAAAGGGAACAGGGGAAGCTCCATTAATTGTTTGTTTTTTCTAATGGACTGATAAACAAAAATCTCCAATCTGCCCCAACCCTTCCCTCTCCCCATCCTTTATGATGCTTGTGGAAGCAAACAGGGATCTTTTTTTCCACATTATTTATTTGTATTAACCTTTGCTCACACTAATTAAAAGGCTATGTTCACAGAGATTGCTGTAAGCAGCTCAGAATGAGTTTTATCAAACTTCTGTATTCTCGTTACCTTGGCAAAACCTCGGGTTTAATCCTGCCACTGCTTCTCAACAACCCCTGCAACCTAGACATCCAGTTAGACTGAGAACATAAAAAAAGACGCAACTAGGCTCAGCCTTACCTTTCCATCTATTCCCGTCCAGTCTCTATTTTGTTTATTGTTTACCATGTCTTTTCCACTCTTCAGCCTCGATGTTATCTCAAACAAGACTTACACTTAATACACACAATTTAACTTCTGCAACGGCCCAAGAGACAAACCCACTGGCAACTTTACAATGGAAATGTACAATCTGCACATCAAGTGATGTCACTAATGTATCAGTAGGAGGGGGTGGGGGCGAGAGGGAAAGCAGGATTTGACAATTTCTACACAACTTAAGAATTTCAGTAGTTGCAGAAGCTGCAACTGGCAGGAGAGGGTAAGGGATGTAATTAGAAACGTCAGCCACAAGTTAAGTTCCAAGCAAAGGCAATTAAGTCACTTAGTCTTTATGTTTCTGGATCTGTGCTGAGAGCCTAGATGTGTCTCAAAAATTTCCTTATCTCCAAGTGGTGTGTTTGTGCAGGACTCCCCACACCTTTTTTTTTTGTTTGTTTTAACAAGACAAGAAAAATAAAGACTGAATCAATCTCCAGTATTATTCCCCCAGTTTGCAAACAATATGCAAAGCCTGGGTTGTGTTATGCCCTATAGTAGGGAGACTCTGGAATGTATATGGGGGTTAGAGATTATGAAATGTGTGCTATTTATACACCAGGAGGCTCAGCATCTCTAGATATGTTTAGAAACCTCTCTCGCCTTTAATCACAGTTATAGAAACTAAATGGAAATGTCACCCAGACTAGTATGGAAATAACACTTTATGTATGTTGCTTAATAATGGAAGGGGTTTGGTTTGGGGGTTTTTTTTGGCAGTGTTGAGGGGGAATCTTTTACTGTAGTGGAGTCATTGCTGTATGTTTAAGCCCCCCTTTTCTGATGGTAGCAGACAGACTGGAGTGTCCTTATGATGAAGCTTTGGGATAAAGAAAGTAGTGAGCTGACTCTGGAGCTCAGAGGCCTCTGCTCCTTGTCAGATCAGACTTTGTCTTCCCTGGTTTAGTTTAGGGAGCCATTTCCCCTTCCCTTTGCTGTTTGTTTGTTTGTTTCTCTTGTGGTTAAAGATGCCACTTGGGGCAAGCGGGTTTTTAAAATTTTCACCTCAGTTGCAACCTCACAAAACACAGAAGGGCAACAAAGCTTCAGTCCAGCCTTGTTTCCCTGGTCACAGCCATTTCGCTAGCCTGAGGAAAGGAGACCATTTAGAAGCCATCTTGCAATTAAATACATTATATAGTCTACAATATATTTTCTGCAGCCGAATTGACACTATTACCAAAGGTCAGAGCAAACACTTTGGAAACAGCTGTAGGCTGAGAGTTGATTTAGAGTTTTCCATCCTATTTAATAATTTTATCATTGTTTTAAAACTGGGAAGTGTTGCCTTTTTACTTCTCTCTTTTTTTTTTTTTGAGACAGAGAAAAAATTCTTAGCATTCCAGTCCTGGCTCCTTAAGTCTATCTAGCAAGCTTGTACAAATCCGTCCAGAGAAAAAGGGGATTCTTGCTTCCGTGCAAGAGTCAACTTGTCCAGGTGTGGGAGACTCCAGAGAGTAAGGGTGATAATCCTCTCTGAAAACGCCACCTTCCCAAGTGCCTTTCACCCACCAAGCTTGGGGATTCTGTCACCCACAGCCCCTTATCAATAAGTTCCCCTTCTCCTGAAATCAGGAGGGGTTACGCTCCAGAACATCCTGCCATTTGATTCTTGCTTATAATATTTAGTTTGTGGGTTTCAATAACCCTTTTCTCAGCAGCAACATTTCCTCGGCTGGCAGAAGCCAGATCTGCGTCAGTGAGCTCCATTAAAAGGAATGACAGAGCTCCTTAAACAGCCTAGACTTTGTAACCCCACAATACGGCTTTTCTGCATGGTGTTTACCAGTGCTCTGCTGTCTGATGGAAAAAAAAAAAAAAAAAAAAAAAGACTTGTGGTACTAAATGCAGGAGCAAAATAGGGCTAAATCCTATCACCTTGGAAGAGCCGATCCCACTTCTGGCCCTGCATGTACAGCAGGGCAAGTGAAAGGTCTTCTAATTGCCTTGGCTGCGGAAGAAGCACGTGTGGGGCTGATCTCAGGGTCCCCCAAATAACTCCTCCCTCATGGCAGGGGACAGACTCCCCTCATTACACACCCCAGCTGCCCACAAACTGCCCGTCCCCTGCCTGCAGGAGTAGGGGGTGCAATTTCTCCACCGGGCCCCAAGCCCAAGTCTCTACGGCTGCCTCCCTTCCCCAAACCACCCAAGACCGGCGAGAGCAGGAGCGACCTTAACACAGATCTAGCACTCAATGCAATGACTCAAAAAGTCCCCCTGAAAAAAAAAAAAAAAAATCCCTCTGAAAACTTAAACCATCTGATTTCACTTTCCGCTCCAATTGGTTGTGTAGCCAGGGCGCAGGTCTGGCCTCCTCCACCACACTAATACCCTATGTGTGCTGCCTCCACAGAGGAGGGGTTCTTTTAACAAGTTTATGCAACAACAGGATGGAGGCTCTGCCGGAGCCCTTCCCCCCGCAGCCCGACCTGATTCCCCGCATTCCTCCCGCGCCCTCCCCCTCCGACCCAACTGGAGACAAACTCTGGCATCTCCACACACATGCAAATGGTTTCCCTTGCACAAATACAGACTCCTGAAGGGGCCTTTGCTTCCGAATCCCCCCCCCCCTTTTTTTTTGCTTTCCTCCAATGCTTTTTTTTTTTTTGTGCTGTTACATTCCTCAGCCAGGCAGGGTTAAAAAAAAAGAGAGAGAGAGAGAGAGAAAGAGAGTGAGGAAGGGAGGGTTTGGAATGTGTAACCTCCATCCCAGGCCCAAATCTGCAGGGAACCCCATCCTCACCCCCCGCATCCCTGGGGCCTGCCTTTAAGAGAGCTGGTGCTCAGTGAAGGGCCCTCCGTGGGCTCCATTGCCCCAGCCGGAGCCAGGAGGCCTCAGAAGGTGTCCCCTCGCCCTCCGTGAAGGGGATATGGTCCTTGTCACTGCACAGGCCTTTCCCTGTAATAGATGCCTCAAATCCCCCCCACACCCAGGGAAGGTTTTAAAGTGTAGCGACCATATTATTTTTAAAGACATAACTTTACAGAGGAAAACAAGTATGCATCTAGTCCCCCTGTGATTTGTCTACCTCCTAACAAGGCAGGCTCACATGTCTGAGAGGCCATCTTACAGCCCAGCATCAGCCCCACCAAGGCTTTCACTAGCACTTTATTTCCACTTGCTGATGGGCTCCACGAGCACGCACACACAGAACAAAGCACTGCCCTGCTCCAGGGTGGCTCCCAGCTCCTCGCTGGTCCACCCTCCTTTCTGTCCTCCTTGGCCAGAGGCAGTGCAGGGCCCCTCACGCCTCCACTCTGGTCACTCTTGCACTCCTACTGATGGGGGGGGGGGGAGACACCCCCCCCCCAGCAGAGCCCGGACAGATTTCAATCTCTACTACTTTTTAATTAATCAAAAATTAGGAGGAGGAGGAGGGGGAAGTCCCAAAGCTAAACAGGCCTCCCCGTTCCTTAACGCACACAAAAATGGCAACTGTGCTACAATGCAGGGAGATGGATGAAAAGAAAAGCTCTAGAGAAAGGGAGCCATGCCGGCTCAGGTTACCTCCACTGAGGCCTGGGAGCCGTACAGCATCCGCCACCAGCACCGTGCCTCCAGTTCACGCGTGGAGGCTTAGCCTTCTCCTCTGGGCATGAAAGGGAGACAGGCTTCAGCTCCTCACCAGAAACAGAGGGACTGAAAAGGTGTCTTTTGTTTGCTCCCTCGTTCACTGAAGAACTGGAGCGCGTTATTGAGGATTCGGCTTCTCCTCATCCCTCTAAAATGGGACACCACCACCCCCCCCACCTCAGGATGTGGTCCTCCATTTTCTGCTTCCCCATGCCTTGCTCTCTAGCACACCCCAGCCTGGCTTGGGATGTGCAGTGCAATCTGAAAACGCTCCTTTACCTAGATTTGATTTCCAATATGACGGCTCTCCCCACCCCCACCCTTTGCTCCCAAGGTAACAGCTCAAGGCTTCAGGAAAAAAAGAGAGAGAGGAAGGTCCCATCCCCCAGCCCTCCAAACCCCTTTCTTAGCAGCTGCAAGCGAAAATACCACATCTGCCTCCAACTACACCTCCAGTGACAGTCACCAACATATTGTTATTTAAAGATCAATTCTGAATGCAATATTCCTGTTCCTAGGCCTACATCATCCCTGCATCTCAGACTCGCTCCACGTAGCTATTGGGAAGTGCAGGGAAAGATTGCCTTTCAAAACCTATTGATTATTATTTAGGTGCCTTCTACTCTTTTTTTTTTTAAATGACAATTAAGGTATCAGTATTGCTTTAATCTTAACAGTAATTCCTCTAAAAGTGAAATACGATGGAACTTCAAAGATACATCAATAGGAAGCAAAAATTAAATTGCCTGTGAATACATATGTATATATTAAAGTCACTGAATTCTATAACAACAATAACATCCTTAGGTTCATAAAACTCTAATTTTTAAAGCAGTAGCAAGAAAATATTAAAACCTGCTCAGGATATTTTTAAAGGTGGTGATTGCTCTAAAGGAGGACAAGAGGGCTTTAAAATGTGAATAGGCCAGCTTTTTATTTTACAACTTAGACACACAAACCCACGCTAGTGGCAGAAAGGGCAATCCATTTTGTACACTGAAGCAGTCAAAACGGGGAACAAAACCCAAGGAATTTCCATACAGACCACTCAACCTAAACATAAAACAAACAAACACACACAAGGGTAGGGATTTTTTTAGGCAATGTCTACATGATCTTGACATTTTAATGCTTGCTCGAGCCTTTGTAGTGGGGGGAAGAAATCAGAGTAGGGGGCTGGTTCCCTACTAAAATGCATTAAGTAACTACAGAATCCCATAATGTCAGGGGCTGGGTGTGCAACAGTAACTGGTCATAAAGGATGTATTAGGACTGGAACCAAATGCTTTGACAATATTATTGCACTGCTTTATTTGTGCAGACAGTAGTGCAACATTGTCAGAGCCAGCGATACCAGCAGCCACTGTCACGTTCTGCACAGCTGTCCCTGCATCCTTTTGTAAGGGACTGTTACATTACAGTGTTAACCACAATAACGTTTTTATGTTTAGTCCCAATAAAACTCTGCATGACAAAGTTTATTTGCAATCGTAATTAGACAAGGTAAAAAAACAACAACAAAAAGTTTAAAAAAATGACAGAAAGACAGGAAAAAAAGAGAGAGAGATAGAGAAAGACCACTGTTAGTATGGCTTGTTAAATAAACCATTCAAGTCTTTTGCTACGTGCCCAGTATACCTAGGCACGGTACGTTGTAAAGGTTTTATACAATAAAATATTTTGCTACAGTAATGGAGAATAAAAGAACAAGGGACATAATTCAGCATCCCCAAATGTATGTGTTTGCATAAAAACCAAACTGGTCGGTCAATGAATCTGAACTACACAATTTAAATAAATCACAGAAAGTGCCAGCCCTTTCCTGTTCCTTCAGAAGTTTTCTTAATTGTGCTGTGTATTTTATGGTGGTTGACCAGTATAGATGAAACAGGCTGGGGGGGGGGGTGTATATAGAACGGTATAAACACACAGTGCTTTGATTTGCTATGGAAAATGTTACAGAAATGATGAGACTCCTGTACAAAAATACCTAGCGCCTGTGCTTCAATCTCACATGTATCTGTGTGTGTCACCACTCAAAAATCACAGTATAAACACCACAGATTCTTAGAAACAAATCAACAGCATTAAATCCCTACAGACATTGATAGGGACCACCTTGAACATACAGGGGAAAGTTTCTGTAAGGGGGAAAAACTATAAAGAAATCATTATAAAATTTCAATGTAGATATTGTATGGAAGTGTGTAGAAATTAATAGTGAATTACTCACAAGTTATTGGTAAACAAAGCAGGTAACATGATGCCTTGAAAGCTCCCATAAATGTTTGGAGCTTGTGTTTTAAATAGGATGTGTTTAAGTTATTCCAGCCCATTTCTATAGAAAGACATATAAAAACGTATAACCCAGAATCTCTCTCCTTATTTAAAACCACTCCCACATGTATAAAACCTTATTTCACACACGTGCATAAATACACTGGAGGAGGCATCTATTTTAGGGTTGTTTGCCCACTCTGAAGAGGGTGGGCTGCTAAAGGGGGTCATGTTTCTGCCAGCCAATGCCCTTTTAATATTGCACTGCTCATCATAATTGCCAGTAGTACAACAGAAAAAGGGCTCTGGACAACAGTATACTTCAGAGACTTTCCAAAATAAATGATAAATCAGTTAGAAACTTCTCCAAGTGATGGCCTTCTGTGCATGATTTACTCTAAAACAAATTTGTTACATTCAAAAAAAAGGAGCTTCTTCAACAACCACATTGATTCAATGTCATTCTTTAAAATCAGATTTTAATATTTCACAACTGCATCTTGAATTAACTTCAGCAAGAATTTAGATAAGCCTGTTTTAGGGATTTATTTTTTTTTTTCTTCTCAATAGTAAACGTATTGCATTAGAGCATGTGAAAGCAAAGACCAGAATTGGGATTGTCCTCCTTGCATTTCAGCACCCCAGTATTTTACAAAAGTAGGTGTAATGAATTAGAATAAACGTTATCTTAAAGACACAATGGAGAAGTTCAGATCCTTTCTATTGCTTTCATCTGAATCATCTGCTAAAATATTTGGTATTTATTACATACATGCTTGCTAGTAGCTTGAATTATATTTTTAATTGCTAAGGAAGACTTGCTATTTTACACAAGCATCTAAACAAGCTTTCAAAACAACTGCCATCCAGGTGTGAGAGACCTTTAAAAATAATCTACTTGCATCATGAAAACATTACTATTGTAATTTTTCCTTTTTCAAAAAGAATATATGGGTAGTAAGGAGAAAATATCAGTTAATCATTACAAATCAGACATTCCAAATAATTTTAGCAGCAAGTAACATTTAAAAGTCAACTTGTTAGTCTTTAGGCTTCAAACTATTTACCATTTGTTTCTCTAAACCATTTCAAACTTAAAGCTGGAAAACGTAACTATTCGTTAAATAAGAATCACTGGAGAAATTATAAAATACTTTGATTTCAAACTTCAAACAGTGCAAAGAAATTCTAGGCAAAGAAATCCAAGCTTGAAAACAACTTTCCATAAACTGATAAGACAAGTAGGAACTGTACCAATGCTAAAATGAATTAAACTGATTCAAGTCTGGGGGAGTTTGGGCTGAGTGAGAAAATGCACTAAATGAATTCTAGTTGTCAAATTTTCAGAGTAGTATTAACAAAAAGCCAACTGATTTGGAAATGTCCCAACCCAATTAGAATCTTAAACTGTATAATTCTTATTTTCTCATTTAATTTTTCCTCCTTTTTTTTGTACAATAATTTATCCCTAATCCAGAAACCTAGGCCAGTTTGGAAATGTTAAAAAAAAAAAAAAAAAAAAAAAAAAGAACCAAAACCAGAGAAAGAAGGAAGGACGGAACCAAAAAGAAAACAAAAACAAAACTAGAGCAAAAAATGTCCTTTAAAGTTTAGGAAGTTTTTTTTTTAATTCCAGAACCCCAGGTTTGTGTTTCGAGGGTACGAGCTTTCCTTACACAACTCGAAGACCACACACTGGAGGGAAACGGAGCGGAATTGGGGCAAAGTGCAAGAATGCCAAAGAAACACTTTGGGCTGCGCACCCTGGTTTATTGCAAAAACTCTGGACTATTTAAGCAAAGCATTAGTTTTACGAGATTTAAATATTAAGCCAATATAAATACTGGCTGGAGATAGCATGTGACTTATTGCCTCGCTCTTTAGGGGTTTTAAGCAAAAAAAGAGGGGGGGGGTCTAAAACAGGATCTTTTAGCAAAGCACTTCTACGTAGTATCTAGAGAGACAGGAGTTTTGCTACGTTTAACAATGGGAATAGTATTTTTTTACAGGGGAGCTCCGTGGCACAATGCGAGCGGGCGGCACACGCAAACCCTCCCGTAAAACGCAATCCTCGGCGCGGGGCTGGGGCTGGGGGTGGGGAGGGAGCGGGCTCGGCTCCGGCGAAAAGAATTCGATTCGTGGGATCACACTCGGTTTCTCCGAAGTGTTTGCATAGGCGAAATGTTTGAGAGAGGAGGGGGGGGAATATTAGCTCACCACCATCTAGAGCTTTTCAACCAAGCCTGCCAGCAGTCGCCTCTCCCCGCACTTCTGCAGCACTTCGCGCGCGGACGGCGCACCCCCGCACCCGTCCCCTCCTCTCCCCTCCATTTTCGGCTGACACAGCCAGCCCCGGCCCGCTGCCGCCGCCCGCCGCTGTGGTTCCTAGCCCCGCGGCCGCCCTCGGCGCCTCCGGCCGCCGGCTCCTTTCAACACCTCGTATCGATCGCACGCCAGAACGCGAACCGACCGGCCAGAACTTCACTCGGGAAATCGCTACAGTTACAAAAGGGGGGAGGAAAAGGCCCCCGCACCCGCCCGCTCCGCGGGGAAACCTCTCCGGGAAGCGCCCGGCCGGCGGCGCGGCCCCGCCGAGGAGCCCCCCGCACGGGAGGAGGGCGAGGGGCGCCGCCGGCAAGCGGCAAACCCACCCCACCCCACTCCCCGCCTCCCTCCCGCCTCGCCCCGCTCTCTCCGCCGGGCTTCCCCCTTCCCCTCCCCGCGCCCCCGCTGCCCCGGGTGGGGGGGCACCCCTCGGCCGCCCGGCCCGGGGTGCCGTTCGCCCTGCGGGCCATTGTCAGAGCCGCGGCGGCGGCGGCGCGCCCCGCCGTCACCCCGCGCCCCCCCAGC
>JAVKLA010000088.1:6750042-6797999 GCA_034782735.1 Sagittarius serpentarius
TGGAGGGAGGGAGTGTGAGGGAGCGGGGCGGGGGGGGGAACCGAGCACCGAAACAGTTAATGGCCCCTGGATGCATTGATTAGTATTGATGGCTTTGGTAGTTTTAATGGATTTGTTGTTTGTGGGAGGTGGGGAGCTTTTGCCTTGCTTTGAATTCTAACCCCCTGGCTGGGAGCTTGCTCCTAATTGCATGCACAGCATTCCTTCGGAGTGGGTGGTATCACCTTTTACTGCTGCTCCCTTCCACAGGGAAGGCCTGTAAAAAATCCCTTTCATGTGCCCGAAAATCAATACCCAGGGCTCTGGATGGCTGCTGTAAAAACAAAACAAAATCCTGTCCCTCCTCCGCTAAAAAATAATATATATATGTGTATATATGGAGAGAGAGGGGAAAAAAGAGCCCCATAAGAGCAACCCCCTCCCTGCAGACAAAAGCAAGGGGCAGTTGGCTCCTTTTGCCAACCCAGGGCCAAGGCAGTTTCAGGCCGGTGTGGAAAGAGCCCCTATTTTTACAGCTGCTGGGGGCACTTTTGGAGGGGGCTGCAGTTGGGAGCTGGAGGTTTCAGTCTGGTTCTGGTCAATAAAAATGGATGTGGCTTGAAAATGCCTGCTCCAGTGGCAGCGAGGATGGAGGGTCAGGAGCAGTGCTTAAAAGGTTAAAAAGGACCGGGTGAGTGGGAAGTTGCAGAGTTATGGGTGGAGTTACTCACACTTTTAAAAAAAGCACAACAAAGTAAACAAATTCATCTTTCAGTTAGTGTCAGGAGGAAGGTAAGAGTGCAAGGTTGCTGTGCCTCGTTGTGTCCAGCACCGGGCTTTTGGAAATAAAAAAATGAGACATTTTACTAGGAAACTATTGAACCAAGTTTGTTTTTCATTCTGCCCCCAAATCGTGCAAAAATGATACCATTCTAACTTACAAGGGAGCTCCATGTTCACTTCTCTCTCTGCTCGATCTTGATTTCTTTAGCACTGAGGGGAGAGGGAGCAATTGTTAAGCGTTTAAAAATCCATGCAAAATAAATCAATGTGTTTCTGCCATCTACATTTCAATTCAATAACATCGTTTTCATAGAGCTATTTCATTAGTATGGAATAACTCACCTGTAAGTAATTACAGCTGACTTGCTTTCTAGCAGAGACCAATACAAGTCCAGAAAGGGGATAAAGGTTAGCTCAAAGAAATACTGCAGAGGTTTGGCATGGGTATAAAAGCAAATAGCTATGTTCTCTCCTTAGAAAGCAAGTAATTCTTAGTCATCATTTAAAAGAAAATTCATAGCTGTGCCTTGAAGCTTCATTTCAATCTAAAATTTAAAAACAAAACCCAACTCAAAAGTGTTCCATCAGTAAAATGTAACGTCACTGCATCGAACAGAAAAAAGCTCCAAACCAACAAACAACCCAAAGTTCCTATAATAATTGTTTGAGAAATCCACCTTTCTCAGATTTCACACAGGCTCAAACAGTCAAATAGTTTGTTTGGTATTTGTTGTTGTAATTCTTATTCTTGTTGAAATTGTGTGTTGGCGCTGAGTTACATTTGTTTGAAATTAGTTTATCAGTGTAACGCTAAGTTAAGAATGAGTTTACCGGTTCAAAAGTGCACTACTTTGAATGAGATAATTTAAGTGGAGCTGTACATGGAAAAAAAAAACCACAAAGAGTATTTTAAATTATTTTTTCAATCCAATACTCACTATTAAAATTAAAGAGCACATCTTTATAGATAGTTTAGTGTAAAATTTTATTTAAATCATAGTTCAAATGTTTCCTAATTTTATTTAATGATTTTTATTTAGAGCAAACTGCCCAAACATTGTGAATTAATTCATACTAATATGCAACACTAATTTCTATCTTGTCCAGAACATGCAATAAGAAGGTTTCCAGGACATTTGCTTTTTAGAGAACACCAGGTTTTTTAGTGACAAACAAAATTTTAAATAGAAAGAATCTTTTTCAGGATTAGCTAATTTCAGGAAGTTCACGCTTTCACCATTGTACAAGCTTTTGTATGTACATTGTAAAACAAAATATTTACAAAATAAAATGCTTTCCTAAAATACTTAGGATGTGCTCATCTCCAAAATTCTGTGGATTTGTACTTTAAACTCTTTTTGTAACAAATATAAGAAGGTCATTTTGCTGTACCAAACAATTAAAATGTGCTTTCAGATAGGCAGGGAGAGGAGAGAGTTGTGCTGCGAAAGATTTAAAGCAGTTTTTTAGGAGTGCACTACAGCGACAAAACCTACACTTGAAAGTATTTCAGGATCTCACTCTCTGTTTTAGTGTCAAGAAGAACATTCAGGTTATTTTTTCTTAAATAAAGACAATCCACAAAACCTAATCAGAAGCAAAATCTGGGATTCAGTTCTTTCCTTCTTTCCAAATCTCTTTCTTAGTTTTTTTCCAAATAGTTAAAAAAAAGAAAAAAAACCCTAAACCAAAATAAAGTGTATGACCTACAGTTCAGAGAGCATGAAAAAAGGATAGTTATTTCTTTCATTCACTGAATTCACCTTAGCAAACAATTTTAGAATTTCATTTGTTTGAAATCTGCAGCATACTTATCTCCCAGACATTTTAGTGCACTAATCTGTTTGACGTTCCAGAAAAGTAACTGAAGAAAAAACCCACCTCTTTACCCCCCCCAGCAGAGTTGCCAATTAATATGATTCTGTTAGCTCTGACCAAACGGGAGGAATCAGCAGGGTATTATGGGAGATTTATCTAAGGGTCACATCTCACTTCTGAGTTAAGAATTTAATATGAAAATAAATCATTATAAAGGTTTTCTCTTCCGTGTGGTATCTGTAAAATATGTGCTAAACATGAAGATAGTTGTGTGTTGTTTGAGGTATGAGCGCAATCTCTACTAAATCTGCTAAATGTTGAAAACAGCCTTTCCTTTTTTAACTCTCAAATCCTACCAGTAAACACTTGTGCAGATGCAGTTGGTATATTTAAAAGGAGCTGATCTATACAAATGGAATTGTGAAATTATGGTTTGATTATCAAACAGTTTAGTTCAAAGGGCTTGTGAAGCTTCAGCTTCCATTTGGGGGTTTTAGAGGGGTGAACATGTGGCTGTGCTCTTAGTTTGACTATCTCATAAACTGTCTTTTCAAAATGAAATAGAAAACTGCAGAAAGAAGTGTTCACAGTTTTGCTTGGCATGGCTACTGAATTGCATACTAGAAATGAATTGAAAACTCATTTCCATTGCTTTTAGCTGTTAACCAATACAACTTTGTTTTAAGCTTGCAGCCTTAGTGAATGCTTCCAACGTTAAATTTAATCTTTGTATTGCTCACTAGCACCAGTGAGGCTTAATTTTAAACAGCACTTATTAAAAACTTTGTTTCAAGATTAATTTCCCCTTACCTTAAAACTTGTGTGGTTTGCTCTTCTCACAAATCCAAAACAATTAATATTGGCATTTTTTTAAATTATTTTCTCTCAAGCTGTATTCCAATTATTCAAGTCCATCAAGGATTAGTGGTTCAACTATATTTAAAATATCACGTGTTAGTTCACACCCAGTTTCCAGGCACCTCTGGTTAACCAAGCAGAGCACCTACCTTTAATTATAATCTAACATTCCTCATCACTTATAATGAAAGATACTGAACTAGTTAAGCAAGACTTTGTTAGCACAAGAGAAAAATGGAAATAAATTAATTAACAAGCCCTGAAAAATTATCTTTGCAATTACAGAATTTCTTTGGTTAATATCTCACAGACATTGTGCATTTAAACACAGGAAAGTAGTGAGTGCTTAAAGTGTAAAAGACTCTTTAGAAATATTTCAGTCAACACTACTAGCTCTTGTGCATGTTTATGTATGCCTTTCATGTCAATGGGGGAAAAATAGCAATGAAATTTTGGTGTTTATCCACCTAGAAGCTGGGAAGTCCTGGTTGAATATACCAATCTGTAGCTGGGAACATTTATGTGAGAACGAGACTTCTTCATGCTAATTGAAATCTGTACCTGGAAAATAACAGCCCACAGGAAGAACTAATTTTTCAATGAGAGCTCAAACCTGTTAGGAGCCCGTGACCAAACCCAGGACAAATTCAGATATGGTTCACTATAAACACTGTCTTACAGAATAGGAGCTTTTTCTATCGGTGAAGATGAAATTTAGATTGTAGAAGTCATCTGTTAAGATCAAACAGATAACAGTGTCTTTTCAAAATATTTAGAAGTATCCCTTATCCACAATGTTATCTTTGTGACTAAATGATTTTAGTAAATCCTGCAGGGAATATGACATTAGCTAATAACGTGCAAAGGGTCCCTGCTTGTCTAATCCTCTGAGTATTCCTTGTAGTGGACGAAGTCCACATTTAAAACATTCAAATGCGTTTCCGCAAGTGACATCAAAGACTGTTTAAATCAATATTTGGATCATCAGCGAGCAAGTGTTTGAATTTGGAAAGGAAGGGGCAAATGTAGCCTGTGCGTGGTTGCTGTAGCACATCACACACGTTTTGAGGTGGGCAAATGTCACATGGCAAAGCTGCTGTAGGAAGGCAAGAAAAGGACTGCTATTCAAATGGTCGGAGGATGTTTGAAGGATTTCATGACTGGGCAATTCTGCTAGGCAGAGAAAAATTGGAAGGAATTAAGAGTGCCATCAAGGAAGGGCTGGTGTTTGTGTGGACAATATTAACATGGAACTAGAGAGAAAAGTGCAGGTGACTGCAGGGCAGAATCAGTTCACCAGTTCTTCCAAATACTTGATTTAATATTACCAATGAAGAGGAAGACTTGCCCTTTGTGGCAGAAACTAGAGATAACATTTTTTTTTGACCTAAGTTTAGAAGGAAGGTCCTTTGGTGCTGTGAACACCACCAAAATCTTTTTAAAAGTCAAGAATTTAAGAGAAAAATTGCTCTGTTAAGACCTGGGAATGGAAATTTCAGGCATCATTATGTTTCAGCTCAGACAGTTTTTCTCTTTCCCATGCAAAAATTTAAGAGAAGAAAGGTGTAGATCAACTGTGCTTTAAAAAAAACCCCACAAATCACACAGTAAGAGCACTTTGGTAATACTTAAAACAAACTATTAAGGTTTCTACCAAGTATGCATATAAGCTTTGTCTAACAGGGGTAGACTCAAATACAGTATAAAGTTTGTCTACTGCTCTTACCTGGCTCTTGGAAGACCTATCTTGGTTTCAGTACAACTTTCAGAAGTCACTGACATCCTAAAATTGTTACTCGTTAGCCTGCTGGAAAAAAGTAACCATCTTTTCTCTGCTGCTCATATAGAGGATGTGCACTCTCTACTTCACTGTTTCTCATTTGAATTAAACATTTCATAAAAAGATATCATCAATATAAATCCCTAAAAACTTCAGTCTCATTATGTGACAGGGTATTTGTTTTTATTAAGGGTACGTTAAACTATTCTGATCCAAATAACAATCAAGATAACATCTCTTTAAGCTACATTAATTCAGACCCTTAAAGGCCAACATGTATATGGCAAAGTGTGCAAATTAACGCGCTAAAGGATGTTGCGCACTTAAACCACACTTTGAAACAACAGACCGTTCCAAAGAGATCGTACGCTCTCATCTCATTTAATTGAAATTAATCAAAATTAAACAAATTCTCAAAATGTCAAAAGTGATTGTAAAAAAACAATGTGCATTGCAAACCCCACCACCTAAACAGCCGTTATGTTTAAAGGAAATCTGTGATCTGCAACCAATTAAGAACAAAATGGTTGTAAAATATTTAATTTGTGAGTAGCATTTTAAATTCAGTAACAGCTATAACAAAATGGGTAAGTAAATGACATTAATCACTCCTGATACTAAATTATCCCTATTTTGCTTCTAAGACAGGAATCAGACTGAGCAATGTTTTCTATTAGTTAAATACATCCATAATCCAATGAAAACCTAGGAGGCCATTTAACTAATGGGGATTCCAACATCTTTGTTGTTCCTTTATTTTGTGTACTTTTTAAAGGTCATATAACTGTTTTAAAGAGTCACCCCTTGATTTTTCAGTGAGGTAGTGAGCATTATTTTCCTGATAAGAGCTGTTTCAGACAGGTAGAGCAATGTTTCCTGCAGTGAAGACTAAACACCAAGCTCATTTGAAATGATTTTAACAACTTCATGGCCTAAAGGAAAATACTGCTTTCCAGCCACAAGACCTTTTTTTTTTTCTTTTTGGTTTTATTTCAAAGAAGAATAATTTTTGGATGGTTATACTAAATAAAGCAATAAAATGCAAGTGGTTATTTTCCACAGTTGAGCTATTGCTTCATTCAGAATCCGGTATCTTGTTTGTTTTTAATATATTCATGGCAAGTGCAGTAAGTGGGTGCAAGTGCTCAACTCCTCCATCCCAAAACCCTCCTGCATGGTGTCTCCTGCGTGGTCTCACAGCCAGAGACATACAGTCTCTCTTTCACCTGTTTTCCAGCTTTTTTACACCCTCTGGCTGTGCATTTCCATTTCCTAGTTTATGAAAAGTAAAATTGTATTTTTATATATTTTTTAAAAGAAAATAGACCTGTTGTTGAAGCCCATTTTAATTCATGAACATCTCAGATTAGATTCAGCTTCTGAAGATGAATTATTTCCTGCTTTTCTTTCTTGTAAATCTCTTCCACCACCAACCACCTTCTGCAGATAAAACTTTACCAATTAGTCATTTACAGACATAAACTCACAAGGCAAAAACCAGCCTTTGCAGCTCTAGGCCTCTTTGATGATGATGATGATGTTTACAAATGCTTTCATTGCTGCGCTAGTAATGTGCACTTTGCCATTAGCTCTCTGAAACTGTTCAACACACAAAATGTGCCTTTCAGTAAAGCAGATGGTAAGAAAGATTGTTCCTTTCATTATATGCAGGATACTTATAAAATAAATAGTAGCTGGGGTGAATGTACCTATTTCTTCAGACTAAAAAAAGCTCTCTTGTTGTTCAAAATTATTTCATTGGCTGAACAGGTCACTCGCATAAATATCTGTCCTGGTGAGATTTCCACTATTCCTGCATTGCCACCACGCCTCCCAGCAGCGGATGAGGCAGGGGCTTCTAGTGCTAGGTGCCTTACGTGCTCATTGTAAGGCAACCCCTGTATATGAGATGTGACTGAAATCCTTCCTTTCTCTACTGTGGTTTCAGTTCCTATGAAAATTTGTGGTTCCTTCCTTCGTTAGATGTCAAGTGCATCAGGACACATTGGTTCCTGACAGCACTGTCGTACACATCAGAACAAAAGTTCTACATTTGATGGGGATACAGGAGCTAAAAAGGGTTGTCAGGCAACAGAGACATGAATAATCTGCGCTGCCTGAACAGAAGCAGAAGTGGGTTCCTGAACTGTGTGGCTTGTGGGAAGAGTAAGTGAGAGAAATGTCAGAGCCCAAATAGCTTGCAGTGATTCAGGAGAAGATTAGCTGTTCCGATAAAGGAGAGAGTCGTTAAAGTTTATACTGTACAAGCACCACAAGGGTTAGAGCCCTTTTATTGTTGCGAGCAGCCTCGGCTAAACAGCCAAGTGTCCATCTGGAGTCAGAGAGAAGAGAACATGAGGTATGTCAGCTCTGCTCGTCTGTGCCAGGGTGCATGCTCTGCACTCTGGTTTTCCTTCGTTTGCTGGCTGGGACTGACCATTCTCATCCTGGGACTGCTTTAAAGCTCAGGCAAGGAGTTTATCCCAACACAACAGTGTTTGCTTTATAGGTGACCAGGACAGCACATTGATAGCATGCTTCTCTTCTGAGTACCAGACATTTATAGAAACGTGGAGCTCAGAAAGATGAACCAGCTACCCTCTCCATTTGCTTCCCCACAATGCTCTCTTGTGGTCCATGGGATTACCTAAGCACCAGCTGAGTTTTGGGTTTGCTTGAATATCTACCAAAGTATTTTAATAGCTAACTTTGCTATTTCAAGAAAGTAGCTAGAATAAATTGGATTAAGTCTTTAACCCTGTGGTGCAAAAACCTCTCTGTTAGACTTCCAATCACTAAATTAAAATGAAAGTCAGAGATATAATAATCAATTGTAAGAAAAGAATCAAAACTAGGGTGGGTAAGAGAAGAAAACGAGTGCTCAGGAAGGAGGGATGGAAGCATTTCTTCCAGACCAGCCTAAAAACTTTCACACAATTACATGGAGAATAAAGACTTCAAATGTCTCCACAGAAGGAAGGAGAAGGTTTCTAAAACTGTTCGCCTAAGAAAGGGCAAGAACTTGGGTACTACTTGGAGAGAAGCTCGGTTTGCCTTTCCTGTGCTGGACAGCCATCACTGGCATCTTGGACCTGGCTCAGCTAGGTAGAGAGGTCCTGCAGGGGAATGTTTCCCCATCTCTCCTCCTGTCCCTCCATCCATCTCCCCGTGGTAGGACATCCCTCTTGCGAGATGACTAGAACTTGGTTGTGCATGATCATCCATGTTTGGATGCACGAAGAGAAAATGCGCTGAGTAACACTGAATTCCTGTGAGTTTGTCACTAGGACATTTGCTTGCTTCTCGGAGGATAAAATCACAGACAAGTATCACCCTGATCCATCCCGTACTTATTGCTGGGAAAGTAAACATCTTGATCTCTACTCCTTATATCCATGCCATCTGGTTAGCTGCGTGTGAGGCATACAGCTCTCCACTCTGGAGAGAAAATGGGAGAGGGAGCTGAAGTTTTGAGCATGAATCTTACAAATTGTCTCTTGGTCAGCAGGAAAATAAATGAGAGGATCCTCAGAACATGGATCTGCGTAAATACGTATTATTAACACATGGCACTGAGATTGCTAATGATCACAGTACCTTGATGCTTTCATAATCTGGTGTGTCCTTAGTCCAGGCTTCTTGGATTTCAGTTATACCCCTTTGTCTCATGTTTGCAGCTAATGCAGGACAGGAGTCCCGTGGCTGAATTCCCAGAGAAACTTGTCTCTAGAATTTGACTGACACTGGCTCCTCTGGGGAAGTAACTGAGGGGTCCTGGGTTCAGCCGAGGGCTGGACAGAACTGTGGTCCAGCCTATTTAATGACAGGTTTTCACTTGCTTTCCCGTGTTTTACATTGCTTCCTAAAGTCTCATAGAAGTTAAACAATAAAACATTTCATTGCAATGTAGAGTCAGACTCTGTCTACGCTGATGTACATCTGTGCAGGGGGACTCTGGATCAGCACTGCTGCCGAGTCTCTGAGTACTACTGATAGGAATGACAGATACTTGCTACTCCTTGGGAGGATCCACGGAAACTCCTACATGATTTCTGTGATATCCTGTCATCAGAGGAACATAGGCATGGCCACAGTACATCAAAAGAGTAATCTACCTAGGTTTGTCCTGAAACAAGATACTGATCTAGTTTAATGTACTTATAGAAACTAGGGATGGGACCTCTCTTAGTCCCTGCAGTCAAACTCCAGCTATTGATGGGAGGTCCTCTGCACTGAGAGATGGAGATTGCTTTTAAGAAATCTCTCAGCAACAGGTGGGCATTATGAATGAAAAGCAAGGACTGCAGAAGCCAAGTTTCATTTTCCATGCTCCGTACAGACTGTCAGTAAGGTCAGAGCTGGGAACTGACCAGATTTAGCAGTAATATTCAATATGAAGGAGTTTCTATTTTACTGTCTGTGTACCAGCTCAATGCTTTTCTGTACGGTCTTGTTTTATACACTGTGTTTAGAAATGGTTCATTTGTCATGTTTTAGGAAGACATAGAATATTACTGTTTTCAACTCTTCGAACATGGAAGGCTGATTCATTTCTAATTTGGACACTTAATTAAGAGCTTGGAAAGGTTTCCATCTGAAAGCAGTGGGACTTCTGCTGCTGACTTTGAATGCAGGCAGAATTACACTACCAGGCTGTGTTGGTGCAGTACAACAAGTGCACCAGAGTGCTAAAGAAATAGACTTTCTGCTAAAGCCCAGAACTGAGGTCTGGAGAGTTTCCAGTTCCTATCCAGCCAACAGCATCTTCTGTTGAAATCATTGATGCGGATCAGCGTGAGGATTGAAACTCCAGTTCTGGACATAAGCATACAGTTTTCATTGGCTAAGCTGGAGACTGCATGTGTGTCTCAAGGGAGAGTATCTATTCAAAGGCATAGGACACTGTCCTCGGTGCTTGCTACAAGGGGATTCTTTTTTGTGCCAGGACAGGACTCCAAGATATTGATACTCTATTCCAGCTGGCCGGAAAGGGTTCCCCAGGAAGGAAAAAAAAGGATAAAGAGGCTTAGATCATGCCCTGCCAACAGGATGATGGTGCTCGCCAGCTATAGACTCTTGCCACATTTCAGAGCAGCATCTTGCTGCTCGCTGTGGTCTCAAGCAGAGAAGAGACACCTTCCTCCCATACCCTTGCAGAGGAAGAGGTCCACTCTTACTCCCTGCCACTGTTACCCCTTCAGACCTCCAGATGCAGGTGCCTGTGCATCCATCAAATGCATAACTCACAGAATGAAGGGCAGGGTGAGGTCAGCAGTGGGGTAGCCAGAGCTATACTGCTGCCCCAAACAGGGCTGTGCTCTGGGAAGGGAGGAACTGAAGTTGCCCCTTGGCTCTGCCCCTGCAGAGAACTGCATCAGCAGGCAGGCAGGAGCTTCCTGGGACAGAGACTAAGCCAGCCCAGGAGCAAGTACATGAAGATCAAAAAAAATCCATTGGTCAGCGATTCCTTATTTTCCCTTTTCTCTTTCCATCAAGCAGTGTTGTGCCTTATCTTGCCCATGCTTTAGGATCACCTGGTGTTAGTGAGCTATTCGTTACAGCAGGCAAACAAATCCCCTTAGCACTTATCCAGCTGCACTGAGCCTCCCGTTACAGGAACTCCCTCCCCAGAAAGCCGCGGTGTACTGGGGGTTAGGTTTTAAGTTTGGCAGGTCTAGGATACTTTGCTCTTATTGTGACTGTTCCTTGCTGCAGGTTCCTCTTTGCTGGTGAGTGAGTACCTTTAGCCTGCGTTATTTCTCCATATTTCCTTTTTTCTGTTTTTGAAGGCACTGTTTATCTCTTCATAAGCTGTTGTTATCCAAGGCTCTCAAAACGTGTGGCACTCTGTAATAATACCGAACGCAGACATGATATTGCGAAGAGTAGCAGCTTGCAATTGTAAATCTCAAGGCATTTTATGAAGGTGATTATTGTATCTGCTTTGCAAGTGTCATTGCTAAAGCAGAGAGAAGTTAAGTTGCTTGCCCTAGGATACACATCTCGTCTGTGATAGAACAAGGATTAGAGTACGCTGATCTCAATTGCACTTGCTCTGTTTGCTCCCTTGGCCTTACTGTGTTGTGCTTATGCTACGTAGCATACAAGCAGGCTCCTTGGAGTGAGGTAGGATCGCAAAACCCCTGAGACCTGCAGAGGAGAGCTCTAGTTCATTCTCATTCAGAGTGGTGATGGGCACAAAGTTCAGGTATCCTTGCAAAGAAAGCCCTGTGCTTTAGTCCTGAGAAATCATGTTTTGTGCCAAGTAGTTTTGTTGTTTTCTCTGCTTTCCTCAAGTGTTCGTTCTTGCAACTCTTAACATCGCTATAGACCTTACTGCTGTAATAGCTCTGCTTCTTCAATGTGTTTCTCCAAATTCAGTTTTCAGATGATGGTGTCTATTGGGTAAATGGGTAATGGTCGTACATGTGCAGGGTCTTGTTTTAAAATATCAGATGGAGTAATGGTACCCAGCTGAAAACTAACAGGACTTTATTGTGATTATTTGAACGTTTTCCTTTGAATGAAAGATTTTCCAAGCCCATCAGCACCTGTGAGCAGCAAGAGAAAATAATCAAATGACAATGTATGCTCAGTAAAACAGCTGCTCTTTCTATAGCCATGATTCAAAGTCTGTTTTACTGCAAAATTTCATTGGAGTTAACTGGAATTTTGCCTGAGTAAGGTGCTCGAGATTTTTCTTCAAGTAACTTTACAGTTACTCAACATGGAGAACTGGGAATCACGTGACATTCCTAACACAATATTATGTTTCCATTCCTACTGCATGAACATACTTATCTGAAGATTAAGTAGATCTTGCGCTTACAAAAGTGCACGCTCATGCTGAAGGCAGACAAAGACCTTGGAGCTGTTGTGTTATTGGAACTCCAGCTATTTATTCAACTGTCCACCATGGCAGGAGTTTTTCTGTTAAATACATAATTCCCCACTTTTTTTCTTAAACAAGAGAACCAGAGGGTGAAAGGGTTGAAGATTAAAATGTAAACAGCAAAATTTATTATAATTACTAGAGTGTTTCAAATTATTTCCTTAAACTGCAACATAATTTACCTCTAGTCAAGGTCTCTATTGGTGGTGAAAGAGGAAACTGCTTGACCTTGGGGTGACCTCTGGCCCCCGGGGGTCAGCGCCCGAGGAATGCGCAGATGTCACGGTTCATAAGCAAGGACAGAAACTCTCAGGTTTCCCAGGCAGAGAGGCGCCAGTTCGGGGATGGGGCCAACATGTGCACCTCCCTTTGAACCAGCCACTCATACCTGAAATCACACTGAAAGCAAGCACGCACTGGGCAGGAGACAGCCCGGTCCAGAGCAGCCCGGGATGGAGGCTTGTTCCAGGAATGGGCAGAAGCAGCAGAATATAATGGAGGGAAACGTAAAATTTCTCTAAAGAGGGTCAGTATCTGCGTTGCCTCGTTAGCTGCAAGGAGCGCTGCAAACCAATGTGGTCTGAAATACAGATCCATGTACAGTGCTGGGCCAGAAGCAGTTAGAGGAGCTTTAGCTGCAACCAACTGATGCAGCTTGTCACTGTTGCAAAAGCAAATGCCCTGTACTCTTAACAACGCAAAGAAAGCAGAGGGTAATGGAAGGATTTACTGCCCATACTATGTTAACAAAAACTGTGCATGGGCAGTGCAAGTTGCTGGTAGTACTTTTGTAATACCAGCAGAGATCTTTGCAGTAATCCAGGTCTGGAGTCAGTCGAGCTGCTGCTTGGATGCCTCCCTCTCTGCCCTGAAAGAAAGCGATTTGCATTGCCAACCCTTGTTCTTTGAACAACAACAAAAAAACCCCCAAAACTTTTATGACAGAGACCAAAGTAAAAAAAAATACTTCAGAAAATTCTTCCTAATAAAAGCAAATGAATAAGGAAGGTTAGGTTGAAGCTAAAACAAATTGTGTGGTAAATATTAAGCTTAGGTAGAGAAAATTATACCAGCAATAATATTCAAAGAAGAAATGGGATGAGGGGGAAAACAAACACAAGGTTAATTTTAATATTAAAATCATAACTTATGTATCAAAATAAAATTTATATTCAAGGAAATTGTGAACCCAAGATTTCCTTTCAACTATTTGCAGCCTACAAACCACAAGTTGTGCTAAGCATGATCAAAGTACTTCACAATTAGTTTGGTTTTAAATCACTGTAATTGTCAGCCTAGGTTGTAACCAGAGAAACATTGTTTTGAAGCAGCAGCAAACTTGCCCTGGTTGTAATCTGGGGAAAATTTGAGAAAAACGCTGGGATCTGGTCAGTTAACAGCTGCACAGTTCTTGGGGACAGAGTTGTGTTAGACATGTTGAACATCAGAGAGACTGTCCTGGGTTCACAAGACAGCCAGCCTGCCCGTGTCCACTGGTGCAAAGACCTCTCAGACTGCTGCTTCTCTGGTCAGCTCCCTGCCTCGATTTCTCTTTTGGGAAAAGCAGGCACGATATCAGAGTCTTTATAAGGTGCGATTCATGAAATGCTATAAAATATGTGTGCTTCAGGTGATCCTGGAAGGTGCTTGTGTACGTTAGTTGTGGGGATGGTAGGAAGAGGCGGCTAGTGGAATGAGTGGCGCAGAATACTTGGATGGAGGAGACTGCAGGAGTGCCAAGAATGACTGCAATGCGAGTATGAGCCTGCTCGAGCATTGCTCTTTTAACAAAGCTGGCAGCCTGTTATCTGGAAGCTGTGATGGGTTTCCTAATGGATTCCTTGGAAGTTTCAGGTTGGAGAGCTCTTCCAGGGGCTTTGCCAACACCACCACAGAACAGAGGATGAGCTCAAATGCTTTTGTAATTAGGAACAGAGAATTTCTTGCAATTAAAAAGATCTTCCAGGAATACAGGAAATAAAGCCAGTCTTTGAAGGAATTTTGCTTTCTAGACACTAAAAGGGTAAAGATAGCTTTAATCTGGACTCTGCTATGGAGAAACTGAAGGAAATTTCCCCACTGGAAGTCTTGAAAAGAGAATTTGCTCAGCAGTACAAATGAATAAAACAACAAGGCTTTGTGCTTGAGGATCTCAAAGCGTTTTCTGCTCTGCACCAGGAAATGTAATGCCTCCTGGGAGCTGTGCTAAATTGGAAACAGGGACCTTCTAAAAGCTAGCTCAACTCTGCTCTGGCTGAGCACAGCCATGCTTCCACCAGCGTTGGTGGAAAAGACAAGTGGTGTTTTGACAACTTGAGTCTTCAGTCGTGACTTTTCTACAGGGATGCAAGAGATTAACAGGCAGTGTAAATTTAGTGAAGAAGCAATTAAGAGAAGAGAAATTTGCCACCTTGCATCCAGGCAAAGCAGAGGCTTTTCTTGGCCTCAGAATGACAGAAAAATCATCACCTCAGGTGTTTCTTAACAGTGAATCTCCTTACTCCCCCCAAAAATGAGGGTAACGTTGGGGTGGCAGTGAGGGAATACACTGGTTGAGGAGGCTGGGTCGGCAGTGAGGGAATGCACTGGTTGAGGAGGCTCAGCTTTGGACTGGCAGTTTCCCCAGCTCTGTTTCAGAAAAAAATGCAGAAGTGAAGGAAGTTCAAACCCTGTTTTAGTTTGTATGAATCATCTTCTCTGCTTCTGTTTTCTTCAAGTCACCAAAGGGGCATTAGGGAAGAGATGACTGAACAGTAGCAAAGGGCAGGCAAAGTGTGGCTGTGAAAGTGGAGGGGAACAATTAGTGGAAGATATGAGTACTGTAAAAAGCCACCAGTACCTCAGCTTTTCATTTGGGGAAGGTAAACCATTTCCCAAGAACACATTTGGGTTCAAGTGGCACTGAACAGAGAGAGCCCCAGAGGGGGCTGCTGGAAAGGAGGTGACTGTAGCAAAGCAGAGGGGCTCATGGAGGAAGGTGTTCTTGTATTGTGCTCTCCTAGTTGAACGTAAATGGATTGTAGTAGTCTTTTTGGTCTACTTTTGCAAAACAATTTATTGCAACTATTTATTTAAAGAGGTCACAATTAGAGCAAGTAAAGGAGGGTAACTCAGGTGTCGTTGTGCACCGCCAGACCTCCTGGCAGCCCAGGTTTTATCCAAGTTGGGCATGGCCACATGGTCACGGTCCTGCTGAATTACCCAGAACACCTGACAGAATTCTTGTTGGTTTTGCTGTGCAACACCTGGCATAGCACCGAGAAAATGGCACAGACAGATGATACCTGATCTGGTGTGAAACTGCTCAATAAGAGGGCTGCCATATCAAACTGTTATGAATTAAGAATTTGTAGACTGACTTCATATCAAAGCAATGATTTTTATCTGGTTGTGGCTTTTCTGAACCAATGCTAAAAATCTCCTAACTAGTTTCCACTATATTACTGACTTATCTAAGGACTGAGTAGACCTTTTGGCTCTGCTATCAATTTACATGTTCAGAGGTATACCACATCTCGGTTCTCTGTCACGGAGATGGTACAAAGGCGTACCAGCTAAGGTGTGATACTGTGAGTCGTTATTGCAGTGGTTTTATTTGTTTATTTTAGTGTGGAGAAAAAGCCTGTTACGCTCTTGCACAGTTTTGAGTATCCACACTAACCAACGCGATTTTAAATAAGTCCCAATAACGTGTCAGCAGTGCATGTGTTTGTCTCCAGCCTCTGATCATACACCATTTGTGACACATACAGGCTAATACATCCCTGTAAATTTGTCCTTACATGACTCAGCCCATACCAGCCAATAACAGATAGTCTGTAAATCTGATGGGTGGGAGTAACAGAATAATACAGAAAGGGAAAAGAGGTGAATCAAGACCGATTCATCAGAGGGAAGGAGGGACAGCCTTTGGGATGTGGTGGTGGAAAGATTCTCCCATTGACTGGCTTGACTCGGCAAACAAAATCCTTCCCCACATGGAGCCATGGAAAGCAGAGGGCACAGAGGGAGAGAAGTGATAGTAAATCTGCACCCAGTCCTCTAGCAGCAGCAAAAGCCAGATAAGGAAATTGTTCCCTGAGCAGACAGGACCCAGAGTTGTTTCCTTAGCTTTCCTTTGACTCTTCTAAGTTTTTTCTTGCTGTCAGGAAGAGCTAGGTGAAAAGGGTGGGGAAAGCGGGGATTTGTGCAATTCTGCCACTTGAGTGTAGAGAACAGAGAGCAGAAGGTGGGGTGAGAAGCCTTTTAAAGTGCTTGTAGATGTGTGAGGTCTGATTCTGTTTTCAAAAACGTATCTGTTAGATGTAAGTGCATGGGGGGTCATTAGAGCTCTGCTGCCTTTCAGGGGGTGAGGCAGGAGGGAGGTGGGCTGCAGAACGGGCAGGCAGCAGCATTGCGCTGCCAAGAGCGAGAGCCACCGTGCGATCAGCAGGCTCTGGCACCAGGGACAAGAGGGGGAAGAGGCTGATTCTTACTCTCCTCAGCTAATATCATTGCTAGCCATGGCCAGACACTTACATTTAAAATCACAGCAGTTGTATGTGATTATGCTAAGGGTTACTGTGGAGATGAGTACAGCTAGCTGACAGGGTTTTAAACGCAGTCCCTGTCTTTGGTGATCACCTAACATCCTGTTATTTACTGGATCTAAAAATAAAGCATGTTTTCCCAGAGCAGAGAATCTAGCCTGTATGAAAAGGCAGATATTTCCAAATTGCTTTCCTTGTGGTAGGTATCCCTGGTTCATCCAGCAACCCTTGCTTCTTCCCCAACCCTCCTCAAATCACTGCTTACCTTGGATGGATGGGCACCAGGGGCTTGTCATGCAGTTTTTTTATTCAATAGGAAAAAAAAAATAGTAGCTGTGTGTAGATTTATTTCTGAGGGAGAGACAGATGTAACAGTCTATGTGATAATTTTCTGAGGTTATAGGAATAGATATCCTCTGGGACAAAAAGAAGTGGTCTAATATTCGCCCCCACAGACATAATGTCTTGCCAACAATCATAATACTCACTAATATTAAGATTCTTTTTGCATCTGAGCTAATCCATGATACGTCTGCGATGGGCCACAAGTGAAGACAAAAAGGGACAGATATTAAAGGAGAGATGTGATAGCGTCTCAATTTAAGGTTGGCCATGGACTGTATATGACATTCTTCTAAGTAAACTGACAGTGTCCAGGTTTATAATAGCTAAACTCCTCAGTTTCCTTTACATAAACATTTCACTCTAATGGAACATTATACCCAGGACCATGCTTCAGCAGACATGCATGTATACGAATTGCATAAAGATAGACCAATAGATAAATAGATATCTGGATTTAATAAACACTCACATTCTAACACTAATAGGCTGGTGAAATCTCACAGAGAGGGGGAGAGAGACTGAAGGAAAATACAAAATACTGTTGAGAGTTTAGACTGGCACAACTGGAAGCACTCAGCATCAAAAGAATGAGGGCAGGGAAAGGCTGAGATGGAACAGGCAAATTCTACATTAATAATGTTCTCCCATCTTGCAGCGAGGGATGGTAAACGAGCCAGTGAGGTGGGTGCCTGTTATTTCTTCAGAGGTGAAATCATCATCCAAATCAAAGAGTTTCATTTATGAAACATGGAATTAGAAGGATTCAGATATGTTTTTCCGAAGTCAGAGGATCTCTAGGAGTTTATTTTCCCTGAAAGTCAGGTAGGTGCTTTTGAAAATTTTATCTTCGACTTCTTTTGGAGGCAAGAATGCTTTTCCAGCAGGGAGAGATTTTCTTCAGCTTGATCATTACCCTACATATGTTTCTTGACACTTTCCCCACTATCATTCACCAAAAAAGGGGAGGCGGGGCAGGGGGTGGAAAAGCGTCAAACAAAATCCTCCATTCCCTATCCCCTCCCAAACAAATATCTCTTCCAATTCTTGATCTGGGAACAAAAATCCTCTAACAATGGCAGCTCTCTACTGAACTTGTTGAAATTGTGCCACTTGACAGAATGTGGTCCTGACGGCCAGCACAGAAAGCAGGAGGATTCAACGTCCAAGAGCCTATGTGGGAGGGCTCAAATAATCCCCTTCAGTTACCTCCCATGACTTCAGAACTCAAGGTAACTAGATGAGACGAAGGAGGAACTTCCTGACAGTAAAAGAGCAATGAATCAAACAAAAAAAATTGACTTAAACTGAGAAAATTAATTTCTGAGTTCCAGCTTGCCCACTCCAGTCTGTCTTTTAAATTAACATTGTCTATTACCCAAGTAAGGTCAACACAGCTATTACCTCAGCCCAGACACCCTTTTTCGCTGTTTTTACAGTGCCTGGGTTTATTTTTCTTCCTTTTATTTGGCTCTGTGCCATTTTGTTGGCTAACATTCACCTTGGCTGGATATACCAAGGAAGGGATGTTCATTGTTCCACCTGTGGCATGCCCAGCGAAGTCCAGTCTTCCCAAGGGGCCTGTGCCATTGAGTCTGTCTGCCACCACGTTGACCCACTGCGTTTTGGGGAGCCAATGTCTCCGGAAGCAAGCCCTCTTTTTAGCTGTCCTTAATTGTTGTTCTGAGCTAGGCTAAAGAAAAATTTCCCTCTTTTGCAAAGGAAAAGCAATAAAATAAAGGGGACTGCAGAGCGCAAAGCAGCCGGGAGAGGAGCACAAGTGGAGCCCTGACACATGTGCGGGCACCGCGTACCCTCCCACCAGGGATCTGGCAATCTTGCATGCATGAATTGCCTTGCAACGGCCACTCGGCTGTCATTCTGTCAGGCCCATTTACAAATCGCATAACAGGTTTAATTTTGAAATCTCTCTCCCCCCCTTATTTTTGCTGAAATGGATTTACAATGAAAGTATTTGAAAAGGAATAATTATCTATATGAGCCACAGCAACACAATGCCTGCAGCGTGGGGGTGGGGCACAATCAGAAGAAATGAGTCTTAAGGCTGAAATCTGCTTTTGTACGTGTCTACGTATTTACAAAGAGCTAGATATTTGTAAATATCGATAAAATGTCTGATGGATATGTGTATGACCTGATTTAAAATTGTGTGTGTATGTCAGGCATGTGAAGCCTGATTGCAGCTTTTGTTTTTCTTGTGCTAAACACCACGTTTTAAAATAAATCTCCAGCCATATGATTGTGTGCATTTTATATCTGAAGTGATATTCATCAAGAAAATGGTTACCAAAACCTTAGAAATGCTTTCCAGATCATTTCAGCCCAATTTATATTTTAAAAAGGGTGACCAGCTCACTCTCTGAAAGTGCAGGAGAGCCCGTTTTATGCAGTAGTGGACATGAAGCTGAAGCTTTTTCTATAGTCTCTGTCCATTCCTCTCAGTGAATTGAATCCAGTCAAAGGTCAAACTGGCCAGAGGCACTTTTATTGTCATGGTAACCATGACTTAATCAAACAATCCTGAGATTCCAGGTTTGTGGGAACAGGCAAAGATCTGAAGAGACTGGAATTAATCAATCAAAGGGGGCAGGGAAGAAAATCCTAAGATATATGACTTATCCTTCCAAATCTATTACTCTGTCCTTAAACACACAAGAATTATGTCTTGGACAAAGCCTCTTTTCAGACCAAATACCTCTGATTTTTGTTTTCTTGTCCTTTGCATCAAATTTCCTAACATACCTCTGTCCTACAGCAATTGAAGATCAGCCCAGATTTAACCAAGAGAGAAAGAGGGGAAACAACAATTTAGGAAAGATGAAGATTATTTTGTAAAATGCTACTTAAAGAAAAAAAAAAAGAGGAAAAGGAAAACCATGGAAAAATGCATATATCCACCTTCGATTTGAAAACCTATTTAAGCTTGTTACTAGTGATCTAGTGCATATCTACAGGCAATAAATGCTTTTTTAAGGTTGGTCTGTTTTCTGGCCAACTGCTGCATCTTCTTGGGATCCCAAGGCTGTGGGGCTTGCTCTTGTCTCAAGCGCTGGAGTCATTCATTCAGCAGTGCTGAGTTCATACGGACTCTGCTCTTTTCTGAGAGCCCAGCTGCTTAAAGGCAGTTTTGAGGCATCTGGTGAGCGCCGGGGGTTGGTTAACCTGGAACTCAGCTGGGGCTAAGGCTACTCTGTTATAAGGACATTTTGTGCATCTTTGTTTTTATTTCAGAAGCTATTTGCATATGTCTTACCTCCTGTATTTTGCTTGTCAGCCTAATGGCTGTATTTCTCAGCTAGAGGAAGAGGTAGACCTGTAGGCTCTGCTCTGCCACGACGCTAATGGAGGGAATGTCTTGTGTTTTTTTGGGGACCTGACTGCAAGCTATGTCCATGTGCCATTAAATCCCCAAAATAATTCTTACTTTGGCTGCTAGTGAAGTTAATCTCTTGCTTTGACTTCCTCTGCCCAGAGAAGTGAGAAATAAAATAATAAAATCACGGGGCTATGACAGGAGTAAGAGGGCTTTGCTAAAGTGTTGGTGGCAGTAGGTTTGACTTGTTATACCTGTTTAAGTGGAGGCATCACATGTAGTTTTCCAGTTCTAGAGAAGAATTAGAGAGAAATCTGAAATATATTTGCTCTTGGAGGCTTTGCTGAAATTGGGTGGGTGGGGTTGGTTGCATAGTACGCATGCTCAGTTACACGCTTTGTGATATACAGTCAGGGAAACATTGAAAAGCTGTTGGCTGCTATGCCATACTGGAAACCTGGTTTTGTCAGGTCATATAGAGATGTTCAGCTTTCTGCCCTGCTCTCAAATGCAAGGCAGGCTGAGAGGCAGCTGCCTATTGTCCGGTGACTGCTCTGTCCTAGGGAGATTATTGCTGAAATTTTGCTATATTCATGTTATATAAGGAATGCAGGTAATTACTTGCAAACCCCAAACCTAACTATTTTAATGGCAATCAGAGCATGAAAAGGACTGATTGCTTCTTGTTCTTAATGTAGAGGTATCCTTACAACAAAATGTATCCTCTCAATACCATTGTGGGTGATCTCAGCAAACAGACTGTAAAGGGGGAATTGTCCCAGGAAAAAAAGCTCCTTTCTCACAGCCAGATGAGCGAGGGGTCACCTGCAGAGATAGTTGTTGGTAGTTAAAATATACAGAAAAAATTTGTATAATAGAGCACAGCAGATGGACAGAGCTCTGTGGAGTGCCAGGATACTGGCAGGACAGAAGAGAAATTACTGAAGCCTGAGCGTCAGACCAGGAGAGGGGAAATTAGTAGTTGAGGAGGTCTGGAAAGAAGGAACACTAACCTATGTCCAAGGAGGGTGTGGTCTTCAGGTGTAAGAAGAGAAAGGTCCTCTTTTGTCTTGGCTGTAAGGAGGCCACGGGTACTCCTGAGAGTGCTTGTGGAAAGGAGACATTTGAAGCCACATGGGAGGAAAGAAAAATGGACTTAACATGGGAAGAATTGCAAAGTTTAGAAAACAACAGGAAGGAGGAGGCAAAATGCTGATTATCTCAAGAGAGAGCCTTTCCCAAGATCTGTACGTATAGGAGGAAACAAAGGAAATGGAAAATAACACTGGAGGTGAAATTAGAGGAAAGGACAGGGACATCAAAAATGGGAATGAGGGGATTGGATGAGCAACTACACAAGCAGAGAGAAAGTAACACTTCTGACATGGGGGTAAGGCTTACTTAATGGCAGAACAAGAAACAATTTTAAGAGGAAGAAAGGCTGTACAGGGCCTGCTCTGAGGATGAATTGGGGCTGTAGTTAGAGATATTGGTATCAACAAAATTGAGGAGAGTTTTGAGGGTTTTTGATACGGAAAGGCTTTTCTTCATTTCTTGTCCAGTGTCTCAAACAATCTTTAAAGACCAGGGCAAAGAGCAGCACTGATAGAGATGAATTGCTGCCTCCTGCAGAAGTGCTGAGCACCCTTCCTATCAAAACTGCTAGGAGCAGCAGGCACTCAGCACCACTGTGAAAGAAGCCTTAAATCCTCTTGGATCCTAATCTTTGATCACGACAACACTGAGGAAACTGGTGAAGTGAGGGACCATGGGCAGGTTATACGCAGAGCCAGCATCACACATGATCTATGCCGAAATGAAATGCAAGTCTGAGAGGTAAAAGCTCCCATAAAACTCCTTCCCCTTTGCAAAAATACACTCCAAGTTAGCTTTAACACTTAAGTACCATGGTTCCTGAATGCTACCTTTAAAGGTTAAAGCATTTAAACTATAGGAACAGCCAGGGGCAAAAAGAGGCCCATTTCAATCTGATATGTTGAGGTCCTGCAAAAAGCCAGACTGGGGGGTCTCTGAGCTCTTTGTGCTTTCCTTCCCTCCTGAACCTGAGATGGCTCTGAGGCCCAGGCTGGGCTGTGTTTCACTATCCTTCTTTCTTTCTCTCCCTGTGTTGTAGTAAATTAGCCATTTCCAAAGGGCGCAAGCAGGGCAGGGGTGTATGGAATTCTCAATCCCTGACTTGCATGCTGCACAGGGCTGCTTTGCAAGAAGGAACTGAAAGTAGATCAGGAAAGACTGGTGTGTGAAGAGAAGAGCTGTGCTTCTTCCAAGGGTTCAGAACTCTGTGGAGACAAGCAACATCCTTCTGCCACCATAAGTACTGCCAGGGACGGGTGGGACTGGCCCCAAGCTGTGTCACTGTCTTCTCAGGGGGAGCTCATCTGCCTTTCATGGTAGATCACAGGACACCTGCCTTCCCTGGAGGGATCAGGATCTGACCCAGCACACTGTGATGGACAGCAGTTTTTTCCCATTTCCCAACCTTTGTCTTGTCCCTGTTCTTTGAAGCAGGCGCAGGCCTGACTCTTACTGTTTTACACAGCATCTAGCCCCACTCCCGGTCAGTCTGTTAGGTGTTACTGCAATACAAATAGCAGGACTGTCCTGGTGTACGATGAATGTTTAGCTTGCGGAGATAGGAGAACACCCTGTGGACTTTACCCCACACTGGAATCAAAAGAGTACTCCTCAGTTTACTCTAGCCTAAGCCTTTCTGCAAGCTGCTGCCTTTTACTGTATTATCTGGTATGATAGCACTGATATTAACAGCAGGAACCTTCCTTGCAAAGAACCAATTGCAGCTATAGTGCGGCTCCCATTGAGCTCCTTGCCTGCACTGCTATCTCTCTGTACAAGAAAACACTTCCAGGTTTACTCCAGTGGTTACAATTAATGGAGATCTCCATCCATTTATCCTGCATTAGCATAAACAGCCCTATCTGTAGGTGGTGCCTTCTGTCAGCTCCCACCCTTTAAAATGATGCTGAAATTTCCTTGTACTCAGAAATGTGAGCAAAGGTCTCCAACACTTTCTAGGCAAGAGCAAGGCTGAAGGTGACTACTGGGGAACAGAAGTATAAAATATTCTTTCTGGGAGCCCTGCCACAGAGAGGTCTTCTACCATTGCTGCTCCCCTCTTTTAAAGAGATCTCTTTAAAAAGCTTTACAAATACATGAAGGGATTTGCGAGTGATCATTTAAGGGATCAGGAAAGCCCAACTAATTGATAGAGTTCTTTTACCTTTAGTAAAGGAATGTTAATGCTGGAAAGCTGCCATGTGCTTTCACAGGATTGTCCTTACAAAGAGATGTCTTAGAATAGCTGCTTTTCAGGAATGAAGAATAGCTGTGTCTGACCAGGAAGGTTTTCTGAGGGTATCTTCCAAGGCTTGCTTTTTTTCATGGGAGCAGATAAAGCTCTGAGAGCCACTTCTCTATTACTGTAATAGACTTCTCTATAGAACTCCTACTGTTCTAGTTGTGCACAGCTACATGGGCAGGCTTCAGTCCTTTATAGGGTAGGTGAGAAGTCTGAATAATGCTGACTACTGAGTGCTTGACATAATTTCTGGAATAAATTTTGGGGGGAGAAATGTTACCTGCACCAAGCAAACCTGTGAACTACATGTACACCTTAAGGAATTTATTGCCCAAGTACTTGGAAGAGACCCCTCGGAGTCCTACCAGATGAGTTCCATCATATTCTCTATCAGATATTCAGTATCTCTTTTCTGCCCTCTGTGCAGCCTGGGACTGTGACTTTGCCAGGGAACTCTGAATTCCAGGTTTCTGCTTCCACATTATTAAGCTCCAGTGTGATGTTTCTCAATAGCATTATTTGGAACAAGATCATACTGAGATATACTCATTTCTTTGTCAGTCTTCATCTCATTTATAAAATAGTTCTAAATCATCACAAATTCTGATATATAGCATTGAACTATCTCTCCAAATAGATCCTACAAAAGTCTATAATAGGCTTTTCATCAGATGTATTAGGGCATGGAAGCAACACGCAAAGATGACTGGAAAACTTTGGCATGGAGGCATTTTTTTCCAAATGATGGATGTGCAGAATCTTTTCTTATGAATCTTGAACTTCCTGAGGAAGGACCAAGCGGCTATGTCCAAGGTGTCTTGCTAGCTGATGTAAGGAGAAAGCTCTAAAAGTTAGTTCCAAAATTTTGTGTGTGAAGGTTGGGGTGGAAAGCACCTGACTTGGTTCAATCAGAGGAAAATGTCTGATACCTAAATATAAATCAATTGCTCCTTAAAAAAAAAAAGTTACATCCATTATATTTTTTAGAGAATAAAACTAATTCTGCCTCCCTGCATTTTTATAACAAAAAAATCCCTTCCAAGATCATGAAAAGAGAATTATACTTCTAAACAAAGCCTGGAGTCTTATTGTGACCTCACTTTACAACAGTACGTGAATATGAAGTTCAGTAGAAGTTGATGAATTTACACCCCATAGTGTCCACTTGCAGAGTATGCAAGTATTGAATCAGAGACCCAGTGGTGTGAGACATGCAGGCAGAAAGCTGCATCAAGCTGCTTTTGAGGAAATCATGCTTTTCAGATAAATATCAGTCAGCTGCAAACATTTTTCTCTCCAGAATGTGTGTGCTTTTCTAATGTTTAGGATAAAAAAAGTGGTGCTAGGAATTGGAAATATAGTTTTCATGTACTTGATTACTTCAGCATTAAAGCAGCGTGATAATATTAGTGGTAGCCTTTAACATGAACTTTGTTCTGTAACTTCCAGGCTTCAAAAACTAATGAGTAAAATTGGTGGAAAAAGAAGCCTTCCGACAAGCTGGTGTTCAGCACCTTTTTAATGGATAACAGATTTGCTGTCATCACATATCACTTGGAATACATTATGACAAAACACACAGGCTAATATAATGAATTGTCTACAAAAGGCTACAATGTATTAGTGAATTTCTCTTTAACTTGATAGAAGATGGATCAGTTCCAGTTACAGAAGCTTTTGAATAGTTTCCTGTGAAGAACTTAAACCCAGAGTCTCCCAGTGCTGTTACCCAATGTAATCAGACAGCATCACATATTTTGTTACAGAAGTTGCAGAATGTTCTCTTTGCTTCTGTGAAATTTGGAAAGCAAAGCACAAAAAGAGTTTCTTACTTTCAGCAGTTAAGAACAAGTTTTCAGGAAAGCATAGGGCCCAGGCAGGCAATAAGAAATGTCAGGATTTCACTGTACTGGGTTTTGTTCCTAGAGGTACAGTAAGTTTGATGCACCCTTAAGTCTGGCTCATTTTCACTTCCAGTATTCAAATGTGAATCCTGGATGGGTGTTTCTCAAATCTTTCAACTGACTGACTGCTGGATGCGTGCTGCTTTTGTAGGTTTGACTAGCAGGGGAGTGCTTTTGAGAGTGTAAAAGCATCATATGTTCCTTCCCATACAGGGAAAACAGAGCGATGAAAGAGATGTAAAGCTAAAACTTAAAACCAAATACCTTGTGTTATTAAAAGACTAGTATATGCAAATCATTTTTTTACTTACAAAAAAAAAGGTCTGATCAGCAGAGCAGTATTAGCTGATGTGAATGCATGCTTCCTTGCAGCAGGCACAACTATTTCTCCAGTCAGCTACTGTCAAGACTCCCTTCTGCTCTGTTTCTTCCCTAGCTGTAAATGGCAGATCGAGAAATATATCCCACTTCCTTGTCCTGGTTTTGCCTTTTCAGGCAAGAAAGTATAGTGCACACTTAGAACATTTTTAAAAGTGCTCTTCAAACTTCTCCAGGCAGGTGGATGGATAATTGAAACTGGAATAACCCAGGAGCACTGAGTCATCTGCTGACTTTTTCCCCGCTCCTTTCCACTTCTACGAGCAGTGATTTGTTTCCCTCCTTCCTCTTGATTAGCTCTATAATACACTCAGATTGTAAAGTGAACTCAATTTTGTGTCTCTCATATTACCTGTAGTGTCTCATTAGCCTTGGTACCATTATAACCCCCCCTCTGAATCATCATTTGTATATGGATGTTTGACATATCAGCTGATTGTCCCTTTTCTCTTTCTTTTCCCGTCTCTTCTGAAAGGCAATGAAGCCATTTCTGTTGATACTTAAATATTGCAATTTCTCCCACTATCACTAATAGCATAATGGCATTATGAAGAACCTTCCTACAGTGCATTCTGGTGTGACGTAATGCAAACAAGGTTGAACTCAATGAAAACATCATTAAAAGTTACCCTCTTAAAATTCATTCAAATAAGAATGAGCAAGAAGTTTGGACCAAACAAACGTTTTCCAAGGACTAAGAACTGAACAAAATATTGCCAGAACAGTTCCAGTCAGGTCAGATTTGACATGGGAGAAGGTACCATAATGTTTATATGCATATGACCATGAAATAGGCTCTAGTGCACAGAAGATAGGTGTCTACGTGCCACTACAGACCACCGTGTCACAAAACTACTCCTGCTTTCTCCATTCTCGTAGGGCGTGGTGAGAATAACTTCCCTAGGGCTTATAAACATTTCTCTAGAGATACGCTAAAATGGGATTTAGTGTCTCCTGCTTCTATATATTGGACAGTCAAAGTAATGTTAAGCTCTCTTGGGCTTTCTCTGCTCTGTGTGATGAAGCATGAGATTCTTGCATGCATATTGCTTTATTATTGTTTTCTTGACACCCATAGTTACAACCTGCTTTTTCTTCTTCTGGAGACCTTTGTAAAGGGAGCAGCCACTCTTTTACAATAAAATAATTAGAAACACTGTTAATTTTTTTTTTTTTTTAATCTCAAGATAACAAATTCTGGCAGGTTTTTGGTACCTGGTATCCCACAGGAACTAGCGCTGCTTTGCAAACATCCTCAGATTTTCAAGATCTTGTTCCACCAAATATGACCTGCATTTTTCTAATACTTTTCTTTGCTTGGCTTCTCTGTTGTCTCATTCCATGTGGTCTCACTCGAGTCTTGCTTTAACTATGATAAGTTCTTTTGTTTTCCTATTCATCTTATCTTCACAGCCACATTTATTTTTCCTATTTAAAGCCAGGCAAAAATTTCTTAGTGTTACAGTGCTGATGTAGTGGTACCCAGAAAGCCAGAAAATGTTTCTCAAGAGGCATGGCTTATATATACAAGTGAAGTTGCGTGCACACACAGCATGCACTTTGCAGGCTTAGGGCTTTTCCTTGATGCAGTTTTGCAATGTGTTTGAGCAATTGTTTTGCTGCAGCAATGGGATGCTGAGCTATCAGGCTTTCCTCACTCTCTGGTCTCCTGAAAAGGCATATGATCAGGAACCATCTTAGAAATCTACTGTTCCTTGCTCCACAAGGCTAGGGAACATTGAGTTCAATTGGTATCCTTGGTGGATTTTAGTTTTGCAGAATTTTGTTCTTGCTGGTAAAAAAAAAAATTATCCCTAATATTTAGGGCTCAAATAGGGGCTTACTTGAGAGAAGCAGTGCTTGGTGATGTCAGCCTGCCTGGGGGTATTGCTGAAAGACCTGGTGCTGCTGCAGATCTGGTGCTGCAAAGGTACTCTGGTGGCCCTTGTCTAGGCTCTGCCCAGTGCTGGCAGGCAGTGCTGGGGCAGGAGAGCAGTGGCTGCTGTGTTGGTGCTTGGGGAGGCAATGAGCACTTCTGCAGAAAAATTTACTGCCCGGCACCTGCTAGGCTTCATTTTCCTCTCTGTATGTCCTGCGGAAAGGAAAAGCACTGACAAACAGGGCCGTGGAAGGTGGCAATGAGCTCATCTTCCTTTGCATGGGTGTGAAAGCAGGTGGAAGGCTTGAGCCTGTACTTTTCCAAATGCAATAATTTTGTCTACGCATCTCTTGGCAAGTAGCTTGTTGGGGAGATCCCTGTTCTTACTTGGTTAATTAAGCACTAACATGTAAGTGTTACCTTGCACAGGTAGGCCAGGACTTGCACAGAAATTAGAAGGTTCCCTTTCCATCACTTACTTTATTTTAGCTTTTGGAATGGGTGAGGATTTGTTTTCCTCTCCTGAGTAGTAATGCTGTTATGATGGAGAAGCTGAAGGGCCCAATTACCCACCCCATGATGTTGTTTGTGAAGCAATTAGAACTGACAGTGTGTGATTAAAACCAAGAAGTTACCACCGTTTTCTTGAGGCAGGAGGGGTGACTGTTTACAGATGAATATGCACCAAATCTACAATGGGAATAATTTCCTCACCCACTGTGTAATCTCCTCTACTTCATTATTGGCTGAATGTATATGGCTATATAGTTTTTTGCGCATGAATTAACACTTGTAGTTAATAGCAGTAAACTCACAAATGGACTATTACTTTTTATAGCCTTTTAGCAGAGTCAGCCTAATGGAGCAAAACTGTTAACAAATTAAGATACATTTGACGGGGCTTCAAGCAGGAATCGTAACCCAGGAGTCACTGTTTGGGACACAAGTGCAAAGTTTGCTGTAGAACTAGCCTGTATCTCAGCTGTTGTGTGGTGGCAAGTGCTAAACCACAAAATAAAAGAGTTAAGGCAATAGTTTTTTCTATTCTTGGTGAGATTTTCAGAGCAAGGAACTGACTTCCTTTAATGTTTGTAAAAAGACTGTCACAACTGTAGCGCTACAGGATCTAAAATAATAACAACAGTAGTCATGGTAAAATAAGTCATATTTGTCTACTTATGGCACTGTACATATTTTAGACATTGTATGATTATGAGGCTACAGGAATATCTGATCTTCTGGGCAGACTGTCTTTAAGCTGTGGGCAGAATATGTTTGACAGTGCAGAAGCAGTGCTTGTGTTGGTTGCCTGAGCATGAAACAAACTGGAGTAACGATGGCTGTAAGAGCTATCAAATATATTCAAAACAAGATGCCTTTTCTAGCAGTCACCCTGCTATAGCCTAACAGGGTGTGGGGTTTCTGGGGGAAGTATGCGGCTTCAGCTTCATTTTTTTTGTTTGGGTTTTTTTTAAGTGAAAAGTGGAGGTGGCTGCGCAAAGGCTGCGTTTGCAGAGTAGCTGGATGTGCGCTGGCTCCTCTGGTGCACGGGAGTTAACACAGAGTAGTTGCCCACCTTGGAGCCTTCTGCTTCTCCTATTCTGTGGCTTTCAACCCTGTCATTCTGCTTTTTACTATAGGTTTCATAAAATAGCTAATCTTTTACCTCATCAAACCCCATCTCAAAGAGAATCTTTTGGTCAATGTTAGTTCTTCCCTTGTTTTGGAGCTGGCTGATGGGGCGCTTGCATCTGGCATTGGTTCATTTTCTGCCTTACCTTTCCACAACTTGACACTGCATTTGGTAAGACAGAGACGTGCCATATCTTGAAGCCCCAGCATAAGCTGTACCCTGCCAGGGGCCTTTTCTCCAGAGCTTCTTGACCATATGTAGCATCACATCAAGCACCTGTGTATGCTCCTGTTGAGGACTTCAGTCTATGCCACCAGCTCCCCAGTTGCTATGTTAATTAGTAACTCAAAGCCCAAACTTAGAGACATTCAGGTTGTTTTTACTCCTCCTTCTCTGTCTTGAAGCTTTGCTCCTCCCTAGGCTTGCTAAAACTTCATTCAACGTAACATGAAGTCTTGTTCCCTTCCTAATACCCTCTGATGCTCTGCTAAGAACATCCAGTGTTACAGTTCCAGTATAATTATATTTCCCCATAAGTGTAAAATGTGTCTGCATCAATAGCTTATTAAAAGAGTGTAATAAAAATTATGACCCCACAATTCTATTAATATAACAATTCAGTGCCAAGAAAACTCCCTGATCCTTCTTACGCATCTGCTGTAACATGGTACAAGAGCAGAACACCTTAAGCCAGTTTAATCCCTTCTTTTCACCCCATAGCAATATACATTGGCCCAAGAGAGTAACATGAATTGAAAGTTTAATTTATTAATATGCAACAGTGATAATGTCAAAAGAACAATATATAAAACCCACACAGAACAGGATTACACAGTACATAGGGGAAAGCCTAGAGCTAATATTTAATATAGCAAAACACAGCCAAAAATAACTTCTCATTCAAGGAGCAAAAGAGGGAGAACTCTGCCGGTGCTGGAGCAGAGGAGCTGTGGAAGCGGCCTGTGCCTTCAAGTGTGCAGTTGGACCCAACCAGCTGTCCTCCAGCTGAGGCTCCTCTCGGCAGAACCCACAGAGACCGTGGCGCTTTCCACGAGTGCCAACTGTTGGGGCAGCAACTGCAGTTCCCAGCAATCACTTTGTCTACCTTAGAGTCTATCATTGCTCCAATTTAACAGTGCACACAAGAATCAGAGCAGCAGACACAAGTGGCACACATGGAGAGCAAGCTGCATCCCGTGCACAGCAAACTGCATCAAACAGGGAGTCTCACAGCTCAGAGCATTTCAGTAAGTGAAGCATGAAACCAACTGTTCACTTCAGCTAAATTGTTCACTTAAGCTTGGATGATTAAACTTTGACCAGTAGCCAAAGTATCCTGCAGCCTTAGCAGGGGTATGGACACATTAACGTTTCACTAGTTTTGCCATAAATGAGCAATTTGCCCTATAGTCTTAAACCAGTAACACTCAAGTAAGTGGAAAATATTTCAGCCTCCAAGGGACTGGCAGGTTTCAAACACTTTCTAGAGTTTGCTTTCCTGCCCCTTCCCTAAAATAATCAGGGAGGAAAGAACAAATGTGAAGGAATAAAACTTGGTACTTTCCTAGCATTACCAAGCATTCAATGTACAGCCTCTACCAGGAAAGCAGAACTCGCCCTTAGGGGGCAAGTTGAGAGAGGGATGAGATGGGGGGGTGGGGGCGGGGGTGGTTGGAAGTAGGTGCCAGCCAGGAACTGGCTGCCCTGCAGGTTTCCTGCTCTGCTAGGCATTTCTGGAGTGATGGGCTGAGGTCCAAGCTGATCACCTAACCTGCCTGCTTCTCAGCACTGGCACATCCCTGTATGCACACACCAAAGAAACTGCAACAGCAAATAAGTATATGGTCAAAATATGGGACCTACTTTTCTCTGTTGATTGAAGAGTCTGAGTCTGGCAGCCAGGGCTCTTAGCGGTTGCGTCTGTAGATTCACCCCGCCGCGATTCCTCTTCCAGCCTTCCCCAGCTCTGATCTACTTGCTATCCTTCCCTTTGCTGGAGTTGATTGCTCCCTTCATGGTGTAGTCTGAATTAGAAGAGCCAGGTCAGCTCAGCAAAGCTCTGCTACTTTAAACTAACTCATCTCCTCTTGAATGCCACACAAGATGCTCAGCTCTCAAATAGCGATGATCTCTTAAATGCAGGAGGCAGCTGTGGAGATGAGAAACGAGGGCAAACCAGGAGAGCTACCTATCAGCTGAGAGAAGAGGGATGCGTGCCCACAGCCTGGCTCTGCTGCATGTTGTGGATTGGAGTCCGCGAGCACAAGGGAAGAAGAAAAGCAGTTGGGACTGCCCTTCCAGCCCCTTCCTCCCTGAGAGGGGTAGATAGAAGAGGATGATTGTAGTGGCGGTTCTTGTTCAAGTTAGCGATCATCTCTCAAACTTTTCTCTCTGGCATTTCTCAAGTGCCAGAGCCTGGGTGGGTTAACGCAGGTCACAGCTGGCCTGTGTCGAGGTTTCACATCACGCTGCCTACTCTTACACCTGGGGCTTCCATGATTTATTTGATACTTCTTTCAAAAGCTTTACTTCTAGCTAGTTGGCTAAATTAATGTATTTGTAGTCATCCAAAATTGGTGACTAACTGCAGGCTAGGCCCTGGCTGAGTGGAGGAGGCAAGTCTTCCTCCCTCTGTGAGGAGAAGAGGGGTCAGGAAGAGCTGTGTCTCTGCCCGACCGCTGCAGCCTTTCAAGGGCTTTGTGGTATTCTCCTGCTTTCCTCCTGTGGTTGCCATTGCTCTGCAATTTCCTGTATTGTGGTAAATTTTTTGAGTTTTATTTTGATACTTGTTAACTCATTGATTATATTTTGCTCTGCTCAAAGCTTTGTGTGGTGTGTGCCAGGGTTTTATTAGCAATAGCCTCTGTGTCGGACTGCCGCTTACCCAAGGGAAAATAAAGGTTGCAAGGAGGAGGTTTGCCCAGGGCTTTGCCTATAGGGTGTGGGCCGACACAGGACCAAGTCACCTTGAAACTGTGAATGTTGTGTTCATGGTAATACAGTTCAGAGCAGGATGAGGAGTCAGGCAGCAGAGATATGCCCAACATCAGGACTGTATGGAGTGAATGTTGACAGGTCCCTTGGCCTCTGAGCCCTGGGCACTGCTAGGTGACATGCCCAGTCCCTCTCCGTGGCCTTGTATGCTGGGTGGAGCGGTTGAAGATAAAAGTGGTTGCACCTCTTCCACGGCCTCATTGACCAGAGGAACATGAGGCTGGAAACAGGTAAGTGAGTCTTACTGGCAAAGTGAGTTTTACATCAGTGGCTCCCCAGCTGGTTTCTGCTCTGCTATTAGGTTAAGGAAAAAAAATCTGGTTTGCACAGTTTCTGTGGTTTTAAATACCTCATTGTGTTACATCAGTCAGATGTGGGGATATGGTAGATGGGGTGAAAAAGAAAAGTGTGAGACGGAAAATAAAGAAAAGTGCCATCCTGTTCAGTACAAATGATTCTGCCCTGGGCTGAAGAGGGCAGAAGGAGAGAATGACAGACGAGTGCTCAACCAGCAGTTGAAAGGCAAACCTGAAAAAGAGCTGAGAGGAATAGGAGGGAGTGATTCTGCAGTAAAGGAAAAAAAGATTAAGATCTGACCTAGATACAAAGATCACTCCCATCCTGCCCCTCATTTGCTGGGTCAGGAGAGGTAATAAGGAGAGCAAGACATCCCAAGGCTTGCTACAAAATTCCTCCTAGGTTTTGAGCCCATGTAAGGAGACTCAGCAGGAAGCACAAGGTAGTTGTGCTGCACCACTGTGAGCTGGCATCCGCCTGGGTGCTGGTGAGGTCGAGTGCAGGGGAAATAATCTCCTTCAGCCTGTGTCCCCATTCCTCAGCTCCTTGAACATCAGGTAAAAGCCAAGAGGTGGAGGATGGTGCGTGTGGTGCAACGAGTGAGCATTATGTTAGCCTGCAAAAGAGATGCTTTTACTCAGTGCTCGGCTTAACAGCAGCATCTCAGCTCCCGCCATGTGCAGAATCTGACCTCTTCAGTTCTTTTTATGTGCTTTTCCCCTGCCCTGTGAAGGGTCAGGCTCTTGCTGTTGTCCCTTGCAAAATAAGGGTGTTTAGCTCAGCTGAACAATGTAACCCAAACTGCCAATAGGTGATGAGTTTAAAAATATCAAGAGATACCATGAGGAACAGCAGAATAGAACTAGGAGTAATAAAATGAGGTTGATAAAGGAAGAGTCACCTGAAAAGTCTCCTGGGAGGTCTGTTATGCCAAGGCATGGCCTCTTGGGATAAATGTGAGCCTTCCTATGAAACCATTCATAAATTATGTGAACTGTTTGCTTTTAAAAGCCTTGTGGCAGAGACAGCCATCCATATCAAGTCACCTGTTAACTCTTGATATTTCCAGCCTCTTTTCTTTGCCTGTTGCTGGTACCCTGATTACAAGGCTTTCTTACACTGATGAGTTATCCAGTCTTATGTGTGCCAGCAAGGCTTGCTCTGTATGGAGCTTATTCACAAGAAATTCAACAAAAATATTTCTTGCTCAAAATTCAAGCTATTTTACTTGGACATGATATACTCTGTTTGTATCCCGGACTTGAAGTAGTTTTTTAAAAGGGCTCAAAGTGACCATTAAATTGTAGTTTAATTTTAAAAAGTGACTTAGGTACCCCATTCATGGGGAATTCAGCCCATTTGAATTTGGGTCCATTTAAATCCTGGACATGGATCACATATCCCTCTGGCCAGGCTTGATCTCTGAATGTAACTGGACCCAAACCTTTGTGTTTAAACCCTCTAGCATGAACTGCAAAGGGAGAACACGCACATGGACTCTGTTGATAAAACCTTTGGGTTCTTGTGTGAGATGTATTTAAGTAATATTAGGGTTTTTTTGTGGAAAAACATATTTGATGTTTGTTTTTTACTGGTCTGTAGAGACTGACAGTGAACACAAAACCCCCCACATGTAACATGAAAATAAATCTCTTATCTGCTGGCTTTCATAAACATGGTGCACAATGCTTTTTTCCACTCCAGAATTTGAGAAAAAATTGATTCGATCCATTTAAGTGATGAATGCCCACAAAATAAAACCTTTTTTCTGGAATGATGACCTTGGGCAGATTACTGCAGCTAGGTAAGAAATCCAGCAAGTATTTATCAAAGGCTTCTAAGACAGTGCAAACTCTAGTGAGTTCAAAAGCAAGAGACTTTTAGTCTTCATACAACTGACAGGGTCATAACGTTTCAAGAATGCCAGGAATCTGTGTGGCTGTTCCATTAAACACCCCTGATTAGTGAATGTGCTGATAAACTTGGAAAGTCAGAGGTCAACATTGTGGAGCCCAAGGTACCCCAGGTATCTGAAAATGTCTCCAGAATTCACGATCCTCTTGCCCAGTTAACCCCTTCCATCACTCCACCTGTGGAGGCTCAAAAATGGAAAGCGAGTAAGTGTCTTGGACGCACTATTTTCCAGACAATTCTGCAGAGATGTTGAGTTATTCTGAAAACTATGGAAAAATGACCTCAGGCACCTCCCATGGAAATGTTCTCGACAGCTGGTTGTTCTTTGATTGCAGCTTGAGCTCATAGTTAATATATGTGTAAAATACTGTGGTGCTGCTGGCTCATCCAGCCTCTCTCCCCTCAATTTCAGGTGATACAATGATGGCAGCAGGCTGTGCATTAAAATACCTCCAGAGCTATCAAATTCCAAACATGACTGCAGTTTCAAAATACTCAGGACCAGGCACACCGCCCTGTCACTGCACAAAGCTCTCCAATCTGTTAAGGTTTTGTCGCAAGACCTACAGCTATACTCCTGCCAAGTGCCTGTAGCAAGCAACTGGGAAATCCGTGAAAATATGGGCTGTGTGCCTGACCGTCGCTTTTGCAGGGCATTGGTTTAACTGCAGCACAATCAGGAGGGTCCCAGGAAGGCTGAATTATCCCAGCAGCTCCCTGGGACGGTAGCCCATTTTTCAGTCAATTGCCCTAAGTGGCAAGTTCACCCCAATGCAGTATGGACATTGCTTCTGCCTCAGTCTCAGAGGCACGCACCAGCACAGGGCTCAGAGTTTAAACGGTCCTGCAATACATGCTTTTCATTCCATGCTCTGATAATGAGCTGCTAGAGGTACTGAGGATTCATGTCTGCTGAGGGCCACAGCGTGACCCCATCAGTTTCTTTGAAAATCAATAGGAAAAATGTCGGAGAATGCAAAGGAAGTAGGAACAGTCAAAGTAAAGATAAGTGATGTCCTGTAACGGCTGTAATGATTCTGAAACACACAAGGTCACAGATAATTAGGAACCTAATTCTCCTTTGAAAGAACCTGTCAAGTTACTTCCCTACCTCAAAAACAATTGCTGATTGATGTTATTTATGGGCTAACAAACTCATTGAAGGTAGTCTGAATGGAGATTGTACAGCCTTTACTATCCAGGTGGAGTTAGGTAGCCACAGCTGTAGAAGAAAACCCAGGTAAAGAGGTTTTCATTGTTGTAGCAAAATAGTCTTGATAGGGCATGTTTCACAAAGGTGCCAACACTGCTGCAAGTGAGAGACACAATGCAGCAATTGTTAACCCAGCCCTCAACAATTTGTGCTGGAGAGATCTCCTCATTTGGATGCTTTACTGTGCTGCTGTTGTTCAGAAGTGTTGTGAAGTGGGGAGGAAAGACACGGGAAAGATGGAGCTGCCTTGGGACCAGGCAAAAGTGTGCAGAGAGCCCAGGGCAGGTGAGGAGGCTGAGCAGGCACTACCATGAGCTTTATTTACAGAAGGAACCAGTATTCGGGGGACTCTTTCTCAGTGTATATCGCAGTTAACACTGCAGGAAGGGGATGCTGAGCTCTGTAGGCTGTATTTGGTAGGATCTTTGAAGCCAGTTTGTACCAATGTAGACTGCAATGTGCTGCTTAGAGCTGCAAAGCAGGAGTCAGTAGCTAATATTAAATGTCAGACTCTATCCTTTCTACCACATTTCTACCCAGTTGGTTTTGGTTTTACTTCTACTTGTAAAGAGCGAGGGAACTGCTGGTCTCCTGTAGGAGAGAGGTAAAAGTGTTTGTAATAAGTAATTGGGTCAGTTGAGAATAGGGGCTGTGGACTCTGTGTGCACCTGGAGCTGGTGGCAAGGGAGCTATGGCATGGATCCAGACCCAAAGCAACTTCCAAACAGTAGAGATGCAAGGCAAATTTGGACTTCAGCACAAGCGTGGGTGTTAGCTCAAAATGTATAATGCAAAATTGACTCACAGCTCAAAGGCCAGGGCCACAACCAGTGAAACAGCAACCCCACAACTCAGACAAATTTTTGGGATTAGGCTACGTGGCAGAGACAGTCAGCAGGAGGAAGAGGCTATATGAGCCTCTTGTGTAGGTATAATTTTAAAAACACTGTAGTTGTGAACTACGTTCTGAGTGGTTTCTGGTAATGAGGGGTCTGAGGGAGTTTGGGGGGGGTGTTCTTTTTTGTTTTGGGATTGTTTGTTTTTTTTTTTTTTTTTTTTTCAAAGCTGGTTGTTCATTTTTTTCACAGCTGCTTCAACCTCAGCAGGGCCCTAGACTTTGAGGGGAGATGGGTGGACCTTCGCAAAGAAAGAGCAGTATAGCTACAATTGCTTGGTTCATTTTAACTTCAGAGATGCAGGACAGAGAACGGTCATAAGAAAACACGGTTGCAACAAGAAGGATAGAACATATAAAATATGAATAAGTTTTCAAGGTCCTGAATTCTGCCTCATCCTGGGCGGAGCGAGATGTGAAATTCAGGCAAAGACAAGCTTTTGGCTGGCTCCACTTGGGGTCAGCTGGCAGAGCTCTTTCAGCACTGAGGATTCGACCCAATTCAAAGCAGAAATTCCAAGTTTCAAACCCAATAAAAACTCCGGTTCAAAAACCAGCTGAGATTTCAGCCAAGTGACAGCCAAGAATTTACCTGACCTCTAATTAACAAAACTCAGACATTTAGAAAGCAAAGATGTGAATAATTAGGTATACAGTAAACATTACAAGGCTGTCTAAAGCTCCCTGTGTGGTTATGAATTACAAACTATGTATTTCCTCACATCCAGGTATTATTTTTTTGCAAGGGGCTTGTTTATGACATGCTGTTTTGTTATCCAGATTTGTATTATTTGAACAAGAACTTCAAAACTGCAAATGTAGTCAATGCCCAGTACAGGCACAGCATGGCCAGAGCGCATGCGAGTTTGTTCTGCCAGACCCGTTCTGGGTTTCTGACAGGCCAACTTGAGTGTCTCTGTGTTGTAGTATTACAGTTGGGAGTGTGGTGTATGTACAGGTGGGGGGCCATGGAGGAGACATGAGTGACTTTAACTGCCCAGCTGAGCTAGATCACATAGCAGCCTGGTCTCAGTGCCAGTCCTGCCTGAGCCAGTGTAAGGGAGGGTGGGCAGCAGTAGCTGGTCTTCAGGGTAGGAAATGAGAAGCTCCACAGTGCAGGGCAGAACAAAGCCAGTTTTCTCAGGTGAAGCTCAACCACAGCTGGGAAACCCTGCACAGGAGTTGGGGAGCTAGCTCAGCTCTTGGGATATTTGCACATCAATGTCCCTGTGCCAGAGGCTTCTCTGATGTGTGACATGAAGCCAGCATAACCTCCCCTGGGAGTGCTGGGAAGACAAGCTCTCCTGAGGTGGTGAAGCCTGCTGAGTCTGCTGATGGTAGTTGATCTCAGGGCATGCCTACACCAAGCTGGTGAGATTGCAATTTATGCAGATCTTTCTACTCAGATAGGCTCCCATGTGGGCTGCAGGCTGCACTACCCAGGTCTCAGATACTTGCTTAGAGGTTGGGACCTTGTGTGGCCATGGCTAAGTTGCTGTTAATTTGCAGGTAACCCCCTGAAAGCAGTTGAGGTCTGTGCCTTCTCCAGCCATACTTACAGGTCTGCAGTACAATTACATACACACGGGGGCACAAGTTTCAAATGGTCACTATCATGTTGCCTTTGGGTTTCTTTCTGCTCTTTTTTTTTTTTTTTTTTTTTTTTTTTTTTTTTTTAAAATGCATTTGGACAGGGACTGTGTTATCCTACCTGGATTATGGATTATTATGAATACCAAAACTGGGCTGGATTATACAGTGGTTGGTAAAAAATCAAATCTGAACAAAAGCATGTGTTTGGTTTCTCTCTTTTCATCCCTGTGGATGCACTTCCATTCACACAGATCCCTTCCACATCTCTTCCTCGATTTAAGGTGACCTTAAAGTGAGAAGAAATGCTGCGTATGATAAATGGGCACTTTAATTCCATAGTCTCTTTGTTCTGGTATTTCCCCCTCTCATTTTAGTAGGTGAGCATACTTGTTTCTAAGCAGTACTGTACTAATTGGCAGATGCACATTGGATACGTATGGGACTGGAGCCTGGATGTTTGCTAACACAGAGCTTTGGTTATCTGTGAACTGTTGCATTTTCCTTTGAACGAAAGGCTACTACTTAAGGGGAAAACAGTCAAGATCCAATGATACATCATGTGTCCTGTGTGTCTCAGCAACTAATAATATCCTGTTTCATCAGCATTCACCCTCTTCTTTCTCTTCTGTTATTCAAAGATTTTTTTTTTAATTTCTTACAAGGGGCACAAGCATAACTTTCACTCCAGCACAAAACACTTCAAGTGCTGTTGTTGCTCTGTATGTAGTAGGCTCTGTCTCCTTCTTCCCAGCACTGAAGTATGTGGAGCTCAGATTTGTAGTCAAGATTTCAGGCACATTTTTGTGGCATCATAGTTCCTATTTAGTTTTCAAAAAGAAAAAAAGAAAAACTATTTTAATAATTTGACCTGCATTTTCACCATTTCTAATGTCTGTGGCATCCTTCCAGATGTGTTTCTGCCTGCCTGACCCTCCTGTCAATACTTATTAATTTCATGGCAATCTTTTTAAGTGTGTTTGGAAACAAACAGGAAAAAGTTACTCTAAGGTCAAGAATGAGCCCAGGGAAGTGAAACAGGAATGACCATGCTCCCTACAATACTTTGTATTTCTGTAGCTTTTTCTATCTTGCTCTTAAAATGGGCTTTACACATACAGATCTGTAAAACATCCTTGAAGAGGGAAGTTGCTACTCGAGTCCTGGAGGTGAGAGGAGGCACCAAGGCGTTAGTTACCAAAGTGAATCAGCGAGTCAGTGGTAGAACGAGGAGGTCCAAGGCTCTAACCCCTGCGCAAGCTCTTCTGCTGGAGAAGTGAGACATGGACATCTCAGAGTGAGAGCTTTTGGCTACTTAACATAGCCATCCACTGGAATAACCTGGGGGATAAATGGTGTTGAGAAACTTGGGACTCTACAGGCAGCAGGACCAGTAAGGTCAAAGCATCCTCAGAGTGCAAAGTGCTTACCCAGAGCTGTAGCATTCTTGATTTGATATGCTTACCAAGTCAGTGTAAAACAAACTCTGGCTAATGATTTAAACCTAGAAACAAAACTTGGTTTTCTCTGAGAAAACCATAGGAGAGGCTACTTGCTTTGTTTTTTTGTTATTCTGCCCCATTCGTACAGCTAGAGAGCTGTGTTTATGGTCTGCAGCTCTTCAGAAGACAAGTGAAGAAACACCAGCCAGAGCTGAAAAAAGTCAAGGACGGGGGTGTCAGTAGTCCTGGATGAAGCCTGCCCCAGTGCTGTGGGTAATTGGTGTCTTGGCAAACATGGCCTCTTTTCCCTGGAGTTTCTCCCAGTGGGAATGAAGAGCCTCCCAGACCTGGCCCTCACCGCAGGGACGGTTGGGTCAGGCCACATGGTCTCTGCAGTCTCCTCAGTATGGTGAGAAGCGCTTCTAAAGAAAGGGCGGCCAAACCTGAAATAGCAGTAGCACACAGAGGAGAAAAGCCCTACGAGAGGAGGTCGCGGTGGGAGCCCGGCTCTCCGGGGCTGTGGAGCCGATTCCGCGGGGTGGGGGCGCGGAAAACACGACGCAACTTGGAGCGAAAGTGAATTTACAGCGTCCTGAGCCGCAGCCCAGCGCTGCGCTAGCGAAAGTGATGGAAACGGGGTAAAACGCCTGTCCCATGCGAAGGGCTACTGCCAGCTCCAGCTCCCGCCTCCGGGCCCGCAGACCCCCGAGGCTCTGGCTCCGGTGCCGCCGGCGGCGGCGGCTCCCGCGGCGGCAGCGCTCTCTAGCGGCCGGCACAGGCAGCGGGCACCCAGCCCCAGCGCCCGTCCAGACCCGCGTTGCGGGGCCGCGCGGCCGCGGAGCCCCCGTCCCCAGCCCCGGCTGTGGGGGGGTCTGGTGCTTTCGGCGGTGGTGGGACTGATGCAGCCCCACGCCGCCGGGTTAGGAATGGGGCGAGGCTTTCCCGACTGCAGAGGGCTTTTCAAAGCTGCTATCGTGACCCGATGTCCCGGCGTGCTCCGTGGGTTAGGCCAAGGAGGGTTGGCGTACAGGGACTGTCCGGGAAGCGGGGATTCCTTCAGGCTGGGAAAATTTTTGTGTGGCCCAATGAAGCAGCCGCGCACGCGTCTGTGCCAACGCAGTGGTACACGGGGGCTCAGAGTGCCCAGAGTCCCTCAGCTACGTATCGGAGAGACCCGACCGCGCTTTCACAGGTACGTACAAGCCGGAATTTGCATCCTACGTTGCACATTCAAAAAGAAAAGAAAGGTTGGATTTTGTAGAGGGCTTTTACTAAAGGAAATTGAAAAATATGTATCTGACGTATCTGAAGACTTGGTTTTAACTTGCGTCCTGATTGTTCCAGATGTTCCCCAGATGTCAAAGGGAACCAGGCATTGAAACGGCAGAACACATTTGTTTTAAGAAGTTCTAACTTCAGTATTGCCAAAGAATTAAACCCTCTGGGTTTCTTCTGATTTTTCTTTCACTAGTAACTTTAATATCTATTAATTGTCTACTAATCTAATTGAAGGTGAACTAGTTCCTTTTAATTCCAGACAGCGTGATGTTGATATGCATCCTGATCCCAGCTGTTTCCCAATCTCTTTTCTTTGGGTTTGTACGGTACTGAGCAGCTCTTGGAAAAGTGCTATAAACATCAGCAATGATAGATGCACACCACAGGGGTAAAAATAGAGAGCTGAGCTCCTCCACAAAGGGCTTATAGAACTCATCAACTTGGGGCTTCGCTCTTTAGCACTTTCCATGACAGAAAGGTTTCAGAGCACGTGAAAGAGTCGAAGGCTGCAGGAGAGGTTGGGAACAGCTCCCATCCATGGACAAAACCTCCTTAGCAGGGCCCAGCGTCCCCAGGGAGCGGCAGCTGGGGCAGCCCCCACCTCCTCCCAGGGGAAATGTGGGGTTGAGGGAAGGGTGTGCTTCTGCCTGCGTCTTCCAAGCGGCAAATCAGCATTCAACTAAAATTTAACGTGCAAAGAACCACATTTTTCAAGAACTGGTGATACAAATTCAAGATCATTCAAAACATCGATATTGTTTCCATTACCTTCTCTGGGTGCAAGCGAATCAGTTGCTGCTAACGCTCCTGGGACAAATTCCTTTGCATTGGAGGAGATGCTGTTAGAGGCAGAGACTGTTCATAGTCTTTTAAGTCTACAGAAACTGGGAACTGAATTACGGACTGTGCACAGGTGCCCCGGTCCAACTGAAGTTGCTTGAATAAAGCAGATACAGTTCGTGCGCATGGGTTTTTCTTAGACAACTTTGCTTATGTCTCCTTCCTGTGCGTCTTCGATAATAACCGGACTCGAAGCGAGAGAAGTCTGTGCACAGCTGGCCCAACGTGAGGCGGTGAGTACGCCGCCGGCCCAGCAGTTCCAGCGGCAGGAAACCGTGGCGGTACGTTTTTCTGATGTTCTTGTGTTCGGTTACGTACCTAACGTCAGTTCCCACTGCGAGCTTTGGCTTTGTTAAAGTCCTTGGGGTAAAAAAAGACATGTATGAGGGGCGCCCGCCCCGCCCGCAGCCCCTCCCGCCCCCGCCGTTCCCCCGCGCCGCCAGGGGGCGCTCGCCCAGGCGGCGGCTGGCGCAGGGTGGGGTGGGGGGCGCCGCGCGCTCCCCGTGGAGGGGGCGGGGACACACACACACGGCACCGCGCCCGTCCGCGCCGCTTCAACCCGGCGGTGCCGCTCGCCCGCGCCTTCCGGCTCCGTGACCCGGCAGTGCAAGCGGAGGCCATGGCCGCCTTCTGAGGTGCGGAGCGGGGCCGGGGCCGGGACCGGTCCTCGTCCTCTCCCACTCCTCCCCCTCCCCCTCTCCTTCCCTTCCCTCAGCGCGCCGGGCGGCTCCCTCGCCCCGCAGGGTGGGTCGGGACGGGGTGGGGGTCGGCAGCGCGGCTCCTCTGGGCCTCTTGTCTGCCGGCAGGCCCCGGCTGGTACTTCGACCTCAGACTGACGCGGTTCCCCGGCTGTGCGGCTGCGGGCCGCCTCTCTGCCCCGGTGGGCTTCGCGGCGAAGAAGCCGCGGAGGGGCGGGCCCGGGCACCGGGAGCTGGGAAGCCCCGAGGGGAGGGCGCTCCTCCCCGGCCCCGAGGCGCTGGGAAACCTCTCGCCGTCTTTCTCGTTTTCGTAGTTGATTTTTTTTTACTTGGAGTGGTTTTGCAGCAAACCTGTTTTGTGCTGGCTCTCTTTTCAGGCCGAGGACTGGCTTTTGCCCGTGAGCTGCGTGCCCTGGTCACCAGTACGCCCGCACCGTGCCGTTAAGTCCTGTGGCCCCTTGGGTCTCGTCAGGTGAAAATGAAGACTGTTTTAATGGTCGCGGAGAAGCCTTCTCTGGCTCAGTCCATCGCCAAGATCCTGTCCAGGGGTAGGAAAGAAAGCATGTCGGCTCGGGCTTCCTGCTTGTTCTGCCAGTGGCAGAGTCGAAGTGCTGTGGAGCGCAGGGCCCAGCTGAGGAGACAAGTGTTCCTCGCGCAGAGGCAGAGGTTACCAGGTTTTGCTGTAGGTGAAGCGAGGCTGAGAAACACCCCAGTCAGTTACCTGGTTGTCTTGGGGCAGCTGCCACCTGGGAATGGTGGCTTAGGACCCGTCACAGTTCATAAAAGATCTGGGTGGCCCTTCACATTCTGTTTATTTTTGTGTGCTGATGCCTATTCAATTCGAGAATAAAGGAATCTGTTTTTGTTACTTTATGTAACTGTAGCATGTGTTAGTGCATATGGTTTCTGGAAGGTACCAATCAAGTAGCAAGTTGCTGTTACAAGATTTTTGAAGCTCTAATAAATATTTTATAAATCATGTGGAAAATAGAATGAGTTGATTGTAACTGTACTGGTCTAGAAAACTAGCTGTATTTTAGTAAGGATTGCCTGGTGGGAGGGAAAGGGTGGAGGAGATAATGGATAGTTTCAGTGGAAAATTAAATATGCTTTAAAAAAGGTCTAAAGTGGTAATTATCTGAAATAAAAACTTAATCGATGAGTAGAATTTTGTGATCGGGAAGACCCTAGCTGTAAGATCTAAGAAAAGGGGGATGTAATTTCACACAAAATAAGTTACTTCAATAGGGATTTTTTTATCCTGTTGATATTTATGATGCTATTTTCGCAGGAAACATGTCCTCTCGCAAGGGTCTGAATGGTGCGTGCTCTGTGCATGAGTACACTGGATCATTTATAGGACAGAGTGCCCATTTCAAGATGACATCTGTATGTGGTCATGTCATGACTTTGGATTTCATAGGTATTTGTCTGTTCGTAAGATGTTTTAACTGATACGGCTTGTAGAGCTGTCAAGGACTTCTACTAGGAAAATACTGGTTGTGGAAATAATTCAGGAAGAATTTTCAGGAGAGAAGTAGAGAGAAAAGGAGGATTAAAAGATCACTTGTGGTCAGCAGTTCTTGATTTTTGTTTCTAGTTCTCTGGCTGACTTCTTGAATGACCTCAGTCATGCCACTTATCTTTTCTGTGCCTGAATTATATCCCTGGAAAATGAGGGGAGATGAGGCTGTCTTTGCTTACCTGGAAAAATGTTTTGGTACTTCAGATGAAAGATGATTAAAGAATGCAGAGTCCAAAAGGATATTCTCTGAAGCATTGTAGTGTATTACTGCAAAATAGAGATCTGGTAAGGATTATGCACAAAGAATCCCGTCATTAACTTGCTTTGAAGTGTTGGACTAGTTGTATTCCTCTAATGATAATTACAAGTTTTATAAGGACTGAATTTTGAGTTATTTCGCAGTGCTTTAAAGAGGTATGGTTTTGTGTAATTGCTAAGCAATATTACTAACGGTTACTTCAGAAAAATGGAAATGAACAAGTGCATTGATAGGAGAAGGTGACGCAGGATACTTCAGGGCTGAGATGTAACTGGCCATAAGTAATGAACAGTAAAACAGACTGCAGTGTGCATGTTGAATGTGCACTGTGAAAACAAGGAAAAATAGCTCCCTTCCCTTGGCCTGATCAATTGATTGTACAACAGAGGGTGTTTTAGTAGCTCATGTTAAAATTTCTGAAAGGTGTGTAGTATTTCTTCTTTTTCCTTTGTATGTCATGTTTCAAAATGGTAGCTGCGATTCACATAAAAAGCTAAGGGGTCCTTTGATATATAGTAAAGCAAGATGTGTTAGAATAGAAAATTTTCCAATACAAATTTTGAAAGCCAAGTGTTTTGCAAAGCAATGTTTGGTTTTTTTTTTTTAAATAGGTATTTAGAGCTCTCCTTAATATGGTTTTGCTTTTCAGGAAAATATAACAGCTGGGACAAAGTGGATCCAGCAGAACTTTTTAGCAAAGCTCCCACAGAAAAGAAAGAAGCTAATCCCAAACTCACCATGGTGAAGTTTTTACAGGTATTCATTCTTACAAGTAGTATTTGAGAGATATCTTTCTGTCCTGGCATTCTTTTTCTTTATTTCAGCTGGAGCATATTCTGCCTTCAGGGATTCATTGTTCCTATTCTTCCTCTTTAGATACAAAACAATAAGACCTATTTTTGTCCTGCCAAGAAAAAGAAGTGAAATTATTTTGTGGTTCTGGAAAGCAATAAAAATTACTAATAAATCTGACAGAGTGATGTAGGATTTTGCTGTGAATTAGCCTTGCTTTCTAAAAAAAATTCTTGTAAGTTAGCTAGCTTTATTTAAGAACCAGAAGTATAACCCTTTTCCAGCCCTTAGAGTGGGTCAGTCATCTTGACTGTAGTAAAAAAAAAAAAAAAAGGAGTCTGTCTTGACAACAGATATTTTTCTGTTGGATGGTAATGCCAGAGGACTCTGTCCTTTAAAATGTTTGTTACATGTCTTCCCTCTACTAAGGCAGACAGGCCATCTGAATATGGTGTTTCTCACCCTGCACGTTGTTGAATGTTTGATTTAGCAGGTCTATTCACCTGCTTCCCAAAAGCGGGCAGCGTCTGGCAATACGCTGTACAATATGCTAGAGTTCTGCTAGGGTTGAAAAGAAGTGAGTGCGTTCCTAAATGAGGATTTTCCTCCCTGCAGCAAGGAGCTTTTTGTCACGGTTAGATCTGTTTTATTAATTTTACTAGTTCTTACACTGTCTGAAATCTTTGCCTTGTTGAATTCACTTTTGCCATTGCCTTCTGAGATTTTTGGCTGTCAATATCCTGCTTCTCAAAATTGGAGCATTGGATGCATGTTTTGCTTCTAACAAAATAATATTTTTTTTTTTAATGATGTGGAAATTAAGGCACAGAAAGGGGAAGCGACTGTGCCCAAGGCTGCACACACAGACTGGCAGTGTGGTGGGTTGACCCTGGCTGGACGTCAGGTGCCCACCAAACCGCTCTATCGCTCCCCCTCCTCAGCTGGACAGGGGAGAGAAAATATAACAAAAGGCTCGTGAGTCGAGATAAGGACAGGGAGAGATCACTCACCAATTACCATCATGGGCAAAACAGACTCGACTTGGGAAAATTAAGTTAATTTATTGCCAATCAGACCAGAGTAGGGTAATGAGAAATAAAACCAAATCTTAAAAAAACATCTTTCCCCACCCCTCCCTTCTTCCTGGGCACAGCTTCACTCCCGAATTCTCTACCTCCTCCCGTCAGCAGTGCAGGGGTACAGGGAACAGGGGTTGCGGTCAGTTCATCACACGTTCTCTCTGCAGCTCCTTCCTCCTCAGGGGCAGGACTCCTCACACTCTTCCCCTGCTCCGGCGTGGGGTCCCTCCCACAGGAGACAGTTCTCCATGAACTTTGCCAATGTGAGTCCCTCCCATGGGCTGCAGTCCTTCAGGCACAGACTTCTCCAGCGTGGGTCCCCCGCAGGGTCACAACTCCTGCCAGCAAACCTGCTCCAGCGTGGGCTCCTCTCTCCACAGGGCTACAGGTCCTGCCAGGAGCCTGCTCCAGCGCAGGTTTCCCATGGGGTCACAGCCTCCTTCGGGCACCCACCTGCTCCGGCGTGGGGTCCTCCTGGGCTGCAGGTGGAGATCTGCTCCAGCATGGGCCTCCCTGGGCTGCAGGGGCACAGCCCTGCCTCACCAGGGTCTTCCCCACGGGCTGCAGGGGAATCTCTGCTCCGGCGCCTGGAGCACCTCCTCCCCCTCCTTCTTCACTGACCTTGGTGTCTGCAGAGATGTTTCTCTCGCATGTTCTCAGTCTCTCTCCAGCTGCAGTTTCTGTGCCCCAGCAACTTTTTTTTTTTCCCTTCTTAAATCCGTTATCCCAGAGGTACTACCACCGTCACTGATGGGCTTGTCCTTGGCCAGCGGTAGGTCCATCTTGGAGCCAGCTGGCATTGGCTGTATCGGACATGGGGGAAGCTTCTAGCAGCTTCTCACAGAAGCCACCCCTGTCTTCGCCCCCCCTCACCCCCAACCTTGCTACACAAACCCAATACAGGCAGTTTCAGCGGACTTCCACTGCTATAGAGCTATGCTGATTTTTCAGGTCCTGCAGAAAAGCGCCTTGTAGGCAGACTTCTGGTCCCATGAAGCACAGCTTGCTTCTCTCTTCAAACCACTGTTTAAGTACCTGCAGAGTTCTTGTCACTTCTGGTATATTCTTCCAATCCTTTTTGCACTAAGTAAACTATCTCTAATACTTTAAAATAGAAACAAAAAGTATACAGTTAATGAGGAGGTAGGTCTTTTATTGAGTTGCTACAGAACTGTGCTAATTTTTCTCACAGGTGGAGGGAAGAGGCTGTGATTGTATTGTCTTGTGGTTGGATTGTGACAAGGAAGGAGAAAACATCTGTTTTGAAGTAAGATTTCCATTTTTGAGACTTATAATACCATAATATATTTGTCTGTGTGTTTTGCTGCTTGAGGGTATTAATTAAAGTCGGACACCAGAGTGGAAGGAATAGGCTTATTTTACTGTTAATAACCCAATAATATAGGAAATAAGCAATAAGAGAAATACAAGGTGATGCATCTAATCATTACTACGTAGGAAAGATCATAGTGATTGAGAGATACATCACCAATTGCCCTAATACTTTACCATCATCCAGACCTGCAGCCGCTGGGGAGGCCGGGTTGCAGTGAGCATTTGGAGAGCCTGTCCTGGCAATTGGGAAGTCCTACGTAGTGCGTCCACTCGTAGGTGAGGTGTCCAAAGTTGCTGCAAGAGGGTCCAGCTTTTATACAGTTGAATAAACATATTTTGAAACTTCAGGTGCAGAACATC
>JAVKLA010000088.1:6802113-6814566 GCA_034782735.1 Sagittarius serpentarius
TCCCTCCCCAGGCCAACTCCCCCCAGTTTATATACTGGGCATGGTATGGAATACCCCTTTGGCCAGTTTGGGTCAGCTGTCCTGGCTGTGTCCCCTCCCAACTTTCTCATGTCCACCCAGCCTTCTGGCTGGCTGGGCATGAGAAGCTGAAAAAAAATCCGTGACTTAGTATAAATATGACTTAACACACTAATGTTTTCAGTTGTTGCTATCAACATTCTTCTGATACTAAACCCAAAACACAGCACTATACCACCTACTAGGAAGACAGTTAACTCTGTCCCAGCTGAAATGAGGACAGCTACCTTGCTGCATTCCCAGTTGTAGGCCTGATCTAGTCCATAGCACAAAGGGACCTTAAGACTGTAACTTTAGAATTTGGCAAATTATCTCTGGTCAGATTTTCCAAAGTAAAAATATATTGGTGGCTACTGCTTTAAGAAAACAAAACAGATATGACAAGAATAGATAATGGTAGGTATGCTATATGTTTATAGGCATGATTGAAATTATACATTTACCAATTACCATACTTCAAAACTTTTACTGGGAAAATGCTATTTTCTAGGTAGAATCTGTGAGTAAAAAAGAGAAGGTGAAGCAGAGACCACTGGCTCTGAACACGGTAGAAATGCTACGAGTGGCCAGTGCTGCTTTAGGTATGTGTAAAATTTCAGATTTTCACACTGTTTTAAAGCAAAATATTTTGGTTTCTCAGACAAAATAATCAAGGATGCATCAAATATAGTTTGATACCTTCCTCTCCCTATGATTTTGTAACATGATCAAGTTTTAAAATCTTGTCAAAAGTGGTTAAGATCAAGGTGACAAAAGCCTTATGGAAAGGACAAACCATGATTTATTTAAATGCTTTGGTAAGGTATACCTTCAGATGCAGCAAAGAAATCATAATCGCAGTGATGTGTAGATGATTTTTGTTTTCTCCTATGCCATCTTAGGAATGGGTCCACAACATGCCATGCAAATAGCAGAGCGTCTTTATACTCAGGGTTATATTAGCTACCCTCGAACAGAAACTACTCATTATCCAGAAAACTTTGACTTGAAAGGATGTTTGAGACAACAAGCCAATAATCCTTACTGGGCAGAAACTGTGAGTACATGAAGTAAAACTTGTACTAACCAACCTTTCTGCTATATTATGACCTATAGGTAATTGCTTCTGTTTATGGATGTTGTATTGTTATGGATTTGATCTGAAAAGTTTCTTAACCTGCTAAGAGAGACCTGTTAGCCACTTCAGCCAGCCTGTTTTCTCTCTCTTCCTTCACCCAGGTAAAAGCATTGCTATCAGAAGGCATTAATCGTCCAAGGAAAGGCCATGATGCAGGAGACCATCCTCCCATCACCCCAATGAGAGCTGCAACAGAAGCAGAATTAGGTATAGGCAAATTCGATAGTGTTGGAATACTATGTGAGGAAATTAGTTCATTGAGGTATAGGAGCCAGTTTGAAAATCCCTGAGTTTCAACAGAAAATATAATTGTTTGAATGGCAGGAAGTGAAGAGAGAGCAGACTTTATCCTAACTTAAACTTCTGGTGACACTGAAGTTCAGAGCTGGTCTGCTCTTCAGTAATTGATCCTAGGGACCATAGTACTGCTAAGAAAAAGGAACAGCGAACTTAACAACTTAATGCCCACTTTCTCTAGGAGAAATTTGCCCGAGACTGGTAGCTTCCAAGTAGTGAAATTTTACTGTATTTTTGTGCTTGTAAGTCAAACTTAGCTACATTTTAATTTAGTCTCTATGGTTTGTGATTTTTATATTAAAATGTAACATTTGACTTTCTGTACATTGTGATCCCTCAAAAAAGGATTTTAAGGTTATAAGAAAGTGTAGTGAATGTATTGTATTGTTCATGAGGCATAGCTAAGATTGTTGTAGAACACTGTTAACTTCTGATTTTCATGAATCGGTGAAATAATGTCCAATACAAAAATAAATGCTTTAAATTTTTGAGTAATTGTGTAGTGTACTGAATGGCCATATAAGATTTTTTTCCTTTATGTACACAGCAAGATGAAATATGCAAAGCACAGGACTGAGAATTAGAAGCCGTTTATAGCAGTGTAACCTTTTGACTATTCCAGTTCCTATCTGTAGATTGTGAATAAGGAAAATTTGCTTTGAAAAGTAACTTATAGTATTGTTAATAAGTAGTATTTTAGAGTGGTTTCTTGCACTTCAAGCTGCCCAGTGTGGCAGTTGTCACTAGAATCCCATTTTAGGATTTAGATTAGGGTGTGGTCTTAGTGGCACTAAGCAGTAGATCATTTTATTTTTGTTCGTATGTCTGGTTTTTTTAAGCAAAAAAGAGAAATCTTTTCTGTTTTACTCTCTCATTCAAACACATTGCAAAACTGGGAGATGGGCTGGCTAAATTAGCAGTCCTTTCCCAAGAACATCTGCACGCAGCTCATGTCTGTGTGACATGACAGTTCTATAGGCAGGAAGTTTTAAAGGGGAAACCGGACGGACTTTTGAATGATATTTTCTTTTATGTACCAGTTTTGCCTGTGATACCTGTGGAAATCTGGTACCTTTTAGTGTAGATTTAACATAGAGCTGCAGGACTTGAGTTTTGTGGGTAAGATGTTGTTTATCCTTAGGTGGAGATGGATGGCGACTATATGAGTATATAACTAGACATTTCATTGCCACGGTCGGCGCTGATTGCAAGTACCTACAAACCACCATTTCTTTCAGTATTGGCCCTGAACGTTTTACCTGTATTGGAAAAGTGGTAACTTCACCAGGTAAGACTAATCAGGGAGTAAGTAGTTAGCTACAGATTTTTTTTTTTTTCTTCCCTCATTAAAGCATTGGATGGATATAAAAGTGAAGCTTTGGGGACAAGTAACAATTTAGAAGACATTTTTTGAGCTATCAAGACCAGAGACCAAATCTTTGCCTTCATTTCCATACTTGAGTTACAATAGAAAAAGTCTTATTTTTCATGTAGTGGTCTCAAAGATTTAATACCGCATTTGTCAGTGTGAAGACAGCAAATGCCTTTTGGGAATAAATTACACAGAGGCAGATTTTTTTTTTTTTCTTGGGCATCTGTAAAAGGAGTGTAGCACCACCACTGAGATTTTTATGGTAAGCTGGCCCAATAGTCCTTATTACATTAATAGGACTTATTATTTGCATTTCGTTTTTAAGAAAATGCTTCCCATCCATTCTGGCGCTGTGCCAGGAAAGTATTCAAGGAAAGTATTTACTTTTTTTCATACATCAACCTGACTCAAGTCACACATAAAATAGATCTGACATAGTGTAATGAGATACTGCTTGTGATACTGTATTTCCTCAGTATTCCTAGCCTCACATGTTTCTGCATTTTATGGCAGCCTCTTAACTTTGATCTGTATAATGTGGTCCATGTTAAAATTAGAAACATATACCTTGGCCTTCTGAAAGCTGTGAAGATAAGCTCTCATTATTTTTGTTTGTTTTGTTTGTTTGTTTCTTTACCTCCAGGGTTCACAGAAATTATGCCGTGGCACAGCATTCCGTTAGAAGAGAGTCTTCCGCACTGTGAGAAAGGAGATCTTTTTCCAATTGGTGAAATAAAGTTGCTGGAAAAGCAAACCAGTCCTCCTGATTACCTGACAGAAGCAGAACTTATCACGCTGATGGAAAAGCATGGCATCGGTAGGCACTTGCTTAACTTACATTATCCTGTAGTACATCACCAAGAGTGCAGAGTCTGAATAGCTCCTCTGAACTCTCTCTGTCGGTAATGACCTTTCAGTATTCATTTGAATAGGTACAGTAATAATCTTTTTGCTGTCAAACCACAATGCTTGTAGCTCCTCTTAGCAGATGGTAGATTGTCTCTTCCCCCGTATTCCTTTCCCTTTCTTATCCTTATGCCTAGTTTCTGGCCAAAGCAGTATCCTTTCATAACACATCCTTGTCACTTCTCTGTCAGAAAGAGCTGATGTGTGGAAGAGTGCACCTCCCCATTCTTAGGAATGATTTCTTGTCTTTACAGCTTGCTTCAGCTTTGCTGGCTCCAATAGTCCTTATGTATATTATTATACAGTTTACCACCATACTACTTTTCTTTTTCCATCTGACTTGTTTCCTTCGATGCATTTTCATAAATTTGTCCAGTCAGAACAAACATAGTCTCTTATTCCACTGTGTTTTTCCAGAATAAGTGATTGGGAGAATAGGTGTCTTCCTAATAGTAATTCCTTGAAAGAGATGAAAGGATTAAGGTTAAAACGTATGTTTGAGACTTCTCAGTACTGCAAAGGAACATAAGAGTTACTAGAGAGGAAGTTATCCACTAGAATTTGGGTAACAGTAAAAAGGTATCTGAATTTTAAGCAGTCTCAGGAGCCCTATAATTTGATATAAAACTGAGAAGTCAGAAGTGAGTAATTCGATGAAAACTTTTTGTTCAGGATGGATATATTGTTTTCCTTTGTGTGGCAGGAACTGATGCAAGTATTCCAGTCCACATTAACAACATTTGCCAGCGAAACTATGTCACAGTGGAGAGTGGTCGGAGACTAAAGCCTACAAACCTTGGCATTGTTCTGGTTCATGGTTATTACAAAATAGGTCAGTTAAATGCTCCTCCCTTTCCATCCTCCTACCTTCTTTTCCCTTCCCTGTGTCAAGGGCTGTTGTCACTCTGTAAGTAGCATTTCTGTCTCAAATGATGCATCTAGGAAAGTATTACTAATTCCAAAGACTGTAATTGAAACGTTCGTTAATTTTGTTGTCAGTTTATGTGTGGACGGATTTTTTGATCTCTCATTGCTGTTTCTCTGTTGCCGCTGTCTCTGGTTTTCTGTTAGATGCCGAATTGGTTCTTCCTACAATCCGCAGTGCTGTAGAGAAGCAACTCAACTTAATAGCTCTGGGTAAAGCGAATTATCATCAGGTCCTGGAGCACACCCTTGACATTTTCAAAAGGAAATTTCACTATTTTGTGGATTCTATTGCAGGTAAAACTTGCCCTACAATTACTTAATTGTTGCAAAGATGATAGTAGAAAATACTCACATATTAGATTCCTTTCAGAGGTTTAGGGTCACTGAAATGTTGTGCCGAGACTGTAGGTTTCCAGTCAAATTAAGTTGCTCTCCAAAAGAAAATTGACTGAATCATGGCTACAAAACTCTGCTTCAAATTTATTTTGTGACTGTGTAGAGTTTTCAAAAACTTCAGACTGGCTAAGTACTTAACCTTGTGCATTTGTGCATGCTCAGTGCAAAACACTGTGTATTTGAAAAGTCTCTCATAAACAAGGATTGTTGTGAATAAAATATGTTAATTCTCACTTCTTCACAGGTCTTGTAGATGATTTTGTGCAACATTTCTTTTTAAGAACTAGAATTCTAACATAAATGTGATTATCTCTTTTGCAGGTATGGATGAACTGATGGAAGTGTCTTTTTCACCCTTAGCCGCCACGGGTAAACCTCTTTCGCGCTGTGGTAAATGCCATCGTTTCATGAAGTATATTCAGGTAAGTTCACCTCATGCTTGGAATTTAAATTTCACTTGCTGGGGGGCATTGAGTTAGAAACCCCTTTCCCATTACTGAATTTGAATTCAAATGTGGTTGCCAAGAGCGCATTTCTAAAACAAAAAGCCTGATGGAGTTTTTCCATGGGGAGCAAACCAGAGAGCAGCCCCGGTTGGATTTACTGCAGGTTTTGAACTCTATTGACACTTCAGTTGTTGAGGAGATTTGTATTGTGTTTCCAGGCCAAACCCAGTCGTCTGCACTGCTCTCACTGTGATGACACCTACAGTCTCCCACAGAATGGTACCATTAAACTCTACAAAGAGTTGCGTTGCCCCCTAGATGACTTTGAGCTGGTGCTGTGGTCGTCTGGATCCAGAGGAAAGAGCTACCCACTCTGTCCATACTGTTATAACCATCCTCCCTTCAGGGACATGAAAAAAGGTAGGAATTCTGTAAACATGCAGGGATCAACCTCACTTGAAATAAATTAGGTGCAGTCTGTACAGTGTGCTTTTTTAGTAGTTTTTAATCAGTGTTGCTTAGTATAAAGTGCTGTTCATATTAGATTACAGATACCTAAAATTCACACCAAACTCACTGGCCAAAATTTATTAGTTAACTCATTTCTGAATACTTTTTTTTTTTTTTCTTTATAAAAGAAGTAAGAAATTAGTTTATGTGCATGCACGATAGGTGACCTTCGTAACACTCGGTATGCAGTGGAAGATGCTGAGATTGTGACACCTTGCAAATTGGAGTATGCTTGGTATGGATAGGACTATAGATTAAGACCATATCTTGAGAGTGTTTAGGTAGTGAGACAGATGGTGTGTCAAAAGCTGTTGAAGGATATAAGAAGGGGTAGAAGTTGCAGGTAGTTTGGTAACTGTGAGACCAAAAGTTACTTGAAGTAGTGCTCTGAAGCTCTGGGTACCAGGAGCTTTTTGGCATCTTTTTGTTACCGTCTTTTAATTAAAAATGTGTTGTACTAACAGTGTATAGTGCAAGTATAAAATAGCAGTTAGTTAGGAGCCATACATGTAATTGAAAACATAATTAGTTTTCATCACTAATGTGTCCAAAACTGCCTGTACTGTACAGTGGCAGTATCTGGCGATTCTGAAAGCCATTACGGAAAAATTTTTGAGCAAGGGATTATTCTGAATCTGTGAAAAGGCAAGTTGCAATTTGGGGAGTGGTTCCTTTCTTTAGTGATTAAGAAAACTTGTAATATACTGTCTTTGACTTCTGTGTCTCACTTCATCCAAACTGGGTAGTGTGGGTAGTGATATAAAGGGTTCCTTGTGGTATGGTTTTACTTTTCTTCCACCAGGAATGGGCTGTAATGAATGCACCCACCCCACGTGCCAGCATTCTCTTAGCATGCTTGGAATTGGGCAGTGTGTTGAATGTGAGAATGGGGTTCTGGTGCTAGACTCGACGTCAGGTCCCAAGTGGAAGATGGCCTGCAACAAATGCAATGTGATTGTGCACTTCTTTGAGAATGCCCACAAAGTCCGGGTGTCACCGGAGACCTGTGACTTGTGTGATGCAGCCCTTGTGGACGTAGATTTTAACAAAGCCAAATCTCCACTACCTGGTGATGAGACCCAGCATTCAGGCTGTATATTCTGTGATCCTGTGTTTCAAGATCTGGTGGAGCTGAAACATGCAGCCATGAGGCACCCCATGCACCGTGGGGGACAAGGAAAAAGGCAAGGTCGAGGAAGAGGTAAAGGCCGGAGGCCTGGAGGAAGACTCAATCCAAAGAAACCCAAGGACAAAATGGCAGCCCTAGCTGCTTACTTTGTATAATGGCCACACAACCGAAGAATAAACTTCTTATAAAAATTTGTTTCCCTTTAAGTTAATTTTTAAGTGTTTTGATCTTCACTGCTTTCCTGTTCTTAGAAAAGTTAAACACCTTAGATTGTTGTATGCCTTGATTTAATCACAAATTCTACTGGATGATCAGTTAGTAACTGAGTAAGCCTTTAAGCTTTTAATTGGAATTCATTGGTCCAAGTAGAGCTCAAACAGTGGGGAGACTCAAGAAGTCTACCTAGACTGATACTTGTGTCTGATAGAAAGGAAATTAAATTTCCCTCTTCTACCATTTCTGGGGCCTTTGTCAGCAATGCAAGTGCCAGGAATGTAAGAGCTGATTAAGATCAGTGTTGCGCTGCTGTAGTCTCCAGGTTTAGAATTAGACTTGTTTCATCTGACTTCAAAAATAGTAAATGATTAGTAGCTGTCAGATTTTCAAATTGTATCTGCAATAGCAAGAGCGTTACTTCAAATCCGTCACTCTGCTGCATAAGAAAATAATGCTAAGAGACATACAAAATGGAAGTTATAAATGTGAAGGGGAATATCTGCCGTGAGCAGTGATTTGCAAATTATGGTCTGTGCAGCCAAGTTAGTATCTTTTGGTCAGTGGGTCCCAGTTAAATAAGACCTCCTCCTGCTGCTGGAGGTCAGATAGAGTACCCATGCTGTGCTTCTCCCCTGTGTTCACATAGCTATCATACCTGATCAAGTACAGTTTGTACTGTCTGTACCCCAAATTGTCATGTCAGTGTTGGTTAGTTGTGTCGTCAAAAGGAGGGCGTCCTCCTGTTTTATGTGGAGCTGTATCTAACCACTGGGTGCCACATTACAAAATCTAATTGTACAAATATATAATACTCTCTCCTTTCCTTCCATGTGTGCATAGCTGGTCATGTCTGGTCATCTAGTCAGGTACAGTTTGTATCATCTATACCCCCAAAACAGTTTCAGCGCTAGTTGTGGTTGGATGGGAGGATGCCATCACAGCTTTACATGGTGCAAAGGCTACTGCATTTGAACACAGAATATGCAGAGAGCAACTCAACACGTCATTCACTGGCAACCAAAAGGAAAGACAAGTCCCTACAAAAGGTAATGTACAGCTCTGCTGTTTTAATTGGCACAGTGTGTGCATTTACTGAACAAGAGAACGTAGACAAAACACCACAGCCCCAAGCTTGTTCTTCTGATCAAATGTTTATACAGTTACAGCTCAAACATGAACTGTGTTTTAACAGTATTGCTTAAAAGACCCAGCCATAGGTAGAAGTTTCTTTCTGTAGTTCTTGTTTGTTTGTTTTTTTTCCTAAATATTAAATGTTGTCTCTGGTAAAAACAAACTGTCTTTGCATCTCCCTTAGCCTGGAGTGAGCAGCTTCTTTTCATGTTTTAAAGTTCATCTTGCTGTAGGGTCTCAGAGCCACAGAACTTTGCGTAAACCATAATAGCTTTCAGGGTGCTTGTATTGATTCAGTTGTTCAAGTCCTCTCTTACCTCTGTAGCCTGTTTTGGTGCACTAGGGTACTGCTCTGAAAATAGCTTTGTGCTCAGGTAGCTTCTGCTGCTGTGTATGACGCTGGCTGTTGGCTGGGATTTCTGTGATAGAGTGGTCCTGGAAGTGTGGGAAACCTGTCATTAGTCATTCTTTGTGGGTTTTGAGCTGTGAGAACGCTTTCCTCTTTCTCCAGGCATGGCTTTTATTTTGGCCATTTGCAGACAAACGTTTGTTTGTAAAATCTCTTTGCTGTATTAGCCCCAGTGGGAATAAAGTGCTGGGAACTTTCTCTCAAGTGCCATTTACATGTTCTGGCACATTTCAGTGGCGCCCTTGTAACTACCACAAACGCAAAGTTCTGATACAGATACATTAGTAACTGCGAACAGTCATTCAGAACCATTGGTGCCTATGCCAGAGGAACGAAGGTGTTGGTTATGCACTGCACCAGTGGCCGTGGAAGCTTACTCTCCCTCTGCAGCTGGGCAGCGCAGGGTGGCCATGGCCTGGGAGAAGGCTGCGCGGTGCAGGAGGTGCCACGGTCGGTTCTCAGTGCTGTGACCTGGTACACAGGCTGGTGGTGGCAGTTTTCTCCAGAGTGTGGAGTGGAAAGAATGTGGAGGTGATGAGCACTTTCAGTTTCTACTTAAAACGTAGAGGCATATTCCTGGGATTGCTTTGAAAGGTACAAGACAGCAAGCTAGTTCTTAAAATGATGAAGTCCCTGGAAATGTGTCTCTAACATTAAGGTGAGTGCTGCATGTCTCACGTCTGTGGTTCTTACTAGAAAAAAGAAAGGAATTATGGCTTATGAAATAAATCTCTTCCGCTTTAAGTTTATATTCTATGGGAAAAGCTCAGGGCAAAGCTTGTATTATTTAGGAAGTTACCTTTGAAATACCATCATTCACTCAGGAGATTGATTTGGCTCCCATAGCTGATGAAAGAATACAAATGAATTGGGCTATATGATATGGCTGCACACTTGTCCCTGCTGAGATGGCACCAGTGTGCCCTAGGAAGCTTGCTTTTGTCAGCCTGGGGAGAGGGAAGTAGCAGTTGGTCTCCCTAGAAAGCTGGTGCCGAAAGACAGACAGATAGTGCAGCACTCAGGAGTAAGAAGAATATAAAAATACAGATTTTTGATCTGATACTTATTTTTGTGTGGAAGGAAAAAAGGGATTAGATCTCTGGTAGGAGCAGGGAACGAATACAGTACAGATGAAAAAAATCTGTAAGTGATCTGTGGCCATTTTAGGGCTAGTAATACTGAAGGGGTGATTTCATTCTGTTTCTAGGGCTGCTGTCTCCTAAATCATTCTATTTTAAACCAATTTTTGTTCTTGGAACTGCCAGTAGGGAGTGATCATAGCAGGGATGTTGCAGGATACAGGCTGCTATAGTTTATTGTGGAAATACGAAGGGAAGAGGTGGGATATGAATCTCCTTAACTTTAATGGCGTAGAAGTCTCTTAAAAACCTCAGCAGTCTCTTTTGCTGAATTCAGTTAACTGTGCCTGATGCTTCAATCTGTCATGAATCCTAAACTTGTATCTAGCTTGAGCAAGAGTTTAGAGCACTCGGATCCTTCACAAAACTGAGCATCCAACCACTGAATTAAAAGCCTACTTAAAACAGTATAATAGCAGCCCTCTCTTTTTTGTAGATAGTTTATTTTTATGGGATCATCTGCAAAGTATCCCAGTGTAAAAAATAAGCAAGTTTTGAAAGCATTAACTGTGCTTCCCCTTTCTTTTCAGAGAGCTCTTGCGGTTTAAAGAAGTGTGAAGTATATTGTGTTTGCTAGCTTTTTCAGTAGAATGGGGATGTAATGTGAGTTAATGCTCTTGAAATAAAGATGTCTAAGAAGGAGAAAACAAGAAATCAAGGTACTGTGAATACTTCCAGCAATATTTCACTGAACATGTACTAGTGCTTCTGGGTAATGTATTCTCTGTCCTGGCTTTGCAGCATCTGATATTTTATTCCTTCCTCTTCTAAAAATGTTCTATTTTATCCATTTACCCCTGGAAGATGTTATAACGTAAGGACAGAATCCTTGTCACTTGCTTAATACCTGAAGTAAATGCTGGAAACTGCTGCTGTTTGGAAGATAAGACGTGTCACCTCTTCATGTCTAGATGGTTGAATATTGAGGAGGAGATGGGGAATACAAATAGCATTAAAGATGATGTTGCCGGGGAAAGAGTTTTGAGGTTTGGTTGGTTTTTTTTTCCCCAAACTGAATATTCAGGTTGATGTCGTGATAAAACTATTTGTTTAATACTTCCTAAATGAAAGGCCCGTGTTTTATGGTATTAAAAATTTGAAAGCCAGTAGACAACGTAATAGAGTCCTGGTTTTGGGAAAGACTTTTGCCGTTTCTTGGTTGGATGAGATAAATGAATGGCATTGTGCTTTGGTACCACACCAGTGAAGTGAAGCTGTTAATACCGCTCTGTGTGAAGCAAGAAGGAAAGGGCTTTTAGTCGATATGCTGTAAATGCCCAAAAGATCTAGGAGCGAGGTTGATGCAAGTATTCTAGCTGCCTGTGTCCTACTAACCTCACCGGGGGTTTTGATACCATATTATTTTTGTGAGCCTAGGATTCAGGATTTCATTCGCTTCATTTTCTTGGAAGATTCCAGCTTGGGACAAAGGTTATTCCATCTAGTTTGCTGACACTATCCCTTTTCTAAGCCAGAGGTGCTCTTAAACGAGCAATAAAAGGTTATAGTTGATTGGTGGACATAGTTAATTAACTACAACTAGTTTAAGAAACAGGTCAACTTGCTATCGTTCTCTTCAAAATCACTATACCTTTAGCTAACAGTCTGTTGAAATGACGCAGCATCTTGTATTTTTGCCTGTGATGAGGTTTTGAAAGCTAGCATAGGTGTTTTGCAATGAATTATGCACAGCAAAAACCCTGGCATGGCTACAAAAGCAGGTCTTCCGAAGCCTTTTTTTATAGGCATTTCAGTGGGAATGGAAGCAAAAAGGGATTGTGAGGAACAAGAGTGGGGGGGGAGGGGGGGCAGAATTGTCTCAGTGAATAAGTTTGGGTGAACTTGTAGCCTATGCACCCTTCCCAGCTGCACGTACCTCTGTCTGTGACTTGCCAGGGCGTGTAATTGTCTGTAACCTGAGGTAGAGTCAGTCCGTACTCTAGGACGGAAAACTGTTCCGGGGGGGCAAGTGCTGAGCAGCAGGAGCGCTGGGTGAAGAGGTGTCACGTGCAAATAACGTTTCTGTTCCGAACACTCCGCTTCCAACCCTTCTCTACTTCTGATTGCAGAGGGTGGGGGGAAGGAGGGCAACAGAGAGAAAACTGCCGCCCCCCCCCGCCCCGAGGTGGGGCTCCGGGCTCCTTCCCCGCCAGGGCGACCCCGCTGCCGGGGAGGGGGCCCCGCGCCGCCCCGCCCGTCCGGCCACGTGGCCGCCCCGCCCCGCCCCCGCATTCCACACATTGTTTCTGGCTCCGCCCTCGTCCCGGAGACCACACCCCCCGCCTGGCCCCCGCCCCTGAGCTTCGCTTAAAGGAGCCGTCACCCCTCCCTCTTCCCCTCGCTTTCCCCTCCCCGCCCTGCCCCGTCCCCCCCGGTGACC
>JAVKLA010000088.1:6814824-6848858 GCA_034782735.1 Sagittarius serpentarius
CGGCGGCGGGAGCGGGCGGGCGGGGGGCTGCCGCCGGCCTCCCCTCAGGGGCGGCGCCGCGCTGACAGTTGGCGGGCGCGCGGGGGAGGGGCGGCGCGGGGCCGCTGAGGGGAGCGGGGCTGCCTTCCCACGCCCCCCCGCCCCGTTCCCGCGCGCGGCCCGCCAGCGCCTGTGCGGGGCTGGAGCAGGAGCAGGTGCAGGTGCAGGCGGCGGGAGGCGCTTCCTCCTGAGGAGACGTCCCAGCCTCGGCGGGGGCCTGGCGGTGCCGTCTGCGGGCTTCGCGGGGGGGAGGTCCGCTCGACGGCTTCTGGGGAATTTTAGCTGCTTTTTTTTTTTCTCCTTCTTTCCCCCTTCTTAATTGTTTTTGTGAATATTAGCCTGAAAGCTGGGCGTGCTTCTGTCACAGGCCTCCTGCCGAGATCTGTGCCTTTATAGTAATGTTTGTGTGCTCAGAAATATTTCTCTCCTACTCTTGGTGTGTGAGAGATTAAATTACAATCCTGCAATTAGCGTGATAGGGCGATTCTTGTGGTAAAGTGCCAATACTTTGAATTCAAGTCCCTAAGGGCACCTGTGTGTGGATCTACTTGAAAGTCTGGAGAGGGGGAGGGAGGGGGGGAGTCAGTGAGCTGCAACCTGCCTTGCAGGGCTGTCAGGCGTAAGAAGCAAGCCAGCTAGGAAAGTATTCAGCTCCTTTGCCACTCTTCCCAGCCCTCTTGAGTTGTCCTGGTGAGTAGGACACGCTTGCAGGGGTTTCTCAAGTTGACGTTTTCTCAACATTTGGAGGGCATAGTCACACCGCACTGGAAAACAGTGATGTTTCTGTCATCCACTGATTTCAGGAGAGATATCTTAACAACCTTCATCCTTATCAGTTTAGCCTTCCTCTTTAATGCTGCTAAGAATTCAGACGCAACTTACTTCTTTGGGCAAGTTAATGCTTCACCAAGAACAGTTTGTCGTGCTCTAGCCTCTTGTCTCCTGATACTCTCCTGTCTTTGTGTCTGCTTCCTGAAGCACTTCAGTGGTAGGGCCTGCGTGGTCTAGGTTTTAAAAAGTTCCTACCGTGGGCTGCTTCATTAACATGTCTGTTAAGAGTCAAGAACAGGGATTGTAGATGGTCTAAAAGAATCAAAGCCAAGAGCTGACTTTGTGCTATGGTACTGGGAATAACTAGTGAAGACAGGGAGTTAAGGGAGACTGGTTCTGTTTAGATGCTGAATGTTAACTGGTTACCAGAGGAATTTGATAAAGAGAAGGAAAACAGGGTTTGAATTACTTGCCTCTCTAGCTACCATCTGGTGAATTTATGAACACTGAATAGATTGTTGTTGTTGTTGTTATTGTCAAAAGCGTACAGGTGATTTTTAGGTACTTAAATTGCCTTAAAAAAACCAAGTTACTGTGCTTTATATTACAGAGATGCTCCTGGACATAACATCGTTCAGTTAAATAGTTTGTCTAAACCTAAAGATGAGAAATGCATACCAAAAAAATCAGGTTTTTAGGCTGTAGTTGAAAAAGACCTAGATGATCATTGCATTACTTCGTTGTGCTTTGACTAAATTGCTCTTGAACAAAACTCAGCTGTTGCATTCCTAAATGAGATTGCAGATTCATCACGTGCACTGAATCTTTGAACCCTGTGGAGCAAGAATGGTTCTGGATGAGCGCTTTAAAGAATAGAGTAATGCTAGTCTTGAACAAATACTTATCATATGGCAACCCATCTGCCACGTGGGCCAGGCTAATGTTTTCTAAAATTGTTTTAGAGAGGAAGGTATGAAGCCGTAGAGATACAGGACAGGTTCTTCAAACTATAGTGATTTTTAAAACAGTGTTTCTGAGTCACATATCTGCTAACACTCTGTTGTTCTCTAGTGGGCATCCTAACAAGCGGAAGCAGAAAGAGAGTGCTGCTTTTGTAATGCTTTCATTTCACCTGTCACTTCTGTTGTTTACACAGAAAGGAGCCTGCCCTGTCAGAAGCTGCATTTTTCACATATCTGCCCTGCAGCCAGTTCTGATTAGACAGCCTGCTTTGTGGAGCTTCTTAAATCCCAAGCTGGGAAAAAAAAAAAAAAAAAAAAAAAAAAAAAAGGGCAGGGGGAGAGGAAGGGAAAGACAGCTAAAGAAAGCAAAGAAAAATAAACATGCAGCAATCTACTTATTTATCCTTGTTTTCACAAAAAAAATGTACTTGGAAAACAGAAGTACATAAGGAAAGTGTTTTTATGAATTCTCATGGCTGCCTGCAGGCAAAGCAGGGAAGTAACCCTGTGTGTGAAGCTATGTGCTTGGGTGTAGTGTAGCATACCTGAAGTGTCAAATGTAGACATCCTAGCAGATGTACAGCTCAGTTTTGGACTCCCTATGATGAAGAGAAGCCTCATCTTGCAATCGGAAAAAGGCTGCAGTTTCCTGTTGGGTAGACCAAGTTCTTGCATGTGGAAGAAAAGACTGGTAGAGCCCAAGGCCTCAACAGGAATCTAGTATTTTGAAAGTGCAGGCCCTCATCTTGTAATCCATGTAATTAAGGACCAAAATTAAACCTTCTGGTTGTGTGAGAAATTGCCAAACATTATGCTTTCTTTCCTATGTTCCCAGGTTTGCTACTGCAGAACAACTCAAAATGCAGTTTTGAAGCTTAAATAAAATTTTCAATTGATCTGAATCCCCCAAATCTTCAATAAAATAGATGAGGGAATATAAGGAAATAGGAGAAAGACGGATTCTAAAGGTTTAAGAAAAGGAAAAATAAGGGCGGGGATGACACAAGACATTGAAATGTTTGTGTAAAAGTTGTTAAAGGTGCAGAAGTGATGCCAGATTAGGAAGCAAGTTCGCAAGAGGTCACTGTAGCTTAGATCCAGTGATCTGCTGCTGCAGGCTATCATGGTAGCATCCCTAACACACCGATGGCAGCTCAGTGCAAAATATGCATGTTCAAATATTACAGTGTCAATATAACCAGGTTTAGCACTATGAAGATGTTATCGGATGTACCTTGCTGACTTCTGGCATTGAAGCTTGTTCTGTATTTCCTCAGTTTGAGACTTCTCTAACACTCCCGTATCACAGAATGTATTTTACCTGATGATTAGTAACGATGAAGGGTTTCTCTATAGATGAAAGTGTTATTGGGAATCAAGTTTGGCACACGGTTTTGCAGTTCTGCTTCTTATTTCTGTGTTGTCAGATACTTCATTCACACTCACACAGATGTGTGGGTCATGCCTTGAGGGGCCCAAGCCAATAAAGGTCCAGCAATATCCTAGGCTCATGAGACAACATATGGTGATGTTTAGCTTGTCATTCCAGTTGCTTGGAGGCATAAACCTTTGTGTCTTTGCAAGGAGAAACTTTCTTCCTCCACCACCAATCAGGATTGCTGTTGAGAAGAGAATGGGGTAAGGAATAACATTTGTTAGGTCCAACGAGGAGTTTCTGAATGCTATTGCTTCTCTAAGGCTACGCACGTCTCTTATATGGAAGCAGTTGGATATCTCAGGCTAACCCCCTTGAATGTCTTTACTAATCTAAAATGAATTATTTTAACAATTTTCTGCAAATACAGCTAGCGTAGCCAAACACTAGCTAAGACAGCCAACCACTTTTGCTTCCTGGCAGGACTTGCGCTTAAATCACTAATCCGGTGAAGCTTTGCAGATGTTTCTAGTTTGAATAATTCATTTAAATCAGTGGAACTGCCTGCATTGTATGGAGCTAAGTACATACACAAAATTCTGAAGAAATAGGGCAGGTTTAAATAATCTTGTTTTGCAGAATTTTAATTAACATACAGTTTTGGGTAAGAGCTATGTGTTCTGACAATCTGTGGAAATGGGTCAATGTGAATGAAGAGTCCATTAGTTACTTCCAAAGCTTTAGAAATTAACTTGAAATTTTACTAACTTGTACTGAAATAGAACATGAGATGAAATCAGACCCCCAAATACAGAAATTTATCCTTTCCCTCGATAGGAGCTGAAACTTGTACGACCATCCTGTGATATAGCCAAAGAACAATGCAAAATTCCAGCAGCCTTCCTGTTTGAGGAGACTTTACTACAATAACAGTTGTGAGACTTCAGCTTCCTGTTCTGCCCCCTCCCAAACGATTCACTGTGTTTCATCTCCCGGTTGCCTCAGCATCCTGTTTTGTGTCTTTGTGTTTTACACTGTAATGCTTACACCCAAGGTGTGGCCCTGGCCTCTTTATTTTCAGCATTTCTCTGCTTTTAGAATAGTTAATTCAGCAATTCTGATATTTTTGTGGCTTTATGTGTTGTAAGCCTGAAGAGGTGGGGAAAAAATCTTACGTTGCCTCTGGTTTACCCAGTCTCTTCTTAAAACTCCCTTTAGTCCCTTCCTCTGAAAACTACTAAAACCCTGTCTACCGTGACCTCTGCTTTTAATGAATCGTGTAAAACTTACTTCTTATTCCTAATTTATACCATTTAGTGTAGGTTATTGTAATGCACTAACACTTCCCATTGCTAGGAACATGTTTATAGTATCAGTGATCTGTTCACTTCAGACAAGAAAGTGGATTTCGTGTGTGATTGCCTGCAAACAAACTTTATAGTTTTCATGGGACTAGTTGTGCTTGGTAGCGAAAGCAAGCATGGACTTAGCAGAAACAGCCTACTCTTTTCAGGAGCACCAGTGCTCTCACTGGTTTATGATTAATAATGTTAGAATTGGAAGTCTTGATAAAGTTAACGTGCAAGAGGAATGTGGCACTTCTGCTGTTTACTAGTTAATTTAGTAAATGGTTAACAAACCAGCTCTGGTAATTTTGGGTGGTGGTCAAAACTAGTTTCTCTTCTGTTGTGCGTGGTTTGCCCACTGTTGCTTCTGAAGCTGATGGCAGGATGATACACAGCTTGAGAGAAATGATGTGCAGCTCACACTATACATGTGTCTGGATAACAAAGTTTTTGGCAGTTCTGAGCTGCCTCCAACAGTATATAAAGGCTGGACGAACTGTTAATTTTATGATCAGTAAATTGCTTTTCAGAAAACACTTCTTAATTTAAAACTCCCAGGGAGTTTTCCCTGCTACAAGATACGCCCAGTAGTAATTTTGGGAAAGAGTCACTTCGCCTTTAAAAAGAAAGTGTATGTTGCCTGCAATATAAGTGAGAAAACACTTGATGGAATGCTGAAAAAAGATCAAATCTATAATGATGAGGAAACTTTTAGGGCTGGCTTGCTGGTGTTTAAATCAGTTTTTTGGTTCTGCTTGGAAAACTGAAATTGTCTTTCCCTAGAACTTGCATATTTTGCTCTCATAATCTGTGTGAAACACCCTTTCTGTTGCTGTTTGAATTGAGCATCAAGATAAAAAATACTTAGTCTTGGTTTAGGGCTTAATTGAAAAGTGGTGTTTGTGGAATTGAGCATCTCCTGTTCTGCTGTGTGGTTTTTCTTCCTGCTGAGAATGAAATGGAAGTAGCAGGTGACTCTCCATTGCATATTTTCCATAAAAAACTGTTTGACGATGACTGAAGGGCCTAAATAGATGGATTCTGGATTCTGAAGCTGCTGCTTCTGACAGTTTCAGAAGAAAATCTGGACAAAACTGCTTCATGTAAAGATGGAAATGTAAAAGATTGAAATTTTGCATGTGGCATTGTTTGTATATTCGTTTTGATTCCGTCTTGTTCATCTACTGTAAAGACCTGATGTCACTAACAAAAGAAACAACTTCCTGTGCATTATAGGATGTGAGGTGTTCTCTCCTCGATGGATATATATTTGTACTTTTGTGGTCACCATCACCCTGGGAACTCTGGGTGCTGCTGTAGTAAACACTAATGCTTAGAGCCACTTGAGTGGAAGCATTCTGTAGTTGATTATAAGAATAAAAAGGGGGGAGGGAAATACAAGTAGCAGATTGGGGAGAAAATACTGAATACAAGCAGCTTTTGTTTATGAGGAAACTTGTGACCTGCTATTATTTTGGCAGTATGAGAGGATCTTTCACTTACTAGAGAACTGCTAGCATTTGCAGATCTGCACTAAAACCACTTTGCTGATATAGCTGTAACGTGCTAGAAACAGACACTGAGTCCACAGTGACAAACTTTGCTTTACTGGTAAAGCAGTCCTGTATGTGATCTTCTGGCGTTACAGAGCCTCGATAGTAAATAAGTGCACAAACATATCTTCCCTTTGATATAAGTCAGCTGCAGTTGAGTTATGCTAGAAGCTTTTGCTAGCAGATACAGCACCTCTTCATTCCCCAACATATACTGAAAGGAAAAGAGGATTGTACGCTTGTGCTCTGGCCTGCAATACCACTGCTGCCTTGTTGCCATGACTTTGGTAATAATACCTAGAAAGAACATCGTGTAAACTTTTTTTTTTTTAAATTTGAAAGGTGACAAGTGATCAACAAATGGCAAATACAGTTAGCAATCTCCTATGCTTCTCTTTATACAAACAGAGATTTCCTGGCAGTACTGTGGGAGAATGTGTATGTTTGGGGTTGGGGGATGTGAATTATTTTCCTTCCAAAAAGTAAAAAAATTCAGAAAGCTTTGTGTAAACACTGGGTGTTTGGTATGTCCTAGTGAAGCTTTGTACCACTCTCCACCAGGTTACACAGAGCTTGCTTCTCTCTGCTCGAAGCGCTGAAGAGCAGCTGTTCGGAGTCTGCCATCTGCTGCACTACTCAGCTTTCTTAAAGCTGCTGTAAGCTGTGGGCCTAGAGCACAACAGAAAGTCTGTCATCTGTTTTCAAGCCTTTGAAAAAAGTGTAGTCATAGCTGAGGCTCTGGACGAGATGTGGTGGCCTGACCTTTGATGCTCTGGATGCTTCTCCCATGCTCACAAACCTGTTTACTAGAGATTTCTGAATAGACCCTCTTATATTTGAGGGGAAGAAGAAGCGAGGGCGTCTTTGAACTGGTGACTTGTTTGCAGCACTCCCTAAAAGTGTACTGGGGATTTAATGACCCAAATGAAACCGAGTAAGAAGTGATCTTACTAGGGTTTCTGCTTCCTGAAGGAACTTGTGTATATTCTGTCTTTTGTTTCTAAAGGCTGATACGTAAGGGGTCAGTAACAGTCTTATGATTGATCTGACATACATGTATACACTGTGGCTGTGATGGCATGACTGCTGGTCTTTTAAAGTGAAAGAGAAATAAATTGAATTGCAGAATAGAAACAAGGTGAGCAAGAGAAGTAAGTTCTGTTCTGTAACTCATGCCAAATCTAAAGTATGCAAAATATCATAATTGCCGCCTTCTTCCGTGTGTAACTTTATTTTGGCCCACAGGTATGTATATCAACGGAAGCTTTACATAGCTCCTTTTAACAATACTGTATGTGTCCAGTAGTCCGGGATCTTTCAAAGAGGAGGATAGGATATAAATTTAAGTGTGTTCTTTATTAGCATAAGTATTCCTTTACTCTTTAATTTACCACTTTTATCTCTACTCAAGTTTTTAAAATGGGGCTTGTATTTTAACATGGAATGGGTGGAGGATATGAACTCCATGCTCCAGCCACTGGTGATCTGACTTCAGCTGGTGGTGAAGCTACAATGCCTCATCTGCACTGTTACAACATGCATTAATTCTTTTTAAATTTTTTTTATTGTGGTCAAGACACACCCTTTTTGTTAGCAAAGAAATAGCCTGTAGCAAAGAAATTCTATGCGTGTTTACTACTAGCCTGTGTGCGCTAAGGCTAGGTAATTAGTGTTGCGTGTGTCATAGAAATGGGGCTGACACGTTTCTTCTAAGACTCCCTTAAGAGAAGGTAACATCCTTTTCACGTAACACCCCCCACCAGCTTCCCTCTTCTTCCCAATGCAGTTGTTTTCCCACTTAGGAAACAGCTACAGTATTTCTTCTGATTCATGAAGATTAAATTATGCTTGGTTCAACCTGTCAGCAGGGTGTCTTGGGCTTCTTTGAAAAGAAGATTTTAACAATAAGTGACATTCTTCTTTGCTTACAGAAAAGGTTTGAAGTCTGTTACAGTAACTGCAGTGGGCTTCTACTTTTACACTGGTTGCCATAGGTACTGCGTCTGCTTCCAGATACTCTCTAGCCAAGTGAGACCTTGTAGCTCTCAACTAAAGAAGCAGTTCTTACTCCTCTTTAATTATATGTTTTATTAACTCTTGAAGTCTCTGATTTAGAGGATGAAATTAGAACCAGTAAACACTGAAACTGAATGGAAGATGCCATTGCCTTGGAGCCCCATTTACCTGAGCTTGAGTAAAAAACAGGCTTACCAATATGGTAGTACTAGTATTAAAGAGTTTATAAAGTAATTGACAAATACGTTTGGTTCAAAACTGAGGTTGAACTAAATAGGTAAGGTCATTTTTTAGGCTTTTATCTTTTGTCAACATGTCAGAATCAACTGTTCAACCTTGTTGCTGACTGCATAACAAAATCCCAATGAACAACCATTTTCTTTGTATAGATTTGCAAAACTATGGAGGGGGAGGAAATGCATAGGGAGCAAAGCAAAGCTGAATGAAGCGTATCAGTACTGAGGAATCTGAATTTCCTTTTTAGAAACTGGGTGGCAACTGGAAAAAGTTGAAGGATGTGACATAATAACTCATAAACCTTTTTTTTGTTACAAGCATCCTGTAAGCAGAGGTTTATACAGGACTTATAAATTATAGCACTTAGTATATTGCCTTTTGTTTAAGCTTCTTTTTATGAACCCAATTCAGCAAGTCTGGGCTCTGGAAAGCAGAAGTCTACGAAGTTTAAAATCAAAGTATTAAGCCCTCTTCTGACACCGAGGTGGAAACCCAGGCTAGATTTGCATTTTTCCTCCAGCATAGCAGAGAAATTCTGAAGGTGACGGAAGCTGTGGCTGTCACTGTGCGTTTAAATGCATAGCTGTTTTACTTAATATTTTTGTCTCTGTTCTTGGAGCTGAAACCTCCTTTAACTAAAGCTTCTGACTTGCAGCAACGTCAGCTACACATCTGGTATTGTTTGTGTGGCTTGTATTTTCATATTCCTTTCTTTTCCACCTATACAAACAAAAACAGGAAGCAGGATTTTTTGGAGGGGTTTGCCATATCCATTTCAGATGTATTTCTTGCCTGACCTTTTAAAAGGTTATCTGTTAGTGTCAGAGTGATTCTAAGCAGGCATTGTTACTTTTAACTTGGGTAGGAAAGGAGCTGACTCCCCTAAACATATTAGCCTTAGAAAAGAAATAAAAAGCCAATTTCGGGCTTCCTTTGATGTAATGTAACTGCAGCTAGCACTGAAAGGACTGCAAACATGTTGCCATCTATTTGAAGTACCAAAATGACTCCTTAAAGTAGGCCATGACTGCCACAGAATGTGTAGCATAAAACATGCTTCTCTTAGCAGCCTGCTGACTACACAATGCTTTCACTTTGCTGCCACAGGAGGTACTTGTACATGGCTGTGAGGACGTGACAAGGCCTCTCTTTCAGAAACCCAAGGGCAACATGCATTTCAGCTTGTTGTCTCTGGGATTTAAAACCTCACGGTCTTCCCCTCCCCGCTGTTCTGTACGCACAAAACCAGTCATCTCTGCTGAACATCTGCAGAGACCAGTTGCTTCCACTGTTTCTTACTCTGTAGCCAACCAGTTTTATGCAGGACTTTCTAAATGTTTCCTGGCAAAATAAAGTCTTCTCCTTGACTTGCTGCGGGTGCCTTGATGTGTTACTTGCTTTGGCTGTATAATTTGATACTTTGTGGGTATCAAACACTCCATGAACAATGGACAAAATGCTTTTTATGGATGTCCACGCTTATTCTTCATTGTGCTCATAGAAAATGTCTGGAATGTGTGTTATGTACTGTAATTATTAGTGCCTGCCATGGGAATATAGTGAATATAAAAGAGTTATTTTCTAGTAGCCCCATTTTAAAGTTGGATGGGGCTTGTTTACAGATTCAAAAGCATTATAGTAAGTGTGTGCTTCCTGTAAAGCATGTAGCTTGCATAAAGCGTTGAGTAAAAAGGAGAGGGTGTGTAGATTGTGTAGCATTATTGTATTCTAGATGCTTACCTAAAAGCTTCAGCTAAATCACAAGTCTTGAGTCTTTTCTTATCCTAGTCCCCAGTGCCAACTCTTTGCACCTTCTTCCTGGGTGATTTCTTCAGGGAACTTCCAGCCAGGAGAAACTGAGTGTTAAAGGGCTGTAGGTTAGTACTGAGCATGACTTTCCTTGTAGAGGGAAGGGAGCTGGAGTCTTATGTAAGCTTTTTGGAGATTTGCATGTACCACAATGCAGAGATCCTGATACTGTCTGTGGAGAGACAGTTGACTGCGAGCAAGAAATGTTGTGTAGTGAGTAGAAACAAGATGTTTGTGTTCAGAGGCTAGAATTGAAGGTAGCAGTTCCTATCTGCGAGCTCAAGAGAAGGAGGTACCATCTGTGACTGGAGTGTGAGGCAACAGTTTGAAAACATGATTCATATGCTTCTTCCTCTTTGCATTCTTGAGAAAGCAGTTGGCCAACTGAAGATCTTACTAAAGATTTGTATAAATAAATATTGAACCTGTGGTTTCCTCTACTAGTTTACTAATGAAATTGGAATTATTGATTGTGTGTAATGCTTTCTAATTCTGAGGTCACCAGCCATAAACAGTGAGGTTGTAGCTCAGCTTAAACTAATGCCGTCTATTTTGCTTTCCCTTCCTTTTCTTACCAGCAGAGGTGTTTCACCACTTCTTGCAGCATCACTGATCCATGCTGCAGTTGATGAAGTCCTCCAAACAGACTTGGCTGAATTTAAGCAGCAAAGTGTGGAAACAGAGGGAGAAGGAGATGAGGAAAGGTTCACCTGTAAGTACACTCTTTTCCTTCTGTGGTTTTCCCAGAGGCTGTCTGTTGGAAGATTCAGTGTTTTGAAATGTTTCCCAGAATATTTGGTTAGGCTGTCTGGCAAGCAGCAGTGAACAGAACTTTATTTGCTCCTGCTGGGTATCTGTGGGATGAAAGGTAGCTATGCTAGTTTTGTGGGCAAGATGCAAACATGTCTGGAGTCCTGGACTGATCATGTGGGTTGGCTTTCTGGAAAGGGAAGAGAGTTTCTCTTCCCAAAAAGAATTACTAACTGTATGCACTGTGCTTTCTGAACTGAACTAGTTAGGAGCTTTTCCTCATTGGATAATTTCACTTAAATTGAACTGGTTCAGTTCCTGTCTTAAGTTGATAACCTCTTACATTTTTGAAGGGCCCTTTTCTCTTTGGTAGACTGACCTTAGCTAATTACTCCTGTGTTTGGACATTGACATCATCACAGTTGCTATTGTGCAGCCACGCTGACACCTTAAATTCATTCATATAATCCATCTTGCTTTTGTCTGTTCTTGGGAACCAGATTTTGGGACCTGTGGCCCCTCCATTACCTGATCTTGAAACTCCAGATCTTTCTCTTGGCAAGTTTCTCAATAGTCTCTATTGATTATTTCTTCACTTCCCACCCTTCCCTGTAAAGATGGGACGCTTGAGGGATGAAGAACCTGATGCGTGTGTCTTCTGTCTGATGCCTGCTTTTTCTCCTGAGTGAACTGGAGAGAGAACAGACCTTGGTGACTGAGTACTGGGTTTGTGCCTTGTGTAACAGATGGTCCTATTGCATTTACATGCTGAAGTGTTTAACATTAGACTTCACCAAACCTTCAATCCCAGTGCCAAGAATTTAAGTGGAGCAGGATGCAGGCAGAGTCGAAGATAAAAAAGGAGGAGAGAGGTCTTAGGCAAACTAGTCTATCCTGTAAGGGGAAATACTCACCCTTCCATTTCCCTGGGATGACTTGAAAGGCAGTTCAGCATGCCCCAGAGGATGCGTCTCCCAGCAGAGCTCTGGTAGTGGCCAGGATATGACACGTTCCAGAAGCCTATTTCAGTATTCACCTACAAGTCTGAAATGGCAGGAGGGGGGAACACATTTAATTAAGTCTTGCTGCACCCCGAATATTTCATCCCTCGCCTTAATGTTTGTAGCCTTCATATGTCTGGAGAGATTTACCAAGTTTCCAGCACTTTGCATGGGAAGAGTTAGCTTTGTATCAGCTTGGCCGGGGTCTAAACAACATGGTCCTGGCTCTCCTCCTACGGCTCAGGGAGGAAGGATTCCGCGGTCGGCGTTCACGGCGAACGTGAGCAGCGGCATGCGGGACAGCAGCAAACCCGCGGCCGGGGCCGGGGCCGGGGCCGGATCGCGCCCTCTGCCGCCCCCCGGCGGAGGCACGGTGCGGCTGGGGCTGGAGCCTCCCTGCACCTCCGTGTAGAACCAGCGTGGGAGTACCGTCGGCAGGCCTGCCGAGGTCCTCGGCGGTTGCCTCTTCCAGTTCCTTTGCGTTCAGTCTCCCCAGGGTGCCGTGTTTCTGCACTCCGTGTTCTGTTGTGTCTGTTGGTCTGTGAGCAGTCACACGGGCTGCAACTGCCCTAATCTGGAGCAGGATTCTGGCTGAGATGAGGAGCTGGCAAATAAAGAGTTTTGTGTGACTAGATCACCGCAACTGAGAGATAAAGAAGTACAGGCAGCAGTGCTAGAGCATGGCTTTGTGTGGGGGAAGCTGAAGGAGATCAAGGTACGGATCTTCCATAACTAGAAACTCTCTATTGTGTCTGCAGCAATGACTGTAAGGCATGTGGTAAGATCTCCCATTGTCAAAAATGATATAGTAGCATCTCCATTATTGTCTCCCTTACATCAGACAGAATTGTGTCTTACTGTGTTGTGATCTGGTGCTCCAGTAGTGTATCTTTATTTGCTGTCACTCAGCCTTTGTAGGAGAATAAGGAACAGCATATTGTAACCCACATATGATAATTATGTAGGTTTGCAGCACAAATATTTCACAAAGCAGCTGGAAACTGGTCATCAGAGCATCTTGAAGTGACTCTATGGGGGACTGTTTGTTGACTCCCATGTAATTATCTTTGAGGTGAACTGTAGCAGTAATATAAGATGTAAACTGCTATATATTTGTGAGCCTAGGATTATAATTTCTAGTTCTGGGTCTTATGAAAATCTTGGGCCCACGGACCTTCAGTTAGAGAACTTCATCTGAATGGCTGAGAAATTATAATGTTTAGAAACAGTGAGTAATGAAGAACTTGATAGGACAGGGGCATTTTCTTGGTCACAAGCATCTAATGTCTCTGGAATTCTGTAAGGTTACATTATACTGATGACACTTGTACAATAATTCATGTTGCTCTTTTACTTTAAAGGCCAGAAAGATATAGGATTGGAATCTACTTTTAAGGTAACGCAGGCAAAGTCAGAAAACCCTTGGATGAGTTCCATCTTGAACTAGTTCAGGTTCTTTCTTGCTACTCCTTGTTTACAAATGCCCCAGAACCTTCCCTGTTCTGATGGTTGAAACCATCTTTAATTTCTGTATTATATGTTCCTGTCTATTTTATGTTTGTTCGTTCTTGTGTCACCATTGTTGTTTATATCAAATAGCTGTTTACCATTACCCTATCGAACATAATGGAAATCTGCTTACTATTCAGGTACTTGCATTGCCTAATCTCAGCAAGGAATATCTACTTTAAATGCATTAATTTCTCCACACATTTGGACTGTACTTGTTTCCCTATCTTGTAATTGCTATTACATCACTTTAACTGTACAGCTAGGAAGGAAGATACTCCTTATGCTACAGCACAGTGTGGACTCTCTCTTCCTGCCCTTGCAATAATCACTCTCTGGCAAAAAAGCATTTTTGGAATGAAAGAGAAGTGATTATATAAAAAGCAAGTTATGTACATGTGCCTATATGAGTACCACTGTTTGATGTAGTATACTGCAGAAGAATTTCTGGTGTTAAGGTACTAAATTCTATGTCAGATCTCACGAGCTTAGTATTTAAACAGCAATGTGTGTCCTAGTCTTCTGGTCAGTATTAGTCAAGTCATTTACAAATATGTAAACCAATAGCTGTAGACAAGGCTGTCTAAGATGCTGTCCTATTTAATTATATTTGTATATGGGATGACTTAATATTTAAAAGTTTTAATATCTTGCCCATTCACACCTGCATATTAAGCAAACCAAAAGTAGTTTTGGTTAATTTGTAGTGACTGCTAATCAGAGATCTGTGTTTAAATTTGAGCTTTCAGTTCTTCAGGCCCAGAGATGCATCTGAAGCTGGCCATCCAGTGTTGCTGAGAAAAAGAAATGCTTGAGAACCAGGAGTTATAAAAAGGAATTCTGAGGAAGCTTTAATGCTAGCAGTGTTAGCAAGAGTCAGGATAAAATAGACATAGGAAAGATAGTTCATGCACTGCAGTTCTTTAAGAAACACATTAGTGGCCAGCAAATTATTTTTGCTCTATAGATGATCTTTTCAATGCTTTTTGAAGTTAGTTGATTTAGCATTGAGGCAGGGTTCTTACTCAAATAACAAAACTTTAAATTATTACATATTCTGAGAGAGACTGCATTGCAAAGCTAGACACAATGCCAAACACCAAACCATTCAGTCTGATGAACAATAAGTTTGGATTAATTGATCTTTGGGGCCCATCCAGAAAAGAATTTGAGTGTCTGGCTGGAGCTTTTCATACTATGCTCAATGGGTGTTTACAGTTCTGCTCTGTAATGACAAAGCAGGAAAGTAGCGGAAGTGTTCTTCTGTCCCTCTAGCTCCTACAACCACGTGTATTTAAAAAGATAAAGACAACAGCTTAAAACTCTAATCTGTTCAGCTCAACTATGAGTTGAGCTATTGACCTCAGCAAAGCATTCTCAGTCTTCCTTGTTGTTTCAGTGGAAGTGGTTCAGTAGGACATAACCTGACTCAAAGCCAAGCTAATGCTTTTTCAACCCTTGTGTCCAAGACAACAGCAATCTCTTATCTTGAAGGCTTTTCTGCCCACTTGATTATTCCCTTTTTTTTTGGGGGGGGAGGGGGGGGTGATGGTGGTGAGGGGGTGTGCACTCCTAGCACTATATCTTGTGCATTTTAAATACATAGTAATAACATTTATGTCTAATATGCCAGACTGATTTTTAGGTCTTTGTTATGATTTTTGTAATGTAATCACCTACTTGATAAGCCTCTGTTTTGAAAGACAACTAGTAAGCTTGTAAGTAAAGAAGCTGCTCATATCCTTAATGTTATACTGTTTTCCATTGCAATTTTCTCTCCACATTGTTCTCAGGACCCTATTTTAATTCTTGCGGAGCCTGTAGAGGCAGAGTGCTGAATGTGTGTATGGAGCTCTAAGGAAAGAAACTTGAAGGAAAGACAGGCCAAAAGATGGGGTAATGTAGGAAAACGGGGCACACAACTTACTGTTTTGTCTTTGTGCTGTCAGTGCTGGATGGAGAGTCGTTGCAGCGCTGCTTCTTTAACAAGCTTCGGGATGTTTGCTTTGAGTGGCAGAAGCAGTTGCCACCACTGAGACCACTGAAGCGGTTCCTACTTGTTTCCATCCACGCCATCCGTAACACTCGACGGAAAATGGAGGACCGCCACGTTCTGCTTCCAGAGTTCAATCAGCTGTTTGGTTTATCAGTAAGTCTGGACAAAATTGGGGAGGCCAGTTTGTTAGCTTTTCAACCTTCCTGTAAACACAAAGACCTAGTGATGGATGATCTATGAAATGGTAAGAATTTGTTGCCACAAGTTATTTATCATGTCTGTGCTGGAGCGAGGACTTACTGACTCAGATTGCTAGGGGCTAACTACTGCCCTGATAAAGAAGGATCTTGTAACCTTGGGTTTCATGTCCTAAGGGATATAGGGAGACAGGAAATTCACCCAGTGTTATGTTCCTGGAGTTATTATGTTCTTGTGATTGAGGTAACTGATATATATTAAGAAAATAAGGGGGGAGAACAGCAGTTGTACAAGTGCCAATTAATGAAGCTGCAGTGGGACTGCATAACCAGCTGTGTGCTATTTCAATTCCAGACTATTTTCAAGGATATTAAATGACTAACAGCAAACAAAGAAAAGTAATTCCCCTGCAAAGTACCTATTTTATCCATTTTACACATGGGTAAACTGACTTAAATTGCCCTTACCTATGCAACATTGTATGTAAGAAATCCCAGAATAAAGAATCTTTGCTTGCTGGTACCAGTCTATGAACTATTTTGGTTTTGAACATGCATATGTCTTTCTCCCTCTCCCACCCCACAAAAGGATGACATTGATCGCGCTTACTTTGCGGTATTTGACGGCCATGGTGGAGTGGATGCTGCCAATTATTCAGCAACCCATTTACATGTAAATGTTGGGCTACACGAAGAGATTGTTAAGAATCCAGCTGAGGCCTTGAAATGCTCTTTCCAGAAGACAGATGAGATGTTTCTTTTCAAAGCCAAAAGAGAGGTGAGTGGGTAGAGATTAATTCCATTGTATTTAAATAACACTGAGAACTGTTGGACAACATGGTATTATCCAGAAAATTCTGGCAGTACACTTTCTTTGAATCACCGACTTCTTTGTGAAATTATGCTACATGTAAAGGTTTTCTCTGATCAAATTATTTCTTTTTTTGAGGAAAAACAAAATGACAGTTCTTGCAAGTTCAACATGAGTGACTGAAAAGAAGCGTTAAGTGGTTTAAATGATCCTGACATACCAATTATTTGAGAGAACACTCTGCTGCCTCTTTGCCTAGATTAGGCAGCTTCTAAATGTTCTGTTGTCCTGCCTCTTAACTGGAAAAGAGGTTTCTACGGTTACTATCTTCCTCTTTCTTGTCCCACCATTAATGTCACAGGTGGTTGTAAGATGAAAAATGTATTCTATGATTTGAATCAGACTCTCCGGTTCATTAAGCTTATTGATCAGCTTTGAATCAAGTTGGTATGATGAACATTCTTTCTTCAAATCTACATAACGGGAGGATGGTTTATTATACAGTTTAATGAGAACTCTTTTATTATAGCAGTTACTGAATATGGAAGTATTCATCGTTAATATCTTCATTTCTGTCAATGAGATACAAAAGAGGGACCAGCATCTTCATGAGGTCTGACTTTCACTAATCCTTACAGGGAATCTAGGACAGTTATGTCCCTTCCTTTGTTGGCATCCTCATTTAGACACCCAAGGATAAGGGGATGTATGCAGAGCAAGGTGTCTGTAGTTGCTAGTGGTAGAGAGGAGAATGTGAAAGGGACTGGGGAGACCTGTGTTTGTGAAATGTTCATACTACTGAAATTCAGATCCTCTTTCTTTTCTGTGTGTCTCTGTGTTTTGAACAATAGAGGTTTTAATCTCCTAGATCAGTTTTGGAATTAATAGTAGAGAAGGAAGAACATAACAGAGGCAGTGTTAGCCATCTGCATGTTAGAATATGTAAATAGTTTATTTCAACTCTGTCTAATACCTTGTACCTTTTTCCAGGTACCTGAATTACGATTGGCAGGTCTACTCTGCTGCATTTAAGTGTGATTAAACCTAGGTTTACAATATTGCCATGTAACCTAGTAGGGCTTGTTGAATATTCACCTAACATACCTGTTTTCTTCTGTAGAAGCTGCGGAGTGGTACAACAGGTGTATCTGCATTGATTGTAGGGAACAAGCTACACATAGCATGGCTAGGGGACTCACAGGTAATGCTTGTGCAGCAAGGAAAAGCTGTGACATTAATGGAACCTCACAAACCAGAAAGAGAAGTAAGTCTTGACTTGTTTCTTTCTCTCATGTGTGTGTTGTCAGAATCTCTCTTGAAACCTTTTGGAATCAAGCCTTCTCAAGTGTTTGGTGCTTTACATAATTACATAGATTGTATGGTAGGATTCAGAGAATTGACAATTTCTTTTTTCCCATCCATGCCTGTGTTTTGAAAAGGTGATCCCTACAACTATGCCTCCTTGAAAGTACTGATGATACTGGTAGTCCTGACTTCAGTTCCTGCTCAGGATGTCTTTTGAATTGTAGTAATTAAAGAGTTTCATAGAATATTTTGTGTGTGTGTGTTAATTTAAAACTGCCTGTTCTAAATTAACTTATGAATTTGATATTAATAGCTATTTAAAATGTTAGCATAATGCAAGTCTGTCATAACGCTATACTGTCATTTAAAAGCTAATGATAATCTAGCCTAACTGGTTTGAAGTGTATTGCATTTTCTATATATTTTAAATAGCCAGGTATTTTATTACATGAAATTTGGTGGGGATCTTGCAAGTTTAGGTAGTGTTGCATGACCCTTTGCATTCATAGCGTGAATATTTATAATAACTGAGTAAAGGATTATCAATGCAAATGCTATTGTTACATAGTCTAGTTATCTTGTATTTTATTCCAAATATTTGTATATTTACCCAATTGCTGTATGGGATGGGAAGAAGTGGCATGAAAGGGTACTCATCCCTATGGGAAAGAACATGATGGTACAAAAACTTAAGAATTCTGTTTTTCGTGGACGAGCCATGGTATGGTTGGGAAGTAGGTGGGTTGTTTCCAGTAATCTTAAGTGCATGTTTCTGAGCTAGATTCTGATACATGTGTTTGCTACATTCATAGTACAAATGAAGAAGCTGAAGCAGCTCTTGGTTTTGGGTTTTGCCCTTTTTTCCTCTTCAATTGGATAACTAGGTCAGTAAGCCATGGGTAGGTTTTCATTATAAAAATTGTATCCTATTTTTCAGGATGAGAGAGCACGTATTGAGACCCTGGGTGGTTGTGTAACCTATATGGACTGCTGGCGGGTTAATGGTACCTTGGCTGTTTCCAGAGCAATTGGTAAGATAAACCATTAGAATTAGTATTGTTCAGATTAAATTTGATTAAAACTCACCACCTGAGGCTGTGTATTTACTGTAAATGACGTTTTGCTCAGCACTGACCAAATAGTAAACCACTCTTACTGTCTTTGCCATAGCAGCTATATAATCTTAGTGATTTTACCATAGGCTTAGAATGTTGTTTTATATTACATACTAGCCATGACAGTCCTAATTCTTTTATACTTCAAAGTCTTTTGCTTCTTGTAAATGTCTGTGATACTGTGGTGTTCTACAGTAGCTTAACAAATGTAGAGTATTTAATTTTTAAAAGCGGAGGAAGTAATAAATGTTCATCTAGCCTTCTTTATGTGCCTGAATATCTGTTTTGTGGGGGGTTTTTTTGTCCACTTTAATGTTAGTATATCTTTCTTCTGACTGCAGTTCTTAAGTCAGATTGCTGCATTCTCCTTCAAATCATACATATCCAGCAATTTAGGGCATTTTAATTGTAGTATTCCAGAATCTTATTAAACGAGCTTACTTTGCTACTCACCAATTAGGGCAAAAAGAGAAAAGACCCTGGGCAAGTACAGTAGATAATTGTAATGTATGAGTGTACGCAAATTAGTATAAATTTGTATAATACTATTTGGATCAGTAGCAACCCATGTTTAATAAGTATGTCCATATGAAACTGATGAACTAAACACAATGAACAGATTCTTATGGCATTGTGCTGTATATCTGGATAGCTAAGAAAAATCTTATTTTCGTAGCATTCTGAAAGCTGTACAAGAGGCATACCTGCAAAATGAAGGCCTGACTATCTCCTTGCACAAATATATTTTGAAGAGAAAAAATTTTGTAAGAATTTTCTTAGTTTCCCTGCAAAATAAGGAAAGCATGAGTTAGAGTAACCCCTTAGAAACCAACTGGATTTAGGTAGGTTCCAAGCATTCTTAAAGAAAAAAAGGCCTTCTATGTTTATTCCATAGCTTTTCTCTACTCTTGTCCTGCATCAGGTACCTCTGGAATATGATCTGGCTGCCCTTGAGGACGGTAAAAGTAGTTAGTGGGTGAAGAAGTAACTGTTTACATTTGAAGTGATAAAGCCTTTGTTTTAATTGTTTGTCTTAGGTGACATATGTCAGAAACCCTACATCTCTGGTGATGCAGATGGAGATTCATTTGAGCTGACTGGTTCTGAAGATTACTTGCTCCTAGCCTGTGATGGATTCTTTGACGCTATCAAGCCATATGAGGTTGTAGACTTGGTCCTAGATCATTTAATGCAAACCAAAGGAGTGGGTCTCAAAGCGGCCGAAAGACTGGTGGCTGCTGCAAAGGAAAATGGATCCAGTGATAACATCACTGTTCTAGTGGTGTTCTTGAGGGATCCTCAGGACATCTTGGCAGACTGTGTCAGAGACCCTAAGAGCCTTGGGGCTGGTGATGATGCTCGGAGCTCACCCTTCAATTTCCTCAGCTGTGAGGCAGCAGCCACACAGTGACAAAATCTGCTTAATCCAGAACGTTCAAATAAGTTCATGTAAGGAACCGCTTTCCACTGAAGAAGCCTCTAAGACAATAGGTAAAACATGTCAGGAAAAAAAAAGACAAATGGACAAACATTTAACAGAAAGGCAAGTCTCCTTTTACTGAGTTCCCATTTGTCTTTTCCTTCGTTCCCCCTCCCTTCAAAAAACACTGAGCAGACGTGGAGATTGTACAGCTATTTCGTCTCTGGGAGCAGACTTCTAAAGTGTGTCCCAGGGCTGCTGGTCATATCCCTCTGCCCTGGAAGTGGTAAGAAACCATAATATGTATAAGCTAATGGGTGAGAATACCCGTTTGTGAACTCTGAGTGAAAATTTAAATTAGCACTTAAAAAGAATGCTGTATGTTGTATTTAATTGTGATGTTACTTTGGAGATTGGGAGGAGAGAAGCTGTCACCATCACAGAAAACCTTGTTACTGCACGTGGTCTGTAGAAACAGGCTTGCTGTGCAAGAGACTCAGTGACACCTTTATGCTCTGTAAGTTGCTTTGTTTTGTACCAAAGATGATATTACAAGAATGATGCAGCCTCTTTATTCTGAGACATTTAATTTTGTGCGTATGGAGAGGAGAAAATGAAACTGAATTCTCCAGAAAAAGAGCAAGAAAGCTAACTAGAAATATCCCAGGCAAAATGATACAAAATCAGATGCTTTGTGGGATGTTCTGGTTTATAAACTGGAATCCAATATTTAACTGCACTGGATTATTTCTCCCTAACAAACACGCTTAATTGGTTTTTTGGCAACCTGAAAAGAAAGGATACTTATTGTTGTATTTGAGAGAGATCTTTACAGTATGTATGCTCTAGCAGTTAAATATGCTCTGTTTCTGCCACTTTTTTGTGTACTATAACAAATGAGAATTGTATTTTTACTCTAAGTGTTTATTTGTTTATTTACTGAACTTTACAGTTGGAGGAATTTTTTGCAGTGTTATTTTATTTTGTTGTGGGTTTTATTTAAATTAGTATTTTAAAGTGGCTGTGTCTTTATTATCTGGTTTTTAAAACTGATTACCCTCAAGTGCCTTAAATATTTCACCCAAGGATTGCTTGTTTCCTATCATATTCTGGTGAGCCAGTTTATAATGTTTTTAAAATGTGACTTTTTTATTTCATTAATACTAATGTTTAATGCACTTAAATGTTTCATTTTTGTGAATGATTGTAGTGGGAACTAGGTTTCAAGAAAACATCTTTCATTGTTGCTAAATCTTGTGGCTTGTAGTAAAAGCTTCACAATACTTACTGTGACTTACCCCTGCCCCATGCAAAAAGCTCCAGGTAGTTAATCATAAAGTAACAATCTGAGTCATCGTGACTTTCATTTAAAAACAAATACACTTCTGACTTTCACAAGAAAATTTAATAACACAAACTAGAAACAGTGTAGTAACAGTTTTTGATTAATAGATAGTTAATTTGGCCATACTTCATTAACTTTTTGGGTCTAAATAACTTTCTAAGGCGATGTGAAGCTAAGGTGAGGATGAAAGAACCTTAATGAATATGTATGTTGTGCGACTGTTATATCCATTACATGCTAGAGCCTCTGGTTGTGTTTTGTCTTGCCTTGCTAGCCTGGCTAGCAGGACTCAACAAGATCTGAAGGCTGAATGGTAAATGTGTTAGTAATTTCTGTATCTAAACAAGAAGTGCTTCACATCTGGCAGCAAGACTGTATGCCTAATTTAGAAGCACATGGCATTGCAATATGTTAGTCCTGTTGATTAAAATATGTTGAATGTTAATGTTGCTTAGGGAGGAAATTTAGGTAGAAGAGGTGAGATGGCTGAAAGGAAAAACAGAGCAGCACTGTTTATGTCCATAGTGTCTCTGCATCATTAACTAGTGTGGGACAATGCAGTTACCTGAGCGACTTGAGATTTTTGCTGGATTACTATGGACGATTGTACAATTTAACATAGAAACTCCTTAATGAGCTACCATCTCATTACGTCGCAACTCGGACAGTGACTTCCTTGTTGTGCTATGCAACAACAGGAGCTTTTCCTCTGAGAAGGCTGCAAACACTTTTCCATCCTACATTTTGCTGTCCTAAAATATGTGGGGAAGGCTTTCCGTGATGGCAACCTGGTAGGGTAGGTGTTAATTTTTGTAGTGAACCTGCTTCAGTTAAGGAAGCCTTTAGGCTTGTGTAGTAATCCCTTTGGATTTAGCATCTCCTATCTCTTTGATTTCTAACCCAGATATTCAGTGTCATGCTAAATTCTGATGACCACTAGTGCCTCTTAGTGTCTTGGAAATAGTTCTCATTATTAATATACTAAGAATCATACAGAATTGTTTGATTTCACTGCTATCTGAGGTTTATCAGGAGAGGGAGAAGCTATTGTATTCATGAAGGGAGGTGTGAAATGTTGGTAAGTTCATAGTATGGTTCAGTTTCTGAAATTTGCCAAATTTCCTGAAACATGGAGGGAATTGAACAAGTCAAATTCTTTGTAATGATCCTTTTATTTCAACCTTTTTGGGGCAGATTTGCATTACAGGGGCAATAAAGTCTTAAGTCTTTCAATGGATACTTTCAACTATGTGAGAATATCCTTTTTTGTTTTAAGTTTGATAGATTTCTTTCTTTCTTATGGGAGCTAAGTGAAATGGGCCTTTAGAAAGCTGTCTGTGGTAATCAAAAAATTTAATTCTCAAGCTATGCTCTAGGGAAGAAATTCTGCATTCTGAGAAGCTGTTCCTGTATATAGATGTTTTCATTCTGAATGACCTAGTGCCTCATTTCTTTGAGATCTAAGTGGGTAGGAATAGTCTTTGAGAACTCATACAGATTTCAGTGGGGATGAAAAATATTTCTGTTAATTTCAGAGACTTCTTACTAGCTCTAAAAAGTCTGGTCCCACCTACAGGAGTTTTAACTGGGTCAAAAATGGCAGTTTGTATCCTATCAGTGGAATAAGTAAGTCTTAATGTGTCATCCACAGTAAAATTCCAAGTGTTTGGGGGGAAAATTGGTTTTGGAGATGTCTTATCTATTCCTGACAGCTTGATCAAAACCTATGGAAGCTTTTTTTTTTTTTTTTTTTTAACTGAAAGAAACAACATTTAAATTTGATGTTAAATCAGTAATGAAAGTACGAAACAGGATGCAAGTATGGATTTTGGAAGTGCGCTTTTAAAATAGTATTGAAAATAGTAATCAGGATGGTCTTATCCTTGGGGGATGGCAAGGCAACTTCCAATTTTTGTTTCACTTGTGGCTTTGATATCACTTTCAGAAGCCACCAGCTATAATGCATAATACTGTTACAAGAAGTGTCACTAGTGTGGGTGGTGAGGAGAGAGGGGAAGGAGCTCTAGCAGAAGGTATGAAGTTGAACTAAATAATCCGAAATACAGAATGGTGCTATGTTTTGAATTTATAGTACTCATCTCCTACATTAGCTTTTCTTATCTTTCCTCTTAAAACTTCTTGGATTTCTGGTATTGGATGTTCTGTTCTGTTTTCCTTCCCTCTTTTGATTAAAAATAATATGTAATTTTGGTGAGAGAATGCTCTCACCTCTCTGGGCCTTCGCAGTGTCATCTACAATATCCTAACACTTGTCCACCAATGTCAAATGGACTAATGACAAATTGACTAATTTGCCTGTTTCCTTGTTGTCTTTCTGATGGGCCTGCAACAAAACCAATTCTTGAGTCTAGCCAAAATCATAGAAGCTGTAGAAGTTAGATGAAGGATTCAAGATGAATGTTCAATGAAAAATGGAAGTATTTTTATATTTTTCTGGACTCCAAATGAAATGTCTGCTGCTACATTTTAGCACCCAGCATCAGAAAAATTGCTCCTTAAAGGAGCTTGCATTTTTGAAACACAGCACGCTTAAATTCTTGTATTGTGCTTGACTGAAAAATAGCTTAGTGGTATCAAACATCTCTTTTGCTTATGAGTAATTCATACTTCTATCTTTCCCTTCCTTTCCCTACCCCACCCTTTTCTACAAATAAACATACCAAAGACAGTGAAGTCTTCTGGGCCTGACATAGACAAGATTGCAATTTTATAAATTACATTTGTTGGGGTATTGGTTTGGGGTTGGCTTTTTTTTTGAGAATACAGAGGATAGAAATGCAGGGGGAAAACTAGTACAGAGGGAGATTAAGTAAAATCCACCCTCTGAGTGATGGAGGAGTGAAAGAGAGAGACAGGAATGCATTTAAGTATTATTAATGCCTATTTTAAAAAGGAAGTGGGCTGGAAAATAGAGCTACAAATGTCACTTCTTTAGAGTGAAATACCAGTGCTTGAAAGAATTAGAAACACACCCATTAAAAAGGCAAAACTCAAATGTAACTGTGTCTTCAAACAGCCAAGGAAGGAATCACAGTAAAAGCATCCGAGGTGATTTAGTGTGACCCCTCAACACTGTCTTGGAAGCTAATGCTACTAAATGGATTTTTCTAAACATCCTTATGTGTAAGGTAGTGCTTAGAGGGAGCATTCAGTACATGCAGTTACTGGTCACTGTGCAACTGCTGCCATGAGTAAATGCCATGAAGTGTGTTAATGAATCGATACGGCTGGTGAGCTCTCATAAGATGAGTAATTGGGCACGGAGTGGTTACAGCGGAGTTGGCAGTTGAATAGTGTTAATCACAGTGATGACTTTAATAGCATTTAATAGACACTTATCTAAATTCAAAGTCAGATGAGATACTGCTCTTTTTGAAAGCATTTCCAGTGCTATTAGTTTTCTGTCACGCAAAGCCACTAAAATTTCCTTTTTTTTTTTTTTGTTGGATGTTGGGAAAAGTGCTTCTCTTGCTTTCTGAATTCTGGAGAAAAGTTGGCTGGCTGCACTGGAAAACCCATTTTCAGTTGAGAGCTTAAAGCAGCTGTTTGGGGTTGAAACTTCCTTCCCAGGCAATCCTTTAAAAACGAACAAAAAAATGCTTCCAAAACAAGTGGCTGAGGAACACAGGTATTTCTAAATGGCATTGCACAAAATGTAACCAGGAAATACCCTCAATCTCTAAAGGGCATAGCAGTTGAGCTGCTTAAAGTCTAAATTAAGATTGCAGCTCCACTCTTTGTGTGGGACTCCATTGGTTAAATTACTCGTATTCTTGTGGATGCAGGTACTTAATGCACAGCACCAGACATGGTATATTTCTATTCTTATAGTACTGAAGTATCAAGCAAATGCTTTAGGGAGAAGGTGGGGGGATGTTAGCTACAACAGAGCAGATTGCAGATGATTCATGTATAATTTAGCTCTAGTTAAGCCCAAATTAAATTTCCCTGCTTAGTTCTATTACTGTCTCTTTCACAATTGGGCCTGTGCCGTCAGACAAAATCCTACTAGGAAGTAATGGTCCATTTCCCCTCTTTGAGGAGCAAACAACTCTTGATGGACAAAATGTTGTTCAGGAAGGGTTGGAGAGGGAGAAAAATGAGCTTTCAAATGAGTGCAAAACTTCCCCGTCTATGCTGAGTTATGTATTCTCTCTAAACACATGTTTATAGTAGGTCTGATTGCATTTGAATAGTTGAGCTGGAAAGCAATGGGTTTGCTGCCAAGCTAGTCATAACCTTCAAAACTGGCAGCACCAAAACCAAGAGGCTAGTCCTCCCTGCTTTCCTAAATCGAGTCACTAAAACAGCCATCACTGTTGAGTATTTGTTTTGCAGCGTTGACAGCTCTAAGGGCTAAGACAGCCAATCTCTGCATATGTTTTGGTTGTTTTTAATATATTTATTGGATTTTACTTTATCTAAGGTTATTTTGATTTATATCAGTCATGTCAGCTGAAAAGTAATCAAACGAAGACATGAGGGAGTGACTGGACCTGAACACGCTATCTGTCATAGACACTTCTTTAATACTACCTTAAAATGAACTGGTAGGTTCTTGTGATAACCTTATCTCTGAATAGAACAGGAAACCAAAATCTTACAGAGAATCACTTAAACCTTTATTTTGGTGTGACCCATCAGAGCCTGAACACTCACAAAACTTCCCCACAAGCTGTTCAGTGTTGCTAGTTTAATGTGTTTTCCAAGCTGTGCATGCTGCTCCTGCTGCACGCAAAAATAAACAAAAGACAGCTGTGTTGGCAGCATAGAAAATTTAGCAAGATGCAGCTTTTGTCAAACAGAAGAGGACAAAATCAATAGGAAAAGAAATGTTTTCAAGTTTCTTGGAATGCAAACAATACAATAAAAGAAAGTAAACTAGAAGAGCTGGCAGTGCACTGTCAGCTTAAAACCACTGTTTTAAGCAAATTAATTTGGCTGCTTTGTAATGTCGTCTTTGTTAACATACTCGTCTCAGGGTTTCATGTCTTGTTGTTGATATGTGTTTTTTAGTCTGAAGAGAGAAGATAAATTTAACTTTCTAATGAGCTGAATGCATCCGGGGTTTGTGACTAGTTAGATTATGATTGTTGAATTTTCTCTCAACTATTAAGCCTGATTACTAATTTCCAGGAGATACTAATATAGCAAGTACTGAACTTATTAATCATTAAATGGTTCTGGATTTCCATGCACAAGAACATCAGTCTTTCCTGATCTAGTGGATCACTTCTTGAAGTTTATGATCATTTGTGTGGCAATACATTAGGCATGTGGAAGGTTTGTTGCTTTGGCAAATGGAGATGGAAGGTGTGACCGTCATTCCCTGCAGGAAGTATTTATCTTTTTATCTAAGGAATGATGGTTCCTTTTGGATGTCTAAGGATAAAGAGATAATAGCTAGGAAACTAGAGAGACCCTATGGGGACCTTCTCAGGGCACTTAAATACTATGACTTCCTCTTTTTCATGTTGCCCTTTCTAACTTTGTTAAAAGGCATTTTGCTTAGTACTGGATGATTAATGCTGCTTGCTTTTTTTTTTTTTTCTTTCTGTGTGTTTAACAATAGCAAGATGTTTGTTTTGTTGGGGGTTAAAACTTCATACTGGCAAAAAAAAGGCCAGTATAAAGTTTTACTACTTTTAACTTCCTCTTCTGAAAGTCAGTCCTGCTCTGTCTCCTCCTTATTCTCTTCCCAATTTTCTTTTTCTTCTGTCTTTTATGTCCTTTTACATTGTCAGCTCCCCTCCCCAAAATGCTGGTTTTTAGACTGTAAACTCCATTGACTGTTAAGTCCATTCAGTTGCCACTTTATAATTTTAATTTCATCTGTGTTCATAGTGAATGTGGTCTGATCTTTGGAGGCTTGCAACACCCAGAGTGTAGAAAGTACCATGTCAGCTAGGAAGATCAGAGATTACAACAACTGTTCCATCTTTGGCATTGACCGCTTTTGGATGTGTAAGAAGAAAAGTCTGTTATTTGCATGTTGTTCCATAGGAATACTTAAGCTTATTTCAGGTAACAGTAGCTCTCATCCTGAATACAGGACTTCAGAAATATTCTTGTCTCTGTATTTCCTTGTTCCTGCAGATTGTTTGTGTTTTCAGACATTTGCACTGTTTAGAGTGGGGAAAAAAGCTTTCTAACTTCCTTCAACTCTTCAGTTCTCTTTCTTGCCCTAGTTGACCGAACAGACACGTTGGTAACTGCAGCATACCACGTGGCTAATCAACCTCTCAGTCAGTGTAATTCCTCAGTGTCTGCTCTGTACGATAACTTCAATCCTGTGCTTATTTAGTGGTAAGTTAGACCTCTGTAACTACTCCTGCTGACTTAAAAATATGTGTTCTTATCAGTATTAAAGTAGTACAAGAGCGGAACTGTTGCTTTAGGCACATTTCTTGCCACTGTGTTGGCTAATGAACCTTGAATGAAAATAAGAGGGCCAGTGACTTTGAAATAGGAGCTGTTAGCCAAGTGTTGTAGAATTGTAGTCCTTATTTATTTTGTATGCTCATCTGCACTTGTGACCCTGAGCAGAAAAGCTGCAGTACAGCAGGTTTTATAAGCTGTGGCTTAACCAGTTATCTAGTATCTTAAAACTCTTATTTAAGCTGACTGGTTTTGTGCACAGGTCAGAAACCTGTTGTCATTGATCATTAAATGCTATGCATATTGTACCTTCATTTATATGGATTGTTCTAATAGTGCTTGTGTGTATTATGCTACATTACCATATTTTTTTAATATATATATGTATGTATGTATTGCATGAGGTTTAATTGTCGGGGTTTTTTTGTATTGTCACTTTTGTATTCACACAGTGCCTCATGTATCTATTTGCATATTGCAAGAAGTTGTTTCAAAGCAGTGATTGGAAACAGGTGGGGATAAGAGCTCTCCGCTGTAGGATCTGATGTTTCTGAAGTATTAATAAAGTATAGTGATTCGAAGCCTTGTTTGTTTCTTTTCTTAAATGTATTTTTCATTTTAATACTTAAAGTAGCTGGATCCACAATGGTCGTATTCCACATCCTTGAGTGGTTACCCTGTCACCAAATCTTACCTTCTTCCATAGGGCCCTTTGGGGAAAAGAGACCAGTGGAAGCACTAGAAGGAAACAATCCTTGGGATCACAGAGCATGCTTACTTGAAAAGATGATGTCACTAAAACCATCTTAGAAGTGGACTGTGTACTTCTAGTTAATTTATTTGACCTAAGTTTTCTTTCCTTCTTTTTACCAGCTAACAGCAGCAATAGTGCAGGTTAAGTTTGGTATACTACCTAACGTCTTACAGTAATGGGATAATGATCTGAAAGACCCTGTTGCAGCAGAGATGATGACAATCTGTTGTTTACTTGCATACTTGTTAAAGAAGTGCTCTTTAACTGCTGAAGTGGAAGGATGACAGTGGATTCTTGGAGTGCGTTAAGGTTAATTTACTACAGAACACAGAGAAGTTTTGAGAAGGATGGTAACTTTCAAAATATAAGTATGGCTTGGAAGCTGAGCTCATCTGTGTGATTGTTTCTGAGGTGCTGGTATTCATACCCTCAAGAAAGGAAAATGTAAGGAGAGCAGGACAGAGATAAGAGACTTGACAAAAAGCAAGCTTTAACAGTCTTGGGGATCTGAGAGATGCAGTCTTTTAGGCAGTTTGTCTAAACGCTGTTGTACTTACCCTAGTGAAGAAGAAAAATTAAAATCTAGTAAGAGTCCAGGATGCTGCATCAGAGGGAAGCAGGTAAGGTATTTCTTGAAATACAAAAATAAGGATAACCATAACCAATCATCAGGTATATTCTGCTCAAGATACTGTGGGCATATGTGAACCTACTTCAGATCAAACCTCAAATCTCTTAAAAATATCTTCCATTTCATGGTTCTAAATGTTTTGTTGGATTGGTTTTTGGTTTTTTTAACAGAATTCCAGGGGTGAAAATTCACTTGTAATAATCTCTAGAAAAGTAGCAAATTCTCAGAAAAGTGTAGGTTGGGGATTTGCTTGACTAGGTTTAGCTGCAGTTCCCTAGCCTGTGATTCACTTAGCTCACCAGGGAGCATAAGCAACAGCTAACTGCTGCTGTTCTTTCTTGATTATGTAAAGCAAGTATGGAAATCCATCCAGGTAACTCCACAATCCAAAGGCAACTACAGCTACTCTTTGCTGATAACGCAGAGCTGAAAAAAATCACTCCAGTGTCTTGTAGGCATCTTTGGTACTTCCTAACAAAGGGTGCTGGCTTCCTATAGATATGAGCCCATTTCAGCTGCAGTCGAGAACAGGACTGAACATCACTTGTTTCTCCTTGCTGGTGCCCAGCATTGGCTTTACTGTCTCCTTTTGAATAGTATGAGGTGAAATCCAGATGTTGCTGATTCTTCCTGGCTGCGCTACCTTACTCATGAACGTTCTCTTTTTTATCTAGCAGATCTCCAATAGACCATGCGGCTCATAGCCAACCTTCTGCTCTGTGATACCAGTCATCTGCAGTCTCTGTTGCTGGTGGGTTTGAGCAAGAAGCAATCAATAAACCCATGGAAATGAACGTAAAACTTTGATTTAAAGCTACATGAAGCTAAACTTAGATGCCATTGATGGGGTTCATGACACAGAAGCATTATCCACCTCAATTGTTTAAGCAAGGAATAACAAATCTTTATGTCCTTTTTAACCAGCCCGATTTGATGTATGTTTCTTCGTGGACAACATGCTGTAAAATCTGTAGCCACTCATTTCCTAGACTATAGAAAGTAATGAAATAACAGTGGTGATGAGGCAGATGTTTCTGTTTCAACCTGAATTAGTGACCGTTACAACACAAATGAGGGCTGTTTAATTCTTATAGAGCTGCTCGGTTTAGCTTGACTAGTATTTGCTGGTTTCATCCAGGTTCTCTAGGAAACTTTACTGGGGGTTGCTATGCAGAAATTAATTCTTCAGCTCTACCAGATCAGTCTGGAAATGCCTGTCCTCTATACCTGGGAAATGGAGAGAGCAGAAATGCTTCTTCAGAGACTAGGAGAACTTTAAGAAATATGGGCTCTCCTCTAGTAATGCAGACTTAGCATGTCTCTGCTTTTTGGCAAGGGCCAGACAAAACATTTTCTGCATCTAGATCAAGTTTGCTGTTCAAGTAGCACTAATGCAGATTACAGGCTTTCATGTTACTGTTTCTTTTTTTTAAGAAATCAAGCATAACCTTGAATATGTCATGCAGAAAGTTGCTTGTAAATTATGTGCAGAGATTGTAATGGGTATTTACCTATTTCACCAAATTGATAATGCGGTTTTGCATATGTAACTGCAGATGTCTTACAGCCAACATCCCTTATATTAAAAAACCACTTGGGTTTTTTTGAAGTGTTACACTGTTCCTGAACTTTTCTGTTTTGGATATCTAACAAAGTCTGTTACCTGTTGCACTACAGCTAATTCTTAATATCTTGTTAGATGCTTTTTGATACTTGCTTTTTGGTTTTGTTTTTTTTTTTTACTGGAGTTAAAAATATTTTGAAGTTTGGGTTTGTCACATTCTCATGCTGTTATGTTGAGCTGTTTGGAAAGAATCTTAAGTTCTCATTAGAATGAGAAAATACTTAAATGTTTCAATGGTGCAGCTGTTATCTAGCCTTCAAATAGAAGTAGCTCTTGGAAAGAAATATTTTTGAACATGCCTTGACAAACATAAACCTGCTCATTTTATACAGGAGTTCATTGTATGCTTGAGGCATATAGTAAGGCAAAACCAAGTCTTTTGCATAGCCTAAAAGAAAAAATTCTAGCTATTTTGTGGTGGGCCAGACTAGCTACAGTACTTCAGTCTGCAGTTTGCTGATGTTCTATTTTCCCTGAAAAAGACTGCACAAACGATAGAAAAGAAACTTATTTCCCACGTCATATTCTAGGCTGTAGAGCAAGCACTTCCAGGAAAGAGCCTGTGACCTCCTTCTACTCAACCCGATTTTTCTGCGTAGACCTTCGGCTCCTGAGCCCTTGCACACAACAGGAAAGCACTCCTATCTCAAGGTAAGGCAAGGAGGGTCTCGGTATGGAAAAGGCAAATGGTTCTGCAGGTGTCTGAATGCTCCTTCAGGGCTTTGTGTTTCTGCCCCTAGAGGGCTCCCTCTTTCCTTTGGCCAAAGCAAAACAAAAAGCCATAGCAAAAGAGACGGGATGTTGCCCACCGCCACAAATTGCTCAAAAGAGCCCTCTGTCTATTGTGTCGTTCCCACAATATTTTTCATCTTGCAGGTAGACACTGGAAAGCTGAGTGGGAAAAGTTTCTTTGCATGATAATACCTTCCTTCCCTGTATCTTTTAAGAAGCTGCAGTGTTTCTGGCACTCATTCTGCATTTTGCTTTTTACTGGTTAAAATTCAAGTAGTTGGTTCAGGCTGGGGTACAGCTGTCCAATACCACCAGATCTCTGAAAATGGCCGACAGCAGTAGTTTGCAAAAATGCTTTTACATGGGAGGCAGGAAAGAAGTCATTCATGTAAAGGGTGGGACTAAACAAGTACAGGTTAGAATAATATTCCTTTTTGCATCTCTTAGTCAAGATTAAAAAAATCTGAAGCCTTGTTTCTCTTTATAAAAGATGTAAAATGTATTTCTCTGTGTGTTTATCAGGCTACAAGAGAGGTATCTCTTTTAGCCTACAGCCCAGTTCCTTTACGAAACCAAGTTCTGGTGTCAGTGTGGGGAAAGGAAAAAAATTTTAACAATGGACCAGAAGACACTTCAGGCTTTCTGTATAATTAATTATAGTCATTTAAAATCTTGTGCAAAATCTATGCTTGAAGAAGCTCTAAGTTATAATTAAGCCAAGCTGCTAACGATGGATCTAATTGTTGGGTTACAAACAGGCACAGGTAATGCGAGTTGGGCCACTGGCATCAGATATTTCACCCAATTGCTTTCTGTTGATGCAGCTAATTCCACACAACTGTTCCAGCAGCTGGAATGACTGGCATGGGGTGATGTGTGGATGCATGTCAAGAATTTTCACTGACAGATTTAACTGGCCAAATGTCATTGGTCTTTAAAGGTACCGTGCCCTTATTGTTGGCTCTCAGAAGACTCCCTGGAGCACAGCTGCTTTAGCACTGCTCCTGTTGAACCCCTGCTATTGAGGGACTTGAGATGGGAGAATGAATGAAACACTGAAATGGCTTTGCCAATTCCCTCTTTTTATGGTATCAGTCACCTGAAGTCTGGTACTTTTCTGAAGAAAACGTATTGCAGTTGAGGCAAAGGTGAAATTCAACAGTGTAGGCAGGCTTTGTTGTTGCATTGTGAGTCTGGTTTTAAAAACAAAAAGTAATCCTCTCCCTCTCTCTGACCCACCCTTCGATGGATTTTCGTCTCTTCAGAATGTTAGAAATATCAAATCATACGTGGACAGACCTTCCGCTCACTACAGATCTAAAGCTGATTGCCTGTACTGGTGATTGATGAGGGTACTAAATTAAACATCAGACCCTAGACATTCAGTATTAAGGTTACGTTTAAAGTCTAAATACAGTGTGTTTGGAAGTTACTGGCTGAACCATTGAAACAATGTTCTTGCTACACAGTGCAGCAGTAGCATAACCAGAAGATTATGAAGAAAGCATTTCAAATGCTTAGTTTTGGACTGACATTAAAACCTTTGAAAAATAGTTTAGTCTAGTTTTTTATCCCCCAATATGTTCTTCCTCCTGGAAATGTTTATAAGGCTGGGTTTTGCCTTAATTTTAGTATCTCAGTTTGTGTCTTGGTTTTGTCTGCTTTCTAAGGTAAAGACGTTGTGGATCTATATCCCAGTCTTAAGCCCCTTTGTAACTAGTGGCTTTTGCTTTTTTATTTGGTAACATTAGATTGGAAAGTGGCTGTTTTCTGCAGGGTAAAAGAGACAGAAAGGGGATCCAAGCAATTTAGTATTTTTTACTTTGAAGTGGTTTAAGGAAAGGTTAATGAATAAATCCTAATACAAATACTAATGAAAACTGTTCATTTCTTCCCTGTTGTGGTTTAACCCCAGCCAGCAACTCAGCACCACGGAGACGCTCACTCACTCTCCCCCCACCCAGTGGGATGGGGGAGAGAATCGGAAAAATAACGTAAAGCTCGTGGGTTGAGATAAGAACAGTTTAATAGAATAGAAAGGAAGAAACTATCAATGATACTAATAACAACAAGAAAGTGACAATAATAATAAAAGGACTGGAATACACAAGACAAGTGATGCACAGTGCAATTGCTCACCACTTGCCAACCGACGCCCCCATCGGGCTCCTCCTCCCCCCACCAAACCAGGCATGACATCCCATGGTATGGAATACCCCTTTGTCCAGTTTGGGTCAGCTGTCCCATCTGTCTCCCCCCTAACTTTCCTGTGCCCCTCCAGCCTCCTTGCTGGCTGGGCATGAGAAGCTGAAAAGTCCTTGACTGAGTCTAAACACG
>JAVKLA010000088.1:6848958-6864105 GCA_034782735.1 Sagittarius serpentarius
TCGACATTCTTCTCATACTGAACTGAAAACACAGCGCTGGACCAGCTACTAGGAAGACAATTCTATCCCAGCCGAAACCAGGACAACCCCCTACTAATAATCACCTTTTGTAATGGGAAGGTACGTTGCAAAGGCCTGCCCTTACCATTAGAAAATTGTCTTCTAATATTTTCTTGTTAATGAAATTTTAAGTCAATGAGCTATTCCCAAATAGCAATCGGCCAAGTCAGGATGTGCATTAGCAGGCTAATAGCAGGCATCCGGCATTGCTGAAGGCCGCGTGTCTCATGGCGATCCTCTAGGAGCTGGCTGCATCACTTGGAGCACTTAATACCGGCTCTGCTAAAGCACTTCTTGTGTTCCCCTTGCCTCCTTTGGGAGACTACTCCATTGACTAATAGATCTGTCAGGAAGTCTTTCCTGTTCTTCAGTCTTCTGATCTCAGTTCCAATATATATAACTGTAACTTCTTTGACTACTCTTTAATGAAAAAATTAAAAAAGAAAGGCAAAAAGGCATCACACTTGTATAAAACATTGAAACTAATCTGTTTTTCAGTCTTCACTGTAAAACTTGTAGAACTTGGGTTTTTCGTTAAATGCTGCCTGCATACGTTTTGGGCTGATGGCAGCAGGATCTGGGAAGCTGGCTAGCATAAATCCACTCATAAATAACACTACTGCGACTTTGAATCTGTCAGTGACCGATGTCTGTGCCTGTGACATGTATAAAAGCTGGCAGCTAATGAAAGCTGAGCTGAGCTGTTCAGGGCTCAAGGGAAGTTTGTGAAGTTACACAATGCACTAGTTGAGATGTCATGGGGAAGCCAAGGGCTGGGGGTGTGGAGGAAAGACCACCAGGGCTGCGTTTTGCAAGAAAAATAGTGTAAGTACAGCAGCAGCCTGCAAAGCTCCCTGGCTTGGGCAGTGGGAGCTGCTTGCAGCCATTGCCAGCCGTGGAGAGGGGCTGGTGTGCAGGAAGTAGCCGGAGAGAAGTTTTCACAAGGACCTGTTGTTTGGTTGCTCAGATTATATCAGTGTTCTGGCTATTGAGAGGGATTTGGCCTTTGGGTTTTGCTTTCAGCTTTATTTATTTTTGCCGGTTCTCAATTCTCTTTGTGAATACCAATATTCTGAGTCACCCAGAATGATTTCTGCCTTCATTAAAGATTCCTTCCAGCTCCCCTTCAACTGCCTGTAGGCTGTAGCCTGCCCCTGCCTCCCCCTAAGCACTTTGCTAAATGTATTTAGCTCTCAGTATTCCACCACTCATCAAGTCCTGCAGCTCTGGCACTTGAATACCTTCAACCACGTTAAACGGTATTGTACCTCTGGTTCTTTGCACAACTTGCGTTCTTCACCTGACCTGTTCTGTACTGTCTGTGCTACTCCTGAAACATGTTTTCAAGCATTTGAGACATGGTATGAGGCCATACTTTATCCTAGACCTACAGCAGCTCTGCTTAGATCTGATGGAGCGAAATGGTTAAACCAGGAAACTGGGCATCCAGAGCCTTTAGTCTATTTCTGTTACACTGCATCCTTCTGTGTCACCCTGGATAAATCCGTTTACCTGTTTGTGTCTTTGTTTCTTTGATATACATTGGTGTTTAAATTGTCTATGGTATCTACACCAAACAAACAGGGCTACGTTTCTATAAAACCAAAATTAAAAGATGCAATACAAAAATGAAGTAATTGTATAGTTCTTTAATGGGTATTCCTACATGAATTGCAGAGCTCTGTGGCACTCTAAAGCTTGTGTATAAGAAATTCTACAAATCAATAAAGAAAATAACCTGGAAAGGGGGATGGGTCCCTTATTACAATACTAAGTGTCGATACTGTAGATGTCTTAATGCTAGTTAATGACTGTCCCTAATGGTATTCAAACAATGTACATTTGCTTTAGCTTTTTTCAAAGTCCAGATGAGCTGCTCAGAGCTCTCTTAATGATGCGAATTATTTAACGCTCATTTGTATGCAGTATGTTCCTGCTTTGAAAGTACTTCACAGAATTCAAGCCAAATTCAGCCTTGCAGCTCCACTGAAGTCAATGCTTGTCTGTGCATCTGTTGGTTGCTTTTCTTTTTGTTTTTGCTTCAAGAGTTAACTTCTTGTTATATTGATTTCCTTTTTTTAAAGGTAATATCTGCAAAGGGTTTTTAGTTACCCTTCTCTTCTCCCAAAAAAAGTAGCTGTAAGTACAAATGCAGTTCTGTTGATTCTCACATCTTCCTCTCAACCCCTGTGAAAGGAGGACAGGCTAAGCAGAATATAATTTTTTTGTGTTCTTTTCTTTCCTTTAGTTTGCACCTCCTAAGCACAGTTTTGGTGATACCTGGCACTTCTCCTGAAAACCATACTGCAAAGAATCTCTGCCATCTGAGGTATGCAAGATACTGAGTTCCTCTCTGTGGCCCATTTCTGGTTTAACAAAACGTGAACTGATGGAGGCCCAAATCATGTACAGTTCTGCAGGTTAATTTTGCTCAGTATAACGATGTCAGGATGCACTTTCTTATGGCTGAGATCAATCTGGCATGGGAGCCTGACCTGATGTTTTGAATTAAATTAAATTCAAAGCTGCTGAAAGGTGGAACAGACATTCTTAGTTCAGGCATATACTCATTTTTTAGTGTTGGACTTCATAACCACAATATTCTGGTAATGTCATTTTTAACTCATCCCACCTATGTTTTTAACACACACATTGGAAGAAAATTAAAAATCATCTGCAATCATATCATTCACTCCCCCTGGGTAATAGGTAGGGGCATGATTTTCAGCTTACAGCGCAGACCCACAACCATCTACTGCCTGCACAGAGTAAGTGGGAGTAATGGAAAAGCATCCTTTCTAGATGTGCATGTCAGTAGAACAGGCAGAGACATTTCTTGTCAGCTGTTAGATATTTGCTGGCAGCACAGGGATGAGTGTTGAGATATGGGGATAATGGGTTCATTTCCAAGCTCCACAGCGGATGAATCTAGATGCCCTGTTGCCCTATTTTATATAATATTGCCATAGTATGTGACTGCTTCCCCTCTCCCTTTCCTGCAGTACAGTCCTCCAGCTCCTGCCTATGTTCATTTTGATGTTCTCTACAGCTAGCTCCTTCCCCCACCTCCCCCCAGCTCCTCCCTCCCCACTGCTTGCCCATCCCTTTTGGCCCGCATCTCTCTTCCCTCTCCTGCTGGGCATGGATGTAATCCCCGGAGGAATGTGGCCCACAGGCCTCTGCAGGACTTGGGTGTGTGACTCTGGAGAGCCTCTGATGGCGAATGCAAAGCAGGAAAAAGCAATCGCATGTCACCTGGCAGCACAGGGAGGGAGGAGCTGGATGTTTGTGGGCTGTTCAGCGTGCCTGGCTGTCCAGCCAGCTTATCAGACAAAAAATAGAGGCTAGACTTTTCGGCTGCATGTGCTATTTCCCTATTCATTGTGTCTGGGTGATGTATTCTCTGCCTGTGGTTTTAACAAATATCTTTCATAGCTATTTTCTGCTTCAGTCCCCCTTGGGTTAGCTCTTTCCAACTCGGCTGCATCAGTATGCTGAAGATGTTAAGTCGGAGCGTGTGGAACAGAGGAAAGAGGAGAGAGGATTTCATGTAGAGCATCTAAGAAAACTTTAACCACATCCCTGTGAAGCTGCTGCATGTTACACAAGCCTCACCTGCAGTTTAAGTTGCACAAAGCTGTCTTACTTAATCGTATTAATTCTTCTTCCTTTTCCTCTTTATATGTCCACAGAGCATTCAAAAGTGTTTGCAAGGAGAATTCCAAGCTACTGCTAGGACCCAAACTTGTGTTGATTTTAAATAAGGCTTTGCATGTAGGATGTTGCCGTGTTTTAGAGAGTATCCTAGAAATTTCAACAGGGATGTAGGGAAAAAGGAAAATATAAAGATCACAATTCTGTGTTTGGAAATGGAGTTTTGTCCTGTGTAGTAAGCAGCCATCTTAACCCCGCTAGAGTAGAACAAACCCCCTTTTCTAGCAGAAACCAGAGTTGTTAATTAACGTCTTGCTGAAAACGAAGTCTTTGCCATCTGTTCCGCCACCTCACTAGGAATGCCACTCTCATTATGTTATGTAATTAAAAATGAAAATATATTTTGGTAGAGTGCTGCATAGGCATCTGTGCTGATTCTTTTCCTGTTCTTATTTACCATCCCCTGCCTCCGTCCCATAAGAAAAGGCGACAATTGTTTGACTCCTCAGCAGCTTTATGCTGGAGCTGTGGTGCCGGCTTCCAAGCTGGTGCCGTGGGAGCAGCCACTTCAACCCTGCTGATTTGAGCCGCGAGTGCTTTGCAAGCCCTGGTTATTAGGTTCATGAGAAATCGTGGCAGGAAGCTGCCCCTTAAACTGGAGCTGCTTTAAGTTCTTGTGAGGGGTTAACTTGAATCCAGAAGAAGAAAAGTGGAAAGAAAGAGGCCTGGTTACTTCATAAGTGATAGCACGACCTCTGAGATCAGCCAGGCTGCTCCTGTTACAAATATGGCCTCTATCTAAGGGTGGAGGAAGAGAGAAAGAGGAGGGGTAGCTTTCCTGTAAGTGGGTTAGAGCAATTACTGAGGTCTCTTACAGCAAATGAAGTTGTCAGTGTGAGTCACATTCCCTTTTTTCTCTCACTGCCAAGTTTTAGGCAGTAACCAGACAGAAGGAGAAAAAAAAAAAGGAAAAAGCAACAATGGAGAAAAGTTGAACTGAAACAACCCTTCATTCAGGGTATTGTTTGACATTTTAGTTCTGATTGTACATAGAGATAAAGGGTCTATAAATATCCTGTCTGCTGAAATTCCTTATCACAACATTGCCTGTCAGCTGAACAAATAGGTTAGGTTCTCTAAATAATACATAATTACATATGTAAATACAAAATTACTGATTATATCCCTGCACCACGTGGAATGAAGGCCTGATCACTGGAAAGGACATTAACCTTTTCTGTTTTACTGAGAGATGCCCCAGTCTCTCCCAGGAAAGCAAATGGCACATACAGCTGTTACTGCTGAGTCGGTGTGAGCTCCAAGACTGGGCTGAAATAAGCAAGGAAATATTTATCTGACTGACTAGACTAGACGAAAGCATCTTCTGACACTTTTTGAAAGTATCTTACCATTTAGGTCTGTTTAACAAATGGCTGGAAGCTTTTCTACTCTGCTTTAGAGCTTTTAATGGAGCATTGTGATTCCTATTGTGGTCAATTGTTTGACACTTTTATTATTACTGGTATGCATAGCATTTTTTAATGTTTGACAGCTGGAGAAAGAAGTATTTTGTGCATTCAAACTTTTAGCACAAAGCTGCTGTTTTCTATTCTGCCTTTGTCTTTTATTCTTGCTGATGCAAATCAACAAAAGACAGAACTGATTAAATTACATTTGTTTACTTTTTCCTTGATGATAATAAGACACAGCCTGCCTTTTATAAGAGACAGAAATAGAGGATGTGAATGTCTCTACAGTATTTCTAGAAAGGGTTTTTTTTCTTACAATATAAAGGCATTTATTTGTTTCTTATGTCTTGATCTATCAGATAATGCACGCTTCCTAATGTATGTGGAATAAGAATAGAGGAATGAATGACAGTTAGCAATGGATTACATTTGGAAATCTTCTGTCTTGTTATTTTTATTAATTCAACAGTATAAATGATCAGACCACATCACAAAACAAACACAGCATGATACTTCTGTCCTTCACAGTAGGACTGTCTCTGATCATTACTATAGCTGTACAAGAAAGTCCCCTCTATTGCAGGCTTTAGGTTTGTACATACGCAGTTGTTACTGGGTCCTGGCTTCAGTGCATTGGTATGATACTGGAAAGAAACAAGCAGGCAGGGCTTGAGAAATAGGATACCCATGATTGTTTTGGTGAGTAATGCGCATGTCTTGTCGATTGTGTAATACTTTTTTTTTAACGCTTGTCCTGAGAAAGGAGGCCTGCATTTGTCTGTCTGGCTTGTGCAGTGTGTTTGCAAGGAAAAAGATCCTGGATCAGGAGTGTGTTTCTAGAGGTCAACAGCTGCTTGTGGGATGGTAGGACAAGATTACCAGGAGTACGGAGAATTACAGCAGTAAGATTTTGGGGAGGGTAAATGGCAGAAACAGGAGAGAAAGAGGACGAGTAGAAAGGAGGTGGTAAGGAAGTTGCTATAAAACTGCCCTTATGACTATTTTTTCCTACATTTTTCAAGAATGGAGAAAAGTGCAGCAAAGGATGGCAGAGGCAAAAGAAGTGTCTGAAGGCTTCTCAGCAATGTAGTCAAACCGCCCTGTTTCACAGATGAAACTAGTCTTAGGGAGTGATACCACGTGGCAGCTGAGCCAAATCTAATGGACTGCTGGTATCAAAAGGGGACACTTCTGCTCCCGGCCCTGCTGCTGTCTTTGTACAGGTCTGAGTGCTTGTCTGGCCCTTTGATGAGCTCATGCAGCTCAATAAACTGTAAGAAAATTAATTCAGTAAAAAATATACCAGCCCAGGAAAGGAGGAGAGTTGGACACTGAGAATGGAGACTGGAACTGCAATAACTGGGAGAAGTACAGATGTCACATTTTTTGCTGCAGTTTTGGGGTGTGCTGGGGGATGCCTTGCTGCTATTCTGTGCCTAACCTCCCACTTCTCCTCCTAGGTGGTGCTACCCTCAAAAGGGCATGAGATGAACACGGCCTGATCAGGGAGGCTGACCGGATAGGTGAAGTGAGCTCATCCAGCAGCACCAGCCCACATGGCAGAGAAAGGGATGGACAGGACTGCAGGAGCCCAGGAGGATGTTGTCGTGGGTAAGAGTAGTGGAAGAGGAACCGAGGAGGAAAGAGGACATGTTCAGAGCGACCACAGAAGTTTGCTGCAACAAGCACCGGAAAAATGCTTGAATACAGGGCAATGGTCCCATCTTCCTAATCTAGCTCTTAAAGGGTTTATTCTCCTGTACCCATGTAGCTGTTCCTGAAGGAGGAGTCCTTTTTATGTCCCTTACTTAGGTATACATTTCTCCAAATTGGGATTTGATAAGAGGACAGCTGCTGCATTTTTATTATCTGTGACAAGCAGCAGTAAAAGCTGTTCAGAGTTCATGATGCAAATATACTGGCATTTATCCAGCTGCACTTCATAAAGGTAAATGGCACATGAGTGGTACACTGCCCCTTTTAATCCATTTTCTATAGACGGGGGTACTTTGCCTCTCTGTGGGAAGGGCTGGCACAGCTACTGTGCTAATAAACACTCATTTCTCACTGGAGCATATGCACTTCCCAGACTCATAAATCCAGGCAACTTGTAGTTGAATAACAATTAAATATCCACACACATTTCCATACCATGGTCTGGTGTGCGAGGCATAGGCCTAAGTGGCTGGACATCTGTCTGCTCTCCCACATGTACTGTTTGGCAGAGCATAATCACTTAATCTTACCCTACTGCCATTAATGGTACCTGTGAAATTGGATGCAGTGCATCATCCTACAGATATTTTGCTATATCCTTCGAACAGAGCGGTGTTCTCTCTCTTGCTCTTGTTTTTTTTGTTTGTTTTAAGCAGACTTTATTGTAATAGTAAAAAATACTTTTCACTGCTGTTGGTCTTTCTCTCAGGATTTCCAGGCCAGGGATTCAGTGTGACTCTGTTCATTGCTGGGAAATGAGCCATCATACTGAAAAGCTAGTTGAGATGCAGGATGCTGATAGGTCCTCACAACAACTTTGTGTCACTTGTACAAAACCCAGAGACTCAGTAATGCGGTAAGATAAATGTGGTGCTTGATTACAATGGATGTATTGCACTTATGCAGAGCCTAATGATAAGAGATGCCTTTTATATCTGGGGTAATAACCACCATATGTCGGGTAAGACAACAGTAATGTGAGCCAGATAATTTTCCTATTGCTAAAACTTTCAAAATCCCAAAAGCTACCAATGTCTTAATTATTAATTAAATTTAGCTAGATCTAGCACTGGTGGCTGGAGGGAACATCTTTCTGAGGTTCAGTCTTTCCCCTGGTCTAACTGATAACAGTCTATGTGGCAGAGTTTAAAATGTTATAGCCATTTAAAGAAGTAAGAATTGTGTACAGTTGTTACCCATCTTGAATTTCCACGCAGCAGGATTACCACATGAAACTGCAGTTCAGATGTTCCCATTTGTCCCAGAAATCTTGAACAGATAAACCTTATAGTTTGCTCTGAACTTAACAAGCCTCCTTCAGTGGTGAAGCTGTATGACACACAAGGCCTGTCTTTGCATTGGTGTTGTAGAGTTACCTATCAAAATGCTTATTCCCTATAGAATTGGCAGAAGCCTTGACTTTCATCCTCCACCCCCACCCGGTGTGCCTGTCAGCTGCAGACCAAGTCCTAGCCATGATCACAAGAACATCCTCAGTCTCAATAATTTGCATTTCCTTGCCACAGATCTTATCTGCCGGGGGTGCAAATTGCACCATCAAGGTTGCTGGTGTTGAAAAATCTGCACCCTTCTGCTCCCCAGCTCTACCTTTTCAGGCTAGGTTAATTTATCTAGAAGAATTAATAGAGACAACAAAGCTGTCAAGTGAGAAAGGCCACACATCGAGACAGCGCTGCTCTGAACATCTGCACAATTTGTATATTTGATTAGGTACCTCAGCACTTGCAGATTATTGTTGTTAGAAGCAAATCTTACTTTTGCCATTTTCCTGTAAGGCTCTGTGCTGTAATTCTGCAGATGTTCATTCTCTGAATACCCATGTTGTTTAAAAAAATGACAAATGCTGATAGTAAAAATTACATTTTCTCATTCAAACATCTTGCTGTTTACATATAAGAAAAATCATACGCCAGACATCCAATGACCTAATGAGAGATGCAACATGGACTGCAGTGGGAGGTGGATGGGGCCTCAAAATCTGCTTCTCTCACACAAATAGCCCCCTGATATATATAATGAAAAACTTTTGTTTATAAGGACAGGTGCCACAGGGGTTTGTTTATTTGGATATTATATTTTCTCTAGGAGTGTTTATTAACAAATGCTTGAAAGTTTTATGATGTGGTGAAAACTGCATCTCTCATGATAAACAGGAAGCGCTCAGAGGTATTGCATTACCCTTGTAACGCAACACAGATTCCAACAGCTTGGCTCTTTTTTTCAAAATACTGTGACACCACTTCCTTCAGGAAATCTCTCGTCTGCACGGCTCTTATCTGCTATAGATATAAAAAACTGCAAAAGAAATGGTTGTTTTAAAAAAGAATGATGATTCATCACTTTTGGACTGCAGAAACAGATGTCTAATATATAATATCTATTAAAAATACACAGTACAGACTCTTTTTGGGCTCTCAGGTCAGTAGATTGAACAAAGTGCAAGGAGAAGAAACTGATACCTTCCCTCCCTCCCAGAGCACAGGCACAGCTTAGAGAGCAAAGATGCAGATTTCCCTGCAGGTGCTTGAAGTGTATCTCAGCCGTAGATGTGGAGGTGCCTCTTCTGCAGTCCAGCATCAGCAAGGCCAGGATCTGGCCAGTAAAGGAGAAGGGGCAGTCCTGTTTCCTTCTTATCTGCCAAGACTAGCAACAGGAAAGCAAAGTATGACAGTCCATATGTGGAACCTTGTGTTGAGGACAACTGTGCTATGGCCTCCAACTTGCTCATAAAGGCTGCCACGCACTTGTCATGTGATGTTGTATCAATGTTGGCTGAATTTTGAACCCTGATGACTTCTACGTGAAAACCTCAGAATCCCATTAGTGTACTGTTCCCTACCGCTTGTTTCTGTTCAGCCACTGCCCATCATTTAGACTAAACATAATAACAGCAGACAACTAGGAAGTATACCTGTGTCATCACAAAATCATTAGCTACATGTGTATTGGTGATGAACATCACCCCAGCTGACAACAATGTCAGTGAAAGCAAGTCCTGGTAAGGTCTGGCATCATTCCCCAAACTGGTTCTCCATGAAGGGACTTGTGTGTCTGCCAAGTGCTTCACTTGCACAAAGCCAGATGCAGTGGGGTCTGGATATCACCCCTCCAACTCCAACCCTTCTATTCCTATAGCTCATTCCCACTACCTGTCATTTTACTTTTATTTTACATTCTTCCCCCCACCCCCCCATATTCTCTTTTATTCTTTCCTTCATCATCCTTTCTCCCCTGCCCTCACATCAGCCAAACTCTTCATCACAAATGTTCCCTAAAATTTTAGCTATGAGCAAGAAGTATTAAAAATGGAGTTACTGCAGTATCTGGACAACATAAAATCCTAATAATCTTGTTTTACATTCTTTGACTTCTGCCTCTGTTGGAGGCATCACTTGTCCTGTCTATAGCTGAACTGAGAACAAGTGGGTGAAACCGACTGCATATTTTAGTATTTGTAAATTATTAGACTTCTGAGGTTTTGTAATAATCTTATCTCCTCTTTCATATTTTTATGTATTTTCCTAGCAAGCAATGACATCAGAAATACAGAGATCAAGAGACTGATATTATGCACTAGCTAAATCTTTCTGTAAAAACTTAATAGCCTTACAGTGCATAAAGCTTCGGCACAAGGAAACAATTGTCATACACCAGGACTTCAGTGGCATCCTTACAAGTCACTGCAACATTCTGTATAAGTATTGACTGTATGTATGTTTTATTTTGTCAGTCCTCTAAAATAACTTTTTATCTGGTGGTTCAATTCCGTTATGATCCACAGCTTGTTTACTGACTTTTAAGTCTTGGGCAAAGTGAAGCAAGCTCATGAGGAGTAGTTGGTTTTCAAAAGATAGAAGCTCTAGATAACTGAGGACAAGTAAAGCACACAACAATATTGAAATCACTCGGAGTTATGTTGCAGCTGACTGAGACAGAGTGTGCTTTGAGGCTGGGAAATTTCCATTACTGAAGTGCAGGACAGTGCCTGGATGCTGCTGCTACTGTAGTTGAAAAATAAAAGCAACTTAATTTTATATAAACAGCAACAAAATGTCCGTATATTAAAATTGTTGGAATTACATAATAAGCTTTTAAGGTTGCTGTAAAATGGATCCCTTTTAAAATATTTAGAGTATAATTGTAAACTACTTGTACAAGACTGAGGAAGATAAAAATGACTTGAAATTGCAACTGTGTTTTCAAACTGTATTTGTGAACAGCAAGTCTAACAAGAACAGGATAGATAATACAAGACATCTCCTACAACAGTGATAGATTCTGACAGTGACAGAATGATACCCAGTGCAAGACCCAGGTTGTTACTGACAGTATAGTTCTGCAATTAATAATCTTGTGTGCTCCCCTTGGCATGCACAAAACAAACATAGCAATCTGTTTACTAGTTTTAACTCCGTGGTGTATAAGCCACTACAAACTTCCTGCAAAATCAGTCAGAATGCTGAATGGGGAAAAAAGGAAATACTGGGGGGGGGGGAAGTAAATTTGTTTTGGCGTCAGTTGCCCAGCAATTTGGGTGAGAGACTGGTTTTAACTTCACAATGGCGTAAGATTACAGGGAGATCCTCATTTTTGTTGAGGTCACTTTACACTGTCAAAGCAGTGGTCGACATTTAAATGAAAATCAGTCTCAAGGGATTTCAGCTGTATGTCACCAGTTAAATCAAGCCCAGGTAGGTACTGACTGGAAGTTATTAGCATCTGATGGTCTTTATGAATCTTAGGATAGTTCCCTGTGGATCAGAGCTCATATCTAAGCAATTTAAGTTTGTGTCACATTCATCACCATGGTTCCTGAGTGCCTGAGAAGTTAAAATATATCTTTATAAAACATCTTACATGTCTTATTTCTCTCTCTTGTCACCCCCACACAGAGGCTTGAGTTCTCTTTAAATAATGCTGGCAAAGCTGTTTTTACATACTTAATGCCCACATTTTGTTGGGATGATGGGGAGTTCAGGGTCATGCTGAGGTACTCTGAAAGCAAATGCCATACTCTGACAGCAGCTACCAAGAAAGCTGTGTCTTCAATGTTCCCATACAAATAAGACAACTGATATAATGATGATGATTCTGGGAGATGTAGCTTTGGTTTTCAATTAGCACAAAAATCTGAAATCGCTCCCACCCCCAATAACAAGTGGCACTGTAGGGCAGCTACATAGTGTTTGTCCTTTGCCCAAACCTGATAATACTGTTTCCAGGACCTGTAGGGCCTTTCGTAGGATGACGTTTACTTTTCAAGAGACCCATTTACAGAACACGAAGTTAACAGTTGAAGTAGACATGTATAACAGTACAAAGACCTTCTAGACCTTGATTGTAGGATGAACTCATCCATGTGACTCCTGAACTTGATATGAAGATGGAGATAGTCCAAACCATGGCATATTTAAACTGACCGATTATATGGCTTAGCTGTTTCCTAATATAGCTCTCAAACTGAAGATACTGCATTTCTGTTTGGACAAACTCTTCTTAGCAGTGCTTTTATTTCTGTTTGAAATAAAAGTTGTTTTTTTTTTTCTCCTGCTTTTCATTATCTGCTATCATTTTTTAGTAAGTATCACCTCTTCTCCCCCAATATAACCCTTTATTTTGATCATGAAACTAATAATTTTCTTAAAACACATCTACATTCTTTCCAGAATTGAGTCTTTAATGTCACCTTGTTAAGGCAAAAGACGCAACATTAAGTGCAGGTAATGGCAGTGGCGTATTTAAATAGGCTGAAAAGCAATTGATAAGACTTCTATCTGGTCTGCCTATCTCAGTAACTGTAGTGCTTCACTGAAGTACACACACTAAGTTCTGTCACAGGAGGAATTGTTGGGAAAGCATGCCATAGCTTTTTGACCGCTTATTTGGGTTTAATTGGATTAGACATATATTTGAACACAGCACTCAAAGGAGCTGACAGTCTTTCCACAATTTCCTGATCTGCCTGGTTGGTTTCGTTTTTGATCAGACACGTCTTGGTGAAGGTAGAAAATAATCTAGGTACACGCCAGTTTTTAATTAAATTGGCTATAACAGGTTGTGTTTAAGCTAGATTCTCTACAATAATTTGTTTTGTATTTGCTAATGACAGATTTATTTATGTATGTAATTGGAACTATAAGCATAATTTCATTTTTAGAGTTGAGAACCTTTTAAATAACATTTTACTTGGTTTCAGAAAATGTAAACATTCACTTCTGTCTAAAATTTCTGAGAAAAAGAATGCTGTGTTTCTAAAGTGCAGAAGAACACATCACAGAAAGGAAAGCATTATATACAAATAAATACTTCAGAAGCATTATCCCACTCAAAGACGTAAAAAAACAAGCTGTATGGCTGGATGTCTGTTAAATACACAGAGGAGTTTATTAGATTATGTTAGTCATCCATGACAACTTTTGCTCCATCAAATGAGGCTGGGGCTGCATCTGAAGCCCAGACCCTGCTGGGTAGGTCTGCCTCAAAGGAGAGTCCTCAGGCTGCAGTTTGGCTAACCCGCTGCGCAACTGGAACCAGTAACTCTTCCCTCTTTTGACTTCTGGTCAAGCAAGCCTGATGCTTTGGGGGATGTCAGTAAGTTGTAATCAGATTGTGCAGCATTTGGAAGCAGCTACAGAAAATTGCAATTGTTCAGTCGGTAGCAAAGGAAGCTGGCTTGCAGTAAGTAGAGACAGAAGAAGGCAGGATCCCAGAAATGACCCTCTGGCAGTTGGGAGAAGAAAGACAGAGAATACATTGGCAGGGACACCTTAAAGGCAGACAGACATGAAGCAGCAGGATGGCCAGCAGAGATGTCAATAGAAAAAACGTCAATAGAAAGAGAGAGCAGAACTGAGAGAGAAATGTTGAAAGAAGAGGGCAAAGACAGCCAGTGAGAACCTGAAAGCAACTGGATTGTCATGTTAACAGCTTCTGGCCGAATGCTTAAACAGGAATGCAAAGTTAGTAACTACTTATAATAAAAAAAGCTTGATAGTCAAAGGCTAATTGGATGATTCTGCACTGGGGTCTTCTGCAGACTGGGATGGGTATAAACATGGATACACAGGCATGCTAAGATGTATAAAGATGTGTATTTGAACAAATTTTGAAAGGAACAGAAGATACAGCGCATCTCAAGCGGCTGTGGCAGTAGTAGCTAAAGCAAGTAACAGTAGGATTTTGGATCGGGGTTAATACTTTTCGTCAAAATCATTAGAGAATTGCAGAAAAAAAAAAATCAGAAGTGGAGTCAAGATCCTTGTGCTTAACTTTTGCAAACTTCCAGATAAAGCAAAAGGTGTTTTAGGAAAAGCAAGTCTTGCAGGAAAACAGAAAAGGTAAGACACTGTTGCAAGCAGTGGCCACGGCATGACACAAAGCATCATCAACTACATTTTCACCTCCCATTTGAAGCCTTCAATTTATTTACATTTATATGGGAAACAACCAACAGGAAAATATAGTTCTATATAAAACCAGTATGCTAAATAGAGGTTGCCAAACTACGCGCTGAGGTTAGGAAATGTCAGAAATAATAAACTCGCCCTTACTACAGTAATTCAGCTTTTGCGTGTAGTAAACTTGTGCTGTGTGACATCAGAAGGCCGTTGCGTAGCCAAGCGCAGCACGCAGCCCTGCTGGGTCTCAGACCAGCGCCTCAAACACAGGAGAAGCCGTTTCTTTTCCTGCAGCTGACGGTCACCCTGCGCTCTACACCGAGTGCAGCTCCGCACCCACGGCCTGCGGGCCGCAGCGGGCACCGACAGAGCCGGGGCGGGGTGCGAGGCCCCGCGGGACACCAGGCCTGCCAGCCCTGCTCTCAAGGCCTCCTTCGGGCCGGCGCCCGTCGGCCCGAAGCTCCAGCCTCGCTCAGCACCACGCAGGCCTCCCGCTCCGCCCGATGCCGGCGGGGGCGGCAGCAGGGCCCGTCCTGCGGCCCTGCCGGGGAGGGGGCGGCGACCGCAGAGGCGGCAGCGCGCGGGAGCGGGACGCGGGGCCCGAGCGCCGCCGCCGCCGCGCGGGCTCCATTTCCTGCCTCCGGCCCGCCGTCACCTGACGCCTCTAATGGCGCCGGGCGGCCGCGCGCCCGCAGAGCCGGCACGCCTACCACGTGACCCGCCCACCGCGCGCCCCCCTCCCCAGCGGCTGCGGTTACCGCAGTCCCCGGCCCCGCCCCTGACCCCGCCCCGCCGCCGCTCCCTCCGCGCAAGCCCCCACCCCCTCCTCC
>JAVKLA010000088.1:6864380-6920929 GCA_034782735.1 Sagittarius serpentarius
CACGGACAACATGGCGGCGGTGTCGGGGGCCGGGGCTGCGGGCGGCTCTGCCAACGCCGGGGGCCCGGAGATGGTGCGGGGCCAAGTGTTCGACGTGGGGCCCCGCTACACCAACCTCTCCTACATCGGCGAGGGGGCCTACGGCATGGTGTGGTGAGTGCCGGCTGCCGAGCCCAGCTGGGGCAGCGCCCTTGCCCTGAACAACTCCCTCCTTCCCTCCCCGCCGCCCTGCCTGGCCGCAGCCTCCCCGGGGCCCGGCCCCGGGCTCCGGCCCGCCCTTGCAGGGGGGAGAGGCCTGTGCCTTGCCCTCGGGGGAGGGGAAGCCGGGGCTCAAGCATCTCTGCCTCGCTCTCCTTAGCTCCGCGTTTCCCTTCGTGTTCCCGAGGTTGCCCCTCCGGCATCTCCCTTCCCCTCCCTCGCGGCCGCCTCCCCCCCCCCCCCCCCCCGCCCCAAATTCCTCCATCGATGGGTGCAGCTGAACGTCTCGTTTCCTTTCAGTCGTGCGTTTTATTTTCTTGAGTGTATTTTTTTGTCCCTGCCTCTAGAGTTGGTTGCTCTCTTTATTTTCTCCGTCTCTGTAGCGTGATTGCAGACGTTCTAAAAGGGGAAAAGGTCGTAAAATCCTGCTGGCAGCTCCGCGTTTCTCTTTGTGCCCGTGCGAAGGCTCACCTGGCTGCATGTTCCTGAGGTCACGGTTGATAAAAAAAGTGAATCTGTGCATACGAGTTGCTGCCCCTACCTGCCTTCTCTTAGGACGTGCTGTCTGTGCTGCGTAGCCTGCCAGATTAGTGTCTAAATTAACATGTATGCAGGTGAAAGTTCTCTTCAGCCGTTCTAGCTCTTGGTTATATTGTATGAAGACTTGTACCAAGTCTCACTAAAACCGATTGTGTGTGTTTGCTTTGGTTGATATCAGTCTTAAAGAGCCAGGTGAACGAGCTACAATATACTGAAAATGTGAACTAACCGGATTAAGAGTGTGAGATGGGTTTTTTTTTTAGCAATCTAAATGAGTTGGGGTGATGCTGTGTGATGATATATCTAGTGACTGGGTTATAAATGTGACATGCTCAGTGACCTTACTTAGGATTTCATATTCTGTCTTCTACTAGTAAAACAGGTTAAAAAAACCCCAAACAACTTCCGAAATAATTTAAGGGATGCAGATTAAAAACTTTTTTTGTTATCAATTTCTCAACTTTCTTCCAATGCTGCTTCTGTTTCTTCAGCATGTTTTTTGACCAGAGGTACTAAATGAGGCTTACAGGCTATGACTTCATGAAAGCTTTATCAGCATTAATTTCTCTCTCTGATGCTTAATCTTTAGTAAACTAGTGCATTTCTCAGCTAAGGCTCTTCACAGCCTTCAGCTGTGTGTTACAGATTTTTACAACTATAGGTTTTTGCATATAGTCATTGAATTGTGCTGGCCTGTTAAGAAGTCATCTTGTATGTCAGGGTGGAAGCTTTCATCTGGGCCTGAACTTAGCTGGGAGATGAGCCTCTCTTACAAAGTTTTGAGTTCTGGCCTTCACTTTTTTGCTGTGGGAAGAACCTTGACAATGTAAATCAGAAATCCTGTTTACTGTGTAAAAATATCCTTGTTAGTGTTTTAGTGTTGGAAATCACAGCAATATATCCAGTCCAAAACTTGTTAATGTAGCTTATGGTACAGGCTGTATTTTATTACAGTGTAGTTTATCATCTGAGCTAGGGCAAGTAAACGCACGCAGATAATAGCAGTACTAACTGCGCTGGTTTACGCTTGCAATGCGATTGAGGAAGGTACCTGGGAATAGTACTTCCAAGATGTTTCATGTGTGTAGTCTGGTTCATATCGATGGGGTGTTAAAAGTGTGTTTAACAGACAACATGTTAAAGATAAAATATTTCACCACAGATCAGAGATTAAAAGAAGCAGTACGATGGCACTTGATGCCCTTTTTTGGCATCACTGTGCTAGTGAGCGGATACCGGGGAAACAGGGCCACTTTCTGCCCCTCCAAATGGTATGTTAAGTTCTATACTGAAACTGTTTCCCCTCCAAAACTATATAAGGTTATCTTTTATTTGAAAACTTATTCTAATACCTTATGTCTGCTATGACTGCTATAAAAAATCACTAACAAAAAATCCACATCTCTGGTTTACTTGAAATGTGCACTTGGCTCCTGTGTTTTCTACTCTGAAATTACTAATGTGAAATACTAAATTCGGTACGTTGTGCTCTTTATTGCTTTTCTGCCTTGGGTGTGAAATGACAGGGAACAAAGTCTCCGTTTATGTTGTATATGTGATAAGGAAAGTGTTGGATGCACTTGCGGTTAAATGCCATAGCAACTGTAATGTATTGTAGTGCCTAACGTACAAGCTACTGATTAAATAAGGTTACTTATCAATCAACAGATGTATAGGTTACGCGGTTCAATACTATGTGTTTCTTACTTGCTTTGATTGCTAATACAGTGAGGATCTGCAGAAGCTTCTCCCTTGGGGGGCAGGGTAGAGGACAAGCTGTTGAGTGTGCAGATGGAGATGTTTCCTGCAACTGCAAAATCCATTTAAATTTGTACACTTTAATGAAGGGAAGCCAAGCAGGCTCTAATGGTTTTGTTGTAGACCCACAGCTAATGTGCACGACTTGAGAGATGCTAGTTATTTGCAAGTGCATTGTGCCATAAGGCTTGTTAAATGGAAAACAAGTGACTTAACGCTTAAAATCCTTCACTCTTTAGCTTGTTTTTCCTAGTTCTTATGTTTCTGGATTATTGGGTTAGGGAGCTGAAAACAGTAAGGTTCTTTTAATTACATTAATAAAAGGGCAAATGAAGTATTCTTAGGATAGTGCTCTTACAGTCAGTCTTCCATTTTGATTTTGCAGCAGAGAAAATAATGTTTGAGAAATATTGATTACAATATAAAATAACAGCACAGGAAATAGAGGAAGATGTTGACTGAATAGACTGTACGCGAATGTTCTCTCATCTGGATTTGAAAACCCTTAAAGGCATTTAACTATTTTCCGTAGTGCAGTCATTTTTAACATAATCAAGTTTGGAGTAAAAATAAACTTAACAGAGCAGTATATTTACTGCTATGTTGTGATTGTGCTTTCTCAGCTTCGTAAGCAGAGAAGGCATGTTATCAGGCAAACCCCCATCTTAATGTCCTCCAGTTAAACTCCACTAAAAATGTTCATCCTTTGATACAGGCTTGCATCTTACGTGGAAATTTTGTTGCTGGGGGTGAAGTGGTTAATAAGTGGATATGCATGTCAGTATTTCTGCATGTGAAACTAGAGGATGACCACAGTGCAAACAAAGTTTTAGCCAAAATCCTCAGCACTTCCTAGGACTGCAGGACATTCTTTGAGCAATTATTTAGTCATAGTCATGTTTGTTACTCTGAATTAATTTATCCAAACATATGCAAATGTTGTGGGGTGGTTCCTTTTCCCCCACCCTTCTTTATCACTTAAGAGTTGTTTTGAGGGGTTTTGGAGTGAAGTTCTTTATGTGACTTTCCCTTTTTTTCAGTGATAGGGGATTATCAACCTCAGAGTCAGCTGGGACCGACTTTCAGACCAAGTCTGAAAGTTTCAGAACTACCTTTCAGACACAATAAAATGTGAAAGGTTTTTGAAATTGTCTCCTCCTCCCCGAATGTGTGTTTTTGTTTTTGTTTTCTTCTTTCGAGGAAAAAAAAAAGGCAACCTTTTAACAGGCCATACTTTAAGCATACTGAAACACCGATAAAAACATGATAGTGTTGAGCTTTAAATTTCTAGTGTGAATTGTACTTCATCCAGTCGGTTAGTGGTAATTTGGCAAGGATGATACTTTAACATTACAAAACAAGTAATCTTTTTGGAAAGAAATGGTGAATGGGAATGTGATAGGGACGTTCTGTTTTATATTCTGGTTTTTGGAAGCTCTTCTTGTCATCAGGCTTATGTGAATATGAAGTATTATCACTGCTGCAAATAACTGCATATAAATAATAAAGATGAATGCAGTTGGAAGAAAACAATCTTGAAGCTCAAATCTTGCATTTCTGGGCCTGAATTTGACTGTGTTGTTACAAAGACATCTTTGTGTTACTGATGTGCTATAGAAGAGTGATATTAGAAGTTAAGATAGTCAATAGATGAATGTTAAAGTAATACTGAAAAGAATATTTAAAACATTCGGCAGCAGTTTTTTCAAAGTTCTCCTCCTTTCTCCTGTCTCATGGAAGAGCCCTGGTTTTAGAGGGTGGATAATTTAAAATGAAATCTGAGAAGTTTATTCATAAAGAGCCTCGAAACAGGGAAAAAAAAAATCAGGAATAGAATGATCTGCAAGGCACAGATATTTATATTAAAAGACAAAAATAAAAAACTTGATGGGATTGATCGTTGCATAATATTTTCTTTCAAGACTGTCCAACGTTACACAAAAAGGTAGCAAGGTAGCATTTGCATCCCTCTGTGAGGGTCAGATTGGTCATCTGGGGTGGACTGCTTAGTGGCAAGGATCAGAAAGAGCCTGTAATTTTTTTTTCTGTTAACTATTGCATTGATCTGGAGAGAGTACCCTTTAATGGTCCCTGTTTATATGTGCTTTTAGGGAGCACAGGTTGTGTATGGGTGTCGATACCTGGTAATTAACATCTTCTGGTCTGTGGTAAGGAGAACAGGGAGCTGATACAAGTTAGCCAACACTAATACGTCCTCCTTAGAGCAAGGATCGGAGTAGAGAATTATGTAATTGGTGGCTGGTTATCAGCTTCTTCCCTCTGGGGAGAAGGCTGAGGTAAGCATTTCCCTTCAGTCACTCAGCCTTCTAGCACTTGCTTAACCTGACATGGAAACACGAAAGGAGCAATTGGAGCTGCTTTTCCTGCTTTCCCCTGCGATGCGACAGGTGGTCGGCAAGCTGTGCAGCAGGCATCAGGGACGGGACAGCAGCTACGCGCTTTCTGTTCGGTTTCTGTTCGTATCAGAGCTGTCTTTAAGGTTTATGGAAGGTGAGAGGTAGCAACTTTTCTTGTCTGCCCAAAGTAATGGCATACTGGCTTGACAGTTGAAGGGTGCAGCTCAGGGACACTTGCATTTTGTAAACAAACATACATTTTCTTAACATAGCATGATCCAGCCACAGAAACAGAGATAACTTGTGTTATTTTTTTAAAGCATGATTTATGGCTTATGAAATAAGGCTTATATGTTCACAGTATCTGTATGTGGTTGCATCAGTCTGTCTCATGTACTGCTACATGAGATTCTTGAACTTGTTGCCTGCCTTCCATCAAATTTGACAAATGACAGAAGTCTTAAAAATGGAAAGTTTCTGCAAGTTTCTTAAAAATAGGTATTTTGCCAGAGTGAAGAGATCCTATATGCTGCTCCACCAAGGAAGAGACTGCATCAGAATGTCACATGGTAGAAGTCAGACTCCCCCAAAGAGACGTGACAGATGCCCTGGTTTCACAGATGGATTTATTGGTACTCTTGAGACCAGAAATACGTATTTGTAGGACACCAGGCTCTCTTAGTTCAGTGAGCTCCTTGTTTAGGAGTGGGGATCTACAGCCCACAGAAGAGTTAATACTTGCCAACTGAGTAGGTGTACAGCTCAACTTGAGTTGAAAACTAATACTTCGCCAACGTAGTAATTTTTTTTAATGCTTTTTATGTTGATGCTTTGTCATAGCTTTCAGCTGTGATCTAGAAATGAAATTAACTGATCAATTTGGTATTTAATAAAAATATTTTATGACATCTTGCTATGGAATATTTCACAGCATAATGTAGGTTGAAAGGGACTTCCTGAGGTCATGTATTCCAACCTCCTACTCAAAGCAGGGCTGATGTCAAAATTAGATCAAGTTGTTCAACTTGTCCACTCAATATTTCCAAAATCTCCAGGGGTGGAGATTCTGCAACATCTCTGGGCAGCTTCTGGTTCTAGCGTTAAACCAATTGCCCAGTGAAACTTTTGCTTTTAAAAACAGAATTTCCCTTGCCGCAACTTGCGACTGTTGCCTCTTGTCCTTTGTACTTTTTACTGCTGAGAAGAGCCTGCATCAGTTTTCTCTGTAATCCCCCTTCATGTAATTTAAAAGAGCAATTAGATGCCTTCCAACCGCCCTCCTTTTTTTTTGCCCTCCTAGCCTGTACAAACCCAGTTTCCTCAATTTTTTTCTTGTACGACATGTCCTTCAGCCCCCTGTGCATCCTAATGGTTTTCTGCTGGACTTGCTCCAGTACAGGGAGAGAGGAAACCTGGATGCAGAATTCCAGATGTGGCCTCACAACAGTAATCACTTCGCTTGACCTGCTGGCTATGCACTTGGTAACTCAGCCCAGTCCATGGTTAGCCTTCATTGCTGTGAGCAGGCGCTGCTAATAGATGAAGTTGAGTGGTGTTCTGGTAATCTAGCAAATGCTTTTACTTGCACTTAAGGTGAGGTACTTTAGGAACTTTTCAAATAATGTCTGGGAAAAAAAACCCCAAACCCCACAACATTTCATTAAGTGATTTCAGTTGAATTTAATTTTGATTTCCAAATTGCTCAAATGAAGTGTAGGGAGCCATAAACATATTTTAGAATATAACTTTTCTTTTACTGTGTTATAAGGTAAGTTAAATTAATAGCATATGTGAAATGCAGCAGAGTGTAGTTTGTTTCAGGTGATTTACCTGTGTAAAACCTAGATTCTGTTAATTGCTAGGTCAGTTATTAAAGATAGTTGTTTGCTTGTGAATGAAACTCCTTTTCAGAAGGCAGCTTATTTTCCTTTGCTTTATTACAACTTTTGGGCATATAAAGAAGCTATTCTCAAACTCGTCTTTCTGCAAGGTACATTAAAAGCCAATTATGCATTACTTCGTTGTCAGCCTGGACCAGGTAGATTAATAGGATCCAAGTAGTAATAAATGTCATTAATTCAGATGGGGTTATTTGATGAGACACGGGTAGATACTTCGGCAAGATGAGGTTTCTCGCACCGCATCGGTGTGCAGTAGGTTGGTTTCTGTTTCAGAGAGCATTCCTGTCTCCACCCCTTTCCGCTGGGTGAGAGCTAGCGCAGCGGCAGCCTCCCGGCCCCTGCAGAAGGGACTGCGCCCAGGCCTCCACCCGGGAGGCTCCTGGTGCCCGGCGGGCCCCTGCACGCTGGCGGAGGGAAGGGCAGCGAGGGGTTGCTGTGTGCCTCCCCAGGCCCGGCTGCCTCTCAGTAGGGGATGAAATACGGATCTGTGTGCCTGTACATGTGTGGCTTGTAGAAAGGCGTCGGTAGAAATACTGCTTCTGAGCAGAATCTTCATGACAGTCCAGTTTTCAGTGGAGTTGTGTGCATGTTTTCACTGTCAGTGTTGCTTAGCAGTACCTAAAATTGCAACAACCTAAGTTCTATTAAGGGAAAATCTCTTCTCTTGGAAGTTCTTCTTTTGTATTTTAAGAGGATTTTCATAAAATACTGAAATGCTGTGTGGTGATTAGAATGCAAATGAGAGTTTTTGTTACACGGTAGACAGTAATTCGTCTGTTTTGTCGGTATGTTTTAAGTACCAGCAGCTCGCAATTAGGTTTACAGTTTATAATATGCAATTACTTCATTTTGCAGTTTTCCTTAAAATTAGCAGCTGTCACTGCAGTACCTTACTTCACACTTCTTTGGATGCAAGGCATTTTGCTCCACCATATATTGCTGATGTGGCCCTTAGTAAAACTTGAAGTCATTCGAGCACCACAAATCAATACTCTCCAAACTGCTTCAGTCTGGAATTTGCCCAATTTTATTGGGATTTGAATGGTGCAAAGTACCCCAAATGAGATTCAGGCAGACTTTTATATTGTTTTTATCTGAGTGTTTCATGATTGTGAAATATCTTCTTTTTAGTCACAGTAGCCAACATGTCTTAATGCTGATACCCTGTCTGAACAAAACACAAAACTGTTAATACGTTGAGGGGCTAGGGTTTACTGTTGGCATGTCTTTCTAAAGACATGGAAAAAAGACACCCGTGCAAAAAAAGCCTTGTAAGCTGATGCTGAAGGGAAGTAACTTCTGATGGTGGCGAGATGCATACTCGATGCTAGTGGTTTGGGTTTTTGTTCTGTTTTGTTTTGCAAGTGGAATACTGAACTAACCATGGCAGAATGGACTGTAGCAATGAGCTTGCTTTGTCTAGTGCTTTGTGATAGTTTTCATTTTGCACTGATGTTTCTACAGGTTTAAGAAAACCTCTGCTTCTAAGGATGCGTGAATGATTTTGTTCAGTGATTTCTTTATTTTCTGTTGGAGTGAAATACTGGGAGCTATCACAAGATTTATATTGTGTAGAATCAATTAAATAAGCTAATTAATGAAAAATATGGTAATTATCTGGATCTTGTGCGTTTTCCTTTTTCTAAAGCTGATTTTAGGAGGAGTATTTGGGATATAAGTCAAATTAGAACCTTATTAACCGAAAGAGTAAACGACATTGGGGGATTTGCTAATACCGTTACCACTCACAGCTCTCTGGTGGTGCTCTCCCTTCTTTCTAGGAAAGGGTAAATGTTTCCTGCACGCATTTATAGTGCCTACTTTGCTGCTGGGGTGGGGTGGGGTGGTGTGGTGGTTGTTTTCCAGGTTCTGGAGTAACACTCATTATGTAACTGACCTGCCATTGCTGTCTTGGTGGCTTCTTATTGCCTCTTGAGAAGCCATAAGCACAGGAGGAGGAAGTCAGCACTTCATCAGCTCATGTGTGGAGGTTTAGCTTCCATGACAGTTGGGCCTAGACACTTAAGCTGTAGTTTCCATGACCGACTTGTGCAGATCTCAGGCTGTGCTGCTTCTAAAGGGGTAGCCTTTCCTTCCATGTCTCGGGTCGTGTCATTCCTTCCTCCGCTCTCGTGCTGGTGCTTACACCGCTGTAGAGTTAGCTGTGTTGGAAAACTGATTTAACTGAAAAGTTACTTCATAAAAAATGAAATTTAAAGATGGTAAGTTGATGTGACTGACGCGAAACCCCATGAGTGCTAGTGCTGACACAGGAAGGGAATAGGAATAGGCAGGTAAAGACTTCTTTACTGTTCCTGTACGTAAGCTGCTTTGACTTTGAGCTGCTTCAGTTCTCTGAACTGGCACAAAGAAAGCCACCGCTCCAGCCAAAAAAGTGAGAAAGGGGCAGGGTTGTCAGGCACAAAAAGGAGAGTGAACCACAACCACTCCTTTTAATTCACTGAGCCCTTTGGTTGTTTCAGGTGTTGTCGAGCTCTTACAGTTTTACCCTGAAATTGATTCCCACAGGAATTGTCTTTATATAGAGAGAAGAAAGATAGTGATATTTAATATCGTAGTATCTTATCAAGATCAATAGGTGCTTTTGGAATGAGGGGTTTATTTCACAGATAGCCAAAGGGCCTTTAAACATAACAGTGAAGTTTGCCTAAGTGTTAAATTTGGCGTAGATGCTGTCAAAGGAAATATGGGCAGCGGAGAACCTGTAAATCTCTAAAATGGGGAGGATAAGTGGGAAGGCCAGAAGTAGACGAAATACGGAGATGTAAGAGTTGCCTATTTGCTGAAGACCAACTTGAAGTGGCATAAAGTAGAGTAGGCATATATGATGATTTGAAGTCACAGTGCTTCACAGCTAAAGGTGTAGAAAGAAAAATACATATTAGAAGAGATTGAGACGTGAATTTTTTTTTTCCCCAAACAACTAAGATTGATCAAAACACCATGAAGTTAAATGACATCTTTAGCCAAACAATACAGAACCTTGGGTGAAATAGTTAATATTTTTCTGATACTAATGTTAAGGTATAGTTCTAGACTTGCTGCTCATCGTGGTTCTGCTTAGTAGGTGCTAACAAAACACAAATCATCTGTTCTGCCACACCCGGGATTATGAATTGACTGACCTTCTGGCGAAAGTAATTTATTTAACAGACTCCATTTTGCACGACTAGCTATTTGTTTTCAAAATACTAGGAGTGATCTAACGAATTAAACTGTGAAGTCATTATTATGTGCATAGTAAATAGTTTAAAATTGTAATGCTTTGGAAGGTTCCATCAGATTCTACTTTTAAAATTCTGAAAAATAAGATTGTGCCTTTGTAACCTATTAGAATTCTTTGAGTAGATATGTGAAAACAAATCTCCTATAGGAGGTTACAAAAGTGCCTTGAGAATTTGTGGTGTGAAGGGCAATAACCTGTAGTAGATCAGAAACTGACAAAGAGTAAAATCACTTATGCGTAATTATTCACTTTTGTCATGGTAGGAAAGAGTTGGCATAATTGTACCAGAAACCTTTAATATTAGGATTGATTTTGAATGTTATGAAAAAGATGACTGAAAAAGTAGGTGGTAAAGGTGAAGGTAGTGCAGTTATATTTTGACCCAGTAAGCTTCAGAGGTTAACTAAAAGCATGATAGAGCAGTCTGCAGTGATTACTTGGGCACCTTGCTATGGACTTGTGATAAAACAAAGTACACTGATTTAGAAAGGATATTTATTTTCCCCCTTGTTGGAAAAGAAAAAAAATATCTACTTTATAAGGAATATAAACAAAAATAGTTTGTTTAGGTATCTTCTATAATAAAAACAAAACCAAACCATAGCAACCATCATTTGGTGATGAGCAACAGATAAGAAGGGTTAGGAATATGGATAAACTCATGAGGAATTTGTAAAGTATGACAGTTGCTTTGCAGAGGGGTCATGATAAAAGGTTTAGAAACAGGGATTCGTATTTTTTTAGCCCCAAAGCAATTGTCTGTTCACTGATACTAGAATCCTGGCAAATGACAAACTGCTTAAAAAAACCCAAAATGACAGCAAAACAAACCCAAGATTTTTCAAATAGCATGCAATTAGGAATTTTTCAGGTAGGGCCAGATTACTACTACTGCAAATTGGATCACATCTACTATATAGTTATTTTAATGTTCTCTTGTTGCTCAGTCTTCCTCTGCTGCCATTTTTGTAGCATGAGGTGCAAGAAAATGGGGAGAAACTGTCAGTGAGTTTCAGTGTCTGCGGGCAGCAGTATGTCACAGCAGTGCATATTCTCCTTCTTTCCTTGACAGGACTTAAGATAAATCTGAGGTCATCCTGTAATTTGTAACTTGAGGTAGTTTTCTGACACACGACAAATGGTGGAGAATTCAGCAATCGCATGATGATGATGAGAGGTCCATTTCTTAAACACTCAAACTTTTGGCAATGTGGTATGTAATTCTTGTATCTAAGCTTACTCTGGAGCATCTCAATTTTGAATTCAAGTTTTTTGGCCTCTTCTTTCATTCTAAGCTGTTAGTGCTTACGCATGTTTCCCAAAGACTAAGAAGATAATATGTACAGCTGTCTTTTAATAATCAATGGGGAGTGTCTGTAGCATACCAATAGGTAATTCAAGAGTGCTGAATTACGACTTACTTGCCTTTCATCCCTCAGAGTAGGACAAAAAAGTACGTGGTGCTTGTGTTCTTAAAATTTTAACCTTTTCGTGGCTTGAAAAGCAACTAGAGCCTCAAGGCTGAGTTGTTTTTTAAGAATCTAATATTTAGGTAATTCTCCATTTTCATGGATCTACTAACTTTCCTACATGGTAGGAGTTAGTCTGTAAAACTGAATCTTTAATGGAGAAAAGTAGAAGTGTATTAAGATGCCATTGTTTCTATAGTTTATTTCCTGAATTCACAACTAAGAACCCTGGGAGATGTTCCATTACGGAGAACCTCTTCTAGAGAAAGCTAATAAATCAAAAAGAAAACTCTGAGCGAGACATAGGTTGTCTTTTCATAAACTGAGGTCTGTTAGAACAAGGCAAATATATCTTAATATGAATAGGCACCTATTCCTTTTAAACCCTGGTGCTTATTCTGGAAGTTAGTGCTAATAAAAAAGGTCTAATGAATAATGTACTTATTTATCTTCAGAAATATTATGAATAAATGGAACAAAGTAACAAATATTTCTAGTAAATGTAGGTGTTTACAGTTGGAGACAAAAAGTACATTCAGCAGTATAAAAATGACACATTACTGGATGTCCTCAAATCTGAAACTGTCTGACTACTTTCTTTTTCCAGTCTTTTCTCTTTGATAAAAGAATAATACACTGTACCTGCTCCCTGTATTTTAATAATCGAGAATAAAAACCTAATTATTCTGAGGAATCTGAAAGGATTAATATCTGATTATAAAAAAACCCAGACCGAACAAACAGCCCTCTCCACAAATCTGCACCCATAACACCACCTTCCCCCACCTGCGAAAATTGTTAAACAGTCTGTTACGGTACTGCTGGTTATTACCGTATCATAATACTGTGTTATTTTACTTACAGCAGTCTTAAAAATAAGTTTAAGCTATTTGCATTGTAACTTGATAAATGTCAGCATGTTGTAGAAATGTCCACAATTGAGCTAAATGGGGACTGAATGAAAAGATTAAAGATCCTTGTAGATCATCTTGTTTGCTGGGAATTATTTTTGCCTTTTTTCTCCTGGTTGCAAGCAGAATTATTCAATATTTCAGGAAGATTCTTATCCCTGGATACGCCCTTGGAATCTTGTTTCCACAGCAACACAAAGCTACTGATAAAACATCCCTTTTAAACTTCAAATCAGTCTTTTATTTAGAGTTGTAATTAGGATGTTTGCCAGTGGCATTGTGTATTTTTATGTGTATGTATGCATATGTTGAGAGCAGCCTGTAAAACAGCCATAAGGTGAATAATCCTAGAAGTGCTGGAAGAATATCCCAGGGTGGGGTAAGCCTTCAGGCAGCGTGGCAGAGGAGTGTGCTGAGGATGGGGGTGCCGACAGAGTAGGCAGTTGTTTTTCAATGGTTATATGAAGAAATAGCCCTCTGTGGGTTGTAACTATTGCCAGGAGCTGGCTCCTTTCCCCTCGGCAGCTGCAGCATGCTCTCACTTGTTCCAGTTCTGCTCTGAAATGAAACATGTGAAGAATAGAAATGGATGGAAGAACATGCAGCAGCCATTGTGGGTAGAAGGAGCTAAGCTTTGGCACTTGTCTCAATCTGTCTGGTGAAAAGCTTTCCTTCCCTGAGAAGGAGTTAGTGGGAGAGGGGCTACATGTCAGAGGTTCATTTGAGCAATTAGTGTGCTGCTCTCCGTAGGCTGCTCAGGTACTGCTGTGCACTTTCTGGTTATTGCATTTGGAAGCAGCCCCACCCTGGACTTCTTTTTAAAAAGGAAGTTAGTACTGGAGCAGTAGAAGGATAAAATACTGGCTTTAGAAGTTGTGTGGCACAGCTTCTTGGGTTATAAATGCTTGTTTGTTTATTTTGTACAGCTGTGTAAGATGTTTTACTTAGTCAAAACTTTGTTGTATATTTACAAGATACTTAATATTAGGAATGATAAACTCTGCTGCTAGGGCTTGTATTGATTTTCCATGTGGTGTCTTAAAAGTATCTATATAATGGTGCTATTGCAGGTTGTCACAGGACAGTAACCACAGCTTGAAACAGGAATAATGTTGTATATACTAGAGTTGGGCAGTTGCAAAATCTATATTTAAATTTGCCACATTACAGGTAAATAGCACTCACAGCTGAATGGTTACATCAGCTTGTGAAGCTGCACGTCATTGGGGTGCAAGGAAATCCTTCCTTCTGAATATTTAAAATGTCACTAACTAGATTAATCATAATGTGAATAACACACAGACTGTTAAAGGGAAGGTTCTATATGCAGTGATTGGTACATGTGGCTAATGATTAGAAACTAAAAGCTATAAATTAGTGCTCTAAAAGTTGTTAGTATGTGAACTGTTGTTCCCACTTTACAGGTTTTTTTAATCTTCTCTGGAAAAGTCTAGATAATAGAAGGTTCTTGCCCTTAGAAGTAGTCACAATAAACTGCTTCAGTGAAAATATAAACAGTTGTTGTAAGATTTAGTAGAAGCTGACAGTCTAGACAGCTAGGTTAGACTGTGCACACTGGCACAGCACTTCCATAATGCAAATAATCTAAATTTAGGATGTGCTGGGTGGTGGATGGGATGTATATGTGAAGCTGTTCCTTTTTGGACTGTAGGGGGAGCACAAGTGATTATTAGTCATAAAATTAGATCTCTAATTCTAGCTAAGGCTAAGCAAGGTGAATCCTGTGTTAAGTGATAAGCTGTTATATTAACTGCAGTGAGTTAATACATCGAGAGTTTGGATTTGCACTTTTTATAGTTGTTTCATTTGTGAACGCTCCAAATGGACACTGTGTATGAGCAGCATATTTCTTCAGCAGAGTTGTGCAGAGTAGTGGGTGCATCTGGTGTTGATGGTAGATGGTGGTTGGATGGAGATTGTTAGTTTATGGTGTTTCCTAGGTAGTGAAATAGATACTGCTATATGGTTTCGTAGGCCAAATAGGTGTCTGATTGTAGCATATGTGCATGAGAGAATACATGACTCTTCAGTTCTACTGAAGTTCAGTCCAATATGTAGTTTTTACAGTTTTCTGTAGCGCATGTCAAATTGAAAAAGCACTGTTTTTAAAGGATCACAGAGTTTACTCAAAGCTATATTTAATTTGAGGACTGTGACTGAGTATGTGAAATGATGTTAACTTTATAATACAGGTTCTCTGTGTACCTGTATTATGCATGATATTTAAAATACCGTGCATAAGCAAGTGTACCTAACTACTTGTATGATTAGCTTCTTGCTCATAGGAATTGAGATAATCTTTCATATGTTTAATCAAGTTACAGAAAAGCTCATGTTCAGAAAGTGTGACAACAGAAATAAATCCGGTGTCTCTTTTAGTGTTCAACTAGGTAGTGTTTTGGTTTTGCTCTCCTTAGCTGAGGCTTTGCAGTGGTAACAGCAATGCATGCTTAGCTACATTAGCGTGGTGAGATCTTCTGATACAAACAAGAAAAATGGCTGTATGCAGAATGTACACCGGAGAGGAAAATTATTACATCTTTACTGCAAATAGCCAGCTTTTTTCCACACGGAATCATGTGTTCTATATTTGAACCATCTGAAAGCAAAATAACCCATCCTTTTTTAAATAACTGCATAAACCTTTTGCTAAGAAAATGCTTCAAGAACTACAAGTGAAACAGCTACAAGAGAGGGAATCTTGGTGTATTTAATTGATGGATTCAAATTGATTGAATCTGTACAAGGAAAGATGCATATTCTTCATCAATAACCAACCTTTGCTTGAGAAGCAATAGCTTAGAGATTTATCAAATATTGTAAGAGATTAGGAACTTTTATTTAAGCAGCATCACTTGGTAAATACTGCCTTTTTCTGCTCTGCGTAGCTGCTGCTGTCCAGTACTTTGAAAGGAAGTAAGATTCTGCATTGTTGGAGAAAAAAATATGCTTAAGTCAACACAAAGAAGGAGGTAGGAGGTTTGTTTGTAATGATAAAATGGTCCATAGGACTCTTTCATTTCTTTCCCTAATACAGGTTGTTCATACTTCAGAATTAGTTCTAGTTTTGTTTTCTGCTTGTGACTTACCTTACTGGTATATTGTACACATCGCAGGTGATTAACTGATTAACTAAGAAAATTACTGTAGATGAAGTGCTCTTGAAGGCTATGCCAAGTTCCACTTATGGCACTTTGTTATTATCTATTTTGGGACCTAGGAACTGCTAATGTGTTATCTATACATATGTAATAGCAACAGTTGTAATGAATACTTGCTTAGCATGTGGAATTTCAAAGCACCCTGTGGAGCATTTGAGTTCAGTGTTTCTAGAGGCAAATAAATTGTGCAGTCTGTCTGTGGTTACAGATGCAGACAGGTCAAAGTGATTCTGCGGAAAAATTATGCAAAAAGGATGTTGCTACATATGCATGAGCTGTATGAAGATCTTACTGGTGGCACAAATTCTATGTCACTTTTAATAATGAAAGTGAAAAATGTTAAACACTTTTGCATACAGTAGTAACAGTACTGTCTCAAAACCACCTTATTGCACCATAAATCTGCTTAGTGGTAGAAGCACCTTGATGTGGCCAGGCATTTGAATTTCTTTTGGGTCTCCTTTTCTAATTGGATTTTCATATTTCATTCTGCTTTACCTGATCACCAAATACCCATACATCTCAGCACACTAAGGCCAATTAAGAGAGTTTCAAAGAAGATTTTGGGACTTGATTATAGAAAATCGGTGGAATGTAGAGCCTGTTTGGCTAGTATGTTTATATTTTTATATTAAATAGTTAAGGCTGACAGAAATGTTTAAATGTAGGCTTGATTATTTTTTAATTTCTAAACAATGCAGTAGTGAGCAAAAAGAAATTTGAAAGGAACAAGAATAATATACACACATTTGAATTCTAATTAATTAATTGCCATATACTTTTAATACGAAGAGAAATTATTATAATGAGATGCTTTGTTATTCATGTAAGCAAGACCATAGAAAACATCCTAAAATTTGTAAGTATTCATAACATTTTACTAACTAATAACCTGCATCCAAATTTTAGAAAATTATGTATGTTTTACTGAGCCTTTTTATTAGGCTTGGGCTATGATATTCTTCATAAAGGTATAGGCATTTTGAATAGAAATGCTGAGACTGCTTTACTGGTATGGCTAAGAATGCTGTTCTGAGCTTCTGAAATGACAGTACTGTAAATGTAGCAGCCAGGGTGTTCGTTAATATGGGTCACAATCACCATGTTACCTCGTTGTACTGCTGCTTGCTCTCACTTCATGTGTGTGGTTGGATACATTCTTTTTCTTCTCAAACTCTTATCTTTTGGAATTGAACTTGGAAAGGTGTTTTCACAAATCCTCCATTCCTTTTTTTCTTTCCTGTGTGTTCTTCATGGCGGTGCTGACAGTGTAGCTTGATGGAGGAGTAAAAGTTGTGACAGTTGGAATTACTTGCAGGAGTTAGACATAGGATGTGGAATTCTGCTGCTTGAAAGGTGATTTCTGAAGGCTTTCTGTGCCCCAAAATGAACGGGTTAACTCAAGATGAACTTTTTCTCAAACTTCTTGATTACAGCATATCGCAAAAGACTTAAACGTGTTTGTTCCACAGGCTAATAAAGATGATGAATACTTCTTTCTTTGTTCAGGTACCCAAGAATCAGCATACCCTTAAGTCAGCTGGGAAAGCTAGTGGCCTCTAGATACCCAAATTGGCTGGTGACAGAGCAACAGTATTTTGTCTGTGCATCAAATGAAAAGATAGGTGCCGCTGTCGCCTCTCCATTTGATAAAAATAAATGTAAAACAAATGCACCTCCCCTATAGTCAGTTGAATTCGCATTCTTGCTTTCTTAATTGAATGAATTTAATATTCCTTATAACTAATGTTATTGATTCTCTTCTAGTTCTGCCTATGATAACGTCAACAAAGTTCGAGTTGCTATAAAGAAAATCAGTCCTTTTGAGCATCAGACATACTGCCAGAGAACTCTGAGAGAGATTAAGATCCTACTGCGCTTCAGGCATGAGAATATTATTGGAATAAATGATATTATCAGAGCTCCAACTATTGAACAAATGAAAGATGTGTATCCTTTCGAAGTTTTAGTTACTCTGCATCGTTAGTGATGGTTGCCGCCTTCTCTGTTTTCTTCCTTTTCATCCTCTTCCTTAGTAAATTTTAATAAAAGTTGGCTTCTATTATTGTAAATTAAAAGGGAAGTTTATAGTATTTGATTGGTTTATAGGTACATAGATTTGATACGTAGGTGAACACTAGTTTTGTTTGTTCTTTTTCAGGAAAAGAAAAAAAATGTTAATTTCTGTCTTCCAAATGAAGAACTCAACATTGTAGGCATGATTTAGTTTAGTCACTTAATCCTAAAACTATATATTTGCGTTTAATAGAGCTGTTGTTAGAACTGATTGCTTTGAGGAGAAAATAAAATGGCCAGGCTCTGCTATACTTGTCTAAAATTTTGTTAAAGAATAGCATGGGTACATCTGTTGGGGGGGGAATTTAAAATAAAGCAAAACACAACCCACAGTTTGCAGTGCTTCCTGCATATGTGAGAAGTCTGAAACTGCACGTGGGCAGGTAAACATGCTTGATTAATACACGCAAATCTGGCCCTTTTGTTATACTAATTGTTTTTTCATGGGAAACTTGGCTTTGTGTAGATATGAATTCATGTGGATATTTAACATATGAAGTAGTCTTAGCTGGGAGGCTCTACGTGAGATACAAGGCCTAATTCAGAATCAACCAGCTTAACTTCCCCAAGTCCGTGTGCATTGGTTCCTGTTGGTTTTGCGGGTCTTTGCAGATATCTGCAGAATAAAAGGCGTAAGTGCATGCAGGCCGAAATTGAATTGAATCTACGTCAAATGTTTTCACTTAATAAATTATCAAGATACTATTTGAGTTCAGTCAGTCTTAGGTGGGGTTCTCAGGTTATATTTTGACTAATATAAGTGCATGCTGCCTGTAAAAAGATGTCCTAGTTGTGTGATCCAATCTGAATACCCAGAGGAGAGGATGGCAACGCCCAACTGGAATGGCAATAGTAGTGTGTTTTCACAAAATCCTATTTCAGTGAAAAGTGATCATGGAACTACACCCCAAGGGTTTTGCAGCCAAACTGAATTAAGGGAGAAGAAAATTTTACTTAACCCATTCTTGTCAAAGCAGAAAAAATGCCCTTTATGTTCATTCCAATCTCAGAAAAAAAAGTAATCATCTGACTGAAAATATTAGTATTTAATTTTAGTGAGCAAAGGACTGTTGTGTTCAATGTAGTGTAATAAATATATAGTAAAGGAGAACAACAGCTGAGTTTTTGAAATGGAGAAGTGGCAGAGAAGACTGGTCAGAAATGATCAGATCTTCTACCTTCATGCTTTTATGCAACCAGAAGCAAGCACCTCAGAAGCTTATTAAACTAAAACCTAGCCTTTATTTCTTGGCAAGCAGGATAGGAATCTGATCATATCAAGTTTCCAATAAAAATCAGGCTCTAATATAAAGGAATAGAGGTTTATGATGATTAATTTGAGAGGGCCACATGCTGGTGCCTCTTAATTCTGTAAAGGGCTGCATCATGTAACAGGATTCATTTGATTGCAAACTTGTAAAGCAAGAAGCAACTACATAGTTTCATAATTGTCATGAAACAGACAAGAAAAATTGTTATAGAAGTTTCATTGGATACTGTATGTTGATATCTAATACGACACCACGTTTGTTTTGCTGCCTTACATCTGATGCCTTACAGATACATTGTGCAAGATCTTATGGAGACAGATCTTTACAAGCTGTTAAAGACTCAACACCTCAGCAACGACCACATTTGTTATTTCCTTTACCAGATTCTGAGAGGGTTAAAATATATCCATTCAGCCAATGTGCTTCATCGTGACCTCAAACCTTCGAATTTGCTGCTTAACACCACTTGTGATCTAAAGGTTAGTTGAAATTTCTTACAAATTTTGCTTCCGTGGTCTTCATAAACTACCTGCTATAACCATGAATGTGGTTTTGTTACTGAGGGTTAATGTGATTTTTATCCTGGAAAGACTGCCAGATCATTATTGGTTTTGATAAAATAATTAAGATTTGAGTGGCTAAGAACTCACTGTTACACTATTTTAATGAGTGCATCACTGTTTTCATCCGGAGGCTGACTTTGAAACAGCCTCTTTGAATCATAGAACGTTTTGGGTTGGAAGGGATCTTAAAGATAGATCATCTTGTTCCAGCCCCCCTGCCATGGGCAGGGACACCTTCGACTAGACCAGGTTGCTCACAGCCCCATCCAACCTGGCCTTGGACACTTCCAGGGAGGGGGCATCCACAATCTCTCTGGGCAACCTGTGCCAGTGCCTCACCACCCCCGCAGTAAAGAATTTCTTCCTAAAATCTCATGTAAATCTACCCTCTTTCAGTTTAAAGCCATTACCCCTTGTCCTGTCACGACATGGCCTTGTACAAGCCCCTCTCCAACTTTCTCGTAGGCCCTCTTTAGGTACTGGAAGGCTGCTATAACGTCTCCCCGGAGCCTTCTCTTCTCCAGGCTGAGCAACTCCAACTCTCTCAGCCTGTCTTCATGGCGGGGAGGTGCTCCAGCCCCCTGATCATCTTCATGGCCCTCATCTGTACCTACCTCAACAGGTCCGTGTCTTATGCTGGGGGTCCCAGAGCTGAACGCAGTACTCAAAGCTAGTAGAAGTCAAAGCTAGGTGAAAATACTTACTTGAAGCAGAATTGTGTTTACCTAGAAAGTAAACTCAAAACTGTGTATATTTCAAGTCTTGGTTTCTCTGTTTAAACTGTTAATTGTTCATTGTTGGAAAAGGACTTCATACTAGTGGGCAACTAAAATGGCATGTGAAATTCGGTGCTGATTAAATGCACAGCAATTACTTGAGAGAGAGCATTGCTAATTTACATTTCCAGTGATGGGCTCTCTACTAGTTAATACTACAGAAGGATGATCTTAGAGCTGTTAACATTCTTGGAAAATGTCAGCTCAGTGCTTAGTGGCATTCAGTAAAGCAAACCAAGTGTGAAGAATTAGAACAGAAATGGAGAATAAAACAGAAAACATGCCATTCTATAACTCTGTTGGTTTTGAGTCTTCAGTTCTGTGTGATCATAGTTGTCACACTTCTCCCTATGATATCCTTTTAAAATGAGGACACCAGGACTTCAAAGTACTTCTCTCCATATAGGAAGAACTATTTAGCCTAGGTCTCGCCTACTGGAGGATACTGCTTGAGAAAAAGAAGGAATACAGTAGAATTTGATAAAACTGTTAGTGGCATGGGGAGGGTGAATACAGAACCATTGTTCACTGTCTTTACCTATTCAAAAGTCGGGGGGGGGGGGGGGATGAAAGGAGCAGGTGGCATGGACGTAGTAGTTAACTTGCAGCATTGTTAAGCTGTGGAATTTGGTACCACAGAGCAGTGTAGATAGTACACATAATGTCACTTAAAACACCAAGCAAGTTAGTAGAAGAAAAAGCTACTGAATGCTGCCTCTGGTTTAGAGTCCCACGGTGGCAAATCCATGGAAGGTGAGGGAGACTAGTAGGGAAGCATTGGAGTATGTTCCCTTTTACACTTTACATTATGTATTTGCTGTTGGCCACTGATGGAGCAAGATTACAGAGCTTACATTACTTTGATCTGATGTGGTACAACTGTGTTTGTTGCATACTGTGTTGCACCTAATTACACTGTTTTTTGTAGTAGCTCTAGCTTTCTCATTTAAAAAAAAAACCAAGCAAAACAAAAATACCCTCTTCAAAATGTAAACCAGTTGCTGGCTATACAAGTTTGTCACAATTCCAAGAAAAGTCCTTGCTGTTCATATGCTGCTTCATTCTAAATACTGGTTACACGATCAGTTTGTTTTACATTCCCACTGCTACTTGTCAGCTTTTCCTAATGCATGGTACTGCTGGACTGGTCACCTCTGACTCTTGCTGTGGGATTTCAGCAGCTGTTATTACATCAGATCCCTTCAAGGCATTAACCCCTTCATGAAAGAAATGGAGTAAAATCTATGACAGCTGTGCGATAGAAGCAGGAAAGAACAGTTAGAGTGTAGCTCTGTTACATGCAATTAAAGGCAGTAAAATAATAAAAGGCAATGTTTTAAAACAAGATGGTCGTGAAAAAGAAGGTAAGCTCACTGTATGCAAAATAATACAATATGACTTTAGTGAGTACTGTTACAATTTCTTTATAAGATTTTAAAAACAGCATGCCACTGCAATATGTGCTTCCTAGTGCAGAATATGGTAGTCTGTATGACAGAGAAAATGCTTTTTCATAACCTAAAGGGAACTCTGGTGTTGTATTAATAGCACACCTAAAGTTTAAACAACAGAATTGAAGAGAAAACTATTACATGTTAGGCCTTGTCTGATGAATGCTGAACTTGTGCTAACTTGTTTCTTTTACTTTCAGAACGGCCATTCTGCAAGTCTGTGTGTCAGCTATGTGCATGTGCATGCTTACAAAGTTGTTTATTTTACATAAACTCAAAACACAGCATACTGTAAAAATGAACAGCTTAGTCACACTTTTGGAATTAGAAAAATAGAAAGTTTGTTCATCTTCAGCGGTAATGCTGTTAGCTTCTTTATTTAATGTGTTATGAGAGCAAGCTGTTGATCTCTTCTGGAGCTCAAAGTCCTACAGGTTGTAACAAGAGCTCCTTCTTTCTTTTCCCTTAAACATGATCTTGACCTCTGGATCACAGATTCCATTTCCAGGAAAGGAATGTATGAGTCTCTATTGACACAATTTGTCTGTGAACCCTATAGCTTGTCCTAAGCAGCTGAAAGGCTCAGGGAAGAATTGTAGAACTTAAAGTTGTTTCTGTTTCCTTAGGCTGTGCTACAGACTTAAATGAGACCTTAAATACAACTTATCGCATAGTGAATGAAAGTTTGTGAAAGTACATCATTTGACTTAACTACTGTCTCTGTTTACATATTTTCAGTGAAAGATTAGATTTGAGAGTTCATGAAAATGACTACCTTGGAATCTCTTTCCAGCAAGAGTCCTGGGTAATAAAGATACTGTTCTTTTGCAGCCTGGCATCTTTCCCATGAATGAGATTAATGTATACTGACATGCTACAGGCTGGAATATACTCTAAAATAGTATCTAACATTTTTAGAAATATTTTCACGTTTCATGATTATCTGCATCCAACAATTTGACCTGTTTTGCAGTTATGTAAATAAAATAAGTTACATAAAAACTCTCATGACCATATAATTATCCTAGGCCAGTGGCATTAATATTTCAGAAAATGAGGTCAAAGTTATTTTAAACAGATTCTCAACTAGTATGTTGCAGTGTCTTCAGTGTACCAGTTTACTCTAGCTGAGGATCTACTCCTTTGACTTGGTTACAACATTAACACACTATAGCAATATTATTTATAAGTTGTGCTTTTCTATCCACATAGTGAATACTGCCAGTATTAAACATCTAAGAATTGTTAGACACTTTGAAAGGCTTGGAAGGAAGGCAATGAGAGGGGGTTTTGTTGAGGAAGACTGCAAGTTATTGTTTGTTTCAGGATTTTACCAATTACTCTAGAGATGCAACTGTTTCACCTATGATCATTAACAACTAAAATTAATGGAAGCCTCTCCTTTTCCTTTTATATAAATATATATATACACACAGACTACTCAACAATACAACTTCAGATCTTTCAGTATATTGGTAGCACTGTTGGGTGTCATTTCATTTGCTTAGTAAATGGTCATATGTATGTGATCCTCATAAATCTTCCCATCTGCTTGATAGCTTCATCCGATTTTAAGCCATCTCTGTTTTTTTTTAAAAAAAAAAAAGCATACCTGATACTGATTACAAGAACATTGTTTTCAAGAAATGGAAGCTAAATATGTAAATAGGATGCTGGCGTTTTTAAAATTTATTTAGTGGGGAAGTTATTCCTTCTCTCTTAGTAGCATCTGTTCTGTCTCTCCAAGGCATGAAGCACTGACTGACATACCAGGATCTTTCACTATGCAGGTTTTTTATTCTCTGCTATGACTTAGTCAAAATGCCAGGAATATTTTGCCTGTTATTATGTTGCTCTCTCAGATTCTTTCTTTTGTTTTAGTTCCGATTGAGGAACCTACCTTCTTCTGGTGCTTTGGCTTTACCAATTATTATTTCAACAGGCATAGTGGACTCGCGATTCCCAACCCCCAAATAGGGTAGCTGCTTTGTAAATGCGTTCTGTTGCCACATGGCAAGAACTGCCTGCCCTCACTGGGGTACAGTCAGTCTTCTGTGCTTAGTCCCTTGCACCCAGGACTTCAGGCAGAATGCTGGCCTCTCCAGCTTCTCTTTTATCCTGCCCTGCTAATGCTCCTGGTCAGCTCTGCAGCTGGTGAAAACACTGCTAACAGCCATAAGCCCCTTTCTTGCAGCTTCAACCTTGATGCCTTTCTCACTAATGGTGTTTCTTCTTTTCTGCTTATCCTGTTTCTGCTCCAGTCAGCAGGGGCTTTTTGTCATTTTAATGAGCTCTCTTTGTCATTAATTAATCTTACTTTCCGTTCCATTTTTCTACATGAGTTGAGAGATTCACAGACACCGTCTGTAATTCAGTTTGTTTTCCTCACTATGGACCAGAGAATGCCTGTCTTCTTTTGTCTTAATAGTAACAGATCCTAGTGCTTTGCTTATGTGTAATACTATAATTCTGCACAAGTCTCCTTGCCTATAGTCTTATGTAGCTTTTTTTCCAAGGTTAGGAGGAAGAGATTGCAACAGTTTTGTCTGTCTGCATAATTATTTTCTGAAGTCCCTAAAACTGTCCTCTACAGTTTCTTTGCTTCTGTCTTTACTGGAAACTCTTCTGATTATTTGTACTGATTCTTTTTATGTAAGCTGCTAATTGCACACAAGGCAGCTGCTCTGTTCCTGTAGCCTGAGAGAACCTTGACATGCTTAAAAGGGTTCTTCCTAGTTTTGTTTTCTAAGGATTCAGGGTTTTGGTGTTTTTTTTTTTTTTTTTTAATATGTAGCTAAAGTCAGAGGAGTCATCCCATGCAAGCCTGGCTTATGAATTTCATCATTGTGTTTTCTTCAGTCCCTCTGTTTAACAGTCAGCTGTTCAATCATGTCTTTCAGATGTAGCTTTTAGTCAGCTGAATCACTTCTTCCTTAACTGATCTATCAATTGTTTGATGGGCTGCCCCTCCAGAGTAAAGGAGTAGGTTGTCAGGGTACAGTGAGGTTTCTGCAGTTTTGGTGGGATTATCCATCACAGTATTTGACTACAACATATTACTTCACTTTATTAATATAATCTGTGTACACAGTTAACTGTCAGAGTAAACTATTCTAAAATGTATGCATTAGAGGAACCTCCCAACTGTTTGCCACTCCTATATCTGATGCCTTGTTTTTCTGAGAGTACCTATTCTTTCATGCAAATACACTTTGTGTGGAAATTGGTCATTATCATAAATTGGTGTTGTTTGGTGGTAGGAAAAGCAGATGAGTATGTCTAATGCGCCACTCGAACAAGCTTGCCATTTACCTTTTGGAAGGTAAGAAAGGAACAGCTGCTGTACTCTAGAACAGTCTGTCTTCACGTTTTCAGTTTTGTTAATTTCTGTCTGGAGAGAGGATGCTAAATAGCTCTGAAAGCCATGGAGCTTCCTTACCAGAGTATCGATAAAACCACTTTTTCCTTTTTGCTGAACTTGCTAGTCTAGATCAGAGTTTATTTTTCTTTTCATGGTTAGATAAAGCTATTTTCCTGATACAGGGTTGAGAAATATTTTCCTGTGGTTTTTTTTAAGCTCGTGCTTCCTTCAGCAACCTAAGGTCTCTCCAGTCTACCATTATCTCATGATTGGATAGGATGTTTATCATGCAGAGATGCAGTTCTGATGCTAGCTTTTGTAAAAAGGGTTATTGAACTTCGCTACAAAGGTGTTGGTCAGTGATTTTGTATTCTGGAAATCTTAATCTCTTTCTTTTTTTGTTTTCTGGTAATTTCTAATAATGGGTTGGTGCAGTATATCTTGCCACCTCTCTGGCAGAGAAGGTCTTAAGTAAGCCCATAGTGGAACATGAATTGTGCACCAGGAATATCTTTTTTTTTCCCAAACCATTTATTCTTCCTGGCCCCTGCATGGCCTAATTTGGATACTCTTTGTACTTAATCCAGAACATTTTTCTTAACCTTTGTGCTATAATTTGTTTCTAAAAACACAGGTTGCCATCACTGTATCTGTAGGTATTACATCATGGGTTGGGGAAAGGTGAATTAGTAATGTTGTAGTATTGGAAGCTGTATGTCTAATATGCCTGCCTTTTTTTTTTTTTTCTTTCTTTTTCTTTCTTTTAATTTTTTTAAAACCAGATTTGTGACTTTGGACTGGCTCGTGTTGCAGATCCAGATCATGATCACACAGGATTCTTGACAGAATACGTGGCCACACGTTGGTACAGGGCTCCTGAAATCATGCTGAATTCTAAGGTAAGAACCATAGTGCGCTGCTATGGTGCTTCTGTTACTGGTTATTCACTTGAGAGTACGAGTTCTGCCTCCCTGCCCCTCCCTGTGTTTTTAGGATCAGAACACATGCGTAGTCTTGAGGAAATGTGGTAATGTATTTGCAGTGCAGCTACTGGCTTGCAATAAATTTGTGATTCCAGATACGATTACTGGATACTACAACTGAGTATTCATGTGCATGAGTTCCCGTGTGTCCGCTTCCTTGCCAGTCATGAGGCTTCTTTCCATCAAATGCTCTTCCACAGAGCAGGACAGAAGTGGTAGTAATGAGAGCATTTTACTGCTGCTTTCATCAAGGCTTGCAAATGTTGCCTTAATGTTATCTTGACATCTTAATTTAGGTTTAGAATGTATAATGAGCGTGAAACTGATTCTGAAGGCATGTGATCTTTGTTGTGTGTCAATCTTAATTGCATTCCTATAGTCTTAATGAAATCATCCCTTTGGTTTTTTTATACTTGGAATTATTCTTATGTTCTCCTGTGGCTGTTTCAAGGTATATCCAGTCCCTGTATGGTGTGAGTAATGGGTATCCTTCATAACCTCTGCATTCGTTTCTACAGCCATACATTTGTTAGCAAAATACCTATGTGACACCTGTATCTGTATTTTATATTCCTCAAGGGCTTGGTTGTTTCTGTAGGATTACAGCTTCATTAGTTGTTGGGTTTGATTTGTTGTGGCAATAGTGTGTCTAATGCGCTTTTAGAAAATAGTCATCTGACCAATCGAGGAGGTTTTTTCCCAGCTTCTTGTATTTTGAACTCACGTTGAGGCCATAAACATAGGGCAACTTAACCTTACTTGTGGATAGCCACATACATTCATCAGCAGCTTCTACAAGAAAATATTTTGTGTGTTTCTTAAGAGGTGGTCAACTTACAATTTTCCCGGCGTATAGCCTGATTCCTTTTAGAATTACAGTGCCTTGAAAACAAACGGTCAAATGGTCACGTCCTGAGAAGCCAAGCTGAGGTGGCTGTGGATTCAGCAGTGACCAGCTTTTGTTGGAAGCTCCCTGCTAATGGGAAGGGGAGTAGTGGGCAGCGGGCTATGGGAGAGTAAGGCAGGAGAGCTTACGGGGCCAGGGGCTCTTGAGGTAAACTCCCCCCTGTGCTACCCAGGCACTAGTGTAACTACTGTGCCTCTGCATAAAAGCCTTTTCTTACGCATAACATGGGTTATCCATATACGTGAAAACACGGCCATTTGTGTCATTCTTCTTATATATATCCCACTTACTGTTGTTGGCCTTCTCACATCATCCTTACTACTTACTTACCTGTTGTGTTTTACAAATCAGCTAACCAACAATCTATTTTGCCCTTTCGCCCCTTTGCTGAAGGCTGCTTACTTGTGTGGTAATTGGATCCTATTAGGATCCTATTAGGAAGAAGGATGGCTTTTTTTCACGTGGGCTTAGCATGCTGTTAGGAGCTATGGAATTAAGAAGAATAGCTTGTTTCCAAAATTTGTTAGTTTAAATTTGCTATAAAATTAGGGAGTCTCAGAAATTTGCAGTTGGTAATATGTTTAGCTAAACTTAGAGAATCCTTTTGGAAAAGCGTATCTTCCATACTTCAGTTCTTGCTACCCCTTTGAAGTAGTGTTTTTGATATATAATTCTTAATTATTTCATTCTGTACAGAAAAACCAAACAGCATGAACAAGCATGACTCATCTAAAAAATTATTTGCGTGCACTTTCACAGTGTACTAAAGTAACATGTCCTAAAGTAATATGTTGCTGCAATTATGCAAAAACTTCTTTGACAAAAATGTATTGTCGCTTTACTTGCAGGGTTACACCAAGTCTATTGACATCTGGTCAGTAGGCTGTATTCTGGCAGAGATGCTTTCCAACAGACCCATCTTTCCAGGAAAACACTACCTTGACCAACTTAACCATATCCTTGGTAAGCTTTATATAAAAGTAGCATTTCCACATCCATCTGTCTCTCTCCACCTTTTCTGCTAGCTAGACTGGTCTTGGTTGCTCATTTCTTTCTCTTGTTGGTCAGTGTATAACGTATGGATCTGATCTGTCAGTGTATCATCTGTTCCCTGTAGTTATTTCTGCAGTGATTTCTGCTACAAATCATTGATTTGGGAGGCAACTAGAGGATACTTACCAATTTATTTACTACATCAGCAGAGGTGTTTTTAAAATAAAAAAATATTTTAAAAAGCTCAAATATACTATTAGGTCCAGGTCTCTTTTTAAAAAAAAATTCTATAGATACACCACTGAATTGCATCTTTTAAACAGACTACTCATCATTAGAAAACTCAAATGCATTTGTTTATTTACAAGAAAAAATAACTTAAACCTTTTTAGTAAAGGTTTGTAAAAAAATTTCTAAGGTATTGTGTACTCTTAAAACATTTAGTCTGAAATCTTCTTCCCAGCAGTTTTAATACTGAGTTTTAGCAAATGCAATATAACCATTGTAATATGCTTTTCACAGAATGCAGTACTGTTTGTATTTTTTTTAGGTATACTTGGATCCCCTTCTCAAGAAGATTTGAATTGTATAATAAATTTAAAGGCCAGAAACTACTTGCTTTCCCTACCACACAAAAACAAGGTACCATGGAACAGGCTGTTCCCAAATGCTGATCCCAAAGGTATTTTATGCTCTATTACATTGTATCAGAAAGTAATGGCAGGATGGGATTTTTAAAACCACCCTAAGAATTTTTCTATATTGGAAACAGAACATGCAGGTCCCTTAAAATGGCAGTATAAATCTCATATAAAATCATAAACCAGCATGAAACTCTTATACTAGCTTATCTTTTTTAAGCAATTTTTAGTAACTCTGAGATTACGTGTTGTGGTGTTTGATCTTTAACTTGCATGTAAAACGTAAATCCTAACTCTTGTTACTGTCCTTGAAGCGTGATCCATTACTCTAGTACTGAACACAGGCATTAGATTTTGAGATAGGCATCAAACAAATCTTGAACTTTGTTTCTAAAATCAGGTATGAGATAGTTGCTTATTGCTACACTCAGTATAGTTTGTGCAGACTGCATGTCAGTTCCGGATCAAACTGGATAATATCAATCGAAGTGTGGGTCTTTAGGCAGTATGAAAGATTAAAATTTAATGAGTTAAAACATTTGGTTATAAGTGGAGCAAAAGTTGTAAAAGCAAGGAATGTAATAATTGTTGCCTTTCTTAACAAGGCTTTAGTAAAGGGTAAATAATGATTTTGTTTTGCTAGATAGCTATTGACTTGCCTTTTAAATTCTACTTCACATGGTTTAAGGGTAGTTGTATTCGCAGTGCTCTTTCGCCTGCTCTGACACAATTCATAAGTCACTTTTTTTTAAACTGATATGATAATTTTAGATAATTCTTAGTGAATATGATCAGGTACTGAACTACCATGTAAAAGCTGATTTCTGCAGATGGAACTGAGTAGAGCTGATTATCCTTATTGAGAGAAACAGCAGTGATTTATTCTGCTTTTATAATAGTACTCATCAATGTGAGAATTTTTACCGTGGGCTTCTGACAGCTCAAATTGTAGCAGTGCTGATACGCTTAGCTGTTAGGGGAACATGCTGTTTGCATGACTCCTGCAACACCTTTTCATCTAGCTCTTCAGAGTAGCTTTGACAGGGCAGTTTTTCAAAAAGCTGTTTGTCAGTCATTTCAGTAAAAAGCATTTTGCACGACATGCTTTAGCACGGTTGTTGAGAAAACTGCATCAGAATATTTAACGTTAATTGCTGTGCAAGTTTGCAGCTTTTTCAAGCTGCCATTGTATGTGGTGGTAAGGTCTGCCTCTTCTGCAATGCTTGGTATGCATCTGATCCTGATGCAAAGCTGCAACTGCTTTGCTGCAGCAAGAAGCCTCTATTTAAGTTCTGTGTCCGAAATGATGTGGTAAGGAGAAGAAATGGAATGGAATTTAGCAAGCTGCAGAGATCTTTGGGCTTCTTGTTACTATAATCATCTGTTTCCTTTTCCTGGAAAAGGAAAATGTGTTACAGTCTAAGTAACTGAACAGTTGCAGTAACTCTGACTTGTAACATTTGTCCAGAATTTCATCAGACCTCACTTGTTGTCTTACTGGATCTTCCAAGTTCTCTCTGGATTCTTTACGAATTGTCTTCAACAGATTTTGCCTGAATCTCATGAAGATGAATATATTTGCATCTTAGCTGAGGAGTATCTTCTGGGCTGCTAGTTATGCTAGAATAGTTCACTGTGATGATCTAGAACTCCTAATGACTTCTGGATGACATTTTCGTCAGTAAACAGCCAAGTTTTCTTTTCAGAATAAGAACATATTCTTGATTACTTATTCATTTCAGAAAAGCTCTATTGTGGTTTGGATTTTTGTGCCAAAAATCCAAAGCATCTATTTGAGTGAAGAAAAAGCCTCTAGTCCATTTCTGCTGGTGTGAAAAACAGATTGTACCATAAGGGTTCTACGCCTTTCTTCCCTCAAGGTTCGTTCTGATGCTGAACAGCCTTTGAAAGGGTGTGCCTCCGGTAGACCAGATCCTGCCAAAGGCAACTGTAACCAGGGAATGCTGATAAGATGGGCAGGCGATACTCTGCCCAAGTTACAGGAAGCCATCTGCTGCTTCTCTTACTGCTACCATAGCTGGGGAGTTCCAGATGTAAATTGAAATTAGTGCAAAACTTAGGGTAGCATGTATTTTCTGTGTAATACCAGTGTTCAAAACAGTTTTGTACTTTGGAGTGTGTATTAAACTCTTGCTCACTTTTTTTTTCCTCTTAGCACTTGATTTGTTGGATAAAATGTTGACCTTTAATCCTCATAAGCGGATTGAAGTGGAGCAAGCTTTAGCCCATCCATATCTGGAGCAGTATTATGATCCAAGTGATGAGGTAAAGACACTGTTAAAATGTACATGTTGATTAAATGACGCAAGAGGTTATTTTCTTCATTAATTTAAGGACAGTGTTTCTGCTGCTCTAATGAAGTTGAAGAATGAGTTGCACCAATTTACCAAAATTTTGTATTTCTTGTTCTACTACAAAATTTTGGAGGCACAACACAATAAATAGATGCTAAGGTGTACTCTCCTGAAAACGGAACTTCTCAGCTCGCTATGGTCTTGTTTCATAATGTCTGAGATAAAGGAGGAGAATAGCTGCGTTTGCCATGAGATCATGCATTTAAACCCTCCCCAGATCTGAACTCACTGTAGTTTAGTACGCAATTCTGATGAGATTTCAGGTTACTTTTAGCGAAGTAGGGGAGGAGGAAATAAGCTAGTTTTTCTTAAGGGAGTTATGTTTATTCCGAGAAATAAAAATGTTTCAGATAATTTTTCTTCAAGTAGATGCTAAGTTATGAGCCTTTAACAACTATTATAACTCGTGGTTTAGATTTGAGTAGCTACTTACTATGGCTCGATTTAAAATTTGGTAAACTAATATATAATGCACACAAAGGACTAAGAGAATGATTTCTTCCTTGAAAACTGCACAGTATTAGATATTTTTGTGAAGCGCATTTTCAGTTTTTTTCCCCATACAAGGACTATGTGAAATTCAACAGAACAGTAATATTAAAAAAAGTAATAATATTTCTTTATATTATTAAGCCTGTAGCTGAAGCACCCTTCAAGTTTGATATGGAGTTGGATGACTTGCCGAAGGAAAAGCTGAAAGAACTGATTTTTGAGGAAACTGCTAGATTCCAGCCAGGATATCGATCTTAAATTGTGTATAGGTAAAGTCACAGCAATACGAAACCACTTGGGCAGGGGCAAGAATTTTGGAACTTTGTTACCACCAGTGAAATGTAGAACTTACCTTTTCTGTTGAGAGGAGAACTACTTGTTAAAGGATAGCTTTATGCTTATTCGTTTGAACTCAGTCCTATTGCTGAAGAAAGAGTTTAGTTTTGCCTACAACATTGAAGTGTCTGCAGGGAGCCCAGGCAGTTGCCCAAGATGTTTACCTAGTTTTTAGGTTACATTTCAGGAAGAAGAATTACATTTAAGTAGTGCTGCTCAGAATAAAAGCTATGGTAACACTTCAAAATGCAGATTTTAAAGGGGCAATGTTTTTCATAAAAAACCAGACTATTTTGTCATATGGCTTCAAATGCTTTTAAAAAACTTCCTTAAATGTAATGTACAGAGGAGAAATCCCTTAAATTTAAAGGGGGGGGGGGGAACTATGTGAAGCTTCAGTGTGATTTAACTTCAGTTTTAAGTATCTCTGAAATAGTGTGAGTAAATAGGAATAAGTATCTAAATATTCATAAATTAGTTATGATTAGGAAGATTAATCTTTTGAAGATTTAAAATTTTAATTTAAAATGTTATGTACTGATATTTACTGTCTCTTTCTTTTCTTTTTTCTTTTTTTTAAATCAATGAACTTAATTGATCTTCAGATACCATGAGGCTTGCAAGTCTCAGTAGTTTCATACAAGAGTGGTCAAATACTGACTTGAATAATTTTTGTAATACTTAAAATCACAAAATTACGGAACGGTTTGGGTTGGAAGAGACCTTTAAAAGCCATCTAGTCCAACCCCCCTGCAATAAGCAGGGACATCTTCAACTGAATCATGTTGCTCAGAGCCCCGTCCAACCTGGCCTTGAATGTTTCCAGGGAGGGGACACCCCCAAACTCTCTGGGCAAACTGTGCCAGTGGTTCACCACCCTCATTGTAAAAAATTTCTTCCTTATATCTGGTCTAGTGAAACTTCTGTGATACTCATAGTTTTAGGTATCAAAGTTTTGTGACTGGAAAAGAAAAACAAACCAAAGAAGACAGCCTAATCTAGGCTGCCTCTTTTACGGTCTTAAAAGTAGTTTCTGTGCTATTCTCCAACAATACTATCAACAGCAGCATTCTGCAATCACCATTTTTTTTGTCGGCAGTTCCAGCAGAAAGGTTAAGTTTTGAGCCAGTAAACTTCCTCACTGCAAGAAATCTGTGAAAGAAAGAAAAAAAAGTGGAGGAAACTTTTGAAAATACAGTTTTTACTTAAATAGGGTAACTTCTGTTGCCACTGGCTTTAGTATTCAAATATATAGAGTTCACAAATGAAGTCATTTTGATCTTTAAAAATACTGTATATTGTTTAAGCTTACTAGCTAACATTTGAAACTATTTTAATAGTTAAAAGTTAAGTAAATCTGGCTCTTATTATTAGCTGGGCATTGCCAGTAGAACTAGACCAGGGACACAGTAACAGGCATGGTGCTTAGTTCCCATCTGTGTTTTCTAGAGCTCATTCTGTACAAGAGGCACTAGCAGTACATGCACACATTCTGGAAGAAAACAACATAAATCTTTAGGAGTAAGATGAAACCTGTTTACTAATAGGCTGTAGTATGAAGGAAGGGAGAGCAAATAGCTAACATTGTGGTAAATCGTAGTTTATGATCTGTCCTGCTTGCCTGTGTGCCCAGACCATGCTTACCTAGGTTGTATTAGGGATTAAAGGATAAAGGGATTAGGGATAAAGATATCAGTGATCTGGTGCTAATGGAAACTTCTGGTTTGCTAAAAAATGCTACTGCAAAGAGTTAATTTGGCTGACACGATACTGAAATTTAAATATCGTACTCGGCTTGATAGTGATTTGCTGGTAATTTGCCTAGTCATTTGTGGTTAGAATTATTAGCTATTCCACATCACAACAGTTTAAACATAAGTAGTTGACATCCTAGTGAAGGCCAGTCCCCCGGAGGTGGTTTAAAATGGACAGTAGCAGTCTCTTCCTGTGCATTTCTGCTCCCCCTACACACCCCTCCCCCCCGTACTTTATTAGCGAGCTCTTCTCAGTTTCTTGAGATTCAAAACTTCCCCCTTGGATGTAGTTTTTGGAATAGAGAAGCAATGTGAAAATAACAGATTCTTCAGATAACCGAATAATGTACTTCATTCATTAGTTATGATTAATCTTCCTAATCTTTTGAAGATTTAACATTTTAATTTGAAACGTAATGTACTGATAGTCACCGTCTCTGGCTTTTTTTCTTTTAACATATATTGGTACTGCTGTCTATGGTAAACACAGTGTACACAAAGCATAGAAATAGGAAAGTAAGCTTGTTTTAAAAGGCCATGTTAAAACTTTCTTCACTGAAATATGTCTCTGCTCTTTTTTGTAGGGCAAGGACTTAAAGGACTGGGCATGCTCAAACGTTGCTGTTCCTCTTCCCAGTTCTTTATCGTTGGTCATGTCTTGTGGCCTCTCTCAGCTTATCCACTAACTCCTTTGAGCCATTCAGGAGGGCAGTTCCTGGTAGTTTTGGCTTTTCATGCTTTCAATGAATCTTTTAAGCCTGAAGAATTGTAATTGACACTCCTATGCGTAATGCCCATTGTTGACCTGTTGCAGTACTGTACTGTAAGTGCACCTACTGCTGGCCGTATTTTAACTGCTTGCTTTCTGGTTTGAAAGATGCAGTGGTTCCTTTCACTCCTGGATCAATATCCAAGAAGATAATTCATTAACCTGTAAGAAGTTTACACCATGAACTATGTTTTTCTGACTTTACTGAAGTCGCTGGCATTTTTTTTAGAAAAGCTACTATTCAGGGCACTTTAAGTCAGTGACATCCCAGATTTTTTTTGCACTTCCTCTTTAAATAGAAATGGTTAGCATCCAGCGGAGTTTATACCATTATGCTATGGATTACAGCATAAGTCGTGTTCACGTTAATCTTGCTTATGCACTTGTTTGGGTGTCCTGTGCTGTACATACAGGTGTTCTATACAGCGTAAGAGCCACATAGGAACCCAGCTTAATTGAATTCATCTAAGACACATTTTTTCCATGTATTGACAAAATTTGTACCTTTTTCTCCCTGCCTTTTCTAAAAGAGATCATTTCAAGTTTAACGATGTTGGAGGCATAGTACTTCCAAAGTTCATACCATGTAGTAGTGTTTATAAGACTTGTGCAAAGAGAATGAGTGGCAGCTCGCCAACTTATATTTGCTCACTGTGTGGTGGAAGATTAACAAAGAACATAATGGCATGATGATCTAATGGTGAATGCTTTTCTCTGTGGAAGGCATCCATATGTGGTGGCAAGCGAGAAACCAAAATAGGATGTTAATAAACTCAGTCTACATCCTGCATACCAATGAAATGCTTCAAATGAGGATTGATAGTTTTTACATTTGAATCTAATCACTGACATTCAGAATCCTTGCAGAGAGGAACACTGCATCTTTAAATGAGAAAGTTTGATTTTACTTTTGCTCCTACAGCATGTCAGCATCTCAAGTTCATTTCTTGCAACCTACACTATGGTGATTTGTAATCAAGCCTCCATGAGCTCGTGACATGAAGTACTGTTCTGTTGTCAAGTACTATCAAACTTTTCTGATAATGCTGAGTTAGGACAACCAAACAAAGCTAGCACTAAATAATGTTTAAAATTGTATACCTTTTAATGATCTTTTCAAGTATTTGTTACTGAAATTGTATAATGTGGAGTTTACTAGGTGTTCTGTTCCAGTGCAGTGCCTCCTTTTCTTTCCCCACTGCTCTCTGTGGTGAGAAATTTGCCTTGTTTAAAATAATTACTGTGCCCTCGCATGACTGTTAAAGCTTTCTGTGCAAAGATGATTGTCTAAGTGCCACATGCCTATGATTGAGAAAAAAATAATCTATTGTTACCTCTGAGTTGTGTTCAACTGAAATGCTATTCAACAAATAACTTAGGAAAAATAGTTCTATTTTTAGCTTTTCATATCTCTGCTGTCTTTTTCTCATTTTATTTTGGCAGCAGTGAAGAATGGATTGTATAAAGACTGCTTGCTAATATGAACAAAATGCACTTGTAACTCCTGGAAATAAATTTAAATCTTATATCTTCACGTTAACATCAAGAATTAATTTTTGGTTTCATCTTGGGTAATGTGTTTGAATGGAAATCAGGTTCAATTGCTACTGTAGTATATACGGATGTTTGCTGGTTAATAACTCCAGGCTTCCTCATACCATTTAGTGTGCTCTTCAAAGAAATCTAGAAAGCCATTAACTTAGACTTCAATAGATAAGGGTGCTTACGAGATTCCATTTCAAAATTTTCTTTTTCCTATAGTTTAAGTGTTAGTCTGCCAAAACTAATTTTTAATAAACAAGGGTTTGTCATTAAAGGGCATTTTCTCTTAGGAAGTTCCTGTGGTACATAAATCTCTGTTGCGGGGAACATATTAGGAGCATTGTCAGGACACTGCACAAGTGATCATTGAATTGTGGTATGGAACCTATGCGAAAAACATTTCTACAGATATATGCACTTGACTGTTGATACTAGTGTAGAAATTTCTCTTGACATTTCTACACATCTTTACCAAAATGCTTTTCTCACTCAGTTTTGAAAAGTTGAAATATTTCTAGAATCTCTGCTACTTGTACGATCATCATTACTACAGGAATAATTTTTGGCATGGTTGGAAAGATGACTGTTAATTAGTTTGTAACACCTCAGTTTTAATTTATTAAGGAAGAACTTTGGCAGCTTACTTCATCCTTCTCTTTCCAATTCTTTTTTTAATACTTTCTTTAATTTCGGATTTTTGGGGAGGCGTAGACTTGCCCTTGCATTCTGTCTCTCCGAGTGAGAAGCTGAGGGTTTGCTTTACCTAACACCTGGTGCTTTCGGGCTTTCTTCCTTAGCTGTTCTTGCTGAATCCGATTGGCATCCATCAGTATCAGTAACCACAGTCACCGATCTTTTAGTGAATTCAGTAAACATTGTTGGGTTGAATTTGTTGATGCGTCAAATGCAGAAGCATAATTTTTTTTGTCAGATTTTGAAAATAGTTTAAAAGAAGGTGCCTATAATAACACTGTGTTAGGTCAGTTATTTCATCGTTTTACATTGATTTTTTTTTTTTTCTTTATGTAGTTTTTATATTTTAGAGCGGAGAACAGCAACTCTTAATTAAAGTAATGTATTTCATGGTAAAGATGTTTTGGGAATAAGGAATGTAAACAGTTCACTGTCAAAAACATTCCAACCTTACAGCTGAAGAGAAATATGCAAACATAAAATTCTCATGGATGCTTTGGCAAATAAGCATCTTACTCTGCTGCCCTGACTGTCGCCAGACTCTTCCTCATCAATATCGCATGTTATATCAAACCTGAAGTGTACAACACACTACATGGGCTGAGCGGTGTGGTGCACTAGGAGCTTTCAGGAGTAGCAGTGATGATGTAAGGCGGCAGTGGCCAAATGAAACCTGAGGAGTTGAGCATGGTTTTCCCTACAGAATGAGAAAAAGAAAAACCTGTTGTTGCTGCCCACTGTAATATGCTATGATATATTTATACCATGTCGAAGTTGTTTGCTGAGCAACTGTACTATAGATTTAAACTTTATTAATATATATTTGCTTATGTTAGTGTAGTTTATATAGTCCTTGGTTATTGATAAATTTATTGTGTTGTTACAGCACAGTGATATGGTATAAATACAGGTCTATACATACACACCATATACACAAATTTGGTCCCTTGCATAGTACTTTTATATTTGTACAGCAATGTCTTCAAGCAATCCCAGATTTTAGGGGAAATATTTTTGTAAATGCAGTGGTTTAAACAAAAAAGTCCAAACAATCCTTTTACTAAGTTTTAAATGCATTTGTGGTTCAAAATGGTTTAGTTAACAACTGAAATCAAGACACTAAATTAGTGAAAAGTGCACATTAGTAAAGTGAAGGTTACAGTGGTTTTTGTAGCATGTGCTGTGATCAAACTAAGTGAAACATTGGAGGAGATGTAAAAGTTGGACTACCTTTGTAAATCTAGAACAAATTTCTAAAGGTTGCAGCTGGTTTACTTACTATTGTTGCCTTTTCTTGTGTTGTATCAGTGTAGAGCACTCTTAAAATACTCAAACTGCTTTGTCTTTGCTTTGTACTGTTGGTGCCTTCTTAGTCATGTACCCTACAAGTCCTGCATAGCTAATTTAGTTAATGGTAAGTTTAAAATAAAAAAGCAAAGGAAGATTTTATAAAAAAAAAAATAAATCATTTTCTGTATGTTCTTACTCATTGTAACAATTAAACGTTTATATTGTGACAGATTTGTGATTTGGTTAATCTGTATAGATCAGTTGTAAGTAGCAAAGGTTTATATTTCGTCTTATTCTTTTGATGTTGTAAACATATGTGATTTTCTTTTTTAAATCAGGTAACTTAATGTTCTGTTTTGTTTTTGGCATCTGAATCTTGTAAAAACAAATGCAAAGAAAAACATTAAATTGTGTCCCTGTATCACCAAATCAGCATAGTACTGTGCGTATATAAAATGACTGGAATTTTGCTTTAAAATGAACTGCTGTTTTATAAACCATAAATACACTGATGTGTATTACATTAGCTTATCTAAAAAATGACTGTCACTTGAACACTGCAGTAGTGAGTAGCCTACATTTAATATTTGTAAATATTCAAGTGGGTTTGTTCCACTGTATGACTACACCAGCTTGAAATTAAATTGGGGAAGCCATCCAAAAAAACACAAGTGAAGTTTCTTTACAGACAGGCAGAAATGTTTTATCTTTGGTACAAGGAAGTTATGAAATCATCAGTATTCTGCATTGTTGAGCACAGAGTAATGCAGATAGATTCCAGTGTATCTGATGATTCACAGGCTTTTTTGATGCTCCTTATATTGATATTCATATAGCTATTGCACTGTTCCCATGAAAACTTGAAAATACTTCCTTGAGCAATCCTTAGAGATCAAATGTTTTCATTTTACTACAAGAAGGTTCTTCTCAGGCCAGGGGTTTGAAAGATGATTTCTGGGAGCAATGCAAGTAAGCTTACATCACTGTAATGGGCTCTTAATGAATTTTTTTAGAAATTTTTTTTAGCCTAAAATCAGACTGTGCCAAAGAACTGAACCCTTAAAAAGTGTAGTTGGATAATGGCAGCTAGAAACTTCTCTTAATTAATATGAAAGCACAGAAAATGTGACCTGAAACTAAGAGAGAACTTAGCCGTAACTGACAGATCTGTAAGAAATCCAATAATTCGCTTGTCAAAATTCATTTCTCCATTCCCTCTTTGGCTTTCACAGCAGAGTACATAATTCTTTCCCTAGAATATTACAGAATTTCATTTTTGCCATAGATAGGTTTATGCATGTTCTTACTTTTTCACTGAGTGTAGCTGCCTCTTGCTTTTTTTTTTGTTCCCCTAGCGGAACGCTGTATTCACAATAGCATTACTTCAGTGAGTTGCTTCAAGGTGTAACTACACCGCAGCCTGTCTCAGTGGAGGCTTTGACAAGCTACTGATGGACTTAACACTCCTGTAATCCTTGTTTTAAGTAGGGTTAGTTTGAAATACCATGCATATTTCCTGTATTTCACCAGAACTGGACACTGAATCCTCGCCATCTGTGAGCTTCAAGTGTAGTGGGCACTCTTAAACTGTTGGAGTCAAAGACTGTAGAGATGGGTGCTTGAGTCTGGGCTTGTGGTTTGTGTGGGCTGGCCTGTTTCAGTGAGAGCCCCCTGGGTGCTCTGGAAGCCAAGCTGCCTGCGCTGGGGGAGATGGTGCACTCAAATACTCATGAAGGCTTGTGAAGAACTGCTTTTGAGTACAAGCCCTGTTTATTGGAAGAGATCCTAGTGTAGGTTTGATGGCATCAAGCTTTGCAGAGCTCTGACCCCAGGGCTTTCTCTGCAGCCCAAAGATGCCAGCTTCTGTGTTGTGCACACTTCATTTTCAATTATTCTTTCTACTAAACTGCATCTATGTAGCACTTGATAAGCTTAAAAAGTAAGAAAAACATTTGAGGCATGTAGAAGACTTACAAACCTCATTGCATCAGTACATGCCACGTCTGTTGATGGTTATCTTGCTCTAATGTGTCTTCTCACCACAGATGAAACTCTTCCGCTAGCTTCGGAAGAGTTCTAGAGCTTGAACTCTGGTTCTGAAGGTGCCTCTGGTGAGTCTGCAAAACAACATCCTGGTGCTCTGCCAGGTGCAAGAGGTGGTGAGTGATCACATCCCTGTCAGAAATGTGGCCCCACTCATGTGCTGTTCCTGTGAAGGCTAATCTTGGAAGTCAGAAATAAGAGTTGTTCTGTAACCCCTGTATCTTTCCCCTTTATAAATTACTCACACTGATGACTTTTTCAGGTGTGTTCCAGAACTCTGCCTGTTTTTTTCAGTATATCTTGCTATTGACAATTTACTTTTCTCTTTGTCTTCCCATTCAAACTGAGTCTAAAGTTCCAGTTGTTCCAAAAATCTTTCTTCTGTAGGATTTGTGAGGTTTCTGATGATAAACGACAGATTATTGATCCCGTTAGTTAAACTGATGTAAATCCAGTGAAGTAAGCAAAAAAGCTGCAAGGTTTCCTGAAACTCTTCCTCTTGGAAGAACAGCACATGATCTGGTAACTGTGTGGATTTCTGGGAAGGCAATATAGAAATAGACATAAAGAACAGAAAGGAACAATGCAATTGGCTAAGATGTGGCAAGAAGCCCAGTTCCACTGGGTCTCTTTGTTGCTGTTGGGAACTTCTGCCTGAAGTCCAACAGTCCCTGGTTCAAACTTTCCTCTTTTTGACTCTAAATCTTTAAATACCTTGCGAATACTTAAAGCTTCCTGCTACTTCTCTAATACTGCCTCTCATCATCTCCACACACGTACACAAAGCCCATTTGCCTTAAGTTCCTTCCCTTTCCATCTAATTAATTAGCACTGACAGAGAAATGTGTGATCCTTCTAGCTTTTCATTTTACTTGGTACAGAAGTAGCTTATGTTTGTACATGAAGGCTGAAAAAGGGAACCCAAAAGTATCCTATTTCTGATTTCCCAGAAAAGAGCAAGAACTACCTTGACAGCCTGTTGAGTTTTCAGCATTTTCTCATCTGAAAATTCAGAATTAAAAAATACTGTCATTTATCTTGTGTGTCTTTCTGTAAGTTTGTGTGACACTCAACTGTATTAGCTGTGGACTGAAATACTACTTCTCCGTGTCTCCTTCCGTTGCTGCTTGGACTGGGCTGACCTTTGATCTTGCCGAGTTAGTCTTCCAGCGACACTTCTCTTCCTCAGGGTTTTACACTTTCCATGTTGGTATTTTTGTCCAAAGTTCTTTGTCTACTATGACTGACTTGATGACTTCACTGCTTTGTTCTTACTTTTCTTTTTTTCTCTCATGGCCGTAGATTACCTACAGTCTCACAGCTCAAATTTCTTTACATTTTTAAATTTTTTCTTCTACAAAGCTGAGCTGAGGACACAGCTGTGCTTCACAGAGTTGGGCCCTGGTTACAGGCAGCTGACTCCTGGGCTGTGGGTTACAGCCACTGGCTTTGGAGAGAAAACCCAGCGTAGCGCAGAGCTGCTCCTCTCCTGCAGTTAGTCATTGCAGTGCCCAGGTTGGCACCAACGAAGGCATTGCACAGCATCGTGATCTCTTAGTTCCACCTTACCCTTTTAATGCTGACCTTGAGTACACAACCCAGAAACAACACTTTCAGTCTCTCTAGCCACGATGCATGCTTTGGCACATCTGAAAATGATTTCAAAATTCAAGATTTTCTAGCAAAAAAATAATAAAACCCAAAGCTGTAAGAGAATGCCATAGAAATCTTTTAAATTTGCTGTTACTAAAAGACTTGAGATGCACATTGTAGGGTTTTTTGGTGGGTTTTTTGTTAGATCCAAGACTAAATGGCTTGTTCTGAAGATGTTTTTCTGCCTTAAAACTGCAAATGCAAAAATGCTGGATATTTAGAATTCTGGCTTGAGACTAACTGAACTAATTATATTACAAGTAAGCTGGAAGGTTTTTTCGTCAGGCCTTTCTCCTAGTTCACCTTTAATTTCAACAGCTAGTACTTAAAAGGAAATTTTGACTGAAAAACCTTTCTATGTTCCTGGAAGTGTTAAAACAAATATTCTAACTTGTAGCTGAGACATCCTAGACTCGAGAGTTCAAACTTTAGACCTTTTAATGCATTCTGCGTTTTTAAAAAGCTTTTTGTTAGTTTTTGTATAGGTATATACTTTGGCAGGCTTTTTGAATAGGTATGCCACAGATGTGGAGGGAACACAAACTTTTGCAGGCCAGCTTACACACTCAAAAATATTTAAATTAATATTGTTGATGTCACTATAGCTACATGTTCTAATTCTGTGTTTGTTTTCACATGCAGCATAAGCGCAGCACTCCAGATAAAAGTGTGGGGACTAAGGGGAAAAAAAGGCGGTCATTTCTTAAACATTCTTTTGTAGCTAAACCTAATTTAAAAACTTGTTTTTGAGAGTATGTTTGGTATTTTGGGAGAACTGTATTAAGCTGTTTTTACAGCTGACTTGGTGACATTTCTCTAAGTATAATATGCTGTTGTTCGAGCATGGCAAAGGTCTGCATAATTCATGTGTGCTCAACTTAATCACTGGTTTTCTTCTTGTGACAATAAATGGCATTGTACCAAAAGCAATATATCCTGTGTGTAGTTAGTAGTGGAAATAATTATTACTGTGCAGCTTTTATTTTCATTGTTTTTCCAGCTACTAGCATGGATCGTGTGCATTGACAGTTGCTCCAGGCTATTAAAGATGTCTGGGGGGAAAAAAGGGGTCCTGAATAATACTTGTTTGCTTTCTGGAAGCTGCTGCTGTACTTTGAAGCAGAAAAGGGTTGCCTCTGATGCTGCATTAAGCTTACTTTCTTCTGAGTCTTATCATCAGAACACATCTAGATCTAGAGTGTTTCTCCGGAATTGCTCCTCCACATTTTCCTCTTGAGAAAGGCCCAGGCTCAACACCAGCATCGTTAGAGCCAAGGATTATAAGAGAGCGGAAGGGCTGCTTTTTCTCTGCTTGATTTTGGGATTCTGCTAAGCTATGCTCAGACTTACTAGATCACGGCACTGTAAAAAGACTTGTGGAATGCTGCAACTGGTTTTGCTCACCAACTACTTAACTCCAGACCAGATAAGACCGCGCAGGCAATATGCAATGCATGGGAACTCCTAGTCTTAAATTCTGTCTCTCCTGCCCCCCAGTAGCAATTCTGCTCTACTGGCTCTGCAACTAAACCAGCCCTGGGTAACTTTCCCTTCAAAGAGGGAAGCTTTGTTTTTCCTTACTGGGTGCTCAAAAGGGCAAGATACTAAGACAGCTATCTCCCCACCACTTGCAATTGACTGCTAGTGTGTAGTATTCATCATACTAAAATGTCACTGTAAAAAAATTTTAATGCTGAAGAAATAACAGGGCTGAAGAACTTGCTCTTCTTAATGTGTATATTCCTTCTCACTTTCAAAGTCTGTAGAAAAATACCTACTTTCAGTTATAACTGAATAGCTTTTCTGCATTCTCTGTGCACATTTTTCTCTGCTGCCTCCTACTCTTCTTAGATGTGACTGACTTTACTGCTAATGGTGTTATAAAAACTGTAGTACTACAGGTGTCACGTGGTAACTTGTAAATAAAATTACTGTAAACACATGGTCAAGTTATTTGTGGTGCTGCTCTGTAAATGTGTGACATTACCTTAGCTGTAAATCTTAACTGCACTTTCCTGAAGGACCTATACGTTACTGCACATAGTGATTATAAAGCTGGTGTCTGTGCCTTTTACAAGAAACCTTTCGCTGACTAGCCTCCACGGCAATCTGCTCCTAGTAACAAGTTCCAGACAACCATAGCATTGACAGCAATTTATTTCTAGGCAGTAACTTTGCAACATAATTTGCTAGATGACAGCAAATCAACATTTATGTCAAACTGATTGTCAGTGGAGCAATAATACAGTTTTATGTAAATATCTCCAACAATTTGTATAGCAAGGAAAGAACGCAACGTTATTTATGGTTGGAAGCTGATTAGGAAACTGCTGCTGTGGTAGCGTTTTGTCCTTGGCGCCTATCAGCTCTAGCAAAGGACTATCTGTTTCCTATCCAATTGAGAGGGTGGCGGAAAAACGTGTAAGAGGTCTGACCTGTGTAGAAAACACAAAGTGCTATGTTTTAGTTAAAAAAAAGATACCCTGCTCTGCTGTGTTCCTTCAGGGCTGACGGGTTGTCAGAAATGGGGCACCGAATGCCATGTGGCTGGCTCCAGGGGTGTGCAGGCAGGAGAAAAGGTAGGGCAGGCACTGCCAGGAGCTGGTGGGGATGTGTTTGATGAACAATACTCCCTTTCTCTTCTAGAAAACAGTCCTGAGGAGATCTAATTAGCAGTCAGATGTTAAGCTCTTCAGAACAATTCGCCTTCGTGTATGCATGTGTTGTGGAGGGCCTGTCACTGGTTGGTGTAGCATTAGGGAAAATTTAATGTTTAAGGGTTTCATGCCTTTTCTCTGGCAGATGAATGTTTTAGTCCTATGGAACACCTGAAGAAAATATTGAAATGGCTGAATTTTCTGCAGTGCTGGAGAGATAAGCAATTTATCATTCCCAGCTACCTGAGGCTTCAGTCAGCTGTCTTTTGCGTATGCAGGTAAAAAACATGTTCTACTCCATACCATGGCAACGGGCTCTTTTTGAAAAGCATGCCTGAGCAGGGGCGGCTGGAATGGGGAAGCAGAGGCAGAGGCTGTTCGAAATACGCGGTCCTTAATGCTGTTCCTCCTGTTGGGGTAATCATCCTCTGCAGTTCCCTCTTTGCTGGCCCTCTGGCTTCACCCCCCTGTTTTTTTCTGTTGGTACAGACTAAATGATGTTGCTTGTTGATGCCTTGTCTGTGGTTGATTAGATTTTTCTCCCTCTTCCATTCTTTAAGTTTATTTGGAAGCATAATTCATTCCACCTTTAATTCTGAAATCAATTCTTTTCCTTTTTTTTTTGTGAGAACTGTTGCTAGCTATTAGAGTTGAGTGTTTTGCTAGGCAAATGACACTTCCTTGTGAGCCAGTAATAAAAACCTTGGCAAGCACCTTTGCCTATGCTTGCTTTGTTTTTTACAATGGAGCTGACAGATAAATCAGAACAGATTTTTTGCTTTCTTTGTGTATTGTGGTGACAGTCATCAAGAGCATGCTAATTTGGAAGAAACTGTTTTTAGAAAACTGCTCGGGTTTAGCAAACATTTTGAGCATTCATTTTTAAAAATAATTGTGCTACTGATCTGCAGTGCAAGTACATTTATTTGAAGGGACAGGCTACAGAGGTCCAGTGACAGGCATGCAGCACTTGTACAACATGTAGTTTGGAGTTTTCCTGAAACTGCCGGGGAGGGGAAAAGCAAATAAGAAGAGTCGTAGCTCTTTTAAAAGCAACTGGTGAGCCAAAAAATGCTATGTGGTGCTGTCTAATAATGTTAGCTATGTTCAGAGTTTAAATAGTGCCAAATAAATGAGCAAAGAACAAATAATTTGCCCTCTACTTTCAAGATGCAGACAACCAACACTTGGGCCAGACTCCATCACTCTACTTCAGTTACTGCCAGTCATAGTCTATTGAAAGTGGCTATATTAATGCATATATTTTTGACTACAACTTCCCTTCATACTTTTATTGAGTAATTGAGAAAATTGCTTTCCATTCAAATCAATCCTTTCAAGTCGGGGGAGAAAGAAATGACCTTTCAGTGTTGCTCATGACTTTCAGTGACTGGATATTTCTTCTTCTCAGCTTTCAATTGCTCCTGTAATTCGTCACCTTATTCTTCCCTTTAAATCTCCTTCCCTGCAACTGTTACATACAGTCTTTGGGACCCTGATTCTTTTAAAGTTACTTAAGTGAATTAAGAGGCAAATACTGCACGGAAACATTTATCTGGGAACAGTTTCACTTAACATGCATCAAACAGTTTCTTGAAGCAGGAGCTTGTGGCCTTTTACTGTAAGGGATAATTGAGTTTATTTACAGCAAGCATATTAAACTAAACAGTTCAAAGAATAAACATACTCCAAACAAATACAACCCTTTTCAGAATAAAATGTCATGTCCATGATAGCTATTGAATGGAACCTCTGACAAAAAAAACCAAAACCACACCAAACCAAAAAACAGGTACTAGAAAACAAAAATGGCTCAGAAGCAACATGCTTGAATGAATGAAATTCATGCTTGCAACCAAGATTGTCTGAAGGTGCTGATTATAAACCAGGCGTTTTTTGCGGGTTGAGAGGTGGGCAGCAACAACGAAGCCTATGGCATTTCTTGTATAAACGTTTCTATCTGCAAATTGCCACACACCTCCTCAAACAAAGATAGCAATTAATTAACCAGGAGAGTCCATTTCAGCTCTTAAGGTGCTTATTCAGGATATTCAAGTATTGCCTTGGCATTCACTTGCACTGAGAATGGATTCATGATGACATTTTTGTTTTAAATTATTGAGATTCTAAATGTGTATATTTTGGTTTTCCTGCGATGTATGAATCACTTGAACTCCTAATAATTTTCACTGTGAAAAGAAGCGTGACTGCATTTCAGGGATCCTGCCTTGCTGTTGTATGCTAACTGTACTTGAATTTGTAGCAGGGGAAACTTCATTTCCTTTTTTTTTGGAGTGCACCCTTCCATGCCCTGGAATGTTTTTAGAATAAAATAATCTTCAGGTAAACTAGTAAAAATTACAAACTCTCTGTATGGCCTGTTCAGGGATACCCTTTGCACCTACTTCGGCAGTGAAGAGCTAGCTAGTATCTAAAAAGCTTGAGGAAAATAGATAATGTAAACCCAGCTCATGCTCTCCTATAAACACAGTTCCTATACCCTGCTGGTGACTAAACAACGGGCTGTCAGCTTCCAGGGCTTGGTAGTTAGCAGAAGTTGCAATGCTACTGGGTGGTTTTTTTGATGCCATGTTGGTTTTATTACACTAGCCCGAAAGCTGGATTAACCCAGTGCCCTGTCTCCTTCAGGAAGTAATGGGTGCAGTCAGGGGTGCTCCACCTGGTATCCTCTTGCAATGATTTTCCCTTTCTCCGTTTGTTGTCTCCTGTAATCAGTTATTTTATTCTTGTTTTATTTTTTTCTTCAGTCCTTTCAGACTTAAAGGTTGTCCTAGGGTAAGATTAATGCCTGGCTTTAGCTGGAGAACAGGCAGTCCATCATGAGAACTTTCTGAAATTATATACTAGCTTTTGTTAAATGTATGCCAAGCTAACGAAGGTAACCATAGAAAAACTCAGGCTGGAAGGAACCTCTAAAGGTCATCTGGTCCATCCCCTGCTGACAGCAATGAAGGTGTGGTGAGCTGGACTACCCCTGAACTGCATGGGGCTGAAGAAGACCTACTCAAGGGAGAGGAGGAGAATGTAGATCTTTAGTTCTTACTTGCTTACACCTTACACTGCTAATTTCTGTAGGTTTTACGAAACACAGTGATAAAGTCAGAGATTTAGGCATGGAATTTACCCTTGCATTTTTGTTTTCGCACATATTTCAGTCATGTTGCCTGTAAGCTATACAGGGTGCTACCCCTCATAACATCCTTTTTTCTGTTTTGACTGGAAGATATTGGGAGCAAAGAATGTAACGGACTTTCATACAGAACCTTTAGCTACCGCAGAGATGTAAACAATGAACCCCTCCTTGCTGTACAGGCTGCCCTTCCTGGCACCACTATAGTTTGTGCTGTTCCTGCTCCCAGGCTAAGCTTTCATTCTTCTTGTGTTACCCATTTGCACATTTCAAGCACTGGATTTTACACATAAAGACAACCTATATTCTAGAAATCAAAAGCCATTTTGTGTAACATTTGCTGTTAATTTTGTCCGCAGGTCAAATTTTTCAGCAACAGGGCTATATAGTCTCCAGAGAGGAAACAGAACAGAGATAAAATTGGCCCTAGAAAAGATGTAATAATACTTTTTATTCAGCCTCCCACTAGAAACTTTGCCTCCATGAAAATTCAAATAAAAGCTGTTAAAGGAAATGGAAAAGCGTAACCGTAGCTGAGAGCTACGTGCTTCAAAGCTCTCCCGCCTGTTCCAGTAATTGTAGAACTATTGGAATGATTATTGTCTGTAGTCGTGCCACCTGCTGGTGGAAAGTTGCCATGAATATCGTTTATATAAATAAAACCTTGCTGAACGACAGTTAAGCATGATCATTACAGAGCAAAATTTACAGTAATAATACCTAGAGTGTACTGAAAAATATTTTGTAAGTCCTCTAGAATTATAGGCTAACCTAGCGACAGTTTAGAGCAGGAACATACCTCTGAAACTGTTAGGTTTAAATTTTATGTGATAGGTTTTGGGGTTCTTTTGTTTTGCATTTGGTTTTTTGTTTTGGCTTTTTGTGTCGGTTTGTTTTATTTTTTTTTTTTAAGCAGGCTGAGTCTCACAGTGGGTGTGCAGTATGGCTGGTCAAGGCAGTCGAAATGAAGATTAAAAGAAAATTTTGTTGTGTGGGGACTGATTTGATCATTCTTCCCTTTTTTCCCTAGTTTCTGGTATGGGTCCAAGCAATTCCAACCACCTATGAATAAAGCTCACCACCATGTTAGGGAATGAATCACAGAAGCAGGGTGAAGCATCGGGTACTTTCTTATTGTAAATATTAATGATGATTATTATGCTAGTTATGATTGTCATACATTGTACAATCTGTTCTTCACGTCTCTCTACCCGTCTACCCCTCTTCATACATCCTGACATAAGTATAGAAAGAACAATTCAAGATAAAGGACTAAGAGAAAACAGTATTGTAGCTTGATAACACAAAAAAATAACTTTACTGAACTGCTGCTGTGTTTTAAACCCCCTGCTTAAATGTGACTCTATTTCCCTCTTGTAATAATATCCAATGGATTACAGAATCTTGTTTGTAGCAGCAGCAAAGTGTCTTGCTGGAAGTTTCTGGATACTAACGCTCAGCAGATCCTGCTGGTTCTGATAGTCTGAAGGCTTTGCAATGGTTTCCATGCACTGCTTCGCACCCTGCTCAGATAGGTAAGCCATCTGCTCTAATTCTTTGAGCTGACAAAAGAGTAGATAGCGCTTTCCTGATTAAATGAGAGTTGACTTGTGCTCATGTTCTCTTGCCAGAGCAGCCGGTTTGGTCCTGTCCTGTGACTCACTGAGCCATGCAGAGGTCTTGGGTGACATTTTTTCTTTTTTAGAGCCTAAAGGTTTGAGATACTGGAATGCAGGTATTTTGAAGCTTTTGCAAAAAAGGATGGCTGAACAGGGTCTTGACAAGGATACCAAGGCGTATGAAAGCAAAACCCAGGATGCAAAATGGGTTTCAAAAAGGCAAAGGGCAAGTGCACCTTTGACACTTATTTTGCATGGTATGCCAGCATTGACGTAACTTTTTTTGAGTACACTGATGCAGAAAAAGATGCTGAAGACTGTGACCCCCCATAGGCAGTGTGGGTAAGACACACCTGAGTGCTGTCCTCTCCAAATCTCAGATACTGATTGAGATGGCATTGCAACATTTGCATTTCATCCCTGTATTACCAGTCAACCTTCTACCCTGGTGCACTGCAAAACATGAAGCAGCAGCATTACCTCTGTCTTTATTTTAAGTAACTGTTATTGCATACTGTGACATAAGCCTGGCGACTTTTATGCTTAGTGCTGGATGCTGCTGTCTCAAGCAGATGTAAGATAGTCTTTTATAGCTTCCTCCCACCCTTGTTCCAGTCATTTAAAATGCTAACCATGCTGTGGTTGCAACAGCCCGGCCACCCAATTCCTCTCCTGTCCTCTTCCCTGTGCTGCCTCACTGGGCTACAAGCTACACTGGTGACTGTGCCAGGCTCAGAAAACATTTTGACAAACATGTAAGTACCAGAGCAGAACAGAGTAAGTACTCAGTAGCTGTACAGCACAGTACATAGCATGTGCTGTATGCATAGTGCCTTCTGACCAAGTGACACACTTATTTAATGCAAATATTTTTTCTTAGTACAAAATCTAGCAAGGAATTCTTCATATAAAACTGTAGTGCAGCTATTAGCAATGAAACGCATATGATTTACAGCAGAAAGACTGAGGCTGATACTGTTAAGTCACTATATGTCAGTCTTGCAAATGTGCACTTATTTTCAGATTTCTGAGCACATCTGCGGGGGATATAAAATGGAATTCTAGATATGGAATGTGCTCCAGCTTGGCACTTACATTACAAGGTAAGGCTGCTCTGTCACTGTCCTGGTTTCAGTTGGGATAGAGTTAATTTTCTTCATACTAGCTGGTACAGTGTTGTGGTTTAGATTTAGTATGAGAATAATGTTGATAACACCCTGGTGTTTTCAGTTGTTGTTGTGTTTATACTAGGTCAAGGATTTTTCAGCTTCTTGTGCCCAGCTAGCAAGAAGGCTGGAGGGGCACAAGAAAGTTGAGAGGGGACACAGCCAGGACAGCTGAGCCAAACTGGCCAAAGGCTTATTCCATACCATGGGACGTCATGCCCAGTATATAAACTGGGGGGAGCTGGCTGTGGGGGAACGCTGCTCAGGAACTAACTGGGCATCAGTTGCTGAGTGGGGAGCAATTGCATTGTGCATCACTTTTTTTGCATATTCTAATACCTTTATTATTATTATTATTATTATTATTATTATTATTATTATTATTATTATTATTATTATTATATTTATTCTGTCTTATTAAATTTAAACTGTCTTTATCTCAACCCACGAGTTTTACTTTCTTCCCCGATTCTCTCCCGCATCCCACTGGGTGGGGGGAGGAGTGAGTGAGTGGTTGTGTGGTGCTGAGTTGCTGGCTGGGGTTAAACCACAACAGTCCCTCACCATTGGGTATCATGGATGTTCTATATGACATAGCAAGAGAGACTCTTCTTGCCAGGCATATTTTGCTGGGGCCTGCAGCTCCTTGGAAACAAGCACTTTCTTTGTTTCCACGTCACTGGCTCAGGGGATATGTCTTTCATATCAAGACTGCCAAAATACATGTGCAGCTAGCCTCATCCTGTCATGTACCCAGTAACCAACTCTACCAGTTTCTGGAAACATAGTTTGTATTCTCTTGATCTCTGCAATCTTGCATCTCTGACAATATTTTGAGAGAGATCAATGTAATTTCTAATGTGACCGTTAGAAGCTCTATCCAGTACTATATAAGCTGATATACAACAGAACAAAAAATCCAGCATACCCTGTCAGCTCACTGCCTTCCTGCTGCCAACACCAAAGGTGCTAAAAGTGAACTATTTTTGCAGTCTGAAGAAAATATACAGTTGTGCTGCACACCAACGTATGAACTTAGGTAACTGGGATATGAACAAGGGACTTGCTGAGCTATGTGGTCAGTGAGTCCAGGTGTTGGTGGCCTTCTGTAATTTCTGCTTTTGTTTTGTCCTTTCCTATGCTGAGTTCATGGTTTGGGTGGTCAAGCAGTCAAATCGGGGCAGTTACTGCAGTCACTTCTAGTTCAGGAAAGGCAGGAAGTGGTTAATTGAAAGGTATCTGCTTTTTTCTTCCATTCAAATGCTAGCATTTTATTTAATGACAACCACCTGAAAAATATTTCTTTTAGAGAAGAAAAAAAATTGCTGCTAAAATAAACAACACTCATCTGTGGTTATGTTTTGGTAGAAATCCTAGGCAATTCTTGAAGGTAAGTGGCAAGTTACTTCACTGGCCGCACCAAGTTAATAGTGAACAGCACATTATTGCAGGTTGGAGTTAAAAAGCGCTGACAGACGCTTGTTCTCACTATGCCTGGCTGAGGCTTCTCTAACAGTAATGAGGAGGATGTAATCAAATACCGTGATTGATAGTGTTACACAGGGAAACAGGCAACGCTTGCTTGAGCTTATCTTGCCCTTAACAAATCTCTCTATTTCTCTGTTACCAGAAACATTCGACCCATTTGTTCTAAAAGTTATAAAGGAAGTTCACACCTTTATTTATCACTATTTATATAAGGATGATGGTAAGAAGATTCAACCCGTTATAAAAAAAGTCAGTACAGTTTCAGCCACAAGATGGAGCCAGTACAGTACCAAGCACATCTTCCCAGTTGGAAGAAAACGTTCCGCGCTTTGTCTCTAAATCCTTCTGCAGCTTTAAGAGGATTGTTCGCTTCTCAGTTACTGAGACAGCATTGCAGAAAACAAAAAACAGAACTATCTAGTAGTTAGGGTACACAATTCATATATAAATCATGATCAAGAAAAATAAAAATCAGTGATGCTTCTTTCTTGACTCTAAATAAAACTAGCCTTTAGACTCAGTTACATTCTCGGGGGTTTTACAGAGTTAAGTGATTTGAGGAAAAGAAGGAAAGATTAAGAGGAGGGGGAAATGAAAGGGTGGCAAATAAGGCCCTTAATCTTACAGAATCAGGTGTATCAATATAAGTAATAAAACAGCAGAGGCAGCTCTAGCAGCTACCACAGTGAATTTAATACAGTAGAAATTCCAGTGAGCAGGACAGGAAGACAGGGTTTGCTCTGTATGTTCTCCTTTCTGCAATCTTTTTAGACTTGGTAGGTAAGTTATTAAAAAGAAATTCAACAGTTAGGCCTGCCTGCAGTGTCAAGTTATAGTGTACAACCCTGTGTTCTGACAGTTACATAGCATATGTATTTTCTTCCTGTTACTACTGTTCTCCTCTTCAGTCTCCTTCTCATTCAAAGTTATACTAGACTCATACTAATTACTATCAAAGCTTTTATTTTTGTCTTTCTCTGATAGAAAATTTCTGCAGCCAACACTACTTTTTACTTTGTATAGTCATCTCGACATTGCAAAAAAGAACAAGCTCTTTAATAATATCTGTCTTCACATAATTCTAGAGAATAGTGTGATGTCTTGAAGTTTTGCCCTGCCCTGTTGCATTTTGCTTTGTAAACAATGGGCGGGCTACCACAGGAAGTCAATCCTAATCAAAATACATATCTGGGTTTTTTTCATAGAGTATAGCTTTACTGAAGAAACCTATGTTCTGATTCACCTCCGAAAAAAATCCACATGACCTGCTGGTCATTCTTGACAAGAGATGCCTCCTCAGTGTAGCCAAGCTTTTAACTTGTATGGTATGTCTGGATCAATTAAGGAAAAAACACTAATGAGATGAAAATGTTTTTACAATTAGTTAGCTAACTTTTTTGTTTCCTTTCCCCTTATAATAAGATTGTTAGTAGCAGAAGTCTTCATTAGTGTCAGTGCATTTATGAACAGGCTAGTCATAGCCCTACTTCTTTCAACTTAAGAATGTATAACATATGATCTGCACAATGGTACTGCTTGTAGAAAAGACAGAAGTTTATTCAAACAGCTAAATATATTAACATAGTTGCTGTGAGGCTGATAGTTTAATATTTCCAGTAACAGAAATATATTTTCTTAGCATTGTATAAGTTATTATTGTCTAAAAACATCTGTAAGATGGGGTCTGTGGAGTGGCCTAACATTTTTATTGGACCAATTACCATGTAATCTCTTCCCAGAAGTCTGGTTTGCTTATATTCTCTTAAATATCAGTGATTTACAAATCTAATTTGCATTTAAACTATTAGAGAAACTTTACTATATGTTCCTAGTAAGTTACTGAAAGTGGTGTTACAACTTAAAAAAAAAACATTGGAGACACTGAGTTGAATATCTGAAATGCTATTTGTAATTCAGGGAAGGTAATAGACTCATCAAGATTTTGTTTCCCTCTCTATAAGGCTTCTCTGGGCTTTAAACTTTGCAAATCTCCTTGCCTAGAAAGAAAGGTTGGAATAGGCAGGTATTCATGTTCTTGAAGGGGAAACAGCAATTCTGAAATACCTTTGGGGATCCTGATGAAGAATCAGTTGAATGCCTGGCAATTAACCAAACAGATAGATATGATCATCAGACTGTCTAAATAGGAAAAGAACGGTCCTGTGCTTGACAGCGACAAAAATCGCTGCTGGAATCCACAGTTCAAAAAATCATTTGATAACTTGGAGAAGGATCTGAGAAGAGGTATAGAAACAACTTAGAAATTGAAAAATGTGCTTTATAAAATGCTGTTACTCGAAAGGATGACTTGCTCTTTTATCTACAGTGAGCCTTATTGTCTCCTCAGTCTTACAGATGAAGGAAAAAATAGCTGAAAGATAGAACTAAATACATTCAAGGAAGAAATAAGATGTATATATTTGTCAATGAGATTAATTAATGACTAGAACAAGGAATTAACAATTCGGAGAGTCAGGATGTTCTAGGATGTTTTCCTACGGGATGTTCTGGTTTAAATGACAAGCAGTATCACCAATTACATGGCTTCTATCTTACAGCGAGTTGTACCACATGATTACAGTAATCCCCTTAGACCTATTTATCTGTGAAACGATGGAATATGTCCATGCTGGATGCCCTAATCTGGACAGGATATAAAATGAGGATGGATATATAAGTATAGGTTTTAAGATGAGAAAAACACCTCTGGGAGGAAGGAGGGAAAAAAAAAAAAGAAACCAAACAAACCTAAAACAGAAAAAGCTTGAATCCCTGCCTTTAGCCACCTGTTTTGCATATATAGGCAAGCGTATGCAGAATGTGTTTATATAAAACATGTATCAACAAAATTAATCTCTCTTTTCTACAGAGAAACATAAAACACAGGTTTAACTTCTCCAATAAGTAATAGCTGGCCAACATTAGCCAAGGAGTCTATAGCTGCATGAAGCAGATAAGAATCCTATATAAAGGTGGACTTAATAACATGTATGTGTACATTGAAAAGCTTATGTACTTCTTTTTATTCTACTACCTTTTCCTTTTGCCTTAGAGAAATGTGTCTTCTGCTTTCTTTACTGCTAAATACAGACAATACATGCTAGCATCTGCTTTTGCACCTTTAAAATGCTGTGGTCCTCATAAAGTGCAATTAGTTTGTGTGTCTTGTTGTGCTGGTTTATTGTGTTGCCACTCCTGTTCGCATGCTAAATTGAGATTCAAATGTTCCACTGGACTGTGTAATTTACTTACCAGGAGGGAATGGCTGCAACACTGATGATACCATTTCCAGTCTCATGGTAAAGTGCAGCCCGATTCTTGTCTACAGTCGCAATGTATCTTGCTGGAAGCACAACCTAGCCCTCTCTGCAGTCAGAATTACCCACCCACTGTCAGGGGTTCAGAATAGTTCTGTCTTTTCATTCTTTGGATATGATCTAGATACCCCTCTCCCAAAGGAGCTTGGGACACTTCAAAATAACTACTACTCTTTCAGAGATGAGGGGGAAGTTACAGAACTACTGGGTTAGGCTCTAGTTCAGTGACAGATTTTGTCCAGTCAAGTCCTTTATACTCATGCACTTTCATAATCAGAAATTAAATCCAAATACTGAATTCTCAAACAGGTCACAGACAAATGTTAAGACTGCCTACCATTTTCATCCTGTTTTCCATCTCTAGCATGCTTTCACAACATTAACTATCAAAAAGAGTCTGTATTTGATAGATAAAATGCTTATGCTTATTTCCCACAAAGAGAAACCTGAAGTAGATTGCCCATAGACAGTACGATTTGGAATTTGAGAGTTAGGATTGAGAGATACAATGTGTAGTGCACACCACTGCCAAAATCTACAGTTTTAATTAAAATAGACCTTCTAATGTATATTTTTGGTACTGCTTTTTGGTCCCAAATCTTCTTTCGTAGCAGTCTAAAGCATATTTGAATGAGTCAAAACACTTGTGTCCCCAATTTTAGGACTTCATTTCTACTGAATCTCACCTTTGGCTCCTGATGTGAATTCTACAGTTCCAGAGGTTGTAATTGATTGACTGTGCCAGATATATACACAAATGGAACAGTTATAAATTCTCCCATTAGAAAAACATTGTTGTTAATTTTATAGAGAAAGATACACACGTATTCACACACTACAATTACCTGTTCTGCTCTTGAGTCTCTTGGAAGACTTTCTGCAAATCTAACAACAGCTAGCAGGAAAAGCAGAAACAACCAGTTGCAGGGCTTCCCCACTTACCGAACTAAGCAAGTAGCTGCTCACAGTCCCTCCAGCTGCCTCTGCTTTTGAGGACAGTCAGAACTTCTTGGATCCAGTATCTTTTTCTCTCCACAGCTCGGCTAGTACAAGAAACAATTTTCAGGAATAAATATGACTGCCACTTGTTCTTATGATCACCATTTTCATTACTGTACTTACAACAAGACAATTCTTTTTGTTGACCTGAACTCTTATAAGCTCCTACTACTGTTATCTTTCTAGTGAAAATAGGTATTTAAGTATTATAAAACCAAATTCTGGGGAAAAAAAAGAAAAATTTACCCTAGCTAATAAAGCACGTATTGGGTTTGTGTGGCAAGGTTTTGGTAGCTGCTGGTGGGGGGCGACAAGGGTGGCTTCTGTGAGAAGCTGCTAGAAGCTTCCTCCATGTCTGATACAGCCAACACCAGCTGGCTCCAAAACGGACCCACTGCTGGCCAAAGCCGAGCCCATCAGCAACAGTGGTAGCGCCTCTGTAGTAACAGATTTAAGAAGGGAAAAACAAAAAGTTGATGGGGCGCAGCAACTGCAGCCAGAGAGACTGAGAACATGTGAGAGAAACCACTCTGCAGACCCCCCGGTCAGTGAAGAAGGAGGGGGAGGAGGTGCTCCAGGCACCGGAGCAGAGATTCCCCTGCAGCCCGTGGGGAAGACCC
>JAVKLA010000088.1:6926588-6962094 GCA_034782735.1 Sagittarius serpentarius
CGCGAGGGCGCGCGCGCGCGCGCGGTGATTGGCTGCCGGCGGCGGTGGGAGCGGGGTTAACGGCCGCAGCAGCCCCGGGCCGGGGGAAAAACAAAACAAAGGCGGCGGCGGCGGCGGCGGGCGGGAGCGCAGCGCGGCGGCAGGATGCCTCGGCCGCCTCTCGGCCCTCAGGGCGGGAGACGCGCGCCCGGCCCCCGCCTATGACCCCTGGTCGCCACCGAGAAGGTAGCTTCGAGGCGAGGGGAGCCGCCCCCCCCCTTTTTGTTTTTCGGTGAAGGCCCGGCGCTGAGCGCTCGCTGGCCGCCGCTTGAGGACCGGGGGTCCTGCTGCCACTCTTGCCCTTGCCCCCGAAGGGAGAGGGGCCCGCTGCTGCTCGGAGTCCGGGCTGGGGAGCGGAGCCGGCACGGCGCAGCGGTGAGTACCGGAGCGTGCGAGAAGCCGGCCGCTCTCCCTTTCGCTGGGATTTTTTTTTTTTTTTGGTGTGGGGGCGGGGAGGCGGCTGCGAAAGGAGCCCCGTCTTGCACCCCCGGCCGGGGGGGGGGCGCGGTTTCCCGTGTGCGCGGGGCGGGGGGCCGCCAAGGCAACTTTGCTGGCGGGAGGAGGGCTCGGGCGCTATTTATAGCGCCTGGAAATGACGGCAGCGCTGGCTGCCTGTAGCCTCCTCGTTACAGGGCGGGTGGTGATGGTTTACATAATTGAGGGAGGGGGCGAGGCTGAGCTCAGCGAACTGGGGTCGGGTGGGTTCCCCCCCTCCCCGCTCTCTCCCGCCCTGCGAGCGCCTCAGGAGCGGTGCGGCGGGTCCCTGGGCCGGGGTCCGCCGGGGACGGAGCTGGCCCATGGTCAGGAGGCGGCGCACGGCCGTACCCCGGGGAAACGAGCCGTTGTCCGGCGGGGATCGCTGCGGGTGGGAGAGAAAAGGCAACGGCGTCGCCCGCCGCGGCGGCTTTGTGCTCCGGCGTGAGAGAGGGAAAAGCTTAAACGTGCACGGAGCAGCTGCTCCCTCCCGGCAGGGAAACCGGGCTCTGTCTCTGCCGGTGACTTTCTCCTCGCATCTTTTTTTCCTGTTATTTCTCGCTTCTAAAGTGAAAATGATGCTCCTGTGTCTCAGTCTTTTAACTTTGTGAGGTTTTTCCCTGCTGGAGTAATCAAACCGCAGCTTACTAAGAGTGCGTGGATAGGCTTTGTGCAGCTATTCGGAAGACTCTTAAGCTTATTTTGTGTCACTGCTTTTTTGTTGAGCCCGGAAAGAATGAGGGAGAGGCTAATTTCCCACATATCTCATTTCTCTGTGCGCTTGCGTGTGGTTCCGAGCAGCGGTGTGAAAATCCCCACGCAGACAAGAAGACGCTCGGTTTTTTTTATTTCTTTGTCGCTGTTGTCTTTGTCTTCTGGTGTTCCCCGCCGGTGCCCGGTGGGCAGCTCGTTCCGCGGAGCCGATCCGCGCCCCCCCGCCCCCCCTCCCCCCCCCCCCCCCCCCGCCACGCTTCTCGGGGTGTTTGTTTACACATCCGGGAGCCGGGCGGGGCGGGGCCGCCGCCCCCCACCCATTGGCCGCCCGGCGCCCCTCCCCGGTAACGTCACAGGCGCGGGTCGGCGGAACGGGGCTGTTAATTGCTCATCCCCCTAACACCGGCCTTCGGCTTTTGGGGCGTCCCTCGGGGTGCGTGTCCTCCCGGAGGGCGGGCTGCGTGGTGACCGTGCCGGGGACACCACACCACCCCCCGCCGCCCCGGCGCCTGCGGCGTGGTGCGACAGCCCCGGCCGGGGAAGGCGAGGAGGTTTTGTTCGTTCGGGTTCCTGCTGCTGCTGCAGAGGTTCCCCTTGGTGCTAGACTGGTAGGTAGGAGCAGGAGGCACCCGAAGGAGGGTCTGGGCAGCCATTGGGAAATGGGTAGGCACCAACCTGCGCGTAATTTTGCGATTTCTTTCACATTGCTTAGATCTTCAGGGAACCTGGTTGTCAGGTGCGTGACTGAAGTGCAGACTGTGCTGTTGTCTGAGAGTGAGAACAAAATAGTTGCCTCAGGTTTTTACACTGCTTTCCACAGAATACCGAACAGCAGATGTAGAACTTGCTACTGCTGGTAACTATCAGAGTGAAGCGCAACTGGATTCATTCACCATTACTAGAGCAACGACAAAATGGTTCATGTTTTGAATCTTGCCTTTAACAACACAAAGCAACAAGTTCTGTGGTTCTTACAATGTATATCAAACACTTAGGATTGCCTTCTTTTTTTGAAGAGAGCTATATCAAACACAGTTTTATCAAAAGAGCTTTGGAGTTCTGTAATTTCTCTAGTTGAAGGACTCAGTATATTGAGTCTGAAAGAGTCCAGATTGCCTGTAGAAGTGTGAATTAAAGGAGCTTCTAGGAATGGTGTGAAGAAAAATACTTTCCTCTTACATTCAACTTACTGAACTTCTGCAAGCATTGAACTGATGTTTCAATTACTGATGGAAAGGGTCTAATCTAAAGTCAAAACATGACTTGGCTTGTGGTGCCTTTCATTCTGAAACCCTGACTTGTGGGGGGTTTTTCCATTTCTGTGAACCTAAATAGGATCTGTATCTTTCTAACATTAAGAGTTCAGGAAGGGAATTTAAAGGGAGCCTCATGTTTAACTTCCAGGATTGTATTTCTTGTCATCTTTCTCCTATAATCTCTTAACTCTAATAAATGCAGCTTAATATCTAGCTGTTCTACAGCAAGCTGTTTTCTCCAAACACGGTAATCATTCTTACCTTTGTGGTTATAATTAAATTATCTTGGGACAATATGTATATAATATTTGTCTAAATGACTATTAATAATTAAGTTCTGCTCTGGTATTAACTAGGTTAATTTTTCCACCATATTAATGTATCCCTTATCAAATCTGTTTTCCTTTTCAGTGACTAACAAAAGTCCAGTCATTCTAATGTGTAGATATGTGCTTTGGATGGCAACTTGTTCCCGTTGTTGCTTTACTTTTTGGATTGCATATGTTCTGCTATGTCTTGTTTGTGTCTTATCTCTGCCTATGCAATTCTTTGTGTAAGAAATTTTCCTTGTAGCATGTCCTTCAGTAGTTCTTGAGTCTTTTCTCCTGCTGCTATTGTAAGCTTAATCTTAAAAAAAAAAAAAGAAGCAAACAAAAAAAAAAACAAACAAAAACCAAACAGCCAAACTGAAACCCTTTAAATCTTGTTGTGGTTGTCTCTTGTGCTAGGCCTGCTGTACGGATTACTTTCTCAAGACTTCTGTTGAAGCACAGTGACTGCTTCTTATAAACAATCTTTCATTTATGTGGCTTTCATTATCTGCTTTATTTGTATTACTAGTATCCTACTTCTAGAACAGTGGTTAACTGCTGCCCTGCACACAGTTTACAACCTGATAAATGTTTTGCATGCTTGTTCTAATAGCTGGATCAAAATACTATAAATTTTTCATATTGGCTCTCATTTCTGTGTTTGTGCTATTGACCTACTCTGTTAGTCATCTGATAGCTGACGACATAAGTGACTGTGCAGTGTTCATGTTTGGATTACTCATTAGCTTGATGCATATAGTGTGGTGACTGATAGCCTTTGAGAGATCAGTAGATGTTATTAGGAATATTTAGAATCTGTAATTTTCACGCAAACTCTTTAAAAAAGGCTTGCTTTCCAGCATAGCAGGAAGATCTGTGCCTTCTCTGTGCCTGTAATGTCTCTTAAAGGTACTCTGAAGATAAAGAATGCAATTGGGTATTCTCTGTGTAGAACTCAGTTTTTATCTGCCTGTGATTTTTGGTAGCATCCATAAGGCTATTCTGGTAGAGTGAGGAAGTACCTAATTAGCTTTGATCAGGACACTAGTCAAAAATGCCTTTGCCTAAAGGTGTAATTCTACTAAACTTGAAAGAAGAGACATGGTCCTTGAATGATGGCAGCATCTTACTTGGTATTTGACTTAAAGCCAGATGTGATACAGCATGATTTTTGCTGAAAGCTGCAGTGCAAATATCTATTGTATGTTTATTGTTGGACATGGCAAGTGTTTTCCAAGATGGCTTGTCACTTGCTACATTGGAACTGACCACTGGAACTTCAAAGACAATTCACATTCTCTAATCCCCTGCCTTTTTGCATGGATGTCTTAAAGAGTATACCTGATATATTGTAGAAAGTGCTTGTGTTTTGTGGAGAACTTTTTGAATCTTCTCCTTCATTAGAAGTGTGATGGAGTAGAAGCCACTAGTGGAACAGAACTGCTTGTTGCTGTGTTGAATGGAACTTGAATTGTGCAGTGTCACAGAAAAAGGGGCCTGTAGTGCAGCCAGGCATTTGCTCTAAATAAGGCTTTGCTTTATGTCTAGAATTGTTGAACAACAAGTTTATTCTGGCCTTGTTGTAAGCTGCTAATTGTTCCGCTCTTTTTACCTACAGGTTGTGACTGTTTCTCTTCTGTCACTTGTGTGGAAAGTGCCACACACACTCCAGAACAACAACGGCTTTTGCTTGCATATTCCAGTGTTTCTTTTGTCAGCGAGTTCAGCAAAGTTGTAATTCTTCAAGTGCCAGCCCTGAGCTGAGTGAGGAGCCACCAGCAGAGATGGTAAAAATGACAAAATCAAAAACGTTCCAGGCTTACCTGCCAAACTGTCATCGAACCTACAGCTGTATCCACTGCAGAGCCCATCTAGCCAATCATGATGAATTGATCTCCAAGGCAAGTGGTTTGTTTAGAGACCTCATGAATTATTTCTTAACCAAAATGGTTATTACTGTATCACTGTTCTCAGTAGATAAGGGTTGCAAATTAATGCATACTTCAAAGTATCTTCCCTGGGTTCACTCTTGGGTCATATATGTTGTGTACTAAGGACTGGATATATTCTGGAAACTTTTGAATGTGACATAAAGGCTGATCTACTATATTCCCTGTATTAACAACCTCTGTCTATTGTCAGGCAGGTACTATTTGTGAGCTGTCATGTCTGAGAAGTCTGCTAAGGAAAACTGTCAGAAGAAAACATGGATCTGAGTAGGGAAATGATTCTGGTTATGATTATTCTAGATAAAGATTGGTTTTTGACTCTGGTCACAAAACTGACTGTTTCCAGAATGTTCCACTTCTGTTACGGAATCTGTAAACACATTCACTTCTGCTGTATACCAGTTCCTAAGGAATATGATTAGCCAGAGATGTTCAAAATAGTTGGACTGTCTAAACATAAGCTTAGAGGATGTGTTGATCATTGAAACAGGCTGGGCCTGTCCTCCTTATCTGTTGCTGGAAGAAACCAAGATTTGTCATGTATGAAATACATAGAAAAACGTGAAGTTTGGGATGAATGCTTGACAGACTGGTTCATTTCTTTGCTTCAGATAAGCTTCTGATGAATTTGCTCTTAATGGTGTCCTGGAGAAAACACTTCAGTTGTCTTAACCTCTTAATACAAATTGCTTTCTATATGGCTATTTTGTCAAATAAAATTTAGTGGCCAGCCCTTTATAACTAACCTTAGCTGTTGCTCCTGTCTGTCTGTGTTCAGCAGCACTAAGGTGATGCTGCTCTTGAGTGCTGAAGAGATGGGGGGTGGGGGTTGAGAATGCTGCTACTTCTGAATGGAGGTTTTCTTTGGGCAAGGAGAAAGTATACCTGCTTGCTTATCTGTTAGAGGGTTATCATGAAATAATGGGGTTTCCCTGTACAGTTTTCCTTGTGTTACTAATGTGTTTGATCTTTGTTTAGATCTCAAGACAACTTTTTGATTCAAATAGTAAAATTGGTGGCAGTTCTTGGCAGTGTTGCTTATTGCTTGCTTACTTCTGCTCTGCCTTTAGGCTTTTCCCTTAAATGATTCTTTCCCTCACCTTACTATGTGTATTGAGACATGGAACTGCAGATGTGATGCATCAAATGGGAAAGTGAGCTAGCAACATATATAAAATGATCTGAAGAGGTTGTATTAACCTGAAAAAGTTCCTCACTTTTGTTATAGTGATTGATCTTATTTCATTTTAAGGTCAGCAAAAACAAGAGAAATATTCAAATAGTAATGTGAATGCATTTGAATTTCATTTGTTCCCATGTTGATTTCAGAATTTAAGTATAAGTGGTCTCTTTTGGCAGCACTGGATTCTAAATTACAAGCAATTGTAGCTTCATTATTCACTACGTATTCTGGGCCAAAAACTAGTGGGGGAGGTTCATCTTTCCTAAACTTCAGGTTGTAGATGCCTACAGGAAGAATGAAACTTTGCTAGCTGTGTCTCTTGATGTATAAATTCATTGAAAATGCAATCCAAGCACACATACTTAATAAGAAACTTTTCTTTTAGTGGACTTAGTTTTGCATGTCAACTAAACCGCCACAGTTACCACATGAGCCAGTTGTTCCCCAGGGTCTTGGGAGTTTTGGTCAGCAGAATATTTTGAATATGTTCTTAAGAAAATCACATGTTCATATTACAGATTCATAAATAATTTCAAACACTAAAATCAAATTTTCAATTCAAAGAACATGAACAACTCTAAAAAATCTATCTAGTAAATAAAAATACTTTTAAGTTGTTTCTAATGGTGTTGGGAAGGGTGTTAGATACAGATTCTACTTTATTTCTGGCTTGCATCATTTTCAGTGAAGACATCTTACAAAAGTTTCTCTACTTGCAGGTTGACTGTATGCTTATTTGGCAGCTGATCCACATTCTGTCAACTTTAAGATTTCTTGACCGTATTTTATTGTCTAAATCTGTGTGATAATGAGAAATACATTTAAATGTGAGGTGTATCTTTTGTATGTTTGTAAAATAAAAAGAACACTTCTTACCTGTTGTACTTGTATTTGGAAAATAGCTTTAAAAAACCCACCCTCCTTTAAGCTTAACTTGTATATATTCCAACATTGGAGAAGTTCTTCTGATGGAAACAACTGCAAAGTAATAAGATAATGCTTAGATCATAAAAAATAAGTAGTGCTGTCCTGGGGGGTGAGTGGTGGGAGGAAATAAGATTTGAATTTTTTTTTTAAAATGAAAATACAGGTTAACCTGGAAAATAAAAACTGAAGAAATATCCTTGGCAACATGTGTAGACATAACTTAGAACTGTAAAAGGACTAACAAATGAGTGTACCTCAGAACTGGTTTTTTTATATTAATCTTTTCTGAAGTTCTCAAAGTGCTTTTATTGATGCACATTATGTGCAATGAGAGGTATTTTTTTATTTATACTAACAATATCTGGAACCCTAGTTACTATAACTACCCAGCTGCAGCATAAATACTTAAAATATGCTGAAGTGTAGCAAGTTGATTCTAAACAATCTAAAGTTAACTAAGAACAGTGCAGTTCTTGTGCTGTTCCGGATTTATTGATGGAGCAGAGAATTTGATTGTTCAACTTGACTTTTCTTTTTTCCCCTGTGCCTTACTTTGAGGGTCTAGTGAACAGCTAAAGCTCTGTGTAACACTAAATACAATTTTTGGTTACATATTGTCTTGCTTTTTTCTGAATGCTTGCTACACTTTCTTACTCTAGAACCCTAGTGTCACAAACACTCTTCAGCAGATAAAGGCAAACAGTATTTGATACCTAGCTCTAAGTGCTTCATTTGGGTGTTGTCTGTGTCCCCCCTCCCCACCCCGCATTTCCTAGGTGCATGGTGATTGTGTGGTCAGGGAAAAAGAGTCAAAATACGTGGCGCACTCTTAATTTAAAGCAGCTACAACTAGCTTTTTCATGTGCTTTGAGGTATAAGCATTTGTTATACCTGACACTATAATGTTTCCAACTTCAAGATGAGAAGATAAGCTATGCAATGAAATGAGTGGTGTTTCTTTTAAATGTTGGTCTGTCATGGAAAAGCAAAGTGTGCTGCATATTTCTGTTAATCATCCCTTTGATTCTGGTCCTTAGAATACCAGACTTTAATACAGATTCACAGTTCTGCTTTTGAGAACTGTTGATGCCAATTGTCTGACAAGGATGGCAGCATACACGAATCACCTTTTCATTTTATTTCTGTTCTGTTTGAGCAGCAGGATCTCTTTCTTGCCTTAGAATTAATCATGAAGCTTTTTCTTGTGCCCTTGCTGGTGATAAAATGGCAACCAAGAGTCTTCGCAATGACTTAGAAATAAGAATGCAGACTAATAAGACACTATAAAAATGTGCTACCTGCACAAGTGAATTCATAGTTATCTGTAGTTTTAGTTTTCTCTGCAACTATGAAAGGACTCTGTGTAGCCTAGTGTTGAAATCAGCTTGGATGTTAGTGATTAGAGCATATATTTCTAGATATTTTCACTCTATAACCTTGTGTTTCTGCATCTAGGGAGGAACTTGGGGAAAGGGGAGCAATGCGAAGAAGGCTGAGAACTGGAGTCCCAAACTAGGAGGTCAGCAGCAGCAGAGATGTTGGCAAGCATTAGTCTGTACAGCTGAACACATTTATGAACAGTTGCCATAATTTAGAACTCTATCATCTTGGGCGAAACACTGATTTGAAGGATACATAACAAGAGAACTAACAAACTGTAGGTGACTTTTAATTGAAATAAGTGTAATTTTGAAGTGGTGTTAGGTATGTCTTAGGCACTGCTGATTTGCATTAATGAGTCTGCAAGTGCTGGATTCTGTTTCTTTGGTGAAGACTTTGAAGTGAATGTTTAACATTAAAAAAAATACTATTAGGAGTATACTAGTCTTCACTACACTGGGGGATGTTAAGAGGACAGGGGAAGAACCTGCAGCTTTTATTTCTTTCAAGAAGCAAATGGATGTTTTTAGAATGGTATCCTGCTATTGACTACAGGCACAGAAGAGAAGTAATCTTTGTCAGCAAGCAACTACAGGCCTTAATAAAGAGCAAGGCAAAAAACTGATGCCATACAAGGCACTGGTTGGATTTAAAATGTTCAAATGGCACATAACAAGTGATCAAACAGTATATGTTAATAATTTTTAAAATCCCAACAATTCAAAAAAGTGACATAATTTAAGTTTTGAGGGAAAGCCCCTGAAAGATTCTGAAGTCTCAGGGGAGGTTGCCACTTGTGTGGCCTGTACACAAAATGTTATATTTATACTGCTCTTAAAGCGATTCTACATCAAGTTTTGTGAAAGGCTTAACTGAATGAGCTTGCTTCTGATTTGTTTTTAAATGGTAGAGAATGTGCAGTGATTGTTAGCAGTAGTTGATTTTATAGGAGGCAAATGTTACTTGAAGAGCATAAGTTCCAAAGTACTTGAGAATGGCTTGTACCCACTAAGCTCCAGTAATTGTTTAGGAATTTGGGCCAACAAATTACAAAGAAGTACAAATACCCAATAGAAATCTTTGAACCTAGCAGATATATTGCAAAGGATAATGCTTTGTTACTCAACTGCCTGAAAGACTGTTGAATTGTCTTACAATGTGCCTTAATGCTGGGCATGGAAGGAAATTTGGATTACTTTGTATAGATGCCTGTATAAATACTGTCACTTTCTTTTCTCTCATTCACTGCAAAGCGTATCTGACCAGAGGGGGGGAAAAGTCATATGAAGTCAGACAAGACTAGATGTGTCAATATTTTCAAGAACAAGTTCTGCATAAAGGTATATATACATAGCTGTCATTGACTTCACTGGGAAATCCTTGCACCTTATGGGTAAAAGAACAATCTTGGTGCTTACATTTAGTTCTCCAAGGCATTCAGTATGTCTGCTGTTACTTTATTGATGAAAAGTCTTCAGCTGAAGTAGATGCCTAAACATTTTTAGCCTTGCTTAGCAATCTGTGTTTTTGTCATCCCCTGTTTAACTGACGAGTTCAAGAGGGAATTTTTTTTAAGGGTTTATTGTCTTTAAGTAAATATGCTGTTCTTAGCTTGATTCAATTTGGTAACCCCCCTTTGCTTATGATACAAGGAGTACTTGGAAAGATGGTTAAGCCTGTTGTATGCTTGAAGACCTTTTTTGTTCCCTGCTGAAAAAGTTGAGAACGGGCCAAATTTCTTAAATACTCTGGTGATAATTTTTTTCTCTAAGAGGCTTCTAGTTTTTTGGTTCTGTTTTTTTTGTTTTTGTTTTTGGTTTTGTTTTTTTTTTTTATTCTCTTGGGGGAAGAATCTAGTTTTTGGAAGAGAAGCAATCTTTGGAAAACATCCAAGAATAGATTTGAAGGCTTAAAGGAGCTGGAAAGTGTGCAAGGGAAGTGTTCTACTCTACGGGTGTTTTGACATAGTTACTTCTGAAATACGTTCAAGATCTGTATAACTCAAGATAACTTCCCTGCCTGACAAAGTCTTCACTTCAGGAGATACCAGTTGCCAGATCGGCAGGCATGCAGGTTTTGGGTTGCAATTTTTTTAAGGTTATTCTCTCCATACTGAACTTTATAACTTGCTTTATTAAAATCAGTAAATAATTAAATGAAAATGTACTTTCAAATTTTTTTTTAATACTTATGATGGAGTCATCTAGAACTTGCCTAGTAAGCAGCTGAGCAGCATTATCTCTATTTGTCTGCAGTACTGAGGAGTTGGATCTGAGAGAAATATCAAATGGAGCAAATCTCTTTTTTCCCCTGATAAATATTTTTTTATCTGTAGCTTATGTTCAATTCAATTTCCTGAATTTATTTTTGCAAATCTTGAAGTGACAGGATATCCTTACAGCCTCTGATGCATCTTACTGAGAAGATGTTTTCAGCCATCAGAGCACTTGTATGTGTTTCTGGTTTACTTTCAAGAATACTGTCTTCTGAATCATGCAGTAATATTTCTTTGAATTGCGTATTTGTTCAGAATACTAATTCAGGTTGACCTATCTTAGCTTGTAAAGTGAGCTCTAGCAAATAAAAGGAAACTCAAGAAAATGAAACCAATGGACTACTTTCATTTCCATTCTTTAACATTATTTTTCCATGTTATGAGTAGCTTGCAAGCTGTGCTTAAGGAAGATACTGTTAATGCCATTTCTGACTTGCTGATAATAATGCCTGCCATACCTTTAATACATGCTAAGATGGCAGTTTCTCTGGATGTTTTCTGTGCAGCATGATCTCTAGCCATGCAATCTAATTCCATCTGTGGGGAATAATTAATTACATAAGCTTTTTAGTAGCTTCCCTTCCCCCACCCATGCCCTCAGGTATGCCTTACGGCAGTAAATACATGTTCTGCTTAACTGATACTTCCTTTTCTCCTGGGTAAAACAGCTAATCCTGGTGTTAGAGGTAAAGAGACGGCTTTAGCTTAGAAGCATAGATCATATCTAATTCTGCAGGTATGTACTGGTGTGCAAGTGAAACATTTATGAAGTTCCTTTACTACAAAATGTATTGATGAGAGAGGTCTGTCAGATGACTTGAAAAGATCGTAATACCAAACTGTTCTTGCAGTCAACCTTAGTATAGTTCTTAAGCACATTTGAACAGTTTTGCTTACACTATCAGACATTCTAGATACTTTAAATTGTGCTGAAAGAAGTAGTAGTTACGGATCTTTTAGATCTTCCTGTAGGAATAGACAGCTAGTCAAAGATGTGGGTTTTTTAGGGAAAAAGTTAACTCATTAATCAACACTATTATTAATTGAGGACTATGAAAAGCAGTCTTCAAGTTTGTTTTAACTGCAAATATTAGTTGAACTGATAAATTGCCCAGCTTCTAAGTAAAAATAATGGTTGATGCGAGTTGTTACTGATGACAGTTGGTCACACTTGCCACCATCTTTCACTTCCTCTCTACTGGGTGAGAGACATATTTAAGACTTTTTTAATAGAATGTTCTGGTTTAGTTAGGAGTTATGTATAGCGCTAGCAATCTTGGAAGTGCTGAACAAATCTTGCAAAGTAAAAGTTTACATTTGCGTAGGTGATGTTTATTTTGTAGAAGAGCAGTTTGGAGACTGGTTTGAACAGTTATGCCTGTTAGTCCTTGACACTGCCATTTTTAAAATACTCTCTTCTCTTTCATTTCCTTTGAGGAGTTGACACGCAAGGCGTTTAACCTGTCTAGTCTCTTAAAATTCATATCAGTATAACTGAATCATACAGTGCAGAGTGTGAGAAACAGTGCTGGTAAAAACAAATGTTTGTTCAGTATTAATTTTTTTCTGGTTATGCAAAATACTGTTTATAGCCAAGTTACAAGCTTAGCAAGCAGTTCAAGTGCCGAAATCAGTTGTCCTCTTTTCATTTCTAGTAGTAGGATGCATCAGGAAGTAGAGCTCTGATAATCTTTCTTATACCTAACCAATATTCTGTGGTCAAGAGAATACATATGTGATAGATGTATACCTGTTTGTGTTGGAATACAGGTTGGGTTTTTTTGGGGGGTGGGGGGCTAATTTCCTTAACTTGGCAGTCATGGTTTCTTATCACATGAATAGCTAAGAAATTCATAAGAAAAATTAAAAGTTACAGGAATTTAAAAATTGATATCTTTAAAGTGCTTTTACTTCAGTCAGCATATGAGTTCCACATGGGTGGATTGCAGACCGTTAAATGCTCAATGACACATTGATGTTGGACACTGAATTTAAAGGAAAGTCTGAGTTACCTAGACCCAAGATCTATATTCCAGAATGCAATAATGCAAGTTGCTACAGGTTGCTGTCAAGTTATCTGTGAGTGATGTAAACGTGGAGGAACTCACTCTTTGCAGCTGGGCAAAGAAACAATTGTTCTATGGCATGTAAATAGAATATTTAGCCTCTAAACATGTATGTAGGTAAGAAAGATGGTATCAAATAAATCAGCCAAACTCTGCTCACAGGAAGCTAAAGAAGGTGGGAATGGAGGAGCTTTTCACAGTGGGATGTTTTTGAACAGATTTTCTTTCTAAAACCACTGTCCCAGGAAAAGGTTCTGTTTTGTGTTGCTTTTCCCTCCACTCTACCCTGATAATCCTGAAAATTAGAAGGTAATGAAGATGGCCGTTTCTGAAGGAACAAAAACCTAGGAGAGCACAGCATATTTAGGGTAACAAAGTAAAGGGTGCAAGAAAGAAGTCATCTTTAAAAATACATGTGAGGCGTGGGAAACAACTAAAGTGGTACTTTCTAACCTGTGTATTTCATTTAGCTAGAATTTTTTTTCAGCTTACGGAACAAAAGAGGGGAAAAGTTTCTTTTTCTGCTATTCCTGGCATCCTGTTACTGCACTCTGCTTAATTTTGAGAAATGCAGGGTCAAAGGAGAGCTTTTATGAGGTGATATTAAGTCAAGACTAAACATAAACTTGGCAGAAATAATTGTGTAATGTTGCTCAAAAGGTCTCCTGACTGTTGATTTATTCTGGAGACTTTTTCTTTCCCAGCTAGCTGGGGAACTTCAAGTATGGCACTTAAGTTGTTTAAAAAGTGATGTGTAGGACCTGACAAAAAAACCCTCGCATTAATTTGTATGCAATTGGCATGTGTAATTACATGTAAATAGAGAAACTGGCACATGATTAATAGGAGAGAGTATTTCTTGGTGCAGTTTGAAAAAGGATTTGTGAATTCTAATTCACAACAGTTTTTAAAGCATGGAGAAATGGCTGCAACTTTTTTAATTTAAGAATTTTTACCAAAAATAAATGGTCATCATGACTTTGAAAGTTCTTTTTCTTAATTTTGGGTACATGGAACAAGGAAGTGCTAATGTAAGTTTACTTCTTGGTGAATAAGAGGACCTTTAAAATGTTTCCTTTGCTTTTTCTTAAATTTTGGGCTTGTACAGTTGTAGTTGTCTCTAAATTCATAGGTAGTTGAATCAGGCCAGTTATTCATTTGCTAATGGGCAGGTTTTGAGAGTATATACGTGAATATACTATTTTCATCTGCAGTAAGCATTCTCTGCTTTGTTATCTGCTGGCTCTAATTTAGAGGGCACTGCTTATTCTATTCTGCCAGTTCTGTGATGCATGTTTAAGTATCTCGGGAGAACTGAACTAGTGCTGGGGAGTTTTTGATTTGTTTTAAAGGTAGGTATAAGGATTACTTTCTGGCAGAGCTCTTCAGACTGTACTCAACTGAGTCTCTCCTTTCAGGGTCAGTCCTACCTGAAGTTTTAGCTTTCACTGTACTGCATAGTCTTATCTTTTTTTCCTTGCCTTGTGAAAAATAAGACTTGCAGATCTGGCTAATGGAGAGTACCTTTTCTTTTGTCTTTGCTATAGCTGAAGAAATATGTACTGTCAATAAAAATCTCCATTTAATAATTTTTTTTAAATGGTTGCTAAAATAATACTAAAATATTGACGCTATAAACTGTTAAGTAGAACTTCTGATCTTAAGATGAGGTTTTATGAGTAGCTAAGGGCTGTATGTAACTACACTGCCACCATTGCTACTTACAGTAGTCCGGAGTCATGGATTTCTTTTAGCATTCTTTGTTTGCAGTATATAATCTGGTTAATGTTGATCAAAAAGTGTTCATTTATATACATTTCCCTTTTACATCTTTCTTTTTTTTTTTTTCAAACTGTTCTGAGTAGGTAGCTAAGATACAAGAGTTATTGGTGTTGTGCTAATCATTAGACTGGCAAAATACCTATTTTGGTGTCAAGTGACTTCTAATTATATAGCTAAATACATGTCAGAAGAAGAACTCATTGCAGAAAGGTCCTTCTGCCTATGGTTCCATGCCTAATGTTACTAAAACCATTCAAAAATACTCAAGGTGACATTTTCCTTCCAAAAAACATCCATGTTGATCTAATGTAGGTTTCAGAAAAGTTGGTCTTTGATCTTCAATATTAGAACTGCAAGTATTCTTAAACAGTTGTACTTTCTCTGCAGCATGGATAAAATTGTTAACTTTCTTTGAAAGCACGTTAGGGAAGGGAAATTCTGGGAAAAAAAGAAATTAAGACAGTTTAGGGATCTTTTAAAATGGAATTCAGTATAGAAGAGAGCAAAAAGAAAAACTCAATTTCAGTGTGATTCTGTTTGAATGGGAAATAATGGCTATGTCTAAATTATCAAGTAATTTAATACAGAAGGAGTAAATCAATAGATGAAAGCAGTGATGTGTCTTACATTTTCAATGTTTTACCTATGGCTGGATCTTGTCTGCTCACAAGCTTTGCCAGGATGTTTGTAGCTCAAGGCTGTCTGGTCATAGGTGCAGGCCTTTATGTCTTCATTAGTGTTCGTAGAGTGCACAGTAGAAGAGCTTCTGGTTTAGTTCGGTACAAAAGGAACAAAGATGTAGTTCACAGGCTCTGAAACTGCTCTGCAAGCCAAACCAACCCCCAGTAAGTGTGGTTGATTAGGGGTTTTACTTCAAAACTGTACTACTGCTCTGAACTAAAACATTAATTTAGATCCAGCCAAGAAAGTCTAAAAGTCATCTTTTGTCTGTAATCTATCAGCAATGTGAGAGATTTGAAAGCATATGGCTGTGCTTGGCCATTTGATGATGACGGTTTTATTAAAATAAAGCTGAGTTTATAAACTGATCAGATACATTTCCTGAATACAGTATACTGGGTTTATGCTTGGTCCAGAATTTCACTGGTCTTACATCAAATAATGCAATGAAATTGAAATAAATCATCTTTCAGGTGAAGTGGGAGAAGACAGAGGAGATGGAAATAATTCCCTTTGAGTTAAAAGCAGATTATTTTAATTAGCATGAAGGATGTCTAAGAAAATGAGAACTGATATCTTGCAGAGGGGTAGGAAAAGTATGTTTTGTTTGCATTATGGATGTCTTATTTTGAACAACAATACTTAACAACTTAAAATAGTTGCTAAAAATCTAATGTGGGTGAAAACTTTGACCAGGCTTTCCTATAAAGAATTAGTATAAAGTAATTAATCTGAAATAGTCTATATCTGTATTATGTTTATAGGCTTACTAACACACCCTTCTGGAACTTATTTTTTTTTGTTTTGTGGAGCTTTTTGTGGTTTTTAACAAGTGCAATTTTTTTTTAATGCAGTCCTTCCAGGGAAGCCAGGGACGAGCCTACCTCTTTAATTCTGTGTAAGTATGTTGTTATGGTTATGCACACTACCTACAGAGTGTAATTTTTTTGGTATGCTTCATAAGTGTAAACCAGTAGGAATTAACGTAGCTGCACTTTGTCCTGTTCTTTTTAATGCTGGCTTTACTCACCAGCAATAGTTATTAAAAAGCTACTGAGCTGATTTGCAAGTATCACTTTGCACATATTAGTCTATCTTATATTTTAAGTAATTCTGCTGATAGCTGAAAGTTTAGGGGAGGGTGTTAATGTGAAGTTCTGTTTGTGTATGTAATGGTCAATGTCTTGAGTAAGAGTTGCCATTCTGAGATACTCCAGAAGTCAAAATATATTGTGTGACTGTAAATTCACTTCAAATGACTTTGCTGTAGTCTAAAGAAGAATTTTCCAGTGCGACAGTTAGGTACATTTAGAGGTTAATGTTTCAGTAAACTTGGTACATCTTAAATGACCTTGAATATTGCAAATGTGCTAGAGGCAAAAGGTCTCTGATTTTTATCAAGCCTAATATTTGCAATTTTAGGCACGTCCTACTCATGATATAAGGCTCTTTGAATTTGCTAATGGTCGTATTTCTTTTTCAGCAGTTTCTTGTGTTGCAGCATTTTGGGAAAAGAAATACAGTTAAGTGTCTTAGTCTATTTTAGACGAGGCTAATGGAACTGTAACTGCAAAGGATTTGATTGCAGATCCTTGAAATTCTTTTTATATGTTGTTTAGTGGTGACTTGGGACTTTAGTATAATTGTAATAGTAAGAATCTGGTAATACAACAGCAAAAATGGCAGTTTTGCTCTTGTATAACACTGTCTAAAAACCTCGTTTAGTCTTGCCTCATGTTTTCTGCATAGACTCTTATTCATGAAAAAACTAGCTTAATACAGTATTTCATGGGGTGTTTCGTTTTGATATTGCTGTTTGTTCATCGTGGCTTAGTCTGCTGATCTATAGCAAAGAAATATTTGAGGCTTTTTCCTGGCTGCTATTTTGGAGTTGGTTCTAAATTCAGCTGTTGGTGCTGATTTACTGGTACATACTTCCATTATAGAGGTCTCAAATTGTTTTTGAAGAAAAGCCTGAAACGATAGAGGCATCCAGTTCCTGCTAAGTGTTCTGTTCTCCGGAGTTTTAACTATTTAGCCTGTCTTTGTTCATGGGAGTAAGTGGGCATCACCAACAGTTTGCTGTTTAGACTAGCCACTTGAAAAACAAGAAACAAACCACTTTTTCTTCCTGTCCTTCAGCTCAGTGTAACAGAGGAAGTTATTTTTTACAACATTGAATAAGTTAGGCACTTTTTTTTTTAACTATTTTTTGTCCTTTGGAGAAAAGGTGGGTAATAGGTAAGAATATAAACATTCCCATGCAGTTAATGTAATTTCTTCTCTTTTTTTCAGGGTAAATGTGGGCTGTGGTCCAGCAGAGGAGAGAGTTCTTCTGACAGGTTTACATGCTGTAGCAGATATCTATTGTGAAAACTGTAAAACCACTCTTGGATGGAAATACGTAAGCAATATACTTAAGTCTTCAATAAATGTGTATAAGTTGAAGGACAGATATTTGAGTAGGCCATTGAGTAGCACCTGTACTGATAGTTTAGGTGAGTTAGCTCTAGTGCTTTTGTATATGTTAGAATGTAAAACAGTTTTGCTTCCTTACATCTGCTGGAATGCTGTAGTAGATAATAACTTCATTCTGGACTGCAAAACAAGCATGAGCTATAGGTGCTATTACAGCTATGTAATACTTCTGTAATATCCTTTTGCAAGATTACCAGTCATATACACTAAGCTGGATGGATGAAATTGTCAAAGTGGGTCTTTAATTTCTTGTGTTGCAAAAGTTAGTTCATATAGCAGAAATACGACTTACGATAAATGGTACTGAGCATGTTTACGCTGTTTACAACTAATGTGAATTTGATTCTGTTTGGTAAGTTATCTGTGCGCTTGCACAGTTAGCTCTAACGCTTGCAACTGTGCTGCAAGTTTGATGTTTTGAAAATGCTAGATTCTGGGTGTTGCGTGTAGGATATTCATTGATTCATTATAGCTTCAGATCTTTAGAAAGTTGTCCTAATGCATTCCCTCTGATGATGAATATAGAGGAGAGCTTTTGAAAAGGTTCCTGTTCCCTCTTTTCATTTCTTCTGGGAATGAGGAAACTGAACACACATAACATACCATTCCTAACCTTCACTTAAAGTGTTAAAATTCCCTAAGCAGTGAGAGAACAAGATCTGTTCTGCACTGGATCTGCCAATTCCACTTATGAGAAGTTTAGTTCTATTTCCTTCTCAACCCTGTTTATCCTGTCTTTCCTCCCTTCCGCCCTTGATTTGCTATAACAGATATGGGATGTTACCTGGAATGTCTCCTGGTCTGTATTTCTAATCAAGTCTGATGTTTAAAATACTTAATTTCCGCAGCGTAATTCAATGTCTTGATTTTTCTTCTTTCCAGGAACATGCTTTTGAGAGCAGTCAGAAATACAAAGAAGGAAAATTTATCATTGAACTTGCCCACATGATAAAAGACAATGGTTGGGAGTGAATCACAACCTTTTTCCTTCTGTTTGGACAATATTCTGTGGATCATGCTTTACAAAGACTAATGCAAAGTAAAGGAAGAGCTTGGCTAGAGTGGCCCTGAGAATATCACTGAACTCTGAAACCTCACAAATGAGTAGTGTAGTGTAAGTGGCTGTTTCAGGCCATGTTTGCCTTTTTCTCCTTGTGTAAGTTCCCTCTTTTTGTACGTGTATTATTGTGTGAACAGTTGTTTTGGAACATTTTGGATGACCTTTTTCTAAACTCTCTCAAACTAGAGAAACAGTTCACTAATTGAAAATGAATTTTACTGGTTAGCATCTATCTCCGACCTATGCCTTTAATGCTACCTTCTGCTGTGCATGCTTCTTGCCTAAACACCTACACTCCAGTCCTGTAGAAGTTCTATATCTGAGCAGTCCGAAAGAATGTATGGGATGGGGTGCTTTTTTATATGTAGCAATTTCTGATGTGTTTGGCAGTGAAGAGGATGCAGTATTGTAGTTATTAATGTCTTTTTTAAATTTAAGTGTACCACAACCTATGTACATCTTGTAGGTGAATTGGTTAAAGGTACAGTGCTCACTTGAAAAAATATTTCAATTGCACTGACTGAAGTTAGCAGGTCTCAAGTTGTTAGAAAAGGTTATGCTAGAGGTTTGGTATCTTATTGAAGTACCTTAGAAGGATTTTAAATCAGTAATGCTATAGAATATGTTCATTTAAGACCAACATATTCCCTAAGGAGTTTGCTGGATAAGAAATAAAAACTATAAAACTATAGCTTACAGGATTAAAAAGGCAGAAAAATATATGCATCTTCTATTTTGGAAAAAAAAAATTAGTCAGTGTATTAAAAGTTTTGGTACTGTACCTTTGCCAGTAACAGGGACTTGTGCATCGGTAAAGTTTTATGGCTGGTTCCATGTAACTGTATAGTCCTAATGCACTGGACAAAGAGGTTGATATCAAGGAAACCTGTTGAAGTATTCTGCTTCTGCTACATTTGAACAAAAATATTTATTTTTGTGAGAAATGGCCAGAGCCTATGACATGAAAATTAATACAGTACCTATAGGAAAAGGAGGGGTACTAAGAGGGAAAGGAAGTTTGACTCAGTTTTTCATAAAATAAAATAACAAGATAGTTTTTAAAACTTGGGGGTGGGGAAAGGGTTTCTTGGTTTGCTGGCTAAATCATCCCCAAGTACCTTTTTATAATAAAAATTTATACAAAACTCGCCTTCTCTTTTGTTCTCATGCTGTTTCTTAAATGGAATGAGTTAATGAGAGAAACTTCTGGAAAGCGTATGCGCAATATTAGTTGTTGATATCTGTGCATGCAAATTCTGAGCAACTGTGAAAAAAGCTCTACATAAATTTGCTAACTTTATTTGCAATTTAAATAGTCTCTGAAGACTTTTTGTATTTTAATCCTTTTAATGCTTGAGGACAAAATGTGTGGGGAAAAAACCTTGAACACTATGTAAGTACTATAAGTGAACAATATGGAAGCCTTGCAATACAAAATCATTTTCTCTCAATAACAATTCTAATATGGCACCTGCAAAATTAGTCATAGGTGCTGTTGCTGCTGTTACGTTTTTGGGAATTTCTGGTAGGCTTTCTAAACTCTGCTGCACTTTAGAAATTTTGTCATACATGAAAATCTATGCCAATGGGAAGGGGCAATACAAATCCTTTAAAACCAGCTTTCCAGTGTCTTTGTGGAAAGGAAGAGAGGGAAGAGAGTTTGCCCATGTGTAGTCATTCTCTATGATGCAGGCTAGTTAAACTGCTTTCAAGATGTTGTAGTGATCTATACCTATGAATTAAAAATGTAAGAATTAGAGAAGTAGTTAAAGCTGTTGCGTTTCAGTCCAGAGACCTGAGGTGGTACAGTTGTGTTCAATCTGGATTTTGTGGCTTACACATTACTACTTCATGCTCAAATCACGAGGCTTCAAAGTCTCCTTTTTAACAATGTCATTGATGCAAGATGGGCTTTGATGTTACCTGTCTTTTGATCTTTTTTGACCTGGACTTCTTGGGATTTTGTTTCCCTCCATTGTAATGTATGTTGCCAACAAAGAAGGCACTAAAACTTCTGTCAGCAAAAAGTTTGTGTTGGCTTCAAAGTCCAGTTGCAATTTTGATAATTGTGAACAGGCCTATGTGAAGTTTGTGTCTCTGGGCTTTTCTTACTTCCTGGCTGCAGACTTGTTGAAGCAGTACACTGAAGTGAAGACAAACGTAATGGCTGCTTTTCAGTAGACAGTGAAATTAAAGAAAATATGTAAAGTATGAAAGATTTTTCTCTAAAATACGGGGTTTGGCTGTCTCTTGTTAATAAGTTAATGCTGTCTGTAACACAGTCTGATTCTTACTTAAATTCAACCTCTTTCTTCAGTGCATTATTTATATTTCATACTGGACTTTTTCACCAAAACCTTAATTAACTTTGATGCCAAAGGTTGGGACTTCATCAAGTGCTTAGCACCTAGAGCTTCAGACTACTGGCATAAAGAGTTAATGACCTATATGTGATGTTTATGGCTTTTAAGAGAACCAAACAAAGCAATATTCTTTTTGGTCTTTTAAGAGTGGGCGCTTAGAAGGAGTAAAGAGTAGAACTAGAACAGAATTGTTATTTCATGCTGCCATGTAACAATTCTTGAGGCTCATTCTGTAGAGGGAATATGTGAATTTTCTTCCTGTGTTGCTTGGCAGCATCAATGATTATTTTCTCCCCTTGTAAAGATGTAGAGCATTCTTGTTACTGGTTTTGGTGAAAGTAGAATCCAGATAGCAGTGGCTGTTGGATGATGCGAAGAGGTCAGTCTGGTCACTGAACCCTCCAGCAGTCATTTGAAAGAAAAATAAACTTACTTGAAAAAAATTTACTAAAGCATTTTCCCTCTAACCAATTTTTGTAATATATTAAAGATTATATTTAAAGTTTGTATGTGTTTGCTTTGGGCAAGTTTACTTCCCCTCCAACTTGAGCACTTTTGTTACTTGTACTGGTTATTTTTATTGTTGGTCTTAACATTTATTTTGTATTTTTTTTTATAAACTGTAACAAAAAGCTTTTGTGAACCTTTGTTTCTTGCTGGCTCTTTCTTGGACCAAATGAACTGACTATGAGCTGGCTTAGAAGAAATGTTCATTGGGATACATAGGAATTTGCTAGCAAAAATGTACATGTATTGGAAGTTTTTTTCCTCTGAACCTCTAAAGCCACGCCTGTCCTAAAGTAATTAATCATAATTTGAAGTGACTTTAGCAATCTGACCATGCATTCTCTGTCTAGGTCCAAAATAATGGCTGTAACAATGGTGTTCCAGGACTGAGTCTGCCTCCAAACACTAGTTATTCTTTGGCTCGTCACTCTAAGTACCTTTTGATTAATAAAAGGCAGTGCTGCCATCTGTAAAAATTCTGCTAAGTTGCAAACTTGCTGTGAAATAAGCTGCAGAATTTGGTGAGGGATTGCTGATACATCAACCCAACCACTTTTGCTGTTTGCTTTTAGCAGTCTAGTAATCTCAGTTTTATCTGCCAGTAAAAAGGGCCAGAATATAAATTTCTCTCGTTCATTGTAAGCTATATAATGACAAACTGCATTAATGAAGTTTTAGTTCCATCTTAATTTCCTACTAGCAAGGCCAGTATAATGGCCAGTCTGAGTGGTATGCTGTGCATGCTTGCAGTCTTTCGCAGTCTGTGGATCAGGATGGGGAATACAGTTCATGAAATTTCTTTGAATTAAAATCTGGCCTCAGAGGTTCTGATAAATAGTCATCACTGCACCCATAACCAAATGGTCATCCGTATTTCTTATTGGTGTATCAAGTTAGTGCAAGAGTTCATGAGTGCTGTGTGTACCATTTTTCGTGGACTTACGCTTCCCTCTGAGTAATGCTTGTAGGGCTTTTTCTGCACGCTCATCTCAGCAGTCAGATTGCAACAGCAGTGACCTACAGTCTCACAGACCAGATTTCAAACATCTCCATTCTTTGATAATGGTGATGAGTGGAAGAAGCTGTCAAATTATTGTTAAACTTTTTGGACACTTTATTATACTTCATTGAGACTCATGTTAAGCCAACCAGCAGTATAAAGGCTTACTGCAAAAGGAACAGACACTTCAGAGGTTTCTTTTAAAAGGACTGTTACAAATGGTTTAAGGCCTAAAGCATGAGTCATAAATGGCAGTTGAGTTGTGCCTCATAGTTTCTTAAACTCTTTACAATGCTTTCTTTTACAGGTGACATGGCTGTGTTGCTGTTTTGTCCTAGCAATACTGTACATCATTTGTTGTTTCACTATACTGTATCTACTTGAGGTATCACAATAAAAGCTTTCAATTGTTTTGTTGAATTACTTGTTGGTTTTGTGCTAGCTTTTCTTGCTAAGGAAATTCTCATGCTTTTTTCTCTGATAAAGCCAGAGAGAAAAGCCAGTGCTTTTCGTTGCTCTTAAACTTCTAAATGTGGGTTGAATCTGATTTTTATGTGGTTTTAAGACTGCCACTTAACATTTGCTTTTTTTCCTTTCACTAATCTTTCCAAAATATAGAAAATTGTGTTCCTACTTTTAGAGCTTTTGCTCATTTTGAGCCAACCATGGAACCTCTGCAAAGTGCTTTCAAAAAGGAAGTTGGTCTGTGCACAGCCCAAAACTAACTTTCAGGGAAATTGTAGGAAGTTGATGTGCTTTCTGTTGCATTACCTTGGTTGTCTGTAGACCAGAGGAGCACTCTGAGCACAGGCACTCAATCTGTTGTTTCTGTTTTGGTTGGGAGGAACTTCTGTAGTTGCTCTAATCTGATTAAGGGTCTTCTCATGTATTAGTGGAGTTAAAGTCCCCACTGTGAGTCAGTAACAAGGCTGTGATAAAGATTGGTCTTCTCCATCCAAGAGCCCAGGTCATAGTGGGGTTCATACTGCGTATTTGCAGGAGGCATGGTGTGCTGTGTGTGTAACTGTGAAGGGCTCCCACCAACATTCAAATAGAAACTTTTCCCTAAAGATTGTGTCAGTACATCACCAGTTGTCTGTAGCAGCAGGCATGACAGTGGCTCTCAGGTTCTCCAGCGGAAAATCTCTGTGCAAAACAGCAAGTTTGGATAAGAAGGGATGATTAAGTAGGAGGGAGATGATTTCCATGATGGGCTGGCTACTTTCCTCCTGTACCCCACTATGTGGTTTGCTCCTTTACAGTGAGGGGATGCTTGCTTCATGTTCAACCTGGCATCTGCTGTAACCCCCAGGTCCTTTTCAGTTTGAAAATCCAGTCTCTGGCACTCATGGTTTAGTAAATTGTTAGGCCAAGAAAAGTGATGTTTTCTCCTGAAGATTAATCTGAAAATTGTCGTTCCGATCTTAATGGTTGTGATTACATGAGCAAAGGTAAACTGGGACTTTTTTGAAATATGAAGCCTTTCATAATAACTTCAGCCAATACCTTGGTTTAAGCAAATCCCCCCAAAAAGCTCTGTTTATTGAGAGTAAAAATATCCTTTAAAATTTCTTAAGACTGTAGCAAGGGACTATAGCAGTGATTTAGTTGACTCTTCTAAAAATAATAGGTATAGGATTATCCTTAATCACATTAAACCATATGAAAAATAATTTTCAAGGAAGTGCTTCACGTCAGACTTGCTTGCTAGTACAAGATGTAGGTGCGTGCTAGGTAGTATTAAAGTGTTAATGAAATTTTCCTGGAAATTCTAACTCCAAGGTAGGCTAAATTATGTCACTGTGATCATTCAGTTATTTTTAGCATGATAAACCAGTAGGGTACATTGAATTCAGATACAAAACATCTGTTGTTTGCATTTGAACACTTTGAAGTAGGAAATTGGTAGCAAGGACTCATGTAGGATTTTGGGGGGAGTTAGTTTTTTATTTGGTTTAATTGAATGTTTAATTACTGAACACTGGCAACACTGCATCAAATGACCCCTTTGAACTGTCTGAAGCTGAGAATGTTACTCAGTGTCTCTTCAATAATCCATCATCTCATCTCACAAAGGGATGGAGATGTTCTACATATGAGATCAAACATAATACTTCCATCTTGAGAAAAATGGAAGATAGCCTGCTGCCCTTTTTTTGATTTATGTGCTTATAAGCTGTCATCTCAGACTCCTTTTTTTCTTTTTAACCTTTCCTTGGCTTTACTGTCTTAGGGCACGAAAAAAGGATCTTTCCAGATGTGAAAAAAATTTTAAGGCTAAAAATGGCATTTTGAGACGTATGGTATTCATTGATTATATCCATGTCAAAAATTAGTTTTTTATTCAAAGTAATAAAGATTCAAATAACACAGAAGTGTCTTTCATATTCAAGATGTTCATAATAACATCCCCTTAAATTTTGATATAGCAAAGGGACTGTAAAAACACCGTCAACAGCTGGATTACCAGAATAATTCTGGAAATGCAAACTCCAGTGTTGTGTCTTACCAGCTGGAAAATAACTGGAGGATCTCCGATTTCCAGATAGACAGAGATGGGCAGATGCCTCATCTAAAAGTTGGGGACCTTCCATTAGATGTCTTTTTTTCCCATTAAATAACTTTTTTTCCATGTTTGTCTCTTCCTCTGCACCCTCCCCTTGGCTCTTCCCTGCGTGTGTCCAACTGGTGGAGTGGAGCAGATCACCTGCGCTGCTGCTGGCACTTCCACTTCTGACAAGCAAAGCAGCTGTGGATTAACTGAGGCCTGACAAAGTAATTCCTTGGCTGTGAAGCAGCTCTGCTGAGCCATGTAATTGATAAGCATTAACTGTTTCTTCTCTAGTAAAGGCTGAGCTAATCTGAGGGTTTGGCTCATTCATTTCTATAGTATTGCTGAATAAGATTCGAACTGAGGTTGCTAACTGCAGAGCTGAGGATCTGAGATGCTCTATGATCCTGATAGCAGTTTAGTCTATGCTTGCATTATGTATAAAACTGATTGCCCAAAGATTTTACTCGGTAAAGAGTGCTCTAGAAAGCAGACAATGTAGGCTTTTCAGTACTTAATGAAATAATGGGCAGTTTTTGCATGGTCTGATTTCTGTATTAGTAGTAAATAGCGTAGCTTAAATTCCCTTCTTGCCCAAATAGCCTTCAGAGGTTTCTAGCTCAAGCAAAGGCAATGGCAGCACCAAACTAGCCCTTTATTCAACATGGAGTTTGCATCCTGACATTAAAATACATACATGTATGCAAATTCCATCATAGCATGGAACATCACGGCTCACCCTTTACCTGCAAGAAGGTTTGCAAATGTTATTTAATATTCAGAACACCTTTATGACATGATTAGCAATGATCATATGCTTTATTTTACACCTGATGGAAGTTAAGTTGCTTTTACAAAATCATTTGTGAGCAAAAGCCTACAGTTTGGGACCTGGAGCTGATGACAGTCCAGCAACAGTGTATGGGCATCAGAAAAAAATTTCTTGCTTGTATGTTTCAAGTGTTGTAGAATTAAAACTTCAGTGAATTAAACAGCAGCCTGATTGCTACCGATTTTGCTAACCCTTCTATTCTGTGCATGTTTGTACAGTATATATGTCAAAGCTGGTAGCCTTGTACTTTATTGCATAAGGCAGACTATTATGGTCATACGAGATTACAACCAATGGCATTTTTGAGTTTGGCTGCATCTGTTTCTGATCACACATTGGATTTCTTTAAGTTTCTTTGTCCTTAGAAGCAAGAGCTCACCTGCACAGGCACCTTCAGTCCCTGTATGTGCAGGCTGAAAGCTCACCTTGTCGGTATGAGAAGAGGGAAGGTATGTTACTGAATGTGGCAAACGTTTTAATTTTTTGAGCTTTTGGTTGAGTAGCATTAAGTCAGATGTGTTTGAATTGTGATTCAAGTTATTTGTCCATTTAAAAGCAAAAATCAAATAAGCTTTATTCTGCAGGAAAGGTTATTTAAAATGTTTTAATACTGAATCATATAAAACCACTCTCACAGAGGTGCAACACTAAAAGTGAAAAAAAAAAAACAAACCACCAACCAAAAAAACCCAACTGCAGGAGCTCTGTGCATTGTCTGCGCAAACAAACTTTTTTCTAAAACTTTGAAAGCCCTCTAGAAGTCAGGGATCTTGTGACGGGGAGCAGGCTGCCAAGGGTGAGAGGAGCTTGTTTTGCAATTGGGCCTGGGAGGATTGCTACATCTGGGAGCTCGGTTGGGGATGTGAAACACGTGCTTTTGAGGGCTGGGGGGCTTTCCTAAACAACTGTGTTTCCTAAACAAATGTAAATAGATTCTCTGCCTTGTGCAGGGGAAACCTGCTGGTATTATCGCAGTGAACCTTCTACCTGTTGATCTGGAGCTGCTGTACACTGTGAAACCATTTTGAGAGGCACGTGCTAAGTGCCATGTAGTCAGGATTTGAAAGGTATATAGGGCAGTAGGACAGGAGGGGTGGGTATGGACCTCTGCAATGCTGGGAAGGTCGCTCTGCCTCCCTGGAAAAAGCTGAATCGGTAGAAGAGAAGTTTCTTGCAACCTGCCCTGCAGAAAGAGTGCAAGTACAAATCAATGGGAAAAGATGAAATTCTGTGACTATTTGGGTCTCCCAAAAGCCATCCATCTCCGCCTTGCATTAAATGGCAAATGAAACTGGTTTTTGGGTGCGAGGCAATGCCTCCTGCAGCTCACCGTGGTGGGTAGTGTGCTGCCCGAAGCCAGGCTCGGCTGGGAAACCCACAGCTCTCCTACCAGCTGCTCTTTGGGGCAAGAGGCTCCTTCTGGCCATAATCTCCTTTTAGGCATGAATTAATCATCTGTTTCCCACTGATGGTCAAATAAGCACTATTGCACTGGGTGGCATGCTCCACTTCGTTAGCTAGTATAACTGGTAAGACTATAAATCTGCTTTTGCTTGTCTACTTAAACTATCTTCCCTCCCTTTCTTCCTCTTATATCTTCTTCCTTCCTCAATTCCACACTTTTTTATGATACCCATAACAGTTCAAAGTCTGCAGCATTTTGCTTTTTGTTGTTCCTCTTCTTTTCCCCTCCAGAATGCATTACCCCAGGGGCAGCATTAACCATTCGTGGTCAGGCACGAGACCGATATTTCATGGTGGCCAATTCACTGCTGAGTCAGCGGGAGCCGCCATGTTTCCGCCCTGCCCCGGCGGGACGTGCAGCCCTGCGCCGGGGAGCAAGCGTGGCCGGTCCTCAAACCGCGAGGGCAGAGGACAAGGTGCTGCTCTTCGCTACTAACCTGTCACTGCTTTCCTGAGGCCTAAATACTGTTTCTCTGGCATGATAATCAACAGAAAATGAGCATGTATGAACTGCAGCCCCATAGCTCTCCAGCGATGCTGTGCTTTTATCGCCTCTGCTCCTCCTGCTCCCAGGCCGACGAAGCCAATGGATTTTGATTTAGCAGCAAATTTTTCCCCTTTTCCCCTCTCTTCTACAATGAAAAGTTTCTCGCAGCATAAAGGCTGGACATGCAAATTAATGCCCTTTAATTACCTACCCATAATATACAAAACCAAAGGGTTTCTCACGTCATTCTTTCAATGTTTACTAGAGACTTTGCTCTGGCAGGCCTCTCCTTCACTGGCCAAAACTCATGCTGAAGGTTAACAGCTCCCGAAGTTAATGATTATCTTTCCTTGTTTGCTCAGTGTTTCAGAGTTAAAACATGTAAATATGACTCCCCCGTGTAATTGCTGTGGTCAGCCAGCGACGAGCACTGCAGAAAACAAACACATCTATTAGCAGAGAGAAACATTACTCCCTCGCCTGGCCTCCCCAGGCTCCCAGAAGTGTCCGCTTGCCCAGAAAACAGCCAGCGCAGGGTAATACCGTCCTGCTTGGGCTGGCGATTACATGGAGTCTGCTATGAAAACCCCTTCTCAAAATAGCAATTTCTAATCTCCCCCGAGGCTGTTAATCAGGTTTCTAATCCAGCAAAGATGTCCATACTGTAACATGCCGCAATTCCCAGGCCTTTATTAGAAACCCCTCTCGGTTACAGCTTTTACTGGGTCAGGAGACTGATGGGCAATGCTTGCCTGGGCAGAAATAGCTGCAAATATTTTGTGAGACAGATCTGAGAGAGTGGTTGATGCTGTGACCTGGCTGCACCTTGCCTGTGAGCACTGGATGTTACCAAAGGCTTGTCTGCGTAGAAATACAACACAACGCCAGCTCCTCATGTGATATTTTCTGAGGACTGAAAGCAATCTCTGCTTTTCTGGAGACAAATACAATAGCTGGTCCTGTCCGCTTTCAAATTAGATAGAAATGGCCTAAACACGTGCAATAGTCAAAGCTTTCTAGGCAGCTTCACAGGAGCGGAGGTCTTGCCCCATACCTTGGCTAAATTCCAGCTGGGATAATTGCATTGGCCTGGGTGGTTCTGACTGTCTTGGAGGACCTGATGTGTTGCAGAGGTGAGGTGACATGACTGATGTGGGTAACTTGCAGGCAAGTATCTGATATTTGCAGTATTAACGGGGATCCCTCCGGCAAGAGACGCTCTATAAATGTAAACTCATCGCTCACAAAGCAAATCAAAATCCTCGTGCATGGCTGTACACAAGCAGGCGGTATTAGTGAGGCAATGGGCTGTTAAATCTCCTCCTGCTACAGGAGTTTTAAGCGGCTCCCTGCATCCCAGGTTGATATTTAGACTTTGAGGCTCTGCTTGAAGAGATGCAGGCTCCCAAAGGGGCTCAGCTGGCGGATGCTGCAGGGACGGTGAGGGCACAGTGACGAGGGGCTGTCCTGGTGCTCAGCAGTGGCTTGGCTGCTTGTGGAGGGGATGCCACAGCTGAGCCCCATCTGGGGATTTGCCTGGGTGGGTCCTGGTCCGTTATGGCTGTGCCATGTAGCCCGGTGGCCCTGCCCAGCTGGGAGAGGGTGCGGCAGGATGGGGAGGCGGCAGGGAGCCCAGGCTGGCGAGCACCACTTTCCCTGCTCCCAGGGCTTGTCATCCCGCTTGCACATCCCACTCTGCAAAGCCATTTTAAGTAGAACCACCGCCAGTGCTGGGTTTACAGGAACAAACAGGAAGGTTTAAAGGCACCATGCACTGAGACCATGGTGGCGAGCAGCAGCGTGCTGCACAAAGGCACCTCCCCCACACCAAATCCAGGAGGGAAACAAAGTTTAATAAAACTTGGGAAATGAATTGAGATGTGTGAAAGCCCCGGATAACTGAGCACTGCTAACATCACTGGGATGGGCACAGCCATGCGTCCCTCCAGGCAAAGCCCCCGCCACCTCCCAGCCTCCTCTCCCCTCGCTGCCCCGGAGCTCAGCCGTGCACGCTGCAGCAGCTTGTCTGCAACACACATTCAGGGGGAAAACGATAAACACAGTGTGTTTCGTTTCTTTATTTAGCATGTTCCTCCTGAGAGGCTCCAAGGTCTTGAACTCGAGGTTTTACTGAGCTTGCTGTTTATCTGCCTGGGCCTATGTGCGCATGAGTGTGTGCAGGGGGGCTGCTTTGGTGGCAGTGGTTTTTCCTCCCCAGCAGGGCGAGCTCCCAGGGCCGGGGCAGCCCCGTCCTGCAGCTGACGGCCCGCAGCAGCCTCTGCGCCCCATCAGCCCTCAGCCAGCACCCAACTGCGCCCACATCGTGACGGGATCAGCTGGCCTCCCTCAGCGTTTTGCTTTCATGTTGCGCTGTTGACTTTTGTCCCTACAGTTTCGCCGCATTTTGCTGTTCCTCCCCCCCCCCCCCCGCCCCCATCCCTCTCCCCTTATTAACATAATTTAGCCAGTGCTCGGGAAGTTTCCCATGCCCCATGAAGACCAGAGCCCCTGTTGCTTTCCCATGCTCTTCAAATCTGGCTGGCTCTGTGCCCCATCTCCCAACATCAACCTGTGCCCTATCCTGTCCAGCTCCAGGCTGCACATAGGAGCGGTGGAAGGGAAAAAAAAAAAAAAAGTTATCTGAAGCTTAACACAGAGCCCGGAGCAGGGCAGGTGTGGGGCTGGCATCATGCTTTTGCCCCACACTGTGGGTTCTGCCATCTGAAACCCAGCGTAGCATAGCCAAAATGAGAGCCCCCGCCTTGCTCAGCCGCTCACCCCTATCCTGAGAACACTCCAAGGGGTGCGGGGCCAGCGTGTCCCCAGTGCTGGATGCTGCTGGCACGGGGCAGTGAATCATTTTGCCGCTCGGGGCTCCGGGTGTGGATGTCTTACTCATTTCTTACCTTGGAAGCAGCAGCAGCTTTGCCTGATCAAGGGCTTTTGCTCCTTGCCCAGCACAGGGTGGCCGGTGCTTGTGGTCCTTGTCCACTGTGCAGCGTCTGATCACATCAGGCCATAAAACTGGAGCAAAACTATTTATTCGCCTCATCTCTTTGTTTCCTAGAAATCCAGCAGCCGGCTTGGCAAGCAGAAACCCAGTCCACAGGGCTTGTTAAATCAACACAGCAGTGACCATTACAGAAAGGTTTGCATGACAAAGCGGTTGCAGCTGTGCCAGAGGCTGGGGGGTGTTTTTTAATCTTTGCTTTTTCCATTTGAGCTATCGAGGCAAAGCAACCCTTTGAAACGGCACAGAGGGATGCAGCCTGCACGCACAAGAGGGCAAACCAGGTGTTCGGGCCGTGTATGGCCACTGGAGCCCCGGAGCCTGCGAGGATGCCCTGCCAGCATCCGGCAGTGCCTGGCCCGGTGCACGGTTCCTCCGCTGCCAGCCCTGGTGCAGGGCAGGCTGCCGGGCCGCCCGGGGCGGCAGGGGAAGGTGTTGGGAGCTCCTGCTGGAAACCAGCCCTGACCCAGGGAAACAAGCCGCCAGGCACTGCGCTGGGGCCGTTAGCTGCTCAGGCTAGTGGAATTGAAAGGAAAATTATTTCAATGCAATGAACATAACCTGAGCTGCAGCTGCAGCAATGGGCCGCGGGCAGCATGCCTAGCTGTCCTTCGTGGGGGGTGGGAGCCCCCAGAGCCCTTCTCCAGCTCTGACTGCATCCCGACCACGCAGCAACGCCGCCCCTTGCCATTGCTTTGCTTTGCATCTCTTGGCTTTTCTTTTCTCTTTGCCTTTTTTTTTCTGTCTTCTCTCTTTTTTTTTCCTGTCTTCTCTCTTTTTTTCTTCTTTCTTTTTCCCTTTCCTCTTCTCAGCTCTTTCTCCCTTTCTGCTGTGCCACAATCAGACAAAGCTTGACAGCCAGGAGCAGTTACTGGCTTTGTGAGATGCTGATGTCCAGCAATACCAGGGGCTGGCCTTGCTGGCTGGGACGTGACCCCTTCCTGGGGAAAGGAGCAGCGCTGATGCCTGTCTCTGCCTGGAAGGGAGCCCGGCTGGTGCAAGGTGCAACAGCCGAGCCCTCTGATGGTACGAGCTGCTGTTCTGGCGCCCGTTAGCAAGCATTAGTGCACTGCAGTTTTGCCACTCAAAAATCCCAAGACTTGTAACAAGAGCTGGGGCTTTACCCAGCGCTGTCGGTGTGAAGCGCTTTGTGGAAGCTTCTCTGGTTTCTGTGCGTGTCGGCTCTGAAAACCAAGCTTATCTCTGAGCCATACAGAAGGTCCCTAATTTGAATTATGTACAAGAGGAGAGGGCAGCAGCCAGGCTGTGCGAATGTCTCCAGCCTGCACATCAAGGGTCAGTGAAATATGCCCCTGGGCTGGCCCAGCCAGGTTTCCCAGGCACCAGCAGGCAGCCGCAGAGCTGGTGGTTAGCCTTCTTCCCCATTTTTGCTCTCTTTTCCCCATTTTTGCATGAAGCCAAGCTGCACAGATGTTTGATCCCCTGAGACGCTGGACTGAGAAGTGGAGATGAGTGCCGTCCGTCCAGGGAAACCTCCCGGCACTCAGCACCGCCTGGCTCCAACGGCTGCCTAAAACCCGGCTGAAAACATCTGTGGCTGGACTTACTGCAGCTCTGTTGGGGACAGGGACCTGCCCATATGTGGGCAGGTTATGGGACAGATGCTGAAGCCACCCGACAGGCAGGGACGTGGACCTGAGGACCATCCCCTCTGCTCCCCATTGCTCAGCACCCTGCCACTGCCTCTGCATGGTCCCGGATGACGTCTCCTTGGTACGAGCTCTGAGTGGCATCTGGTTTGGCTTCGCTGTTGCTCCCTGCGGCCTTGTTGCACTACAGGCTTGATTTTAATGGAAGATGAAAGCGTGGCAGGGGCATGGAGGCGGCAGAGCCAGCCCCGTGCTGAATGAATCTCAGGCTGGTGCTGATTCCTCGACAGAGTGAGCAGCCCTGCTGCTGCGAGCAGGGCGCTTGCAAGCCGCCCTTGGAAAAAACACATAACGCTAAAAAAAAAAAAAAAAAAAAAAATAAATAAATAAATAAAAAAAAAATCAGGCCAAGCTCTAGCAACATGTAACTTGTTTTGTTATAGATTAACTGCTGCAATACACCCCAGGCACTTTGCTGAACTGGCCGTTTAACCTACTCTTCCCATCCTTTTTTTTTTTTCGAGACGGGCACACTACAAATTGCCGTCTGTGCTTTTATGGGGAGGTTACAGACTGCAAAGATGGTTGCCTTGCCTCTGCGCATCTCCAGGCTCGTGTGATGGCCAGGAGCCTACAACCTTCATTTCAGTGCTGAGTAGAAATGCCGCATTACCGACTGATTAATTCCACCCCGAGCATCTGCCACCTCCTTGCAGGGGCTGCCGGAGCCTCCCTGCCGGGTGCAGCGGTGCTGAGCTGGGTGGTTTCCCTTTCTGGAAAGGTTTCAGGTGCCGCCCGGAGCATGAGAGCATTTTGCTGACCCTGCAGCCTGTAATCTTACTCCTGGACTTCAGACACCTCCTGAAGCAGCTCTTGGCTCCGGTCCCTGCTCCTCTGTCCCCAGGACAGGCTGTAATCGTCTCTCAGCAGGACAGCACTGACCTGAGCACTCCGGCTCCCAGCAGATTTCCCCAGCCTCTCCGAGTGTTTGCAAAAAAAAACCAACAAAAAACCCAATGATTTATTCACAACAGCTCAGCTGGGCAGAGAAAAAAAACCATGTTGCTCTTTACCTCTATTCTTAATTTTGTTTTTTTCTTATAACAGAGGTCATCAATAATAATGGAGCAGGAACAGCTCCTGGCCCCATAACCGTCAGTTTTCTGCCCTTTTTTTTGTGGCAGCTGCCAGCCTGGCTTCTTGCCAGTCCAATGTCTGCTGACAAAGCGTCCAGCAGCGACGCAGCCAGGGATTAGCGATGGTGTGTGCGAGCTGTGGTCCCTCGGCCCCAGATGGTGATGGGGATGGTGGGTGACACCCGGCCCTTTGCTGCCATTTGCAGTCACTGGGAGGTGACAGCTGCCCCCCCCCCCCCCAACAGCTGTTTATGGAAATATGGCCAGACGAAATGCAAAACCGACACAGACAGATAGGGCTTATAGATCAGTGTTTCAGGATGGGAATTTTCCGGGAATACATTTATTCTGGAAATAAGAAGATGTTTCCCAGCCTTTCTGGTCCCACAGGATGAGGGTGTTGGTGGGGCAGAACCTACTGCAACCCTGCAAGATCAGACCTGGGAAAAGCCCCACCGTGATGGGCAGAGGAGGAGCTGGGAAAGTTTGACTCAGCCCTGGCGAGGTGGGGTTGACTTGTGTTAACTGGTTTCCTTGTTTGCACTGGGTGCAGGGCTGGTGAGGGAGCCAAGCTCTGCCCCGACGGTCCCCACCCTGCGGCCAATGCCGCCCAGCATCCCTGCAGACCTGGCGTGGATAAGCACACTGTTTGCCTTCTGGGAGGTGGGGTGGGGGTGGGAAATACATCAGTGTCTTAGAATGTGATCCTCCAGGTTATTCACTATGTAAGTATATGCTCTTAAATAACCAAAGGTGTAAAAGTTAATTAACTATCTTCCTTGTGCAGATCTCCGCAAGGTCTGTAGCCATAAAGCACAGTGAAAAGTTAGTTTATTCAGCTGAGGACAGGGGAACGTTGGGGACCAAGAGATGACCCAGGACTGACAGCGATGGAGCAGGCTGGAGAAAGCAGGATTATTGCCCGAGGTGAGACTGGTGTTGCTCAAATTGGGGCAGGAAAGGGACAGCACCCAGCCACACTCCCACTAGCCGGGATGCCTGCAGGACCTGGACACGATGCCGCTGGCTCTGGGCAAAGAAAAGCTGCTTCCCTTTGACTGTTGGAGCCTGGGCGTCCCGTTCACCACCAGCCCCTTTCCCCAGCAGGCCTGGCTCGCCCTGCCCTCCCCGGGGGTGGCCGCAGGGCTTGACCCCCATTTCCGTGCCACCCAGGGTGCCCGGTGGTGGGAGCGGCTGTGGGAGAAGCGATCAGGCTGAGCCTTCCTCCCCCCGCAAGCCCTGCGGCTTGCCCCCAGGGAGCTCCCAGGGCTCCCCCCCTCCCCACTGCCTCCCTGCTGTGGTGCTGGCCCACAAACCCAGCTGCAAACCCGGGCTGTGCAACAGCTAAATACTGGGAAACTGGGCAGGCGCCAAGGACTTTGATCCCCAGCCATAAAAACCTCCTCCACAAGCTGACTCCTCTTGCAAAATAACCTCCGGGACTGGGGGGGGGGGGTGCTGAGCTGACGCGTGCTGCCCCCGCAGCCTTTGTGGCCCCAGAAAAGGGGGGGTTTGGCTGGTAAGCGATGGGATTGCCTGCAGCCTCGTGTCATAGAGGTGCGGTGCCGGGCAGACGCGTGTTGCACCAAAAACATGCATTTACCTTGGGCTGCTCCCAAGCGCTGCTGCACTCCTCCCCGGTACATCTGCACATGCCAGCCACGGCAAGGCCCGCTGAAAGCCTTCTCCGCTGGGAAACACCGAGCGGAGGGCATGTGCCTGGAGTGGTACAGAGCCCCTTCTGCCCGAGATGCCCAGTGGGAGAGGACAGGCAGCGCTGCCCACCTCAGTGCCGGGGCCGGGGGCCTGGGAGCCTGCCTGCAGCGGGGCTTGGGGGTGCAGCACCGCGGGCCGGGTGGCCGGAGCTGCTGCACCGGCAGTGGAATCATCGGAAATGGATGTTAGCGTCCACCTTAAAAATGGGGTGGTTTAATTTTTTTTTTTTTTTTTTTTTTTTTATTTGCAGGGGGT
>JAVKLA010000088.1:6965259-6985363 GCA_034782735.1 Sagittarius serpentarius
CCCCGCCCCCGCCCCCCCCCCCCCCCCCCCCCCACGGACACCGGAGGTGCTGGCCCCTTGCCGCAGGCATGTCGCAGCCTGGGACGTGGGGCTTGGGGCGGTGGTTTTCTCACCACGGTTAAGGCATCGTGCTGGCAGCGGCAGCTCCTGCCAGCCTGTCCCGCAGCGGCCAGCGAAGGGCTGCTGCAGCGGGCCACATCCTGCACAGCCAGCCCAGGGCCCTGCATGGTCAGCGAGGCGCCATGTCCCTGCACCCTCCTCATCTCTGGAAAATAACAAACAAGCAGCCTGGGGTCGTGCATAGAACAAAACCCTGCAGAGATGCAACCCCTGGGCCAGCAATGTGGGAAGAGCCCCAGTGGAGGGAGCAGAGGGGTCTGGGAGAGGCGGTTGCTTTTCTTTCCTTTTTATGAAAGCCAGCTTGGACAAACAAGTACATGAGGGACAAGTGACACTGAGTGCCAAGGTCACTTGCCTCAGCCCCGCTGACCTTTAAACGGCAACCGATGGGAGCAAAGTTGGCACTGGCATTGCAGCAGCCACAAAACTTTGCAAAACCCTTGCTCCCACTCCGAGCAAGAAATGGATGGGCACCCGTCACGCCTGTGTGCACCTTCCTGTGTGCCCCACGGCAGGGCCATCAAGGCAGCTGGCACAGCCCTGCCCTGGTCACAGGGACTGGTGCCTGTAGGACATCTGCCGTGTGCCCACGTCAGCCCTCCACCCTTGCCCCGGCTCCACAAGCCCCGCCCCTGCACTGTCCCCTTGAGAAAGACCAGAGTGGAGACCCACAGGGTGTCCCTGTGGGAACACCCCCCCCCCCCCAGCCTTCGTGGCAGAACCATCGTTGAGCTGTTCAGGGCTTGCTGTGAGCAGCCCCTGCAGCGCTGTGCCTGTACAAACCCCAGGACAGCTCTGCTCATCCGTGATAAGAGCAAGAGCCCGGCGCAGGCGGAGGGGCCCCGTTATCTGCTATGGTCACTGCAGGCTGCCGCGATGCCTTTGCTTTGCTACCGGGGGAACTGTGGGATTAGTTTTCCCTTGCAGCCTTCGCAGAGAGCCCAGGGCCTTTCTGGAAAACACGTTTTAGCCAAGAAGCCATTACTGGCTTGAGTGCAAATTGTACTGTCTGCGCTGTAGGAGCAGGTCAAGTAGATAAAGCCGTGGTCGCTCTGGCCTTGAAAGCCTTCACTGACTCCTGCGGCAGCATCCCGCACCGTCCCTCGCGGGGCCAGCAGCGCCTCGGCTGTCAAAAGCCATCAGCCCTGTGCAGCCGCAGGGCCCCATCCTGTCCCGTCCTGCACAGAGCAGCTCCAGCATGTGTCCGGGCTGGGGGCGAGACCACGGGGCTGCCCCTGCCTTGAGGCTCAGCCACCTCCCGCGGCCGGGGCTGGGGGGCAGGCAGCAGTGCAGGCAGCAGCGAGCGCCCATGTGTCTGTACGGGTACGGCAGTGACAGAGAGACGGTTCCTCCTCGGTTGCTATTTCCAGCGGATGAAGTCACCGGGCTGCAGCGCCTGAGCTCAGCGGAGGGTGAGTCAGTGCTGGCCTTGCCGAGGTGCTGTGCGCAGCCCCCGCGGCCCCCCGCCGCGCAGCAGCCTGCCGTGCCCCGCGCTAACGTGGCAGCGCTGCGATGCACGAGGACGGAGTTCAGCGGGGATCAGGCTTTGCAGCAAAGTGGTGTCAGATCCCCCAGCCCCATTGAAGCTTCGCTGCAGGATGCCCCCGGGTCAGCTCTCCCCCCGTGGTCCCAATGCCACCAGCTGCAGGCGGCACTGAGGAGCTGCTTTTCAGAGCCACCTCAGCATTTGTCCCAAACGGCCGCGTGTCCCTTCATCGGGAACTTCCCTCCTGGGGCCATGGGGTGCCCCAGCCCACAGTCACAATGTGCTTTTTTGTTAAAGATCCCTACGCACGCTTTTACACACGCTCTGGGCTGCCAATAGCCGTGCTGTGGCCATCGCCCCCAACGCAGCACCACAGCTCACCAGCTGCTGCTGCCTCCCAATGAAGGCGTCCAGCGAGGGGGGCACACGCTGCGGTCGGCCATGACACTGCATGGCCACAGCTGCTGCTCGCTGGGCCATGGCTGGAGCCTCCCAAAAGGCACCTGGGCTGCCCAAAGGATGTGTGGGAGGTGGGGGGCTGTGGGAGTGGGGAAGGGACTGAGCTGCCACAGCGGCTTTCACACCAGCAGGGCTGACACCACTGGGAGCCGCTCTCCTCCCCGATCCAGCCATCGAGCTCCTTTCGCTTTTTTAGAAGCGTTCTCTGCTGCAGGGTTTAAGGCCTGAGAAGCAAACCCGCTGCTGGCTGCTTGTGCCAGATCGGCGAGCTAAAGCAGTGTGTGGGACGGGCGGGTGGACGCTGGTGGCTGCGTGGCAGGGCAGGAGGGTGTGATGCCACATCATTGTCCCCACCACCACCACAGCCTGGTCACAGCCTTGCACTGCAGCAGGGGGTCCTGGTCCCTGTGGGTGGGATGGATGGGGACACCCAGGTCTAAGCTGATGGGCTTGGCCGTTGCTGCCGTGGAGGTGGGTGTCCCGGAGCGGAGGGGCCGTGTCCCCCAAGCTCTGAGCACAGCTTTGGCTCCAGCCCCTTCCCTGCAATCACAGCACAGGGCAGTTAAATCCTCTGCCTCTGATAACAAATATGCTTTCCAAAGAAAGAGAGGAAGCGAGAAATCCCCGGCCACACCGCGCGGTGTAACCCATTGCCGGGCAGCCAGGGGAGGCAGCTGCCTGCCTCCTTCCTGTGCAGCCTGATTTAGTTTGTTTGCCTTCTCCAAAGCAAAGTGTTGAAACTTGGGGGGGTGTCTGGCAAATCCTCTCCCTTGCTTATAAAAGCTGCTTCCTGGTGCAAGGTTTCTGGCATCCTGTTCCTTCCAAACACGGCTGGTGAGGGGTGGCGGGGGGATCCCAGAAATATTTGATACTTATAGCCCAGCATCTGAGCACTGGGTTTATCTGCCAGCTGCTCCTGCCAGCTGCAGGGTGGCCATGGCCATGCCTGCTGCTCTACCACTGGCCAAGGGGACTGACACTTCCCATGCCAGGGTCACCTGTGCTTGGCGGGGGCTGTGAGAGCCCTCTGCACTCACCGATGCTGTGCCCGTCTGGCTGTGTGTGCAACAGCGTGGAGCCAGTGGCACTGACCCTCCAGCACCCATTGGCTCCAGTGTGCTCGGCCTCCCCCTTCCTTCGGAGGGCTTGCCTGTGACTTGGCTGCATTTAGCACTTCAGCCCTTCACCGCTTTGGCTTAACCCCTGGCCGTGGTACGGGCATCTGCTGCCCGCATGCGGGACTTGGGCAGCGGGGACCAGCCCTTGACGTGCCAGTGTAGGCAGCGTTAAACCAGCACACTGCTGCTTTTGAACCAAAACCCCATACTTCTCTGCAAGCCCATTCACACGCAACCATAAAACCTGCAGCTGCCCTGAACTATTTCTCTCTCTCTAAAGACAACCTTTACTTCGCTGTCCTTAAAGCCTCAGCGCAAGCGGCACAAACTGCTTCAACTCAGAGCAAATCTCCCAGGCAGCCACACTGCACAGCCACGCCGGACACAGCATTGCTGCTGCAGGTCTCCTATAGGACCATGGGCTCTTCCAAAGGGAATCGGGCAGATAAACTGCAGCCTTTGTTGCTATTATTTCTACTATTAATTCTGCTTTTCCTGATAGCCGTAGGACACAAAGCCTTAGCACGAGGGGCACAAAGCCTTAGCACACTCCCTCGGTTTCAGCAAGATGGCCTTTGGTGCGGACTCGCATGCCAGGGCAGCAGAGATGCAGCTGCCCCAAAGCCGCTGGCGAGCAGCTCGCCCCAGGGGGACACCCAGCACCCACAGGAGCCCTGAAATGACCTGAGAAGTGGATTTTTGTTTTCTGCTGGCAGATTTGCAGCCAGCTGAGGGGTGACTGACTACCGCTCTTGAACTGAAGCTGCATTGAAGATCAAATCATGGAGACTAGGTCAAAGCCAAGGGGATCAAACAGGTGCAAATGCCTCCTCACCTCGGCAGGGAAGCGAGTGCTCATCCTGGATTCTCACTCTGAGGTTTCTGGGGCCAAGTCAGGTTGGAAAATGCAGAAACGGAGCTCAGCAGCCCCAGCAGAGGCTGGGCTCAGTAGGTCGGTATTGGAGCCAACACGCAGGCACGTGCCACCCCATGGCCCACAGGGACAGGCACAGCCCTGTGGCAGGGGCACACAGAGCTAGTAAGGGTTGAGACACCTCTGCAAAAAACTCCCAGGAATTGGCCAGGAAGGACCCGGAGAGCAAAATGGTTCCCTTCAGGTATTTGGTCCCCCTCTGCAAGGTTCCCAAAGACGCCTGTACAAGGTGGAGGCACCAGCGCGGGTGGCTGCCTCGGGGCAGGGACATGCCACCACTGTGATGTGCCCTGTGGGGCTCCCAAACCCGCAGAGGCAGGGAGTGCCCTGGGAGGCAGCCCTGGGTTCTTCTCACCTCCCCTGCTTTACCTCCTTTCTCCCATGGGTAAGGCAGCTGCCTCAAGGGTCTGGTAGCTGCAACTCGCACGCCGAGCTCCGGTGAGGAGTACTGGCACAGCCAGCAGCCCTTCTTGTCCCCATCCCCGTCCTACTGACCATCACAGGCTCCTCCAGGTTGTTTCTGTCCGTTCGTCTCTGCCCATGCTCTGCTCTGCTTCTGGTACCAACAGCATCCCAACAGCAGCTGGTCCAGGGCCCGAACATCTTCCATGCGCCCACTGTTCAGGCTCAAGAGGATACAGCAGACAAGTCCTGGAGAATTACCTGGTAGAGGTATGTTCTGTGTTCTTTTTAACTGACAGTAAGAAATAGTAAATTGGAGTAAATTTAGCACAGATGGGAAGTGAGCCAAGCTGTGCTGGACTGAATTCTGCATGCACCTCTCTGCTCCACCCTGTTGAGCCCCTCGCCCTTACCGCCAAGGGTGGCTTGGGCTCTGGGGAACAGCCATTGCCCGGTGCCTTTCTTGAAAGGAGCTGGAGGGAGCAGCACAATTTTCTTGGAGACCTTGAAACACCGTTTGACTACTCACAATTCATGGCCGCACATGAGACGGCCACCACTATGATCTACCGCGTGATGCTGAAGCAGAGCAGTTGCTTGAACGAGCTCCTGCTTCCAAGAGAGTGGGCTGTAGCAATTCAAACCAGTGGGGAACAGGCAAAATTAAACTGAACAACAATATTTTGGGCTTTTTCTTTTGGTAAATATGGAAACAGAGTTGCAGCTATTTAGCTTGTAAAGCATTCAATTAGCGCTGTTTCCCACACAGACAATACAATGGTCCTTGAGGGGCCAGGCTGAATTCATGCCAAAAAAACCAAAGGTGACGAACTGAGTCTCCCGCAAGCCCCACATCTTTGTGCAGCTGTACAGTCATGGCTGCCAGCCCCACCACACGCCACCACCTTCTTGAGGGTGTTTTGCGCTCGTGGTGTTTGCTGCTACAGTGCCAGATCTCAGGAAACGATTAATTTACTGATCACCCAGTGCCTCTGCCTTTCAGGAAAATGACCCAGGTATGGAGCAATGCAAAGTAAGAGAGTGCTGGTATTATTCTAGCCAAGGCCAGACAAAAGCTATTTCAGCCTCTGGTTAAAATCCTACTTTTTCTCTCTAAGCACATTTACTGGAAAAGTGTCAAAGACAAAGAATGTAAAAATGTGCTTACAAATAGCACAGTGGTTCCCAGGAGTGAGTTTCTGTAGTAAGGCTGCACAATTCCTGCCTATCCCTCCAGCCACGGCAGGAGCTGCTTTGGGTATTCCCTTAACACACCATCCTTGCTGGAGAACCAAGCGATGAAAGGGGCAGACAAGGTTTCAGCAAAGCCTCCTTCCTCCCCTTTCCCAACTCAGGTAGTGGAAACTTTGCATGTCACCCTGCAAAGAGCCAGGTTTTGTAAAAACAAGGACTATACCACACTGCCCTGATCTCTGAGCACCCACCTTGTGCCCCCGTCAACATGGCTCAACATTTTCCCTCCTCTTTTAGAGAAGCGCTTGTGTCACATTGTCCCTGTGGATTCTGCCAACCGGAAGAAAAGCTGAAGTTAAAAAAAATTGACCAAGTATGCAAAAGCAGAGGTGCGGGAGCGAGCAGAGAGGTGGGAATTCAGAACAAAAATTTCCTGCAGGATCTGGCTGCCTAAGCACCCACGGTGCCCGCTGCCCTGCAGAGGCTCTCGGTACAAACCCCAGCCCGGCTGCTGACTCAGCACACGGCCTCGGCCAAACCGCTCGACCTCCGCCCACCGCTGCGGCACTCTGGGGACGAGCCAGAGCCAGCGTCGCCCAGCCTGGGCAACACTGACAACAGCAGGGAGCACCGGCAAACCAGCCTGAATTCAGGTCGAGTGGTGAACGGAGGCTGAAGAGCTTCACCCCTGCTTAGAGCAAAACTAAAAGGGTTACGCTGAGCCCTTCCTAGAAGCCAGGAAATTGCTCCTCCTTTTGTGTCCGATGTTATGGTGGGAAATTGTAACGAAACAGGCAGGGCAAAGGCAGTGCTTGGAAGGGCAGCAGTCCCGTCTGCACTTTGCACAGGAGTGGTCCTTCATGGACTGCAGTGAGCTCTGCCAAAAAGCTGGAGCAGAAAGGGAAAGCGGGTAGTTATCTCTGCAGCCTGCTGCTGCGAAAGGAAACCGTCCCTTGTATCAATCTGTAACAAGGACTCTTGCTGAAATAGGAGTCCTTGCCACACCTCTGTTGCCTTCCTTGTAATCAAAAGCTCCTTTTTTTCATAATAATCTCCACTTTAATCTAGTACAAAAAAGCATTTTACTCTTACGGATTTCATTAAACTGCCTATTCCAGCTCAATCAACACTGTGAACTTGACTACTCAAAAATGTGCTGAAGTAGAAGTTAGGTAGAAGGAATCAGTAACAATTTATCGGGAAAAGGCCAGCCCAGGAGAAGCAGGAGGTTTCAATAAGACACAAGAAACTCAGCTTGAGGAAAGTACCATCATATCCCCTGTTCCAGGAATCAAACACATTTCAAACTTATACGCTGCAAAATGTTGCAAAACAAAAACCCCCTATTATTCTTTCAAACTAGTTTGAACTTCCTATGATTTAACAAAGATGTAATCATATCCGCAAAGATCCCAGAATTCCTTATGAGCATCTTAAAAAGTAGGAATGAATCATTTCCTTGTACGACAATCAACTTTGCAACACCATGATCTTGGAAATGACAGTTGAACAGTCAAAGGCGAGCACTCAAAAGAAAATAAAAGCATTTAATGCAAAACATTTTTCCAAAAGTTTTTACAGCAATTTCATATAAATGGAGTCTTCTCTTAAAACATGGAACGACCAATATAAATGTATTGTTACAAAGCTGATACAAAACTATCTCCTCAGTCACACAGAGAGGTAGGGAGGGTATTTCTGTCATCTGAAAACACCCAAGATGAACTGAAAAAGTAATGTTCAGGATCTAGCCTCCTATGTCCAAGTGACGGTAACACACATATGTTTCTGGATTAAAACTTCACAGGCTGATATATCTCTATGTCATAAGGCCTTTATTAAGCTTCCTACTAATTTGTGGGTATGCAACGGAAATATCTGAGATGCCTGTCAGCTATATTATATGGTTTTCCCTAATGACAGGAGGACTGATGTTGGGGCAGACTACAGTGTTCCCCTGCAAGGAGCAGGCTTTAGGGATGGTAAAAAAAACAAAACAAAACAAAACAAATCAAAACAAAACAGGTTGTTTCTATTCCTGCTCAGTTGCTCCATACTGTAGTTTCTGGGACCCAAGGGCAAGTTTGAGCTGGTGCATCCCAGCCCCTCTGGCTGCCCAGTGGCTCAGGGAAGGCCAGCCACAGGGAGGAAACAAGTGGTGCAGCTACCCCAGCCTCCACATCTAGATTCGCTGCTTCCCAGCTGTCAGAGACTTAAACGGGTACAGAGAAGAGCTCATTTCGGAGCAGCCAGTCCAGCCAGGAGGCAGGCCCACAAAGAGCAAGACAGAATTGGTCCTTGTTGAGAACTAGCAAAAGGCAGCTGGAAGGGAAGGGCAGGACAGGCTGGAGCCCTCTCCTCCCCTCCAGAAAGCACTACAGCAGCACAGGCGGTTCCCCAGCACATTAATTCATTCCTTCATTTGGCAGAGTTGGCTCGTCTGGAAACGATTACCTGTAAAAGGAGCTCTTTCACCAACATAGCTGTTCACTGAAGTAGCGTCTTGCAAGGCAGGGCTCTGCCTGGTCTGCTGCCAGCCGAGCAGAGAAAGGCTCCAGCTAATCCCCAGCAGAGCTGGGCTGCCTGCTCCCCGCTTAGCAAAACAACAACAAAAAGGCCTTCGAGGAAGATGCAGTGGGGGGAATGCAGCTCTCCAGAAAACAAAGCCACATTAACCAGCCTTAACAAAGCAACAGTTTTCTTCCCCAGTGGAAGGGCAGGCTGGTGCCTTCCCTCCCCAGGACAGGCTGTCTTTCGGGCTCTTCGGGGACATGTGGGAGGCCGCCTTTTCTTTTTTTGCTGTGCTGCTCCAGTGCTAGGCTCCCCGTGCTGCTACCAGGAGCTGAAGTCCCCGAAGCCCGCGCTCTTTTTCTCTTTCTTCGCAGCTGTGCTGGTTGAGGGCCCGTCATCTTCCACGCTGCGCTTCCTGGAGCCAAAATGAAAACAACTCTCAGGGACTGTTTACTGTTCGGCGGGACCAGGGCAGCTGGAGGCCTTTCCTCTCCCAGCAACAGCGGTATCGGAGTCAGCCCATCCCTTATCAATTAGAGAGGAGTGCCAGCTCCATGCCAGCATGGGGACTACAGCGGGGGTGGGGATGGGGGCCTTTGGCATACCCAGAAAGAGGGAGAGTGTGTCAGGCTGTGGGGGTGGTTTGGGTCAAAACCCAACAAGTTCTCCAGGTCAGAGCTGAAGATTTAACAGCTGTACTATTTTAGCACAGTCGCGATGAAAATGTGAGCCGCAAGTTCTCTCCCCACCTTCTCACCTGCATTTGTGGCAGCAAAAGGATTTATGGGGAATTAGGTGTAAAGCAGCTGGGCAAGTTTTTCAGATCCTTTCCTGTTCCTTGAGCAGCTGGGCAAGTTTTTCAGATCCTTTCCTGTTCCTTGAGCACAGCCTGTTGCAGTTGCTGCTGCTGTTCTCAGTCTCTCTCAAGCAGAATTTGCAACCCCATGGAAACACTACTCGGCCAGCTCACGTACTGTGGTTTTATTGACCAACATCAGTAGCTGATAGGGAGAACCCTGAACATGCCAAAGGGCTGCTACAGCCCAAACTCCTAGTTTCAAGGCAGGCTGCAATGAGTGAAGGACTAGGGAAAGAAAAGTCCTTTCTCTGCTACTTAGCCCTTTCCACAGAGCTGCAAACTCTGCCTGGGTTTCCTCTCTAAATACAGTGCAGAATGGCAGCAATTTTAAGCTGAACATAGTATTTTAAGGGTCAAGCAGTATTTTGTAACTGAAACACTTAACTGACACACCAAACTGACCTATATGTGCTAACATATTTTTGTTCTCACAGTTATGCAAATGCCTGTAAGTCACGCAGGCACATACAAGCTGATTAAATAGCCATCCAGATCTGTGTATGCATAAATACATGCCTTTATGCAGTAGGCAGACAACAGCATTTTTGCAAATGCTTTTAGAGAAGTCTGGAAAAAAAAAATCAAGTGGAAGGCATTTATTTTAATCTATCCAAAACTCATGCAAAGCTGCCACTCAGGTGGGATTTTGTGCTGTCCTTAGGAAAGCAGGCAATGCTGCCTATCCCAATGGGTGTACAAAGGGTGCCTGGGAGAGGATGCTTTAGGACAAGCCTGTACAACCAGCCAGGCACCCTGGAGCTACTCGTCAGATGCCCTGTGCTCCCATGGCAAGCCTCGCAACCTGCTCCCCTTTCTGGCCATTTCAGTTGTGCTGGTACAACTGTTCACACGGCTGAACAGGGAACCAGATCAGCAGACTGGTATGAGCTTAAGGCAACTACTTTGTGCAGAGGAGAACCTGCTAAAAGACAACATCTGCGGGACCTTGGTCTTCAGAAACAGCTGCAGAAGAGGAAGAGAATAAAAGATGGTGTAGGAAGTGACAGAGAACAGTTCCTCAAGGACTTCTAAGTTGTGGAAATGTATCTACAGTTCTGAAGTCAGCACACGCTGTTAAAGACCAACTTGGTCACACTCAAGTGCTGAAAAAAAAGCTCAGTTAACTTGTAATCTTGAAAAACAACAGAAGTAGAGGCAACTCTTGACTGTTAGGATTGCATGAAGGTGTCTTTGCAAAGCCTGCTGGCACCAATCAAACACCTGAGCAATGGCACTGGACAGGGTCAGTGTCGGACAGGGTCAGTGTCCAGCAGGAAAGGCAACTAAAACACTTAACAAAGATCAGATAGGCAGAGAACTCACGTTGCAGCCATGTTAATGTATTTTCCAATACCCTGCCGGTAAGTTTTAGGAGTTTGGACCTCTTTCTTTGGTGGGACCACCTCAGCTTTTGTTTTAGCTGCTTCTTCTTCTAGCTGGACCTTCTCTCTTTCTGCAGCAACCTGTAGGAAGCAAAGAACGCAGTCTGTTGCAAGAGCTAGTCCAGAGTAAGGAGAAAATGTCTACAATTCTTTGAAGCTTCAAAGCACTCTAAAACAGCAATCAGCACCACTATGATTACAGGGCAGGCTTTAGGAGACAGACCTCAAGGGCCACTACAAACAGGCTGTCTGCAGCCGTTATAACAAAACTCCTCTCTTCTCACCTGCAGCTACTGTAGGCATTTGGAAAGGGAGCCATCATAAGCGTGATGGACTGGGAGCCGTGCCAGACTCAGTTACAAGACCTCTCCGCTGAAAGAGCGGCAATGATCCTGGCACACAAGGCAATGCTGAATGGCAGCTGTTTAATCTTAGCTTGCAACCATATAGGCCAGGGGGCTGCCCCGCTTCACAGGAAAGGCATGAAGTTATGAAGTTCTCCAAAGAAGAGCTCTGGCCTTTCAAAAAAACCAAGCAACCATCCTCACCTGGGCATCTGCCTCTTCATACGGATCAACAAAAACAGTTGTTGTCTGAATTCGTATTTCCTCCTGGGAGCAGAAGAGAAGAAGAGCAAATCAATCTGCTGATTAAGTTGCACCATCTCCCCTAAGTTTGGCTTTCAGAGAAGTGTCAGTGGGGTGAACCACAGTGCCATGTGAGGCCATATGCGTTTGCTCCCTCCTGCACAGCCCCTGGTGCTTCACACGTACCTTGGGACGGTCTGTTTTTGGGTCACTTTCCACGTTCTCCATAGCAGTCAGAGTCTCAAAGCCACCAACCACTCTAAAAGAGGAAGGACACGATTTCCAGCTGTCACAACACACTCAAAATATTCCTGCACCCTTACATCTAATATATCTAATTTATGCCCATTACTCTAGTAAGATTTTTAAACCATCGTGTCTGGGGGAAGGGGAATCAGCAACTGTATTTGGAATACCTAAGATAATGTCATTCAGCACAGAAGGTAAGAATTTTTTCTCAAGTCTGGGATTTGAATTTAAAACTAAACAGAACTGGCAAAAGTCAAACACTCAGAGGCAAAGCAAAGCTGTCTGTCCAAAAACCCAGTAGCCACACAAATCAGCAAGATGGAGAACGAGCAACTGTGGACAGCTGTCTGTGCAAGAACATACAAACCCATTTCAAAATGGGTTCACTTGCTAATGCTACACCCATAAATTTAGAGCTCATCTGTTACTCCTCTGGGCTTTGAAAAATAACCTAACAGACTTGGTCAAGAAAGCAAATGTTTTCATTAACTTCTGATTTTTTACTTTTTTTTTTTTTTTCCTCTAAATTGTATATCAGACCAAAGAGTGATATTAGGAAGAAAGGGAATCGTAACTACATAACTACAGGAGAGCAGTGACAGAGTTGTCCATAACAACACCAATAATGCAGAAAGTGCAGGACTGCTCCAAAAGCACATCACAACTGTAAGCTTGTGAGGGCTCTGGGAAAGCAACAGAGCATCAAGTCACAGCCACAAGATAACGCTGGGTCACTTTTCATCACAGTTTTTATTTCTGAGTATTTTAGATCCCCGGCCTCTCATTTTTCAAGTCAACATATCCAAATACTTGCTTGAAAATGTTTAAGAAAGGCTGAAGACTTTCTGGACTGTTGCATGTCCATTTTCAAAAAAAGTGTGGAACAATGGGAAAGTTCCAGAAAAGGATACTTAGAAAGGATAAATAGGGTGACCCAGATAATTATAAGCCTTTCATCCTGGCATCTATCCCAGGAAAATAATGGAATAGCGGAGACAGGACATGATTAAGAAAGAAAGGAAATAAGTAACGGCAATCAACGAGGTTTTGTGGAAAACAGAGTCTGTCAAACAACCTTCTATCTTTGAGACGACAGATGTGGTTAACAGGGATAACAGTGTCCATGGAACAGACTTCTGGAAGGCGGCTGATATTTTCATTGAGAAACCAGAACGATGTGACGTGAACACAGCACACATTAGATAAAAAAACTGGCTGTCAGGTGTCAAAATCTAATTTTAAATAGGAATCACTGCATCAGTATGTTTCCAGTGGGGTACTGCTGGGATCAGATCTTGGTCCCAGGGTATTTAACACTTTTCTCCACATCATCATCCCTAATTAAATCTGAAAACAGCTATACTTAGAAGAGCAGTAAATAAAGATGAAGACAGGCTGTTGATGCCGAGCGATCCAGCTCCCTTAGAAAAGCAGGCTGTAGCTGGACAACATCTGTTTTAATAGAGCCAAGCCACGTGGCCAGAAACCAAAAATACAGCCCATATTAATGGCTGTGGGACAATGAGAAGCAGCCATAGTTCTCAAAAACACTGCTCCTGGAGCCAGAGGAGTTTGGGGCTGGGAGCTCAGCAACGAGGGCAGGAGCCGACCACTGAGGAGCCCATAGGACAGGGCAATCCGAGCGCCAGCGATCCTCCAGCCTTGAGAGGCTGGCAACTGTGGCAACTGTTTTGAATCCCCTTGATTGCTGGTATTCTGGTACCAGCACAGGTAGGCTGTCAAGGGCTGGGCAGATGAAATGGAGGAAAATCAAATTAAATGAAACTGGTGGGAAAAAAAATCAAACTGGTGGAATAAGTAGAGTGTTTTATCACCTAACTATGCTTTCTTATCAAAGAAATAAGCAATACCTCAACCAAAACACACATCATATTCACATTCACCTTTATATCCTTCTACTAGGATATCTCACTCTTGCAGGTGTTTCACAGCCAGGCAGCCCTTTCCAGTCCCGGCACGACAGTCTGCCCAGCCAGCACCAGCACAGGCCCCTGGCTATCACCTGCAATGGTCTCAGCTGATCCAGTGGAGAAATACATCTTCTACTACCACTCCACACCACACTATTTACATGCCTCACACACTCCTCCCAAGAGCCACGTTAACCAAACAGAACAGGTTGACCACCACGGTTTGAGAGGCAAGTGGCTCCTTCTCATTCGACACCCCTTGTGCTTAGCACAGCACCGCTGCCCCTCACTGCCGCCCCACCGGCTGGGACAGGCACTAAACACAACCACAAAAACAGACCCCCTTAGAGAAAATAAAGCGATGCAAGTCAGAGAGGGTGCTGCTCAGCACCTGCCCCGAGCACTGCTGTCCTCACTAACATTTCGTTGCTGCTGCACTGCTCCAAACTTCTCCCCTTTACTGCCCAAGGGCCTGTTGACATTCTGTAATCAGGTTGTGACTTTTAAGAACAACTGAAAAACACGTATGCAGACCAGAACAGCCTCATTCATTTGCAACTGGAGGTAGCACACTGGGGAAAGCTGCACAGGGCTTGAAGACCCTGCATGAACTTCGGAAAGTTCATAAGAAAAACTCAATTTTAAAATCCTCCTCCAGGCCAGTATCAGATTCACTTATAATACTGATGATTAACACACAGCCTAAGATACATTCACTGTATTTTAATTGCCCCTAAAGGAAACTTCTGATTTAATATTGGAGGATTTTCTAGCCAACAGCTCCACTCATTATCTGCTTGTATGTTTTCATTTAATTAGGTTCTGATAATTTGAAATAGCCAGATCAGCTATGCACTGGCAATCTCAACTGAGTAATCCCTTAGCCCATAGCTAGACCTCCTACAATAATAGCCCTAATGCATTTTGGCGATGCTCACAAATCTTCTGTCGCTATGCTAATTAAACTTTATTGAGAATATTTTGTCAGTTGCACATTTTAAAAGGCTGTGATAGACATGGCATTCACAGGTCATCGGTAAATGACCCAAATAGTCTATTTTGACATGATTATAAAGGGCTAAGGGGGAAGAAGACAAAGTTGTTATGCCTGCAGAGCATGTAATTCTCTTATCTTCTTTGCTTTTTGTCTCTAAAATGGAAAATTGCTTTCTTTTACACCCTTGCATTCTCTACCATTTTGCACAGAGAGTATCTCTATGCATATTACAGTCAGCACAGTAAGCCCTCAATATAGGTTTATGTCTTTAGACGCTGCCATAATACCAATAAAAAAATATAAAAGAATTTGAATACAAACCAGCAGCTCAGAGAAGAGAGCTCTGACCAGAGGAACTGTAAGTAATTTACTAGTCACTTTTGTTCAGGGAGCACTTGGAAGCATTGTCAAGGATCAGGGCCAGCTGAGGCTGGTGTTTCATCAGTAAAAATTAAAATTCAAAAAGGACAAGATCTGGTTGCAAACATCACTCATCCAGTAAAAACTGAACTACACACTGATCAGGGCTGTCATGGCTGGATGAGAAAAAATTGAATATTCCAACTTAAAGTCTCAAACCATAAAGGATTTTGCAAACCTTCCTCTGATTTGTCTAAGTAGAGAGACCAATGCACATGCAGGCTCTCGAACCATTACATGCTGTTATTGTCAAATCTCATGATGTTACATTGCAGCACTAAAATCAGTTTGAGGAGATATAATGTGTCTTAGCCCATGCACTTGCACCCATTACAGCAATTGCTCCTCACAGAATGAGGAAACCAACACGCCAGAGTTTTGAGGATTCTTCGCCTGTACCACAACACATATTCTGGGTGTAAGAAGAAAAGCTCACAGACATCTTGTCAAGAAAAAAGCCCATATAAATTACATGTAGAAAAGACCATCAGATCAGTACAACCTCTAAAGAGAGCTCCGTTACCTAATACTATTCTAATATTCACTAACTTTGAACAAAAAGAGGTAAAATCTGTTCTATGAATAAATATGAGTCTCAGCATAAGGAACTCTGTACATAATTTTCATTAAACCAAAATGCAAACTCTAGAAGTTCAGACTAATACCCCTTTATACCCTTTACATGTGCTAAGCGCGTTACACAGTAATAGAGGTGTTAGCCTTTCTCATGCCTTTCTCATGCAACGTCACTTGTGCTAAGTTAGGAGCACAGCAAGGAAGGGAAGGGAGAAGGGCAGAAACAAGTTCAACCTTTTCCACTGTTTCTGGCTCTATTCCTTTTATAAGGTGCCACACATGCTTTATCCTAAATTGACCAAGTAAGGTTTAAACAGATGTTCAGATGACATCCTTCAGTGAAAAGGATGATACCTTCAAGACACCATTTACATTCGAACAATCAGTGAAACCGAGGGTTTGCTGCGTACTTCCAGTAGATGCTGAACAGAGAAATGACGATCTCAACTATATATTTAGCTCAGCATCCCTGAGACAGCTTGTTGTATTTTTAGAGGAGCTTGATAAATGTTGCATTACATTTAAGCACGGACGACAAGTCAGGTACCTTTAGTTTTTTTTCTGTTAGCACAGTAATGAAAACAAAAATGTGCCCTTACTCGTGCAATTTCGTTTTCTTGAAAACTAAGCTAAGTTAGCACTGGAAATCTTTGCATTTCAAATTTAGAGATGTTATTTAAAATCTTACTTCCTGTTAAGGCTCCTTTATGCAAACTAGTAACCTTGCTTTATAGCCACTGCCAATGTCTTTGCATGAAGTATAAGTATCTGGAGCAAGCTCTATCCATTTGCAGTATGTCAATGGAAGTCTTGCTGTACGCTAGTTAGTGCTGCTCCCAAAGAAAACTGCAGCTCCCTAGCAGTCTCACAGACATTCACACGTGGACTTCTTATTTCTCATATTTTTGTTTTGAAGAAATATAGGAATTAAGCCTTATGCAATGCTGGGGATGGCAGTGGTCCAGGATGATAGTTTCCTGGTCAGAAGATGATACAAGAACAATGTCTGGACTTTTTAAAAAAATGCTTTAAACTAGAAACAGAAACCAGAAAGAAACCTTGTTGTTTTGTAAACACATTCTGCCCCCAAGGTTATTTTTATAAAAAGGACTACATACATTTATATACACACACAGAGAGAACAATATATACATGCACAAACACCTACACTCAGGACAAAATGTTTTCTATGTATACATCCAATCTGAAATGGAGCAAGCAATCTGAACTTGCAGCAAGGATGCAGTCAAAACATCTCAGTCTCTCATAAGGGCATCTCATCCAGCAGGCGAGATGCAGTAATGAAGGGCACTGAAAAAAATAAAACAACTTGGAAAAAAGTGTTTTGAAACTAGACTCAACAGATGAACCTGGCATTCAGGAGTCTTTAGACTTCTCTGCTTTGGCACTGTTTCCTCTTCAGAGATCGTAAGACTGTTTTGGAAATGCGAGCAGCCCTCGTGCAGCCCCAACAGCCCAGTCCTCGTGTGCTACAAGATACCCCGGCCACAGCTTCCACAGGGAGGCCTGGTTTATTTTCCCAGCTTGCTCTTCACCCCCGTCCTGATGCCTGGGGAGCAGACTCTGCAGTGCAAAATTAGGTCAGGCTCCCTACACAGATTCAACAACAGGATCAGCTCTTCTGCTATCACACAATTTGTCTGTTCTTCAGATGTACGAAAGCAAAAGAGCAAAAGAGCAACAAGAACATGAGTTTCCCAGCTTAGAAGCCATTGGGGTTCACTGATTCAAATCATATAGGGAACGTTGCAAGTTGAAACGGACACTGTGCATTATTTAACTGTACCTGGGTAACTGAATAATGCCTGGTAGTTGTTTTATGTAGCTAATTACTTTAGAGGACAAGAGTTACTTTCATTGCCCCATTCCACAGAATTGCAGTAGAAAGCATTAAACAGGTTAAGGAATATTAATTAATACGGACTGGTACTTATCCAAGGAAAGAAAACTTTCTTCCACAAAAGCATCTGGCAAGGGGAGGAGGGAAGAAAAGAGAAGACTAAACTGAGTGCATGTCAGCTATTGATCGGTGCCTCCAATTTGACCAAGGCTGAGGTTTCCCAAACCACCTTGTTCATTATTTCCAGGAACAAGAGAACTGAAGAATGAGTGGCAGAAACCTCGAGACACACTTAAAAGTTATCTGCGCAAGAAGATACATGCAGCCACGTACAAAGGGGAAAACTGTCCTCCATATACTCATCTCCTGTCTCAGTTGCCACATCCTTTTCTTGACAAACACAAGTGATGCTCTAATACAGAACTGCTGCACAGATCATGTCCAGCTTTGCCACTCTGACCACAACAGTTTTCTCTCTGCTCCCTCTATTGCCCTTCTTTTTATCACACCACATCAAATACCTGCAACCTGCCGTCACTTTCAAGCCCACCATACTCTGTTTGTCTTAAATCTCACCCAAAATTCAGAGACAGCATTTCTCTCCTGTTGATCAGCATGGCTTGATCACCTTCCACTATTATTTTAAACATGCACTTTTTCATGTGTCCCTTTAGCTTTGGAACAGGCTCCCCAAAAACATCCACAAAGCCATTTAATTTTTTCCTGGGACCTCCTTTTTCCTTGGTTCTGAAGAAAGTGCAAACTGTCAGTGGAAGGTAGGCTAAAAGGGGTCACTGTCGCAATTTCCTTGTAGCTATACGCAGTCTCTTTTCTACTTACACAGCTCTCTGGGACAGAGATTACGTTTCTATTTCTGCTTCTAAAGGGCAAATGTACCAGGTGTCTGATCCACAGGAGCTGTGAACCACTGGAGTAATAGAAAATATAATAACAACACGGATGGGATGTGTTTGCATCTAAATTTCATAAAGCACACTGGACAGGAATGTAAACCTATACTGGTGTTTTAGCTGTAAAATCCCTGGAGCTCATGCAGCTCATGCAACAGTTGAACTCCCAGTTATAGCATGGGTAAGAGGGAGCCCCCAGGCACAGAGCCCATGACAGAAGCAAACAGGACCTTCCCCATGCAGCAGTCCCCCGCAAATGCTTCTCACCCACTCTGCGCAGAGCAAATGCATGTTGGTTGGTTTACATTATTTGAGTTTCTAAATTACACCCCTTACCAGCAAGCTAGAAGCCAACAAAAGCCACCAGTTAGTTTTCATGTTAATTACAGCATTCTTGAAGTCAGGAGAAATGGTAATTACTAGAAATGGTAATTACTAATTTAATCTAGGCAGCTCTGCTGCAGCAGGAAATCGCGCACCCTGCAACACACCTCCAAGGGAAGGCATTCTTCTCTCACTCTCTGCCTTTGTTTTTACTCCCCATCTGTGCCAAATTATCTCCTTTATTTTCAGTAACATCCGTCCTCATTATTGCCATGGTGGGCAGCACAATTATGACAAGATGCCTTCCCTATCCTCCAGCCGCAGCCTTCTCCTGAGACTTGAAAATTCCAGTGCACCAAGGCAGACACGTGCCACTGCCTGCAGCTGGTGTGTTTTCCAAACATACTTAGCAGCCAAACATCCAACATTAATAGCTGCTACTATGCAAAAATTATGTTTCAAACCAGTGAGGACATGAATAAGATGCAGCTCCAGAGAGGGAACTTTTCAATGTTCCATCCCACACAGGACCAAAAATAAAGAAAGAGGTGGGGAATGATTGCTCTTTCACTCTATCTTGTTCTCCAAGTATGGAAAGTCTGCTGAAAAGTTCTATACAAATTACAAACAGGTCAAATTCTGCTCTCAAAGACACATATGTGACACTCGCTAACATGAACCAGAGCCGCACAGAAATAGCTGAGTGTACTGCTGATATCAGAGTATTTAGTTTTTTTTATATTAATTGAAATAAGTAATCCTAAAATCCATACAAAAGTCACAGCAGGCCAGAAAGCATCCGATTAAGACAAGCCAGTTTAACATTCATGGAAACAAAGAATTCTGATTTAATGGGTTCATTCTGTTCTTAAACCTAGATATTATTACTAGATATGCTTCCCAGATATTATTGTGCTATACAGCCTGAGATCAGATACAGTCAGCAAATCCTGTAAACACCCAGGATCTAAAAAACCAGACTGAAGCTGGAGTTTCACTAGAGATACAATGTCTGGAATCTTTTGGCTTTTATGGCTTTTAGAAACAAATGCAGGTAAAAACAGCTGAAGGATATTGATGACAGAATATAGATCTTAAGAGCTGCACACATCAGCCTTTTATGTTAAATTTGTAAGTAAATTGAATTATTCAGGTATTTAATTTGTAGATTAATATGGAGTGACTGGAATGCATCTATCCCAGCATCCTCATTTTTTACATTCTTTGAATTGATCTTCATTTACATGCAAGAGAGTCTAGAGTAAAATTCACCTGCTCTGTGTTCATATGAAGATGTCACTCAGTTTTCATGCAGAGAGCCAAATATGATTCTAAACCAACATTTTAAATAAAGTTTTTCCTTCGTATTTCAGCTAAGAATATTTGCAGTGCTGAAAAAGGAGCACCACTTCTTTACTCTGGCAACTAAGTTCAGATTTCTGTAGTAGCAAGGACAATTCAAAAATTAAGACAGTCTTTGCTAAAACTGCATAAATCTCTGCTATATACACTTAACTAGATTTACTTGGACTGAAGTAATTCCTCTCTAAAGGGCAAGGTACAGTGTAAAACATCTTTGGGCTATTTTGCTCATAAGGTACTTGAGACATTACACAAGGTGTGAAGGCTTTGGGGAGCACATTCCCTGCACCGCCGTAAGTTCAGCTACTCGCTAAATTCTTTCCTGGTGAATTATGGTAAAACTGGATGTCCTGGTTTCAGCTGGGATAGAGTTAATTGTCTTCCTAGTAGCTGGTACAGCGCTGTGTTTTCAGTTCAGTAT
>JAVKLA010000088.1:6985463-7074325 GCA_034782735.1 Sagittarius serpentarius
GGTGAGCAATTGCACTGTGCATCACTTGTCTTGTGTATTCCAATCCTTTTATTATTATTGTCATTTTTCTTGTTATTAGTGTCGTTAGTTTCTTCCTTTCTGTTCTATTAAACTGTTCTTATCTCAACCCACAAGCTTTGCTTTATTTTTTCCGATTCTCTCCCCCATCCCACTGGGTGGGAGGGGAGTGAGTGAGCGTCTGCATGGTGCTGCGTTGCTGGCTGGGGTTAAACCACGACACGAGCACACTGGGGAAACACAGCAAAGACACTAGAGGACTATACAAGATGCTCACTGAAACCAGGTTGCATCCAGAACTGAAGAACAGTCACATTTTCAGCTGAGCTGTCCTAACCCAAATACTATTTGATGAGGTGGCAAGCTAAGGTTAACAGCATTACTGTATGGGATTTAAAGGGATTTTTGCAAGGAGGACTCAAATTGTAGCTTAAGTCAAATAGTCTTAAGATATGGGTAATGTAACTCCTCCAAGAATATACTTGCTCTGAGCTTGCAGTATTAGAATTTGCTTTATTTATCTGCTTTCACCAAAGGACAAGGGAACTTTTAAATTTTTCTAGGACAGATTTGAGAAAGGAAAAAGAAATATATTTCAAAGGGTGCAATTATTGCAGAATCAGTATTGGAACTAATGGCACTAAAATAATTGTTTAAAATGAAGCCAGTTTCTGCCTCAAGAACTCACAGGCAGAGAAGATCGATTAAATATATCAGTTTCATTGTACAGCACAATTGTATGACATCCAATCAGAAGTAAACAGCACATGCATTTATTTTCAATTGTTGCCTTTCAAACGGATAAAACTATGAAAAGAATAAAAAACAAATCTTCATTTAGAAAAGACTGTAAAATCCTCGGGAGCTACCAATGAAGCAGGCTAGTAAAATTTCCCTTCCTGCCATTTGCACCGAGGCATTTGTCAGAACAGCTATGCATGACTTGATAAATACCATGTACCTGCAGCAGAGAAAGCAAAGAACAAACTGTAACATAAAGATTTTGTAATATCTTCTGTAATAAATACCTTGATCTTTATCATGTGAGAGCTTGACTGGAAAAGACTTTTGGAAGAGACGTCTTTATAAAGAAACTCTCTTGCTGTCTTGGCATTGGCTGTATCTTTATATATACACACATAAACATGTATGTATGTACACACACACACGCACACAAACATACAGATTTCATACTGATGATAATTGTTAGGAATAAAAGAAGAATAGACTAAAAAAAATAATAAAAGGGGCCAAAAGACCTAACCTATGCAGAAGCTCTATGTTCCATGATATGATGAAGCGCAGCCCCATCATGACTAATTTCCTGGTTGACAGCTCGTAAGAGGATGAAAGCAGTGTTGAAGAGGTAATCTCTTGTGTCCCAGCAATTAGCATGCACAAATATTAACATGGTTGGTTACAGGACGATGATTACTTTGTTCATGACTCCCTGTAGGGCCACCCACAGAAGGGAAGTAAGGCAACTTAACAGTGACGGAAGGAGAAAAAAAATGCAGAGTCTGATGACTGGCACTGATGCGACATTGGCCATGTACTCATGACAAGGAGAACGGGATTGTGAGCTAGGATTTTGCTCCAGTTCAATTGCAAGAGCCACTAGATTGTGCTCTTTAGGCTTCAGACACACAGGAGAGCACGTCTGCTACACTGTTGCCCATAATATCCTTCACTTACCTTCCAAAAACTGTATGCTTCTTGTCCAGATACGCACAAGAGCGGAATGTGATGAAGCTGGAAGGAATAAAGACATAACAGTTAGCATATTATCTCACTGACACTCAACAACAGCCATTAATGCTCAAAACCAGAAAGTGTATGCAAAAGCTGAGAGGACAGAAGCCCCTCTACCTCTCTGGCTTCCTTCTGGTAGGCCCGCTGGCCAAACATCCTTTAACTCCTCTGTTTTGTAGGTTTCGTCTTGGATTTCTGGACTTGCACCAAATTAATCTGAGCATCTGCCTCCTTGGCCGTGCAGGCCCTGGGGAGCTCATGCAGGACAGGGAGACATGCATCCTGCTTGAGAAGTACATTTCTTGTGCACGATTGGGAGCTTGTATCCAGCAAATACAGTTATATAAAACAACAGTCTCTGCCAGTGTAAACTTCTGTCTTTTAGGGTATTTAGGATATTTACTTTTTGCATTTCCATTTCTCCTCTGGACAGAGCAAATTTGTGCTTCGGATACAAACATGGCAGAAGAGTACTTCAAAGTGTCAAAAGCAATGAAAACCTGTGAAATCTGGATTTTTAATTTTTAATTAATTGGACTTTTAATTTTCAAGGTTATATTTTTAAACTTAAACGTGGGAACTAAAATATCACATCCAAAGCCACCTTTACTACTAAACTTTTCTCTAAAGCTTAATGCTTCTTTAGAAGACTTGGAGTACAAGTGTATGAGACAGAGGTTTCCACACTGTGGTCTACAGACCTCGATGGCCCATCTTGGCTGGATATGCATTGCTGGCTCTCCTCCCTGTCTCCATCTGTTACGCTACATTAGAGACAGCTAAAAATATATATGCATTCCAAAAGCACTTTTCCATATAAGCAACTGCCTCAGGAAGTTACATGATTGCAAATAGGAGGGGCTGCAATCTGCCAGACAATCTATTAAGACGTAGCTTGCCCTAGGAAAGTTTTGAGATGCTGTGCAGAATGCAAACTCCTACACAGGGCAAACATTACAACTTAACCTCATGCATGGGTACTTTGCACCACTTTCTTCCCAGATATCCAGTGCTTAAGATTATCAAGTGGTCAGTTATGTAGCATTGTAATAAAAAAAATCTGAGCAGTAGCAAATATACAGAGAAAGCTTCTCATCAATCACCACAGTCAAAATAAAATTAAGGATAATGGAATTAACGTAACTCAGGATGATCCCGGAGGAGAACTCCTGAGCATTATTCGAGCATCACCTTACACAGGGGACCCAGTTCACTCTGCACTGCAGTGCCCATCACCTATGGGGAGAGCTATTCACCCAGTTCCTAAGGTCACGACAGTTGCCTGAAGTGTCTAAACATTGCCTAGGAAGCTTTATAAATACGGGCAGCTGGAGTCTCTCAAGGACTTCACATATAAAGGAATTTCATATTTCATTTGCAAACTTTAGGGAAACATATGATCACATTTACAGCAGCAGATGACGTGACTCAATATGGCACATCACTCATGAACTGTCTCTATATTGTCTGTTTCTAGAATCCCTTTAAAAAAAAAAAAAAAGCCTCTACTCTCTGCTAATTTAGCACCTGAGTGCTGGCAATAACATTCAGATCCAAAATAAGCTCTACAGCAACTCAATCTGCAAACTGCCCAACATGTGCTTCGCCCTAAGTACGTGAGTAAGCCTATTAAAGGCCCCGAGACAAGCACTTGCGTTTAATTAAAGCTAACCACACTACTGGATAGTTTACAAGCCATAATAATGCTTAGCATCATGAAGACCAACACCAAGAACCCACTCTGTCCCTCCCCAGTCCCAACACACAGTACTGTACACACACCACACACATACACACTCTCTCTCTCCTGGGGCTCCCAATAGATGTACAACTTTTTTCTACTGCAGTACTTAGAGAGCAACCAAGAAATAGTTGGCTCAAAGCGACACTGAATCTTTTCAAAAGACTGCAGGCAAACATCCATATTAATGTTACGCATAAAGAAGGTTATTACAATTTCAGTATCTTTAAATTTCTTTTGTTGTTCTTCCTGCTTCTTCATTCATTTTTTCCTCATGTTAGTCCTCATTCTGCTTTTGTACATTGAAAAACAAGTCATTCTCAATCCCAGATTCTGCACTCTGCCATGTCTGGGTTGTACATATTTCAACACTGTTCTCATTTATTTAAAATCAGGCGAGTAAAAAGAAATAACATTTCCATACATTGTATGTTTCATTCATTAAGTTCAATACACGGCTAAATTTAAACAGAGTGGAGGGTGTAATGATCTTACCGGGATAACACTGGGGGGACACTGACAAAAATGAACAAAAATTTCAAATCATTAAACCAGAAAAGACAAATTAATGATGATACAATAAACCTACAGGTCTTCCTGCCATGCTTCACTTTGCTCTTAGCTTGGGTAACAGCAGCTGTAACTACCCTGATTTCAATATGCAGCACTCGACAGAATATTTCACTTGACTGAACTTTAAAGAGTAGCTTGTAAAATGTCATTTGTTTTCTTAACAGAGTAAGACACAATGTCTAGAGGGAAACAATAAAACACAAAAAGCAAGTGACTACTTACAACTGTGATTTGTTTGCATTGGGTCCTGAATTGGCCATACTAAGAACACCACGTCCCGTGTGGGACAAATTGGGCTTGAATTCATCTTTGAAAGGTTTTCCCCAGTAAGATTCTCCTCCTTAAAAGAGAAAAGATGATAGAAGAAATGTTTGTTTTCATTAGTTTCCCACTACATTTTATAACAGGCACTGACATTAAATTCAAGGTTTCTGGCACTTCTGATCACTATGTGTGTAATACATTCTTACATCCCTAACACTAGGCTAGGATTTGAGCATGCCCTTGAAATCTGATGTTTGTAACTGGCAACACAATTCTGTGCCCCCACACTATCAACTACACCAGACCAGACTGTTTATCAACAGCATTATATATTGTGTGCTGAAGAACTGACAAGGATTTAATTTTTTATTGCTGGTCGACAGTAATTTTTCTTTTTTGAGACATTAAATCTTTAAAAGTGGCTTCCTGACAAAACAGAGAGCAAAGAATTCCTAGTTTAATTGCACTCTGGATGTAGCATTGCTTCCAGAAATATCAGGGAGATGAAATATGTTCATAGAATCAACTAAGAATAGGAGCTATAAGCTCAAATGCTTAATTCCTGGCTAAACAATGAAGAATGATGACATATATTCCTCCAAAATAAAAGGTAAAAATTAGGTATTTGGACTAGATACCTGGATGCTGTAAACACTTAAATGCAATGAAGTCAAAAGGATGATAAAACTTTGCCCGAGTCACAGACCCAGCCCCCCCCAACTGATTTTTTTCCTATGTCTGATGATAGCCCTCCCGGCTGTCGTTTTTACATTATTTATGACAGATCTGACATTTTCATTTGCACTTTTCCTCCAGGATCATTCTTAATAAGAAAAACGAAGGCTGAGATGAGTCATAGTTTTACAGTCAAATGCATAATCTTGTTTGACAAACCATGAAAAAATATTTCACCTTAGGATAGTATTAAAAATAAACCAAACAAAACTATCCAAACAGGCAGCAAGACTGGTCCATCTGCAGAACTGGCTCAAGAATCCTCTAGAGTAGCTGTATCACTTGCGAAGCAGGAGGTCAGTAAAGGATCTGTAGTGCTCAACGGCTATTTGCACATGTAATACAGAAAAGCAATTTGATGATACAGCTGCACAGGCAAGCAGCAAATAAAACTGAGGAATAAAACAGGCTCCTACTGAAAACCTTATGCAGAAAATCACAAGAGTGCATCAAATGAGAAAAGTTTCAGATGATACCACGAAAACAAAGCATCTCAGGTGGACGGCCGCAAGTGCAAGTGGAAGTAAGTATGCAAGAAATTTTGGAAGAAACTGACCCACTTAAAAACCCAATTAATCATGTTCAAAAGGCCTATTAATAGAGTTGAGTGTTGCCTGCTCCGCAATTTGACAAGAGGCAGCAAAAGGGGACAAACCCTGTAGGGATTTTCTGTAATTGGGAGTAGAGGAGGAGTGATTACTTCAGCAATCTTTGGTTATTGAATATTTTAAGACGAGCTAAATTACATCAGCTTGACGCCATATGCCAATCTCTTCCAGTAGTGGGTGAAAGGAATATGGTACAGCTGCAGCCAGCTCTACTGTCTTGAAGATGGATCCAAAACCCAGCTATTCTAGCCAAATCCAAAGTGTTCAACCTATTAGAAAATGTCTTACCAGAAGCCAGTAATTTTCTTTGCTAATGAATCTCCCTGTGTGTTCCTATTTGCTAAGAGAGGTTACTTGTGCAGTGCCTTACCTGCCTTGTTCAGAAAAACAAAGTTCTTGTAGGTTAGTAAAAAAAACAAGTTATGCTCAGAATACAGCAAGGCTCCATGCCAACAGGTGCTGCCCGAAACCAGAAACACACCTGCAAAGCCTGCAGACCCACTGCGCATCAACAGCACTATGTTCTGTGCGCTACTTCTCTTTCCCTTTTTGCCTTTCCCAGTTTTCACCTTTCCACTTCGGTCTGGCCTGGTGGGGCAGCATCGGGGATGGGCTGCCTGCCCACACTGCCACACCGCTGCAGCACCAGTGCTTCAGGCCCTGCCTTTCTGTTCTCTGCCATGGCCAGAGTAACAAACTTCACTGGGACTTCCCTTACAGAAATACATAATTTTGCTTCAAAGGACCGCTTGAAGGAACTCCTAATTATTTGTAAAGCAGATGCACTTGCTGTGAGTCCTAACCTCGAGGACTGTTTGCTGTCTAGAAATTTTCAGATGATACACAAACACATCCCATTGAGATGGTACATAGCAGCAAGCGGCCAAACCCTTGAGTCCGTTACACCCTTCCTGTGCTTTCAGCAGATGCTGGAATTGTGAAGCTGCTGAAGGAAGGTGGAATCAACCCTGAAGCCTTCACTGGTCAGAAAAATAATGCAAAAGGAAAAAGAAAAATCGTGAATGACAGAAAGACTCTCTCTTTCTGGCACAACAGGCAACCAGACCCAAGAGCTTGCAGACAGGAGCAATGAGCCATTGCCTTTAGGTTTTGGAATATTTATTTTTGTATGATTTCGTTTCAGGTCATACACTGCAGGTCAGAACAATCTCGTATGTACGAAGGCCAACTTGGATTCATTCCGGTTCTCTGGAAATAAGTGCTAATATTTTAGTAGATAGTTACAGCATGAGATCCAGTCCCTGCCTCCCTCTCTGTCTGCCATACAGCTGTTTCCAAGGCTAATTCTGTCTGCCCGGGAGCTGCAGCAAGAACAGAGAATGGCTTGTGCAGCATTCATCTAAAAGGCCAGACGTCCTATAAAGGACATAACTGAAGTGTCTGCGGAGGCCTGGCAGCACGGACTGGCAAGGGGTGGCAGAGACGCTGCAAAGGCAAGACAGCAGTACAAGAAAAGTTTGGGGTTTTTTGTTGTTTTTTTGAAAGAAAACACACAAATCTTTAATTTAAGAATACTTTAAAAAAAAAAAACAAAAATAAAAGAAAACCCCAAATGTACTCTCCTTAAATTAAAAATAGCCTGAATGTACTGTTTGTCAAACTCCTGCTAACCCCTGGAATTGTTCCAGGCTTCAAGTATCTGCTTGAAGCAGGACCAGACAGAGCAAGCCAGAAGATGGCAAGTTAAACGTATACATTTTTTTAATTACTGAAAACCAGAATCACCACCTCTCTGAAGATTAAGTACAGATCCCTTGTTAGTCTACTGCCATGACAGCACAATGCTCAGCTGGGGCGGGGCTGGAACAGGGATTTTAGACCCTTACATTTTGCTCTCTATGGCAGAGTTCAATATAAACTTGGAAAAATAACTCACGGGCTCCAAACCTACTGCTAATAATTAGGATGCATTTGAGAGTACCTAGCAGATTTTACTGTGTTTATTCTCGACAGGGTTGGGAGGTGTGGCTGGGCCATCCTTCCCATTTTCTGAAAGCAGAATAGATGCAGACAGACAGAGGAGGTGGGACCATTGCACTGTCTAGCTCTAGCCCTCTCACGTTACACTCTCAGTATATGCCACAAAGAGAGAAAACTCCTCCTTATATTCCCCAAATCTTCCTCTGAGAGCACACAAATCACTGCTGACTATATATGGAGTCACAAGGATGTAAAAACCTCACCCCAAAGCTGATGTACCAGCCTACAAGCAAAGCCTACGGAAAACAAGAATTGACTCTGGCTGTTAGATTCATAGCGGGCAGCACTGCCTGTCACTTCACCTTCCTCTCAGCTTACTCCCTGATAAGATTATCTTCTGTCACAGTGGAGCTGTGTGCCCACTGGACTTGCAAATGCTTCTGAGATCCCATTACAAAAAGTGCTGGAAAAAAATTCTCTGCTAAAAATCAGAGAGGTTCACATGGCAGCAGACATGGCCCCATGTGGGTGGTGCCACTGGCTGGATTGGTGCTGGGAGCGCGAAAGGAAGCAGTACTTACAACCCTGCACATGGGGGTCTCCTGTTTCCACAAAGCTGGAAATGTACTTGGGATCAGCCATGGAAATACACCAGCCTTCTAACAGCATTTAACCTGTACGATGTCAAAGCCTTCAGGAGCCAGAAAGAGTTTTTGCACAGTTCTGTAAAATAAAAATCACGTGCCTACCCAGGCACTCAAGATTCAAAGCTGAAGGCAGCTGGGAACCACTTCCCCACATTATTAATAAAAGAGAAAAATTCTCTTAAATTAAAGAGGTGTTTACCTAATTCCTACACAGAGATGCAAACCAAACAGACCACGCAGCTCATAGGAAAAATTACGAGCGTATGGCTCTCCAGAGTGGCAAGATATATATTTAGCTCGTAACTGAAGCACAGTTAGTTACTCAGTCTCGTATCTGCATCTTGTGCTGATAGTGAAAAGGTGAATAGATCTAAACTGACATCTGAAGCAATCACACATTATCAACTCTACAGAAAAAAGCGACATTTTCAGATTGTCTTTTGAACTTAAACAGCTTACCCTTTGGTAGTCTTTGTTCCTTCTAAAGGCATTTTTTTCAGAGAGTAATTTTTGGGGTAAAATCACAGAAGTTGTACAACCTTCTTGCAAAGAGCTGAGAGATGCACCTAGAGCTTCAGAAATGTAGCATTCCAAAAGCCAGGTGTGGGCTGGGAATCATCATTCATGACAGTTGTGATTTTAAAGAAATCCTTCCTTTTTCTGGTGTAAAAATTGCTAAGCAGTGGTAAGGAAGTGGGAGGGCTCTGATTCACAAAAATGATGGCTTACTTTCTGTAATTTTCTTCTTGTCATTTTGAACAACGAGGTACATAATAACATCTGACACTTCTATAGAGCTTTCCAAGTGAGATTCTTGAATCATTTTGCAAATATGAAAGTCTTAGCTCAGCCAGTAAGTGCTTCTCTCCTTTCAGATAAGAGGACACGGTACATTTAACCCCACATACCAAGGGTTGGATTTTCAGAGGAGCTGCAATCTAAAAGGAGTATATTGCTAGATAAAAAGGTCTTGCTCTTGTCCGTCTGCTGAGCTTGAGTCATGCAAGAAAAGGGGCTCTAAAACTGGTTACATTTTAGGAACTTGCCTTGTTAGGAAATCAGATTGCGGAACTGACCAAGTTTGTCCACAGTCCCTTTGCTATTGCCAGTTCAGAGGAGGGGAAAAAAAAGTGCTTTGCTCTGCTCATTGCCATCCAAAATGTAATTCCCATCTACCACTGGTATTTTATCTTGGACTTTTACAGCTATTATATGCCACCTTTGTGCCCTCCTGCATTCATAAATGGACAGAAGCACACACAAATAGGTTCATGAGACTTTCCCACAGGTTGCAAGTAAGAATAGCTGAAAAATGCCTGTGCCACTTTGAAAATGTAATGCTTTGCATACAGTTTTCCCTTTTTCATACAAAGTGTTTAGGATATTAAACCTGTTTTTCCTACATGCAAATATTCTTCTATTATTTGGAACACTGAAAATACAGAGCAGCTGCTCCACTCGCACTAGCATAAGTTAGACGGAATTACTCAGTGTTCAACCACGTAGTTGTTATGAACAGCAGGAAAGGATATATCACAAATCTAAAATTCATTTTCAAATAATTAATCATTACAAAGAATGACCATGACTCAGCTTATTGCTCTGAATACTCCCTCTATGGGTGGTTATTTTGTTAGAAAAGAAATAAGCTGCTACAGCACAATAAAATTTCTCCCAGTAGACTTATGAAGTATTATGAAGGCTGTAGAAAATTAGTTTGGTCCTCTAAATCAGTGTCAACCTTACAGGACTGTATATCTAACTGCTTTGGCAACGCAGGTGTGCCAGCTAAGGTAAAACTCTATTCCCTGCTCTTTTCCCAGTGTGGTATCTCAACTTCTAGATGCCATAATGCTAATTTCCACCCTCCTCCATCTCAAGGTTAACTGCTGAGTACCAGGAATCAGTTGTCCTTCATGTGTCTGCTGGGTCACAGTTATTTTTATGACAGCCTAACAAGAGACTCAAAAAGGATACACTGGGATGCTGAATAACAAATAAAAAAGAAATAAGGATCAGTGCTGCTTACAGACAGGACTGTTCAGCCAGAGTAGCCGTGGAAGCGAACAGCCAGTGACAACCAGCTTGGCATTTGACATCTGTGAAATGTTTCCAAAACACAAGCACACTTAACCTAGGAGAGCCGAGAGCACAGTTGCAGTCTATGTATGTATGACATGTAAGCTTACATCATGTTGTACTGAACATGCTCAAATCCACCCAGAAGCCAAACAGTCCTGTTTGGACTTCATTGCTTAGTTAGCAATGAAGTGGGTGATCATCTAAGCATTTGGGTAATGCAACCGTAAACCTGACACCTGTTGCTGAACATGGGATGAATGTCAGATGACAGAAATCAAATGGTGGGAAGATTTCTGAACAAATGTGTTCTAGTTCCTGAGCTGATGAACAGGAATAATTAAATAAATATAACAAAACAAAAATATATATAGGCTTAATGTACCTTCCACATATCAGTTTGGAAAAGTTGTTTGGTTTTTTCTAAAACAAACAAAGAAACAAGCAAGCAAAAAACTATCCCAGATCTCTTAGCCAGAAAATTTCAGTTAAAGCGGAATGTTCCATTTGCAAAAAGAAACAAAGGATGGGGTTTTTTTCTGAAGTCTTCCTACAAAAGGCTCTAACAGAAACAATTGTGGCAGTTTAAAATATTGACATTTAAAAGGTAACCTCCAAATAGTCTTCCCTATTGCCAACTGAAATATCTGGGAAGAAAGACCTGTTCTACTCTCATATGCTTCTCTGATATTACAGAAGTTATTTACTCCCCCAGTAAAGGTCTAAAGACCATTAAATCTTACAGACTTTTTAGCTTTCAAAGATGCATCTTTTTATTTTTTTCCTAAGAAGCAGTGAGTCAAAGAAACACTGAAATTCCTTCCAGCTGCCAGAAGAAATAAAAAAGGGAATTTATACTGCAAATAACATACAAGACCCAGGTAAAAAAATAAGAAAGTATTGAATCTCAGTGCTTTACTCCAAAGCTTTCCTAACACCAATGCTTGTGATCACATTAATAACGCACAAACCAATGGACCAAAATTTTTACACACGGAAGCCTAGGAAAGCATCACTACATTTGCCGTGTTCTTACACGGCTGCTGAGCTGTATGCTCTTCTGGCCGTGCTGCTGTAGAGATAATGTAAAGCCAGACAAGCACCTTAGGTCTGACCACCTTCTTACAGCATGTGGCTCGAGATACGCAAGGGAAATTTCTGCCTCACATTCAAGCACCCAGGATCTATCAGGTAGTCAGGAACAAATCCTGTTCACTCTGTGAACTGTCTAAGCGGCTTCATTTAAGTACGTACTAAACACACAGGCATGACAGTTCAAGAGAAATCCAGTAGCCTACCAGGCTGTCCATTTACACCATTTTCTTGTGATGTTATCATATTGAATAAAGTGATTAAATAAGGATATCTAAAATTCAGCTGTCTTCAAAAAAATAAAAACCATTCAGTTGCAAAGAAGATAGTTGCATCGTTTGGACTCTACAATAATTGCAAACAGTCTAAAAATCTGCAACACTCATATCTATTTGAGTGTACACTGTCCATTTTATTTGAAATTTAATAATCTTGACAGATGTTTGCAAGACACCTCGCCTGCAATATAATTCATTAAGAATGACAAGGAGGAAAACAAAATGGAAAAGACTAGAGGTCATTAGACTCCTTTTTTTAAATAAAAGAATATACATAGGAGGGTTTTTCTCCTATGGGCTTATCTGCATTTTACTTCCTACTTGCTTTGCCAGTAAAGCTGAGTCTTGACATTCAATGCAGCTGCACTGTGAGTCCTCTGCGAACTGTTAATTGTGCTCTCACAATACTTCTACCATTTGCACAAACAGAGACAAGAATGACACCAGCAAGTTAATTTTTATTCCACAGCAGGATCTGAACTCCACCCTACAAGGGTGAAAGGTGTCTGAGTCAACCCATTAAATTTCTCCCATCTCCTGACACCTCTTTAATTTCTCATTTTAAAAGATGTTCCTAATTATGTCTTTTGGGATTTGAACTGAAACTTTCCTTATAGCAAAATCAAATCACATTTCTTTTGACAGTCCAAGCATACATGGTAACAAATCTTGTTAATGGGCTTTTGCCATTGAAACACAGAACCTTTAACTAGTCTCAAATCTTAAGAGTATGCAGCTGTTGATTATTGCATGCAGTAGAAGAAAAGCTGTTGGGCAACTCACACTAACATCATTTACGAAGTAAATAAAGTATTTAACAACTACAAAGACATCTTTTTTGGATGACCTGTGAGCACACGCAGAATATTACAATGCTTGCATATACAAGTGACACGTGTAAGAACTAGAATAAAAATGCACAGAACCCCACAGGACCAGGTGAGAAGCTGTGGGAGGCTGGTGACTTCTGCAAGTGAGTAGATAAAAGGTGCAAGTGGAAAATGAGCAAATTTACAACAGTAACTAGAGATACTACATGACATATCTACTGTGGTGGGCAATGCTCTGATGACACTTCAGCTACTGTGTCTCCTGACCATTTTTGATATGACTGTTATGCAGACCTCCAACTAAGGGAGAAAGAACAGGCAGAAGAATTTAGTAACAGTTATCCCTAAAAGTCAGAAAAGAGCAGCTTGGGCTTTACAAGGCAACTAGCTGGGAGAACAGATGGTATCTGGCCATTCACCAATTCCAAAGTAGATCTCAAGTATTTCATTAATGCTGAATTTGAAAGCAACTTTGCATGAATGTGTTTCTTTCTTTGTTCTTTGCCTTGGACGGTCAGCTGTAAAATCATTACAATTTTCACTTATTTATTTTCTGGAAGAAAAAGGAAGCAAAGACCCAGTAAGAATTCTGCATGGAAGAGTGCCCAAGTTTTAGACTGAGAATATATCGGACAAAATTTTGAGCATAGTTAAAATGGTCATAAAAATACAGAGATAAAACCTCTGCCTTAAAGTAGAAATACTCACAATGTACCACATATCATCATTCAGAGAATTTTAATCTACAAGGTGTCTGGAAATGAATGTAACAACACAGCGCATGAAGTGAAAACAGTTTACTTGATTCAAACTCAACCTTACCTGTTCCTGTTCCAGTCGGATCACCTCCTTGGATCTGCAGAATTAAAATGAAATCAATAGGTTACATATATATCTGTATGGAAGACTTCAAATACAAGCTATGAAAGCCAATTCTGCTCAATTTTCTTGCTTCTACATCATGTCATGTTGACAAGCTAGCAACAAGGAAACCATTACTACTTATTTGGAGCTCCTTTTATCAGGTGGCTGTCATCTCCTACATCACTTACCTAAGAGCAGAATGACAGTTTTATAAAAATAAGCCTCCTGTGGGTAAATAGGGAAAATAAACAGTCTCAAATGGGTTAACCAGAACATCCTTTCCATTATGTGCTGAGTCTAACCTGCTTTTTAACTGATGATGCATTGCTTTCGGAACTGAAAAGGCATTTTGCTACCAATCCTCCACATGATGGGAAGGCAAGAAATGAGGGAATATAGAGTATTTCTGTATCTGAATCTGTATTTCCCAGTATCCCCCTCACTATCTGCAGTAAGGAAAATCCTCATATGAAACCAATCTTTCAGCAACAAAATTAATCACTGTATATACATGCAGGATCTACAGACAAAATATTCTATCTAGTCAAATGCCAGTAGAGGGAGCGTGACATGAGTAGTTTCACAGTAATAGCACACAAGCACAATTTTAATTGTGAGTTTAACTATGAACTGAGATATACAGTGCTGTCAAAAGAAAAAAAGCTTTTTTTAGAATGACAGGATGGAACGTAACATTCAGTGATGTCCTCTGAAAGATGTGCTCTGCCTTCAGGATCAGGTTGTTAGTTTTTCTGAAAGGAAGTTACAGGACAGCTATAATATCCTAAGCTGCCTGGACTGTACCTATGTAAATAAAGGTCTTTGACTACCAAAGTCAACTTTCTGGTTCACTAGGTGCTCTTTAACTCCTTCACAAAGAAGGTCTGGGCACCTAGTCCTGGAGCACACTCAGGAAAGGATGATCTGACACTATCCAAGTACCACAACCTGAAACAGAAATTCAGCTGCTTTCTAAAGTTTCATCTGAATGAGATTTCAACAGGCCACAGTATCACTTATCCAAATTAGCATTTCCCTCTCTCTCCTTCTGTTCATTAACCACCCACCCACAGCTTGAGGAAGATAACAAGAGCCTTGCCAAGGCAATGTCTCTCAAAGGCTTTGTCTGGAATGTCAGCAAAAGCACTACTATCTGCAGTGATGCTCCAAGTGACAATATTAGTCAGAGACAATTGTCAGTAAGACTAGTAAGTTCAAATTTAGTAAGTTAGGGCAATCCTAGTTCTGATGGTATATCTAATATACATCTATTGCAAGTTGTCATGCATGGAAGAAACTAAGACTGAATTAAGCTAAATAAATATTTTGGGGTCATCACACGTTGTGCATTACATAGGATTTGTTGAATACTCACCACAAAATTACGAATTGATCTGTGAAAGATCGTTCCATCATAATAGTTCTTCTTGCACAATTTGATAAAGTTTTCACATGTTCGGGGTGTCTGAAAGACAAACGTAAGTTTTAATTAAGCAATACCTTTAGACAATCAAATTGGTCATTACACTGTTTCACTGTTTACAAGAACCACTCTTCATTTGTGCCGTACAAAGAAACAATCATGCAGGACTTGAGGAGGAATGAGCCTATGTCTAGAGAAAAAAAAAAAAAAGCGCTCTTTTAAAGTATACTTTAAAAATGTGGAAACACACACACAGTGTTAAATAAATTAAACCCAGACCTTCCAACTAGCACAAAGAAGTGTTGAACACTACCTCAGATAACATGAGCTCTCAGTGGACATAATGATGGTGAAAGCAGGTAAGCTCAGAGACTTTCAAGTAACTTAGTTCCAGCAGTGTATCATAATCCTGTTCCAAAGGGGGACTTGTAGCACTGAAAAAAGTTAACCTCCCAGAGTAAGAAAGAACCTGACTTCTCTGCTCCACTGAAGCTAACTGGGAGAGAAACATCTGGTCCTCTTCACCATTTGGAACTAAAAATGGGACTGACCCCACAACTCACTGGACCATAGGAAAAATAAAAAAGACAACTTGTTTTCTAAAATCTGAAAAAAAAAATAAAAAAAAAAATGCTAAATATATTGCCAACTTCTCATTTGATTTACAGTGCAAATTAAAGCTATTTATTTGAATTTATGAGCCATGGCATTCAAACAGTACCTTCTGGAAAACTTTACTGTCTACCTAATTATCCTTCCACTGTAATTGTATGGATTCTTTTCTCTGCAATGCTAAAATACCTTCAGATGAACAAATACAAGTACAGAAACAGCCTCTTTTCTATACTTGGACATGTTTTCCAGCTCCACTGTGGATTACGTGCATAAATATATTTCAGTTTTACAAAGAATACATCTAAAGAATCTTGAGTCATTACAGGCCTTGAAAATATCCTTGTTGCTGTATATGCTTGCAAGTAAAGCCCCAGCATGAGTCGCAATGTCTGTAAATGAACACACACAAGACTTGAAGCCTCTTTCTGAAAGACAGTGATTCACTTTGCATTGGTATTACATCATTCTTGGCCTGAGAGCTGCAGAGAGACAGAGTGAAACTGAGCTATGCAACCTGAAGTGACTTAAAAGCAAAAAAATAAGGCAAGCCCAATTACAATCATTTAAGGATGAAGTAACCTCTATCTTTTTAAAAGCAGATCCATACACGTATTCACCTGGAACCATACAGAACTTCAATTTTCTATGTTTTCTCATCTGAAACACAATCACTCTCACCCCTCTTTATTGACACTGAAATGTCTCTTAATTATCCAAACAAACTCTACCTGCCATTATAAATTCTTTATAATTATTCCTTCTTAATTACTCAGATATAGACAACAGTTGTCAGCTTGGCCATAACTGGAAAAACAAACAAATTCTAATGCAATCCTACATCAGCTATTATCTCAGATTTCCTATATAATTCATCACTAGGTTAAAATGGCAATGGTACCATAATGGGTTTATGGTAGAATGCCACGAAGACATGTAGTTCAGTAGCATCTTGAGAGCAACTTGTAAGGAAATATATTCCACAAAAATTGTTTCAAGCAATAGGAGGTTCTCCTACAGTTTCAATGTTTATAGCACATTTGAAATTTTTCTTTGAATTGGACAAATATGCTTGAAAATAATCTCTGTACATAACCTTTCAAGTAAAATTCAACCCCTGAAGAATCATTTGTGCAGCGTATGCTTCCTTTATGAGACAATATTGTAACAGCCTTGATCCTAACGTACTGCTATTAGTTAGCACTCATGAAAAATGTCACTAAGGATAAAAATAAGTATAAAAAATTTCTTTATGAATCAGAAATGGAATCAGCAGCTTTTAGCCTAAGGCACGTTATCTCATGAGAACCAAGCACTCTTTAGAGAGAGAATCATAGTTAGTAGAGTTCTTGGGGGGGAATACAGCAACCTGTAATTAATTTTTTAAGTAAAAATGAAATCAGACAAAAGACTGAGTCCCCTAGGAATACATACCAAACCATTTTAAATTTGCACAAAGTTGATAACCCAATACAGATTTCCTATTTATTTTCAAAATATGATTTGTAAAATATACATCAAAAAAACTGGCTCTAGTAATGTATTCTTTATGCAGGACCTACGCTGACCCTTCTCTCTAAATGGACTTCTAGTTATTATACCTTTTCTCAGAAACAAGCTTTTCAAACGCAACTGCAGAAATATTTAGTATACATGCAATAATCATTTCACTGCAAGGTTTTCTTTAAATAATTGCCACCAAATTGGTTCCCATGGTCACCTCATGCATCATACAGATACATTTGGCAGGTAAACAGTTCCTTAGCAACATTACCATTACCTTTTATGGTGCTTTTTAGCTGACACAAATAAGGTTTGCATTCAATCAGTAATAAACCTCAGTTTCAGTCATGCAGTTGATCTACAATATCTGGCTCAGATGATCTGATTTATTGAAAGCAGTTAATGTTCTTGCCAAATCTCACACTGCCAAGCACATTTTGGGGACTTTTTTAAGCAGCATCCTGTCCAAAGTAGAAGAAGGCTTGAGGTTTATGGGGAAGGTGTAGATCCTCAGTAATGAAGTTATGTTCCGCATTGACCATATGAAAAGGCCAGTCTTTGAAGTCTTTGTTCCAACTACAAAGACTGATGAGAAATATATATAAACAAACCTGACTTTGTTATTTGAGTGTAAGATCTTGTGGAAGATGTCAGACTCGCAGTCTGGGAACGCAAAACTGTCTAATTCTTCTGAAACTTCCTCCACACCACTTGCCTCACACCATTTCTGAAGGAGGGGGATGGTCAAGGCACCTGGAAATGCAGAAGTGCAGGAGGCAACGCCTATTTCTTGTTTCCTCGTTAATGAAAATGGGCTCCAGGCTCTCCTTTTGCTTCTGGCTGTTCTTGTCTCAAATTGACCTCAACAGCAGCAGCTAACTTTTCCCTCTTTATTCCTTTTACATTAAGCAGGAAATTATTTAAAATATTTAAATCTGCTGACTATGACTTAGACTTATATGTAAGAAAGGCAAGGGAAAAAAGCCACCTTATATGTAAGAAAGGCAAGGGAAAAATGCCACCTTAATTTGTTAACCCGTTGATCTGAAAGCCACCGACAGAAAAAAGGTTGTTTTAAATCTACTGCAATATCTTCTCAGAAGGATGCAGTGACAGTCCTAAGAAGTCAAATTTAAAAATTGTGGAAGGCTTTTCTCTCCAAACAGTGTGGTAGGACAGCCCTGAGAAATCCTCCTTTTCTTCAGTCAAATTGGGATCATGTAAATGAACACAATGTCTCTGTATGATGTCCTTCAAATTAAAGACACTTCTCTCTCCAAATGACAAACAGTAAGAAAAAAAAACTCTTACTTATACCAAAAATGAGTCTCCTGCTCCAACTATGCTCCCTATTTATTTTGTAGATGCCAGGTAACTGTCTTTCAACTGTTGAAAATTCACACCCAAGACAAGTGGTAAAATTTTAATAAACGGTTTGAGACAGGAATCCAGAAGAATACATATCCCAGAAGATGACACAAATGTTTTGCTTGGCTCGCAGACATGTACATTAAATGGGGCAACAGCCCAATGGTTTTCTAATTATGTTTAAGTCTCCATTTAGCTAACACACTTAGTAGGTAACTCTACAGGGAAATACCAGCACTCTACCAGTTAACTAGGCCCAGACAAATTTCAGAATCAAAGAGAGATTGCTACTAAGAATGACCATGCAAACACAAGTGACAAGAGACTGATCGTGAATCACAGACACTGGGAAAACACTGAAGAAAGGAATATGCAATTTAGAAACCCAAAGCAAAACAGAAAAAAACCCTGACTATGAAGTTCTAGGAGAAATGCAGATTTTGTCTTGTTCCACTTTTAAGTATTAACCAAGCCAATTTTAGTTTCCTTTTTGCCAGAAAGGGTGGCTCCAAACCAGGCAAAATTCACCTCTCTTGCTGCATCCTGAGACCTGAGGGTTAAGACTAATCAAGTCAGGTCACTATCTGATTTATCAGTTTGCAGCTGTCCTTTCTCATCAGTTAAAATGGGTCATTACATTTGTAAAAGCTACCTTAACTCAGAATTTGTATTGGGCAGCTGAAGAGCCAACCAGAAGTAGATTAAAAACCTGCAGCACTCCTGTTGCCAAGGTACGGGAGATGGGAGAAGAGAGGAGCTTCTGAGTCGTTGCCATGACTGCAAGGAAGAAGGCTTTACTATGTGAAGAGCTAATCATTTCAAAATGCTCCATCCCTTGAGGATCTGCATGAACCTTGAAGAGAAATTTCACACTAAGCATTCAGAAGCTGTCATTCACACATCTGTGTAATTTCCCTGTGCTAATTCCACTTCCCTTTTATTTCTTTTTGTCCTTCTAAATTGGATGAACTGTAGCAGTTGCACTAAACTACAGAGCCTTGATACATGCTCATTAACCCTATGTTTCAAAGCAGAAATAATCTGAAATAATGAAAAGATCATTCCTCACAAATTAAAATTGTATTCTACAGCCTTCATCTTATCACACAAATGCCAGAATCGCGCTACTAAGAGGCATAAACTAGTGATGGAAATTTCTGAAGCTTCAAATGAAGCCTGCAATTTTTTTAACGTATCTCTTCTTTAAAACGCAACGTGGATTTTGTTTCGCTTTAGTCCATTTACACACTTTTTTTTTTTACATAGAGCATTTTCACTCTTGTAATTGTTGATTCTAGCAACTCTTCTAATGCGTGAGCCCATAAAGAGGTGATTTGGTAAAGTTTAAACTCAGTTCTCCCTATCCCTTTCAATCTGCAATCCTCATAGCTTATCCATCCCACAGGAAAGAACTCATCCTAATAAAAACTTGTCTTTATTTAGGGCTTAGTCAGAGGCAACTGTAATGAAGCAGTTTCAGGAATCACCATCTATCAGGTGCAAGTGTCTGTTCCCTCCCACTAAGTCAAGGAAAGAAACTGGACATACAAATGTTTCCAGTGAATTTCAATGCATAATACTGTACTGGAAGGGAATTTAAGCTACCCTGCTTCACTTTGCACCAATGGACTAGGAGCACACTCCGTTTGTTTCAGAGCAAGAGGGACAAGAAAATCCAAATCTCCACAAAGCCCACTGTAAAAGAACGGGGAGAATTTCACTGCGGGAAGCCCATGACATTTCCTGCAGGAGAAACGTTTACTATAGACCTAAACATTACCCTCTGCCAGCTCCACTTTCCTGCTAACAGTTCCCCTACATGCGAGAGGTGTTGAGATGGTGACAGGTTATGGTGGCAAACAGCTGCCTATGGTGGTTTGGTTCAAAAAAGACACAGTTCATATAAGGGACACCATTCTTAATCTGGTCATACAGTGTGCAAACGTGTTTGGGTCAATTTGTGATCTATGATCAGAAGAGCACAGTTCCAGTGAGAGAGCACTGGGAGACATGAAAGCATTAGGGCATTGTTGGGTAAAACAATTGGCCAGACTCTTACTGATATTAAAAAAGAATCCAAACAAGCAAACTATGCCTCGGGTAATAGACTGCTGACTTGATAGCAAATATTTGCCTATTTTGCTACCTCAAAGCCTCAAAGTTTGCTTAGAACAAAGAGCAGAATTATTGCATTCTCATTACACAGAAACCCACTATAATTTAATTAGCTATTTAGCAAAGATTCCAGCAGATAGCTAAATTTCACTTTTCAAAGGCATTTCTTCCACCGTACTGACACTAATGATCCTACCAAAAACTTTCAAAGTCTAAGCAAGATGCTCAGCTTAGACAAGATGCCAATAAAAAAATTACATACTCCAGTTTTATTTTTCACTTTTTTGCGAATACAGGGACAATCAATCAGTTCAGCTGAGCACAACTCAAGTTAAACAACGCATCCAATTCACTCATCTGTTTTGTCAAGGTTAACTACTAGCTCTCCAGAGGCACGGTTATCATCCCTAGCCACAGTCATTACTTTTCCTCTAACTTGTATTTACTGCAGTGGTAGAAAAGAAAACAATCCTCTCCCTCCGCTCGAATTTGTCAGTCACATGAGGGTTGAGGAACTTGTCAGACAGGGCGATGCCGGGCTGGGTGCTGATGAGGACGGGGCCGGCAAGCATGATGTAGCACTGGTAGGTACAGTCTAAATGAGGATGCAATTTTAATTTCCTTAGCAACCTCCAGCAGCTGTAAAAGTTGGAGTATTGCAGGTCCCGTGGTGGCTCCATGGCATTTCGTCAGTCTGCAACTGACTGCACATAAATTCCACCTTTTCAGAAGATGCAACCTGTAACCACTTCCACGCTAGACAGCAAAGCTCTGGTAGCTGTCAGCCTCCCAAGGTCACCCTGCTCTCATCAGAGAAGCCAAGGTACAAACAAGAAACACGTCAGAGAAAGATGAAGAGCAGCAGCTGTGTAACTCCAAACCGCCCACCTCATCCTCGGGTTCAGGATCACTTAAGTGGCAGACACAGCTGGTATGGGATGCCTGCACCATCAAATGTCAAAAAACAAGCAACAGAATCCAATAACAATCGATTCCCTCCCCAGATCCAGCTTGTCAGGGGGGCCGGGGAGGTAGAAAGTTCCAAATGTGCAAAACGCCTTCCCACCAATTACTCAACGGCAAAGGCTGCCAGGAAGCCACACAGAGACAGCCAAGGCAGCAAGCCTCACGGTGCAGGGACAGGTTCGCAGGGAGGCGGCTGAGCCCCTTCCTCAACCCCACACCGAACATCCCATTCAGGCATGGGCAGGGTTGGACATCAGGGACTCCCTGTGCTCCTTCACTGCTGCAAAACAGGACTGAGGACAAGCACACGATAGCAGCATCCAGATAAGGCATTTCCTACTAACACCTCGCAGGAAAATGTTTCTCCTTTCTCAAACATGAGTGTTATGCCCCCAATGTTAAAAATATTTAAAGTATTAGCTTCTAGACACTGAAGAACAACCTAGAAGCGACCTGTTAATCAATATGGCTGTGCAGAGCCATTCTACTCACAACCGCAAAGAAGAGCAATAGATCTGTCTGCCATTGTAGCACTTTCAGGAAAAATCACACGAAGAAATAACAACATCCTCTCTAACACACATTTTTATCCAGCTGTTCTCCTACTGGAAAAGGACAGGTTGGTTTGTTCTTAGTTTCTGTTGACAAGAACTTTCAAAGTTGGAAGTTGCAGCTCTTCCTACAATGACCTATTTTGGTGAAAGAAAAGAAATAAGTAATTTACAACCATGCCAAGACCACTGTACTTCATCCCTACAACCATTACTGAATGAACAGACACTGGCAAAACATCAGCCAGTTATTTGCCAGACAGTGCCATGATTATGCTGACAGAAAGTGAGCAGAACGGATGTTTAAATCAGAAAGAAAATGAGATATTTGGGAAGACTGGGGAACCTTGTCATGCCAGGAAGTCAAAGGATTTTTTTCAGCAACTTGCTTCTTTCCCATTGGAAATGGATAAGAAGTTTACAGGCTTCTGATCTTTAGAACAGTCCTTCACACAAAAGGAGAGAGGATTTCAAAGAACAGGGGCTGGATTACACATTTATAGATCACAGGCATATTTAACAGGTCAGAGGGCCTCAAAAGATTAAAACATCAGTGTTTGTAGAATAATGGCTTCTTCAGATAGTTATGCCAAGACATCATCATTAAGCAGAGTTTGCCAGGTCCTAAAACCTCAAAAAGCATTTGTGGAGTGCTGGATGGAGCTTTGAAATCCATCTCACATTCTTCTTTGTTATGCCAACTTGCCCTTAAACCTTAAAAGTATTAAACCTGAGAGAGACAGGCGAATTTACAAAAACTGCCATGGCAGTTACGGATTAGTATTCAATTACCACTTTTGGCATGTGTTTAACCACCACATCATTACCCCAGGGTGACCACTTGTATGAGAAGAACTCAAAAAGGAGAGAAGGGAGATAGTACACTAAAACTCCTGTTTATCATTTTGACAGGGTCTTCTGCAGTGTTAAATTTTTATATATATATATTTCCATGGCACAATTAAAATTAAAATGTACAAGTACTGAACAATAAAAGCCTCAAAGCAACCTAGAGGCAAAGGCAGGAATTTTTATTCCCTTTCACAGGTGCAGAGACTAGGAGTCTGCTACTCCTTCTATTCTTATGCAGGGCTGCTGATTCCAACAGGCAGCCTAGGTTATTTGTGTACCTCCACTCCAGCAATCAGGCATCTATGATACATGTTATTGCCTAGGGATTCAAAATTATGCCCATATTTATTGCTCACTGTGAAATAAAAAATGGGATGCCACTGATTTAAAAAAATCTGTAACCAAATGACATAGCCACATCATGCAGCAAGTCCATGGCAAAGAATTCAGGGTTTACCAGCTCCTAGTTCTCCTCTCTATCCATTACACCACACTGCTTTTCTACTTCCACATCCAAGTCAATTTGACTTTTTGCACAGGGTAAAGCCTCCACCCTGCCTTAGGAGGCTGCTCCACCACTTACAAGGTATAACTGCATCAATATAGTGACTAATACAGCAGAATACACATGGATGATATAGACAATTGTTCCCAGCAGCATCCTGATTAAAGCAGCTAAAAGAACTTGAGGAGACTAGAAAAATCACAATAAATAAAATACAAGAAATCCCAGTGACATTCATTGCCTTTCATCAGTTATTTCTTCAGAATTTGTTTGGCAATGCATAAGACCAGAGCTGAAAGAATAACACTTGTTGGATGCTGTTAAATCTTCCGTACTTGCCAGAATTACTTATGGCAAGTAGAATTTTTGTAAATTTGTTTCCAACTAGTATATACAACAAATGTTGCTTACGCCCAGCTGAACTCAGCTTCCTAGAAAATGTCCCTAACAAATGGCCATCTGATTAGTCCCCATTATGAGGAACAGACTGTAACTGAATAAGAAGAGTGAGAGAAAAACAAATGGCAACAAAGAGCACTAGGCACACCACTACGATGCAAAGAGAGAACAGTAGCGCACCTTTGCTCATTTGAGGCACAAATTCAAAAGGGTGGAAAAAATCCAACTTATCTTCCAAAGTCTTTTTATTGCCTTTTCTCAGGTCAACGACTTAAACCACACATCTTTCTGGAACCTAAGCGAAGTTTTCTGGTGCTCTGAACAAGCGATTTCAAACACAGAAAACATCTAGATTCTAGCCCTGTTTCACGCTGTCTTTCTAAATCCTGTCACAAAGTAACTGATGACTTCAATCACACTGCAGCACTGGTTTCCTCCTCTGGATCAATACAAAACATTTCTTGATCAAGTTTTTGGTGCTAGGAAGAATCTCATCACTATCAATTTTATTGATTGGCACCTTAAACTAGTATATGAACATCCCTAGATTTATTTTTAAACAAAAGTTTCCACGCATACATATGGACTGAACTCTAAACAATCCACACTGCCAGATAGCTCACAAAAAACAGGGGAAAGAACAGGAGACAGAACAGCTGTGAAGGGCAAGAGAGTAAGAACCCAAGTGGGGTACTGAAGACAAAGAGATACGGGGTAGAGTTCAGAAGCAGTGCAGACTGCTGAGAACACAACTGCAAGAGTATTTTGCTTAAATACAGCCCACAGGCATGAAAAAACGATTGAAGACTCAGCAGACACACACTCTAAGACAGCAAGTATGTCACTTGCTGTTCTTTATTTCAGCAAGAAGACTTCACCTCAAAGTATATACTGAAGTCTAACCCGTAAGACTATTTTAAAATGTAATTTGAATGTTGCAAGTCCTACCTCCGGACACAGGTATTCATTTGTCATATTTATATAGCAACTTCATCCTCAAGCTTCCTAAAGCATTTCACAATCATGTATTTGCAGTACTATGCAAATACAACCACTGCTAGGGTGGCTTCCATAATAACCACAGCACAGGATATCACTCAGAAATTAAAAAAAGGAGCCTGTGGTCAGGTCAAGACAACAACCAGGCAGTCAGTGTTCACTCTTTAAAAAGCGAAGCTAAGCACCACTGTAATACGGCTTACAAATCATGTATTTGCTCCTGCAATTGCACTGCTTGAGAGAGTAGATGTATGAATTTCCCAAATCACACAGACTTTGAATTCAAACAGCAATGACAACCTAATACTGCTATTGGTTCTCTCATTCACTCAAGTAGCACAGATCTGTGTGTTGAACCCAGGGGTCCCAAATCTGCTGGTGATCTCAGTGTGTATCAATACAGAACTTTGCGTTGAAATTTGTTTCTCCATTTCTTTCTGAAAAGCTGGGGTACTACCCATGCCAACTATGTTAAAAAAATCACGAAGGCTGAAAAGTCAGGCACCAAAAAGCCTGTGCAACATTAATTTAGGCAAGCATTATGATAAGGTACAGCTCCCCCTGACTGCATTCAAGGACCTTACCCATATTCTGCACTTCTGCAGGAAAACCAAATCCTGCATATAAACCATTTCACTACATAGTTCCAAATAGCTCCCAGAACTGCTTCAGCTTGTGCACTGAATAAGCTAGGAGAGCTGGTAAAAAAACTCAGTATATGATTAGTTGAGACTATTACCATGCATATTTATGAGCAGGGTGAACTGGATGTGTTTAGAAAAGCTTGATTTTGGCATTTCCCCATTTTCTGTGTCTGTCTGTGCAATCTTAATAGATCCATTCTAGCTGATCTGTGTATATAGTTGTGACCTATATAATGTGTTATATGTTTTTAAGTTGTTTGCGCTATCTGCACTGAGCTACCTTATGTGCCTAACCTCAGTGTGATTCAGGAAAACCAAAGTTAGAAGCATGAACTCCTTATATAGTAAAAGAAGAAAACAAGTGCTTCCCGGAAGAACTGATTTAATAGACTTAGGATGATGACCTAAAGTGGATGTTGTGAAAACCTCCTTAAAGCACCAAGTCTTTCCTACTTATTCTAAATATGTATCTTTTTCCCCTCTGCAGTGCCAAAGGCCTGCTTAATTCACACAGGTTTAATTGACACAAAGAAATGAAAGAAACAGATGGGCAGAGGCCAGTGTGCAAGCAGGTCTGGTCGTGTAAAACGGCACACTTCCAATGTGTACATGAAGAAGCAGTGTGTGTGAAAGGGAGATGAATAGGAATTCATCTGGAAAAAAAGAAACACAACGGATATCATACAGGAAGTTTATAATGGGCAATTGAGACTGGGTCCTGAGGACTGAGTGACACTGGTCACACACGTGGCCAAAAAACCCATGCTGACAAGAATAGCTGCCGTCAGCCTGCATTAGCCAGGAGTCAGTTTGAGAACATACAGCAAAACAAATGATTCAATGCAATCTGCTCATTCTGCTGCTTCCCCCAAATATTGCTGTACTAACATCCTCTGCTTTTTGCCTTATTACATAGTGTTACTATTTAAGAGCATGGAAAACACCTGTAGGGATGACAGGGACCTACAGAATTACTAGCATGATAGGCTGTTGTAGAGATTCTCACACTGTTTCCATAGATCAGCTTGAGATGTTTACACATTATCTTGCTCCTTATTCATGCAAGAGCAAGGAAGAGAAGGGAAAGCTAGCAGGCTTGTCCTTTCTCTTTCTCCCAGGCAAAAAACGATGCATTCTCCCAGTGCATCTCTGGATTTCACACTAGGCACCTCAGCTCCTAGCCAGTGCCACTGTCCTTACATTCTGAGAGTCACAACAAGCAGAAGTTTTACCATTTAAACTCCTGTTCACATCCTTCAACTTCCTACCTTCAGGCCTATAATCTCCTGAGATAAAAATCTCAGTAAACAAAGGAAGGTTTGGATTTTTTACATTGAAAACTTTTTTCCTTTTATAGATGTGGTTGTACAAATAAATAAGCAAGCAGTGACGTCTGAGACATCACTGTCGCCACAACTCATCCGTCTATCGTAAGTTTTGCCATGTTTATTATTTTAAGAGCCACGGATTTCCACCAGAATCAGACTGTTTTGACTATAAAAAACTCTTGTCCATAGTTTTTTAAAATGAACGTCTACCTCTTAATGGCAAAGGGAAGATGTTTGAAAACTTTAACCTTAAAAACTGAGACAGCAGGAAGTAAAAAACATATTCTAAGGTTTTCATTTAGGTTTGTCCTGTAAAGCTTATGATTTAGAAGCAAATCTAACCATTTCTGGGGATCTTAAATACATGTACGCAGGCTGACAGACTGCTCTCAGTTTCAGTGAGATTCTTTTCCTGGTTCTGCCAGTAACCTGCTGTGTAACCTCGGGTTATTCTCTCTTCTCTGTGCTCTTCCTTCTTTTTTTCCTCTCTACCTTCCTTGTCATTGTTTGGGTCACTATAATCCTGACCCTTTGAAGCTCTAAACATGTACCTTGACATGTTGTAAGTAGTCCACTAAAATGTATGGGACTACTAACAGAGAACATTTATACATATAGTAGTACAATATATAAAATAATGTATATACATTTTGCAGTGGAGTTTTGTGTATGTATGAAAACACACCAAAACAACTGAAAGCTAGTTATTTGTCTGTATCTGTTACAACCACACACTATTCCTTTCTTTGGACATTTCCATTGCCAGATCCTATTCTGTTTGTTATCTAGAGACATTCATTCTATGGGGCACACAGTACCATATCACAGTGCAGCTCCAAGTTTAGGTCTCCTTTATTAGTGTGAAGTCGCACATAACCCTTCTTCTTCACGTATTTGTATCTCACAACATCTTCTTCAATAGCAGCTGTATCAAAGCAAAAGACAGTAATTAGCCCTCTGCAAGCTTACACATTGATCTTTAGAAATCATCAGAAAACAAATTGCTAGATTCTACTGTCTGACCTCTTCCCCTGGAGTATTAGGTCTTCAGTGATTGTACTCTGCAATTTATCTATGATAACATCACATTAATCTCTGTGCAAAACACTTTCCATTACAGAAAAACACCAACTCTTCCAGAGCCAACAGCATCATCTATATTTTTAAGTCACAGAAGCATTCAATATTACAAACTATAATTTTCAAGTAATGTCTACCAATCACGAACATTACTTTGAAACCAAATGGTTTCTTGTCAAACTTGGAAGCCAAGCAGGTAGTCATCAGTCAACCACAAATTGCTGACATATGAGGACCTACCCAGTTCTGAGAACAAATAAAGCTGTTACTGGAAACATTACTGGAAAGTCAAACCAAAGGATCAGTCTAGGATGTCTCCACTGCCATTTTGCCAAAACGTTCAGTTAGTCAGGTATTTTCAACACTCAAAGAGTCACCTGCGAATCACTGTAATCCACCAAGTAAACGAACTGAACGTGGTAAACGTAGTTTTAGCAATGTGTTCAATCTTTGCCTAAGTGTATGACATACTTCTAAATTTTAGTGCCAAAAGCCAGACCTTTCTCTTCAGCTGGGAATACTAATCGCTCAGCTATTTAATCAATATTCAAATTAAATAAATGCTATACATTTGTGTTTAGGCTGGAGAATGAAAGAAAAACTTTGTTGTACTAAAATGCATTTTTGTGTAACCTTGAAAAGCAGTAAATCAAAAGTTATCACCACAAAATTTGCTGTCGTTCTAACCAATACTGGGTTAGGCGAAAAAGGTGGTGAAGATTTTGTATGCTATTTGAGGAGAGATTATACTTCATTCCTGACTTACATAAGTGGATATCCCATGTTGTGGTCCCTGGGCATAGAAAATACCTCATTCATTTCCGTTCAATATAAGTAACTGCCATTCAAAGCTGAAGCTAATTCATAATTGCTCTATTATTTTTAGAATGAGCTCACTGGAAAGTAAGGATATATCTGCTCAGGGAATACATTTCCATGGCATCAGTACTGACCAATTATCAATGCATTCCTTCAGTCCTCATAAATGTATGTGTGCTAAGGAGCACACTTTAAAACTGTAAAGTAAATAGCCAGCTTGTAGCTAGGTAATTCTGGTACCTGCTTCGTGGGTAGTTTCAGGCATCATTGCAGTAGAGGTAAAGGAAGCACTTACTGCTCCAGTGGAATAGTGAGCCTGTTCGCAAAGGAAAAAGTAGGAGAAAAAGACATTAGATCTTAGAATTTATCTACTAAAGATACTATATACTAGAAACACACAAATGTCATCCTTCTGAGGGCAGACTTTCTGCTCTAGCTCCTATAGAAAGAAATAAATGCATGATGCAGCGATAATTCTCCATCTGTTACCCATAACATTTGCTCTGATGAAACTCTAGTTAAGGCTGCTCATGCACTGAGCTGAAGGGGCTTATTGCTTCCACTACAGTTTAATATATCATTACGGAAAGATTCTATTATCAGAATTTATTTGTATGTCCACAGGTGGAGATATGAAAGGAGTACTGCTGGCAAGACATCTGTATAATTCTCCAACGTTGCTGAGTAAGTGGAAGGAAAATCCAGTGAACCACAGAGGTATGGCAGGGGAAAGCAAACCACCCCCCCTCCCACACACAGCCCTTCTGTATGCAGAGGCACTGTCCCAAGGTTCCCAATGTCTATTTTGAGCTTTGTAATTCTCCTGCAGAAAGGAAATGTGAACATCACACATGGATTTTGTAGTAAATTACAAAGATCTAATAAACCCGGAGATAGGTTTAGCAGCTCTGGGGCAATTCCTGTAAAGAATACAGGTCAGGCCAATGCACCATCCATAAGGTTACACTGCATCCTATGCAAGTTTATAGTTATGCCCATCCACATCATTAGCTGACAATCTGACCCTCCAGCATGTGGAGAACTCACCGTTGTCTCTCACCTCTTTTTTTTCTCCCTACTTTTGTTTTCTTATAACACTATGATGCCCTGAAAAAGGGGCAAATGTGATCCTACTCCTTGGTCACATACGCTCCCTAATCTGTCACTAAGCCTCCTCATTAAAAGCCATATGCTGCATTGCTATTCCTTTTCGTGTAAGTGTAATCAAAACAAGAAGACACATACATCCCAGAATTATTAAAGGAAAGAAGAATACTCTGTCTTGTCCATTTCAAACAGCCTTTGATGTAGGAAATCTAGATGCAGATGAACTGTTTCTCTGGACAACCATGAATACACAGTAACATGCACCTGGAAGAACAGCCTTTAAAATATTCCACTAAAAATCCTGCATTCTAGTGGAAAAAAAACGAGAAGCAGCTGTGGATGATTTATATATTTGCTCACACCAGAAATGATTCACTTGCACTGCCCTGAAGGTGTGTTCTCTCTGCCAATAACTGCAGGAAGCAATGATAAACAAATTCAAAGCAAGAGACTGCAACCTGGGAAAAAAGGTTCTGCCAACATATACATCATAACCACATCATAAAGATTCTTCCTTTTATTGTGCTCCGTTTCCAAAATGTTTAGGTTCATTTACAATGATTTAACAAAGAGAAACTCACTGATACATAAAATATATTTCTAAGGAATCCCAGTATGATTCTCATATTCTCATCTATGACAAATTTCCATGTAATAGAAAACAGTGTCTGTTTATACTGTAACACGGCCTCTAAGCTGAAAAACATCTATTGCTATTCCTGAAGAAGTCAATCAGTGCCAAACTGCAAATTAAGTCAACTTACTGCATTCAGCTTATCCACTTTCTTCTTTTCAGGAGCCTTCATAGTAGCTGCTAGAATATCATCACCTTTGAATTCCTTATAAAGCTCCAGTAAAGTCTCTCGGGTCTCTGTATTTGTATTTTTCAAATAGTAAGATGGATCTAATTTTGCTTTTTCCTCATCTAGATAAGACAAAGTTAAATCATTCAGAGTTAAAAGAAAAATTCTATTTTGTTCTCCTTCAGTTTATTACATATCTAGTTACACAAAAGTCTTCCAGATATTATCTGTACTTTTTTTTAAAATAAAAAGGTCTAGTAACTATATTTATTCCTGGAGAAACAGTAACAAATAGCAATGCATAACACTAACGACAGTATAACTTGACATATAGCACAATAAATACCAATATGATGAAGTATAACAAAAGAGAAAAACAATTTCAAATCAACTACTGCAAAAATTCCTTTGAAACCACTAGAAATTACCCAAGTTCATGCAAGTCTTGTAACATTTTTGTAGAACAATAAAGACAAGATACAGTTGGGTACAATACAAACTTCTGTCCTTTGTCTCCTCACTGAATGGCCAGGCCTGTGATGAAAAATCCCAAGATCAGATCTTTAACGTGATACCAGGGGGAGGAGGGTGGTGGACTGGACTGTAGAATTTGATTTTTTTTTTTAATTGTTTTACTTTTACAAGTTTAACTTGTTCTCTCTCTCAGTATACCTACTATCTGCTGGATGTTAAACATTCCATCTCTGAGATAATACCCACTTATTTTTAGTGGGTAAATAGAAAGAGAGATGCTTGCTTGCACAACTAGTAGCTTTAAAAAAAAAAAAAAAAAAAAAAAGAGATGAGCATAATAAGACTCAGAAAAACACACCATGCTTAGAATCAGCAATTAGATCTCATTAGAAACAGTTCTAAAGGAAACCACAAGGGCAAAGGACAGAAATTTTTTCCTTCAGCAATTTAATATTCGCAGATATTACTAAGCACTTAGCTATCAAAAAATCACAGAAGAATTGAGAAGTAAATTTCTTAGCTATCCAGAACAGAGGGGGGGGAAAAAGCATTTTATTTTTTATTATTAAAATAATTTTGGGACTATTTTAGAAAAATCTGGATCAATCTTTAGGTCAGAAGATGTCCATTATTATCCAGACATAAGGATGGGCAATACATTGTCGATACACATGAAAGAAAGCCTAGCAGACAGGTATGAGAAGATGTAGGTTTCCTTGTCTTGGTTCTGGTACAAGGCTAATGGACCTTTTGGCAAATTATTTTTCCTCCTCTTCTCACTCCTCTCTCATCTACCTACTCTTAAAGGATATGGAGAGCTTTCCATGTTTGCACAGCACTCAACAGAGACAGTTAATGATCTCTCAAAGAATCCTATCTTTGCTTCAAAATTTGTTAATACCTTTTGATGTGAAAAGGACAGTTTAAACAAGTTATTCGTGTTTCCAAGAAGCTTTCAAAGTTACCACCAGCCACTGAAGGATGCCCATCCAGAAAAGAGTGTCAATTCTATAATGACTTTAGAATTTGCACATTTGGGTTGGTATTTTCTCAGCCTACTTTCAATTCATCCTTACCTGGATCAATTACTTTTATGTTGTTCTTAACATGAAAGAAGTTTGAGACATTGAACTTATCCAGGTTTGTTGGATCCTGAAAATAATAATTAAAAAAACAAACATCAGAGAGCTTGGTAGGCACCCATTCCATGCAACAGACTAGTTTGAAGGGCTGACACCACCATAATAAATGAATTGGGAGTGACAGAATAACTTCCATACTCCCCAAACCACAGAAAGATGAAAAAAATGTAAAGCAATCAACTCCAACCAACATCAACAGTAAGCCTGTCCACAGCAGGCTCCTTAGGGATCTGGAATTTAGTTCCAAACATAATATTACACATATTTTGCCTACAGAAGTTACTAACACAACTAAGCTGAGTCTACCCTGATTCTTTCCTTCCTTCTGTGGTTTGGTCTAAGATCTATGCAAATTCACATTAGCTATCTCCCGTTTATAACAGTGTGCCTGATTTGCACATGCTCTATGTAATGCATTTCAAAATACAAATAAACCTCAGAGCAAGTCTTCGCAGTCAAAACTGGTTTGATTGGGTTTTTTTTACTAGTGAAATCTGTGCTTACAGAATTACTTTTAAAAAAAAAAATAAATTAAAAAAAGCAACAAAAAGTGGTATTATGAAAATTCTGTTGAATGACCACTCAAGGAAAACAGGAAAAATACACAGTCCATTAACTGTGAGTCTTTATACTATGTGTAGGCAACTTTCTGCATAACTTTGACCTTTTGTTAGAGAGAGTGAGACAAGGAATGCCTACTGGTGATCTAGGTTACATTATATCATTATTAAACAGTCCTTAATCCTCTTCTTACAATGACTTGAAGGTTTTCTCCTCAAGCTCCTCTACAGCACAGAAAGGTCAGAACATCAGCCCAGGACACTCAGTCATTTTTGGAAATGCTGTCTTACAGAAAACAATTCAAAATCTAAAATACCAAAATATCTTAATAATATGCAAAAGTTTCAAGTTCAGGATAAAAACAATGCAACCTATTATGCAAAGAACTATGACACTGACATGAATACTATTATCCCAAATAAATTTAAAAAAGCTTCTCAGACCACCACTGTTAGTAAGAAGTTCTGACAATTCCATCTCTGCTAAAAGTTATGATTAACACAAGCAGAGCTGGTAGCTCCATCACTTATTAAATCTAATTATGCCTTTTATTCATCCCTGAAGTGGTACGCTTCCACCAGAAAGTGCATTTTTAGTTTTACTGCTAGTAGTAAAACCAAAACACATTTATGAAATCAAGCTGTGTGATTCTGCACCCTAAAGATGACCTCCTGGCTTTCTGCTGTGCCCTTTCCCAACCACTATATAATCATTTTCTATTGTTTCCTGCCCCACACTACCCCTCCTGATAGATCTTCATCCAGACATGGACTGCCAAAAAAAAAATAGCTTTTTATCTTTAAGATCTTGTATTAGATACAGATAATCTTTAAATAAAACTACTAAGGAATAGAAAATTTGGACCTGTTTTTTAACCATTTTTGTATCCTTTGACACCAGCACTCAGGTGTATTTATTATTTATTACCTCACATACATATTTATTTATGTATGAATAGAGGTAGTTTCAGCCTTGCTCTCTGACAGTCAACAAGATGCATGAAGAAAGCCTGGGGAAAGGGCTCAATGTGTTTCCAGAAGACACGGGTTGTCTCCTTTCAAATACTCTTCAGTAATCATGAGCTGTAGCTTTCCCAGACAGAAATCATTGCCTTGCACATAAATGTACCACCTCAAAAGGTTAAGGAAGTAAGACGGCTTACCTTTCCAGGAAAGGAAAAAAAATAATCTGTGTATTTATTAATATTAACAGAGAAAAATGGATTTATAGCAATCCACATACCTGCCGTTCATAGCAAAGCTGAAAGACAAAACTGACTCCTGAAACCAACTTTTCATGGACAGGAGGGAGGGCAGGAGACAGCAGTAAAGATGAACCAGAAAATGCCTTCACTATATTCCTCTAAATAAAGCTTCTTGATGTACTGATTTATTGACTGCTTAAAAATAAATAAACAGACATTACAACTGTCAGCGCCTTACAAAACCAAGTGTTTTGCGCTTAGGGTACCACGAATCAGATTAGTTCAAACTGTTTCACAGCCACAGTTCATTCAAACGTTTCCCTGGCTTAACCAGCTTAATTGCAGGCATTGAGCAACTCTGGCAAAAATATTTAGTGTCTCCTTCCCTGCAAGGGATTGCTCAGGGCTCTCCAAATGGCTGCTAACCTCCCCATAGGCAACACATCCATTATGGTAGGAAGGACAGCAGAGGCCACAGGGTAGCTCCCTCTCCTTGCAAACCACAGCCATCCATCTGCTTTTTGAGAGACCCGAGACAACGCCAAACCCCAGAACTGAGACAAAGGTCCTCCGCACAAGGTCCTTCATCACATTCAGGTGGGCCATTTGTTCAAGTGGAAACCTCAACAAAGGTTTGATTTACAGTGTTGTCCCTTGTGTTCCTGATTCTGCAAAGCAGGACCCTCACCATGCATCAAGAAGGCAGACAACCACCCATGTGCCTGCTCTAAAACCAGTTTCCCTCTGTCAGTGGAAAAAAACCTCAAAAAAGGTTCCTCAAGTCAGAAACTTGAGTGTCGTCTTATACAGGACACCTAGGACAAGTGGTTGACATATTGATTCCTCCCTCTAAAATACAGCATCATGATACACTAGAAGTTTGATTAGAATTAATATGATTAGAATTAGACAAACGTGCATACTAAGTGTGACAGTACTGCGATGAATATTAAGTTGAACACGAGACACCATTTGCTTCTACCATCCCTAAGAGCAGAAACACATCTGACCAGTCCAACCTGTGCTACAGAAGACACAAACCATTTCCTTACCGGTATGGTACTGAGTCCTACAACACAAGATACACATTTTTTAAATGAAGGTCTATGTAAATTTTAAAAGTGCACATGGTCTTTAGACATACCACTTCAGGAATAAAACTAATAATTAGCCTGCCAAGTTCCTCTCATTGCATCCATGATAGTTACTGGGCACCGAATCAGAGCAGTCTGACCAAGACACTGCAGGGATGGGCAGACAGACGTACCTGCATCGTCAAAGCCTTAAGCTCTAACGAATTAATGGCCTCTCCTGGTCAAAGGAAGGCTGGACTCATGGGGATAATCCCAGTCCTGTTAAAATTAAGGCCTAGAGCCCAAAGGCCTAAAGAAATAAGTTCTGTGTAAGTGCACAAAAAACAGAAAGGAAGATGAACCATGAAGAGTAAATTGGCCTACTTTTGTTTGTCTTAGCATGTTTAAAAATACGTATTCAAATTACTATGGGTAGCAGTCTCCAGGTTTTTCTTATTAAGGTTACAAACCATAAACTTTAGTTTAGCAAATTACTAGCACAGATACAGACTTCAAAGGGTTGCTAACTATCATGACTATTAAAAATCTCATATTTGACGTTTTCCGGAAAGCTGAGCTCAGAAAACAATTAATCTCAAGTTTTATTCCACTTGTTTTTTTCCTATCATTTTCTGGTTTCACCTTAGGGAAACAGCTTAAACTCTGTTTATCTTAAGCACAATAAACACAACACTCCAAAAAAGCAGGTTAAAACTAGCACAGTTTTAGACTGTGTCATTTCTTCGAGGCCTGATTCCTCTCTTACTATTTGGTCAGCCATGCTGCATTCCTAATTATCTTCAGGACTGTTACTTTCATACACCGACCATGTCTCAACGCATCACTTCTTTACCAGCCATTCTGCACATGCATTGGTGCAGGATTCACTCTCGGAGAGCCCGCACCCACAACCGAGAGGAAATCTGCTCTGACCTTCTGTCACACAAAAAGCAAATGAGAAATAGCTGAGGAGTGAAATATCAATTAACAGTGTGCAGCTCAGCTACCTCCAACTTAGCTCATTAGTTATGCTTCCTGCCACAAATGCCAATGGTGTTTAACAGCTTGTTGGGAACCATGTCTTGTCCACAGCTGATTAGGTTATACAGAAACAATAAAATTGACATAAGGAAGCATGTAACAGTATGAGCCTTCTTTTTGCTTTAATGGCAGCAAACCTGTTTGCATTCTACCCAGACTTTTTTTTTATCTTTTTCTCCCAGGAAGCACCCTCCCTTTTCTGTGGTGCAAAGTAGATGCATTTGTTAGTGTGCTTCTATCAGGGAAGGCTCTCAGCAGGTTGCCATCAGAGGACTGTGCCTATTACCACTGGCACAACAGGGTTGGGGGGGTTTACTGCAATTCTGCTGGTGAAAAGGAACAGACCACCTCTGCCTCTGCTTTAGCTGCAAGCACTGCTGTTGAGCAGAGCCACACTTCTCACTAACTCCCCTCCCCTGCCAGCGCACAGCCCAACTATAGCTGCTAAAAGTTTCCAGAGCAGGAATAATTTCTGCTTTATCTTCACAAATTTGAGAGCCATGGTTTCCGGTTGGTTAACAGAGACACAGTGGAGGATGAAGAACTGACAGAGGGCTAAAAGGGAAATTGTTCTTGGTTGCTCTGAACACTCCTACCAAACGGTATGTGAAAGCAGGGTATTGCAGCATTCTTTGCTCTCCTCAGGACGTTCTCATACTTGTTGCGATGGGAAGAAGCCCACAGGACTGTCAGAGCCCACCACCGTGTCCAGCAAAGCACTACCTGACCCCATTCCTCTCTGTGCATCTTGAGCTGGGGCAGGCACTTGCTTCAGCCTGCCCACTCTTATACAAGGCAATCCAGATGATACTTAATGGGTAAGGTATGATGTAAAGCACTTAGAGATCTGTGGGGACAGGGTATCTGTAATAGGAAGGCTAGTATTTATTGTTGAAGCTTGTTTACAGTGTTCTTACCTCCCTTTTCTGCTTGCCGTTCTGGTACACTGCTGTTCATCATTTCACTTTGCAGTTGTTTTAAAGGTAGGATTCAGTATAGCTTTCAAAGAGTTTATAGAGCTAAGAAAAGGAAATTTCAACTTGAGGTTAAAGAGCTACAGTCTAAAAAATCTAGTCATACTAAGACTGCTGTTGTCTAGGAAGAGTTTCACATGGAATAATGTCGTGTATTTCTGTCATTATCAGCAAGGTATTAAACTAGAATCCATTACGCCTTTTGTCTGAATAACTACATTCCAGTTTTGGTAATGTATCTTGCATACCAGGATATGGTATTACTCTTTACCTCCTGCCCTGAGGGGCTGGAAAATATTGCCATATGTTGATGAAAAACTGCCATGCTGTACCCCAGGACATTTGCATTTCAACAGGGAAAAAAGCAATTTTTGTATATGTAAGTGCAGGAAGCACTGTGGATTCCTTTACAAAGAGAAGTACATCATAGATCTAAGATAGTGTTATTAACAATTAAAGTAGTGTTTTTGCTTTTTTTAGTTCCAGATCCAAAATAATTTGTCCTTTTTAAGAAGTAAACTTAATAGCAATAGGACACAAATAACTATCACTAAAATCAAAGCAACCAGCTGAGATGGTGCTCACCAGAAAAGATAACAGGAATGGATTATGATTAGTGTTTGAATAATCTTTAGCACCGAGAACAAAACAAAGAATTTTATGCAATTCTTTCTCTTCTGGAAAGAGCAAAATTTTTTGGTTTTGTTTTTAATTATATACATTAGGAGAGAGAAGTCGAGTTAGAGGTCAATTGCTATTCTGGTAAAAGAATGTCCCTAGCAGCTGTAGGACTGCCCTTTATGTATCGATAAGGAAAAATGTGATCGTACAAATAATCTGTAAACATACATTATTCAAATTTTCCATTTATCATGTTGTATTTCACTACCAAACACAGGCACCCCATCTGCTTCCTAGGACATTCAGAGTCAGCCTCTGGAAATGCTATTTTCTATTGATAAACACAGCTATTACAAACAGTCCTATTCAGCTGTTATTTGCAAAGCAAAGGATGCTTTTTATAGCAACTTCCTTTATATCTACCTTTTTGCCGAACAGCAGGGCCAGTGTTACCAACTCACCCTCAATTCCAGCTCTCTCAGATACCACAGTAGTCAATTTACACAGGGGAATGGGAAAACAACAAAGTGATAAATTTCAACACAGAATTGAAAGGTTTTTAAGAGAAGCAGGATTTGGGATAGAGCTCTAGAGCCACAAATTGAAACACAACAGATTGCAGTCATGAACTCTGGCTAAGAAACAAAGCCACAGGTGGTAGAGCTTGGCAGTGTGAAGCCACCACGCTGCCTGCAGTGTTGTCAACAAGTGAGCTTCTAGAGGAGACGTTGGTCTGCCTTTCAAAAATTTACATGAAGAAAATACTATGAGAAAATAACAACGGATTCTTATACCACATACACATAAGCAATTTTAATACCCAGGCTAATCATACCACTTTAGGTTGCATTCTGGCCTCAACAAAGCAACTCAGGGTAGGGCAGCATTTGAATAGGAGAAATCAAGGTATACTTGCAAGTTTGCAGTGGGTGTTGTGCAGTACATTAAATGGCTCTGACTTCTCATTTAACACCCTGAAGCCATTTTAGCCTGTTTGTTAAAAATCCTTTTTTGAAAAAAATATTTAAAAACTAACTGGGTGAAGGGTCAAACTTTAGCTGGTTAACAGCATTCAGATGGTCAAAACCTCTTCCAGTCCAATCCCAAGATGGGGGTATCTTTGCTATTTCTAAACTTATTTGAGAAGAGCATACCACAAGATTGTACACTACAGAAGTTAACACCAATCTATAATGAGTTGTTTACTTAAGAGGAATAAATCTACTCGACGCATTACGAACATCATCCTAAAAAGATGTGAGAGAGGTACAGGCAATGTACGGCTGTGACCTCCATGTAAGCTGGCAGGATGACTGTAGCAATGACTGGACAACTATCACAATCTACTTAAGTTTCTGCTAATGGACATATTCATCCAAGCAAGACAGAAACCCAACATGTTGAGAACAGAATGAAGATGACAAATATTGATAAAAATCCACATAGGAAACATCTAAATTCCTAGCTACTGCATTTTGAGATTTAGGGGACTAGAGCATCTGTTTGCTTTCATGAAAAATCAAAGCTAGGGTGTAACAGGAACACACTCTATATTTATACATACATTCAATTCCAAACCTACAAAACATACCAAAGTATTTTTAAATGACTGCACATTTCAATTATTTGTTCAAAATAATTTGGTTTTCCACACTGATGCACAGAAACATTTTTAGTCACTCATGTTGTCTTTTTTTACCGTTCCAAATCCATTAGCAACCATGCAGTTACATTCAAATAACATTCTGTTGGGAGCTTTCAATCTGAAAAAGCTATTTTTTTTGCTTCCATTGGATTAAAAACATTTTACTTTGTTGCATTAGCTTGAACAGCCACAAGCCCAAAGGAACAGAGGAAAAATATTTATAAACATGCTGTTCAGCACTGGGGAGAAGGGAAGAGGGGATATATTTTATTCAAATTTAGACATAAATGAAAAATATTTTTCTATTCAAATTAGATGGTATTAGTCTCGGTTAGAAGCAATTAACTGTTCATGAGATGCATACTAACTCATGACTCCTATAATAATGATCTTTGAATCTTTTTTCCCCTATTTTGAAATCATGTGAGTTTAAAAATGCCTACTTTTAAACAAAATTTTTAGATCTTTTGATACAAAACTTCATCTGTAAATAACCATCTTTTACACTGTGAAATTTACAAAGCTGTTTTAATTTAGGTTTTAATTCTGCTAAAATTGGTAAAAGACCAATATTGGTATCTATTCAGAAGAAAACCATTCTAAGCAATCACTTAAAGAAAATCCTCTGGTTTGCTGCTTATTTTACTCCACATTTAGAGAAACATTCCATAAAACATGCTTTTCTGAAGCTTTGACTCTTTTAGGCATCTTCAAAAGAGTAAGATGGACAATCAACTTCAGTCTTAATGTAACATGTTGACTTCCTAAAAGTTTATATACTTTACATTCTAAAACTTATTTCTTTTGATAACGTAGACCACGTACTGTTTGCTATCTAGAGCTGAAGATGATTCTGGACATATCTTTACCTTTCCTTTACCCAGTGTTTTCCCAATGCACTTCTGTTAAGTCTTCAGAATAAATCAAAGGTGTCACAGCAATTTTTCAGGTAAGATTAACAGAAAAAACCCCAAAATCTTATGTGTCGTTTCATATCTAAAACTCACAATTACGCACAAGATCTTATATTCAGTTGGATACAGTGAAATAGTGAGCAACCGCCAATACATTTATCAAAATTCACGTTTTACATGGCATCCTTAACTATTTCTGGGCACCTTTTTTTTTTTTTTCCCTCTCCTTCAGTTTACGAAGTTGAACAATCTGCTTATCTATAAGGCACACAATAATCACCCTAGAGATTTGTCAAGCTCTGAGTTATATGACATCTTTGTGGCTCATCTGGATAACCTTCTAGATTCCTGCTATAACAGTGTACACAGCAACACTTCATCCTCTGCAAAAAAGCTGTATAGTAAGACACGTAACAGAGAAAAGTTTACCTGCAGCGTCACAATGTCTTGCCGAGTGAAGGGCTCATCTGTCAAAAGATCCTTGTAACTCTTCGGCTTTATGTTCAGCTGCTCAACTGCCTAACAGCCAGGCAAAAGACACAGATATTAAAAATTGGATTCTAATGTGTAAATATTACAAGTAAATATGTGATACCAATAAAATCTTGAAGTACAAATGATAAAGAAAACAATTTCACCCTTCATTCACCCTCAGCTGGCAGCTGCAATATCTTCACTGTGTGCTTTAACAGATGAGAAGCTTTTGTCTTTCATCCCTACAAAACTCAACAGTTTTGCGTGGTTTGGGTTTTTTTTTTAAAGAAAAAGAACCTTGCAGTCTCCGTTCCATAGTTATGCATACAATTTTAACCAAATTCATCATAAAAGTACTGCCAAAATAGAAAAATCCTGCTTGCAGTTTTCTAAGTTATGTATTTTACAGATGGTATAAGACAGGCAGCTTTAACAAGGGGTCTGTTATCTCCCCCACTGTCAGCACCCCTCGGGGAGACACGCGTGTCCCAGGCCAGCTCATACCACAGCAGAGCTGCGTTAGCCCCTCACACTCTGTCCACCCTGACTGCTGCACCTAGCCTGCAGCAACCCTTCTGTTCACCTGAGAAAGTTAAATGATGCTCAACAAAGCAGCAGTGTGTTATTTCATAGTGAGAATCAATGTGGAATAAATGCTTTGTCGTTATGAACAAATACATCATACAGAGAGATGACTATGGAGGACTACCTGCAAAAAACCTGAATCTGTGTTATTCACCCAAATGTCCTCTGTTCTCCTCAGATGAAAGTGATAATATTTTTCTAGCACCTCCAGAAAACTGTAAATTAATTCTATGCTTAAAAAAACAGATAAATGCTATTGCTTCAAGTGGTACACCACAAGAGAAACAGACCCTCTTGGCAGAGCTTGTTTAGGAAGCCCAGTAATATATTGTAGCAAACAGAGCAATAGTTTTACAATATCGACAAGCATTTAACAAAGACTACTCTTAAACTCATTCTTGCCTTTTAACCACAGCAATCAAAGGATCATGCTTCTAGAAGGAACAGAAAATACTTTCTATTTTAACCTAATCTTGACTGCTTTCACAGCTGGAATGAAGACAGTCCAACTATAACAGAGCAAGTTTTCAAAAATTTGATGAACCCAGCCTTTTCCTTGATTGCAATGGTTTCAGCTTGTTCCTCTCTCAGTGTCTGAAAGTCCTACTGGAATTTCCCATCAACAGATTTCAAAAAGCAGATGTTTCAGTGTTCAGACCTTTTACAACACTGGATACGGACCCATTAACTGAAGGATTTATTTGCTACTGAAAAATAAATAAACCTTGCTTTTGCAATAAGGATTATAAAAACAAGTCACAACTAAAATTCCACCTGGGTTCACACAAATGTTCACACAACACAAAGAAAAATGCAGTTCAAGTTTCCATTAAGGCATTCTCTCTGCTCTTTCCCCAGCTTCAGTTAAAATACTTTTTTTATTCATTGATATGAATAGAAAAGATGTAATTTGTGTTTTGGTGATGACTCTGTATCAGAAAGAAGACAAGAGAAAATTTGTCTATTAATTCAACTGAGGAGCATGTAAAAACTACACATTTTGGACTACAAGATCCAGTGCATGCAGATTAACTTAGGAAAAGGTTTTAAAAATATCTTTTAAACCATATTCTAGGGTTGTGCATATTTTGAAGGTAAAAGTTGGACAACAATTTGTGAAGTCAGTTCATCTGCTTGTACTTTAATTTCCCTGGTTGTAAAACAAGAATAAAACTTACCTATCTTGCTAAAGCATTTTGTGATCTTGAATGAAATGCATCAAGTATAAAGTATTAATAATGAAATGCAACAGAGAACCTACCTCATAGGCAAACACATTTCCAGTTGTCTTGATGGCCACAATATGGGAGTTATTGGTGAATACAGTAAATAGCACTGGACAGTGATATTTACCTGATGGAGGGGAAAAAAGTTTACATTTGGCATGAAGTCCTGCAACTGTTTTGAAACAGCTAATTTCTGTTATCTCTGTGAAGGATGTTTACATTACTTTTTAATATAAAATGTAACTTCAGTGTGTATTTAATGGTGTTTTAACTATGCTTTGATTCTTCAGCGCCAAATAGAAAAAGTAACACTTAGAGAACTATAAAGCAAGCAATGAAAATGCAGTTTTGAAAACTACTGCCTTCAATCCCCCAACACAGAACTTTGTCCAACTTGCTTGATATCTATGAAGTACCACAATACAATTATTATTGTTGTAATCAAAGCTCTATTGACAGCAGGAGCCTGTACCTTGTAACATGCCCAGTGCTCTACTTTCAGTGTTGTTCCCAGGAATAAAAATTTAGCTTACGTCCTACAAAAAAGTTCACCGCAGCTGTTGTGCTTTTAGGAGAGGAGAGTATTTTGTATTCAAATGTGGCAAGCAGAATGCTATTAAATCTGAACACATTATCCAATAAGGAACCCAGCTTCTGCTCTAATCACGCTGTGAATTTTCCCAAGAGGGTCGGCATAAATATTAAGCATGTTAACAACAAGCAAACTGATGGAAGGCAATGTATGAGGAAAAAGAAAAATGTCTGGATGATCTCAGCAGAAAGCAATTAGAAGAAGGTTATTAATATTTAATCAGTTTGCTAGACCTGGGGATTTGGGTGAGGTTTTTGAAATAGGTTGGGCTTATTTGGTTCTTTTTTTCCTAATTACCATCTGAAAATCAAACCAGCAGGGAGACCAGAAGAGAGACTGCTCACAGCACCTGCAAAGGCAGGAGAGGGAAGCACCTACAGAGTATTTACCACTGACTGATAAGCCAGAGGAGGAACTCTGACCTCCAGCACGCAGATGCAAGTAAAAGCTGAGGACTGTTTCTGTTAATGCCACCAGAGCTGAAGGAAAGCCATTGCCACAAGGGACTGAAATTCAAGAGGAAGTTTAGACAGGGATTTTTGGAAGTGGCATCATGGTATGGCCCAACTGATTGATACAGAAACACACTGGTAAAATGTGAGGCCTCATTCCAGCTGCGTAAAAAAGAGCAAATCACCATGTTTTCAGTCCTAGCAAAAGCAGAGCTGCTGAGGGCACACACTTGTTGATCTGGATAAAAGGTACTCAGCTAAGGAGGGATCATTAACTGGAAGAAACTGCAATACCCGAAGACCTTTTTTATCATACAGGTGTGAACAGAGATCCTACATACATAGCAACCATTCTACATGTGAAGATTTAAAGAAAAGTTTGCTGATAGACAGAAATGCAACATTTTACTCTTCCTCTTTTGTTGCATTTTCCTTTGATCAGTTAATGACACAACATGCACCTTTTTAAAGGAACAGGCTTCTGAGCCTGTGTGGTCGACGTCATTCCACCCCAGCATTATGAACTAGACTCCTTTAAGGAAAGCGCAATATCACAGTACCTTTCAAAAACCTTGGTCACAGTGACTATTGATCATTTTTTAATACCCTGCTCTTGAGACAGATGGAACACAAAACGCAGAAGAAATCCATCAGCTAGAGAAAAGACCTTGTAGTCCATGGACTCTGGTAAGGAGACAGACACTCCAGAATTTTATTCCCACCTAATCCTTGCCACTCTTATTTCAAAGAAATAATTATCTGTGTTGTAAAAGATGAATTCATCTCCACTTTTCCCTTTTATTTCTAGCATCCTCTCTTAGATGGCAGATTTTATATCTTTAAGCCTGCAGAAATAAAGCTTGAGGCTGCTGTCTTGTGTTCTGCTATTCATAAAAACCCATGTGTTCATTTAAGTCTAATTCATTTTATAAAACAGACAGTTGTTCAAAATCAAGTGAACAGCAAATATTGCCATAGGCAAGTTAGAAAAAGATAACATATTATAGAAATTTAGCCTTTTCTTAAATTTTTCCTTAAAGTAAACAGTACCTTACTGCAGTAGCAGCTATAGTAAAGTGAAATTGCTGAATAATTTACAGCTCCCCAGTGTAAAGAAAAACAGAAATGGAACTTTGAAGGTAAACATGTCACTCACAAGAAGCAGTTATTCCACTCACAAAATAAAAACCATGATAGAGAACACAAACTACGTAACTTTACCATGAGTAAGACAAACCAGGATTTATGAAAGCACTCATTAAGGAGAAAAAAAAAAAACACCACAGAAAATTACTGCACTTACCTTCACTGTTTTTAGCAAAATTCAGCTTTATAAGTGATTTGGCATCTAGTTTCTAAAGAAAATGAAACATTAAAAAAATTAATCACAACAGAATCTAACCGTGGAAATAAAAGGAAACTAACATCAGTGTTAGGGTTTTAATAGTACATAATTTATTAATAATATATTGCAAGTTGTCCGAATCATCAGAACCCTGGGAATTTAAGTCACAGACAGCCCACAAAAACAAGGCTCACCAAGGCCGAGAACTAGAATACTTGTATTTACAGTGTTGTAGTTTGACACAGTACAGTGCTAACCAGAGTGAACAAGCTCAAGAAGGTGCACAACTGTCTTCGCACAAACGGAAAGGGGAGTTTGCATGGAAAGCTAAGAGGCAAAGATCATTGCTGCTGATCAGAAGTGACAATTCAGAAGGGACCTCTGATGAAGGTCACAAAGCCAGCAAACCATTTTGGCAATCAAGCTCGCTACCTTTTCTGAAATAACTGTAATTTTTCTTTTACATCAGGAAATGTGTGTCAGAGCCCACATGATAACTAGCAATAATGAAGAGAAACAGAGGAACAAATTCTCTGGGGAGGCGCCTGGGGTGATGAAGGGAGGGACCTTCGGCCACTTAATCCCCAGGCAGCAACTGAACAGAAGAGGGAACCAAGATGGCAGCCAAGGCTGGGGTAATGTTCTCTGACTCCAGAGAGGACACCCCAAACTAAGCTAGCTCCTCCTCTCCCACCCTTCATCAGAAGAACGTCTAGGGCATTTTTCTGCTGCCCTCTCTCTGGAGGGGCTTTCTGACATGGGGAGGGAAGAGCTATCGGGCTGGCAAACGCTTCTGGACGATCAGGCTGCTCCCTCCCTGCAGCCTTCCCTAAGACATGAAAGCTGCAAGCACACCCAAAATAACAGTGAGCCTTCAGTAACACAACAGGGCAGGCCCACGTATGCCAGTCATTTGATAGGGTCAGTATGTGATTTGGGCACATTGCTGGCGTGACAGGGCATACCACGACTGGGGTCACCCCACCAGCACAGCCCACCAGGACAGTCAGGTAGTGCTCGACTGGGGCACCCAGTTGGAAACAAAGTCCAGCCCAGCAAGCTGCAAGGCTGAGTCAGATCTCAAGATACATTTAAAAAAACCAAAAAACCTTTTGATTGCATCAGCTGTCAGAGACAGTTTCACTGCCAAATTGATTGTTAAAAGCACACACAGTGCAGGCCTCTTAAAAGAAACAATCGATTCTCTTCTCAAAACATGCACCTGCACAGATTAGGGAGGTTTTTATAACCCAGACAGCTCTGCATAAACAGCTACGAGCGGAGATCTGCCAGCCGCGGTGCCGATGCTGCTAGTTCAATCATTATGGCAAAGAGAGATAACAAAATAACGGGAAACTAAGTCAGTAGGCTTTTTCTGCCTAATCAAAATTCATATTCTTGGTTTAGACAGTACATGTTATGACAGCTGGACTCACTCGTTTATAGGAAGTCACACCTCAGATTGTTTTCAGCCAACCAACAAGCTCACTTGCTGCCAGAAAGCTAACATCTCTCCAGTTTATTAGCAGGAAGAGCAATGAGGGCTAGTAGGAATAAGATGGGAAGAGAAAAAAGAGGCCAGGCTAGGTTATATTTAGGTAGGCAATGGAAGACCAGTGATGCTGGTTTTCCTTAACTGGATTCTCAAGAAAAAACCTCCAAACCCCAACATCTGCACACTGCTGGGGCACAAAGAAAGACAGCAAAGGCAACAGCAGCTTCTGAAATGACTAAGTGAATGCAGAGCTTTATTCATTTATTTATCTTCTTAGAAGAACAAAATTGTCAAAGAAGTAGTAGGGGAACAGCAGGGTTGCCAAAACGAACATATGATTCTGGACAGATCTGTTCAACCTAAACAACTTATTAACACAAAGCAGCATCCATCTGTGCACATGTTGTGCAACAGCCCAAAAATTATGTTCCAGGAAAAGCTTCTTTAGAAATACAACCACTGGAAACATTGATAATTTGAAGGAAGGCCTTTAAATTTTCTTCCTGGCAGACTTGAGCTATCCCCTAAAAATATGAGCAGATCATTTTTAAACAAAAATGGAAACAGTTCCCTAAGAAACAGTTTAACATGACTGAAGGTTCAGATTTATGCCTTGACAGAAATTTAGTGGAAAAGATAAACTGCTGTACAGACTTTAAAGGTACCAAAAGCTGCAGTACAGTTTCATGTGTCAACGTATGATGATCAGAGGGCTGGAGCACCTCTCCTAGGAGGACAGCCTGAGAGAGTTGGGCTTGTTCAGCCTGGAGAAGAGAAGGCTCTGGGGAGACCTTATAGCAGCCTTCCAATACCTAAAGGGGGCTTACACTGGAAGATGGGGAGGAACTTTTTACAAGGGCAGGTAGTGATAGGACAAGGGGTAATGGCTTTAAACTGAAAGAGGGTAGATTTAGATGAGATAGGAAGAAATTCTTTACTGCGGGGGCGGTGAGGCACTGGTACAGGTTGCCCAGAGAGATTGTGGATGCCCCCTCCCTGGAAGTGTCCAAGGCCAGGCTGGCTGGGGCTTTGAGCAACCTGGCCAAGTAGAAGGTGTCCGTGCCCATGGCAGGGGGGTTGGAATTAGATGATCTTTAACATTCCTTCCAACCAAAACCATTCCATGATTCTATGTATTGTTAGAAGTGCTGCCAAGTCCTCAGACTCCTACTTCGTACCCAGGGAAATAGTATGGTATTTCAGGTCACATCTTTCATAATATGGAAAACGGTTTGTTTTCAACATCAGTTACTCATGGTGCATCAGCTGCTCATGCTGGCATCTGCTCCCCACTGAGACAAGACTTATACAGTCTTATATGTCAACAGTAAATTAAAAAATAGTGATTTTCATATAGGAGTTGAAATACTTGCACTACCTGGATTCTTCTTCTGGGATGAGAACTGTATCCTGAAGTGCTGTATGAACATTATAAACTTCTGTTGCTGCAAACTGGCCTCCTATCAAGCTTGTGTCGAAGAAGTGACCTTGGCATGTCAGCGCACGCCCTTTGGAGCAGCTCTGCACTTCGGCTCAGCTGGCAACAGCTTCATGCCCGAGCACTCCCACGCTGTATCACAAGGGAACTTCCCACCACTCGTAAAGGATGTTGTTTGTGCAATGTTTTTACGAAAAGGGATGGAAACGGACCAAGAGTTGTATATAAGAAAATATGTGGGGTAAATATAATTAGGGCAACACCTCAAAAATATTTTGAGAAGTTGACTGACGTGTCCTAATGCACGGCAAGACAAGAGGGGGATTTAGTGTTTTGTCAAAGGAAATCTTTGGAGCGCCAGAACAGCAAAACCAGGTGATGATATACTACAAAGGATTGCCATCACCTACAAAGGCAGCTCAGAGCCCGAGACCAGGCTGCAGGATCGGGCAACTGCACATGGAGCCGCCGCAGAGGAGGGAGTCTAGCCATCACGCCAGGACTTCCAGTAGGTCCAGTTTTGAAAGATCTACATGTTACACAGGAAACTACGAAAGAGCATGATATAGGAAACCTGTATCATATTTTTTTTCCTCTCAAGTTCTTCATTTCACATGAAAACTGGGTTATCCCGCATGTGGGGGAATCTGCTTTTATTTATTCTCCATCAAAAGTCAAAGCTTTCCAAGCACTATCACACAGTTTGTTGCCATGGAAATGACCATTATGCCACAAACAGGCGCTAGTCTTCACAGGAAGAGACAGCTGGAGTGAATGAGTCCTAAAATGAGTTAAAGTACTTGCTTTCATGCATTTATTACTATTAATAAAGCATAAGAGAGCTCAAATATTGCATACACAGCTCAAGTTCAAAACTGTTTCCAACCTGAGCTCCCCTGACACACACCTACCATCCAGTTTCAGCCAATCTTCAGTGAAGAAAGCAAGGAAAAACCAATGTTTATTAAAAACACTTGATCTAATTAAAATTCTAAATTCTTAACGAAAATCAAAGGCCACAAGCATCCGCCGCTTCCCCTAAGCAGAAATAAGAGCTGCATATTCACTTCTAAAAATATTTAACGCAAGAATACTGGAAAGCAGACATATTTCATGGCATGTAGTGCCAGCTGCTCCACAGCAAGGAAGGGCTGAAAAAACAAACACAAAAACCATGCAAGCTCTTTTCTCAGCTGACTCCTCTCTCGCAGGCACACTTCCACAAAGGCAGCCAAGGCTACTTTTGGCCATGACCTACTTTCTTGCAGCAGCAAGAAGCCTCACCACCCCGCGCGGTCTCATCTGTCAGCTGACAGCACTCACTCCTGCGGGATCCCAAAGGGCAGCATCCTTTATTGATACCCAAAGCAGAGGTTATGACGATGGGTAGGTTACTGGGGCACTGTGGCAGCTCACGGATGAAGCATGCCGATTGTTTCAAATTAAATCATTCTCTGTCATCACTGTGTGTCTCATGAAGATATGACCTACAATCCCCGCGCATCAATTAGTTACACTCCCTGAATCTCTTTGGTCTGTGGCTGCATGTTCTTCTTGTTAATGAGGCTCTGACCCTGTTGGATATGTACCAGCCTCAAAAGCAATCAAAATGGGCTCATTTGATTCTCTACCCACACACGGGTAGAGTTGGTGACGTGCGGCAAGAGTTGCATTTAGTAAATACAGACTATCCCACTCCATCAACAGTAACTGAGTTAGCATTAAAATAGCCAACACTTGGGGATCAGACACCCTTCTGAACAGCCTCTGGCAGAAACGCACAATAATCCAGTGAAGCTGTCGTGGGGAAAAATTAATGTGTCTCATCTGAACACAAGGACAAAATCGTCCAGTGCTGGCATGGTCATTTAGTGGGTTCTCATCCCACCAGAACAAGCAACACAGTTACCTCAAATAGAAGAGAAAGCCAAACCAAATATTAAAACACAATGTTGCCTACCAAGTACCGAATTTAGCTTAACAGCAAATGAATTTTGTATTAAATTCTTTGGTTGCTTTAAAGATGAGACCTGTTGCTCTTTGCATACAACTTCGCATTTTAAGAAGCCCTCTTACAATTTTCCCTGCTATAAAACCTTCAAGAAATATGGGGATATGAACTGAATGAGTAGTATTGGAATAACTCCATCTGTAAAGTTACTTATTTCAGATCCTGTAAATGGATTTAATGATGATAAAAGGCACTGGAAATCCTCAGCAAGTCTACACATTATGGGAATGTGCTTGGAAACAGCAGCACTGTTTTAACAAGATAAGCCATCTTCACGTAGCTTAATATTTCATGAAAAATTTGGGGTCAGCAGCCATGAGGCCAGAATAGTCTCATGATTCAAAGTATCGTTTCTATGTTCAGTTCAACAGCAAAAATGCTAGATATTTATCACGTGGGCAACTGTCTACCAAATGCTAAAAAGATGCCCTCAATTCACATTCTTGGATGAAGCTTCTGTTTAACTGCAGCTTTCATCTACTACTGAACTGGTATGGAAATGGACACAAAAGATCTTTCATTACCCACTTGCAGACCACTGTATTTCCACATTTAGATTTTAATTAAACCGACACCATATGGTCACCAAAGCCTTGTCCAGAGAATCATAAAGATATGCTTGATAACACACATGGCTCACAGATACTAGCAGTAATGTTGCTCTATCAAAAAGCACATTAACAGAAATTACCATGAGAAAAAGATGTGTAGTTTCACGTGCAAGATTAAACCTGAAGTCTTAATGCAGTCAGAAGTCTATCAATCCAGAGACCCACAGCCAAATACAACATGGTTCATGGACAATAAAGCTTTGCAGAAGCATCAGAAAGCTAGTCTCTAATTTTAGTGAAAAACAGGCAAGTAAGGATCTGTGGGAAACCTCATGCTGCATCTCATTTAAGGCTAGAGCGTTTCACAGCTGCTAGTTTTCCAAGTGTCACAATCACAAAACCCCATCCAATGTGCACACTTCCACCAAAACACAGAAAAGGAAAAAAAAGAGACCATCTGTTCGGTCTGTAAAACCTAGATGTAAATACTTTTTTACTGTAAGGGAAATAATGCTTTAGCAATAACGCTAGACACATTTATCTGCCTGTGTCCATCACTGGCTTCCTGGATAAAACACTGTCCATCACCACCACAATCCCCATCAGCAAGGTGTGAAGGAGGCACAGCAGCTTGGCCAGTGACTCATGACACTGGAGGGTTTTAAACATCTCCTTTTGATAAAGCACTTGAACAGTAAGTCTAGGCAAATCTCATCCTCTTTGCCCTTACTGTTTCCCAAAGATACAGGGAATTAAAAAATAAATCCCCCTTTTAGGACACATAAAGGCTAACTCTTGGTGGTGCTGGCTGCGCTACTGTAGAACACACAGACACAACCTTGGAAGAGAAACAACCAACTATCCACGTGTTCGTCAGTTACAAAGGAGAGTGGGAAAGTTTCAGAAAACCTAAGAAAAAAGGAGGCATCTTCCAGGTCATCAGCCTCACCGGGACCTTCATCCCCTTGACCCTCCTGTGTTTTATGACCATCTCCAGTTATGACACATGACTTTCTGGTCATTCCTCTGGGCAGGATTCATGTCCTTGTATGTTTCTATCCAGGGGCCTTGAAAATTTATGGTCACTAGTCAAATATTAACTCATTTAGACTGTTGACTAAAAGCTAATAATTTCTGAAACAAATGAGGTAAGACAACATGGTTCAGTTGCTACATACTGAAGAGTTCATCTCATTCCAAGTGGATTCTAGGCATTTGAGCAGCAGCCTGTGCCTGCTGCCCCCAGACAAAAATGCACCTAGAGAGAGATGCTTAATGATGACAGCTGTAACCACCCGTGCCTGAAAGACTGCTACAGGCCACAGAAATACAGGCAGCAACATTCAACTGGAAACAAAAAAAAGCGAAAAGGAAGAACCCCTGCTCACCCTGGCTAACTCTTATTTATCACTAAGTACCTGCTTCTGAAATGACCCAAGTTATCAAGAGAAAAAGCAACAAATTATCATATTCTGAAAGCACCCTTGGTGTCTCAACACACACACTGAAACTGTTTTCTGTCTTACACTATCATGTATAATATATCAAAGTATTAGAAAAGTATTTCAGGAAGAGATTAGAAAATATTCCCACCACTGTACCAGGCATTCACCCAGCATTTACTGTGTATGATTAAGATTAACTCTGTTCAAAGATAAATTAAACAGATGCGGAGAAGGACAACTGTGACCATTTAGGGTATAGAGAACTTAAAGGCAAGAAGAACATCTGACAGGAAAATACAAGTCTCAACAAGAAAATGTCAAGAAAGCATTAAACTCCTCTGTAACAAATACACAGCTGTAAACACTAACAGAGAGAAGCGCAATTTTGGCACAAATACAAAAGAGACTAAGCTGGTCAAACCCAAAATTTACAGAAGATATCTATCAGATGAAAAACCATCAGAAGAACCTCTCGGTAGTCATAGCAGGAAGAAAGCAAGCACTAGTTCAAGACAGAGCATGCAGTTTGCAAAGCAGACTATGAGAGAGTTGAAGACCTCAGAGAGTCTTCCAGTTTTCTGTTCCTGATCATTTCACCCTTCTTTCTGCAACACATGAAAACCAACTAAGCTGGATTTGTCTGAATCATTTTTCAACAACAAAGCTTCCCTCGGTTTTATTTTTGTAAGCTTTGTTCTCTGCTCTGTAATAAGCTATTACTCACCCAGAACAAAACTGTATTCCCACCCCCCACTGAAACTTTTCTTACAAATAAACAAGAAAAAACTTCCCTCCTTCACTTCAAATGTACAGGAAAAAATATGGTAAGTTTAACAAAAGGGAGAAAAAGGGGGCAATTGACATTTAAACCTGTGCAACATCTGAAGACTTGGCTGAGTTGCACCAGACAAATTAAGAAATATACTTTGAACTTAAAAGCTGAAGATGTGCCGGCTTCTGACATGCATGTGAAAAGCGTTCTCTACAGAAGAATTAAAATTCTCATTTATACATCAGTTATGCTACAGCCAAATAAGACCTGAAGTTACTGATTCACCTAAATGATCACTCATTTCCAAAGCCCCAAGGAGAAAATGTAGCAGACTACTTGGATTTCAGGTGCTGTGCTCTGATGTTGAGGAAAAAAACAATGGAAGGGGGATATGTCTCACTCCTGAATTTTTCTACAAAATGAATAATATCTCAATTGGTCAAACTATTTTGCTCTTAATTAGATAGTCCAAGCACTCTAGATATGGAAAACTGATGTGGAGATAGCCTGCCTATGGAGATATCTTCCTCTCAGTATTTTGTATCTAGACAAAGAATGAAAATTCTCAGAGTAAGCATAATCTCTTTGGAAATAGTAAGAGTGAAGAAAACTTTCCAAGAGAAAAAGATGAAAAGTCACAAGGAACATCTGACTCCTGCTGCAGTGTGCCATCTTTAGACCATCAAAATCCTAAGGTAGTATTACCACTATGTTGCAGAAAGGTCTAGACAAATACTCTGAAAATGCATCACATTGAACATTATCTAAAGCTATTACATTTTCCTGACAATGTATTCCAACAGCAGCTACCGCAACGCTGGCATGAAAGAGGTCACCTTCAAACCACAGATCCTTGTCTGATGACATCCATTATTTGCTGCTCATTATCTAGAAACACACCTGGAACAACACAATTAAAGCAGTAATCTGCAGTAAATTACCACACAGACCATATGAACTAATTTAAAAGCCATAGTCGCTCTTTATTTAGCCAGTACAGGTCACATGAAACTTGAACTTGTCCTCTCCTCCGTTCAGGCTGGAAACCCGTTCCACTCAGCTCAGCGTTGGATGAGTTTTGTTTGTGATCTTGATCTTGACACCTCTGACTCAGCAATGTGTGAAGCTCATGCAACCCAATTACAGGAATCCATTCCTGAAACACACGGGCCCTGTGCTGATTATTTGATAGAGGCGGAGAGCAATTTGTAGTGAACTATAAAGCCTTGGCTGGAACTTAAGCTGTACTTTAACAACTGTTCCGATACTACTTAGTATTTCCCACACTCCTGACATGCTGCAGTTTGTTTATTCAGAATATTGCAAAAGAAGAAAAAAAAAAACTAAGCCTTCTTTCTCATTATGTCACTTCTCGGGTGAAGAAACAGTTATCAGTGCCTTCTATTTCTGTATCTGTGCTTTCGAAATACGTACACAGTAAAAACACTTCTATGTTTAAGGAAGTTTCACCTTTGCTCTAATTTCTGCGTCCTTTTCAGGCAGGATTTCCCTTATTTAGACAGCCAAAGACTTTTTTAGTGCATAAAAAAGTGCTGTAAGGTTGGTTGTTCACTTTTAAATTTGGAATAATAAATTCAGCGGTAAAAAAGTAATCTTATCCATATCCTCTCCATTAATCTGGTCAGCAAGCTTCTCTCGCTGCAAGACCAGCAACTGATTTCTATGAGACTGACTTAAATCTAGTTGATCAAATTGAAAAGAAACCATGCTTTCACAATAAAATGAAGTAACAATAGCCACCAGCATTTGGGAGACGAATTAGCTAATAAACATATTTAAGGAATGTATTTGAGAATGAGTTTCCAAAGTTTTGAAATAACAGACTTGGCTGCAATTTTTCCTTTTGAAGGTAAGAAATTACTGGTTTTGAAAGTGCCTATAATTATTCAGGCAAGCATCATCCTACCAGCCTTATTTCAAACAAATGATTAAAAAAAAGGGCACTGCTTACATTCTTACATGAGCAGTGCTGGAGGGAGGAGGTGTCCGCTACAGCCTCTGTCATTGCTGCAGGGCATTGCAGGTACAAGATGTGCGTCTCTGGGTGCTTTCAAAGAGTGGATCAGACAGGCTTACTGCATGAGGCAGGCACCTGTACCGCCGCAATTATTTGATCATATTAGTCATAATCTCATACCAAGTCATTTTTATTTGGTAAATACAGGATTAAGAGTGTGGGAGAAAATAGCAAATATTTATCTTGTATACAGAGCAAAACTTTGGGTACAGCTCTCTCTTTTAAGAAGGTAGATGTCCTACTGGGAAAAGTCAGAGATTTTCAGCCTTCTGACTCCAAAGTTAGTCCTCATTTTCCATGTCAGCGGCTCTGCCTTCTACTACTTCTTTATATGCCCCAAATTCCTTCTTACGACTATCTTCAGAGGCAGCCCAAACAAAAGGCTTTCCCAACCCTAAAAAAAAAATCCTTAGAATTTATAAAAATTTTCCTATTTATCCCAGTAAGAAGGTAAAACCTTGTGACACTTAAGACACTCTGGCCTGTAGGTCTGGATCCTAACTTTGCATGAGACAGGGCATACCACAAATTGTGCTCTGCCTCATTCAGACCAGAAATGTCGCTCCTAGTCTCATACATCCACCACACAGCATCTTTAAGTCTCTTAACCTGACTCTTAGGCATACGTTAAGCCCAAGCTAAATTAATTCCACTGAATCCCGGCTGCCCTTCGAGACATACATCGGCAACAACCGCACAGCGGCATGTGGCCCTTAACATGAGGACTGCCTCTCTGGGTTATGCAGGATCAGCAGACACACAGATTTTAGTTTGCTCTGAGCAGTGCAGAAGCAATTCACATAGGTGAGCCCTCTGATGAGTTTAAAAGCAGATGCACTTAAAACAGTCACAAAATTGACTTTGGACCAAAGCCTTAGAAGCAAACACCAGAGATGAACTGACTTTCAACTGTCCAAAAGAACTAAATTCCCACAGAAGAGGGGGAAACAAGGACAAAGACCATAGCTACTACTGAGACAGGGGAAGACGGATATTAGCCCAAGGATACAGAGCCAGTCTTGAATGGAACTGAAGTACGCCACAATAATCTGGCCTGCCCACATGCAGTTAGAAAGTTACTGAACCAGACTGAAAAAATAGGTATGTATATCAGAAACATTACAACGCAAAGGAGAAAAATAGCTCAGCCCACATATAACATATCGATGCAACAAAGAACAATTCCTTTGAGATTCCTGTCAAAAGGCACGCTGCTACCTTCATGCAGATCTATCATCTGTTCATATTTGAGATTCCAACAAACCAGACATGCTCTGACCAATCTCATTTCTTGGAAACAGGTACTCCTGAGCCCAGCTGGCTGACGTGTGTGGGCATGCTGGTCACTGCTGTCATATTGCCCCTACATGAAATGTTCTGGCAAGCTTGCAACTATCTGCAAGCCCAAGAAGCCAAAGTGCTGTTCTCAGTAAAAAGGAATGAGCTAACTATGACTTTTCTCTTTATTTTATGCAATTTTAGTGTAAACATAAGCTAGGGCAGTGTCCTGACAGAGCTGACAAGAAAAGTGAGTCAATGCCATCTGACAGGCTGTAGTTCAGCTGCAAAAGATACACTGTTTCTTCAAAATTACTGGTGTAATAATAGAAGTATTTTTTACCACAATGCATTATTAAAAAAGGGAAAAAAAAAAATCTAAAGCTACTTGCTGGAATAGCTCATGGGAAACTCTAGACAAAGGCCAATGGTGATTTGTTTCTCCTAAATGGATTCTGGTGTCTATACTGCACCTCAGGAGAATGTTCGGAAAAGTAAGAAAAAATAAACCATAAACCATGAGGAACTATATGGAAGGAAAGCAAAAAAATTTAAAATATTTTAAACATATCAAAGAATAATTGTGATCTCGGCACTGCAAAATTTCTTTAACAAGGAAGCCTGGTCCAGTAGGTCAGGACTCGGAATAATCAGAGAAGTCACTTGTAGATCAGTTCACAAACATCCAATTAATAAAAGACTGGCACAGTCCCACCCCCAGGGACCACTGTGAAGATAAATATATTAATGATTGCAAGATTCTCCAATTCTCCATTGAGGGGTCCACTTCAGAAATAAGACAGCTAGGCAGAATTAGTGAGTACCAAGAGTGCACCATTAACCATGCTGCTTCCAAGTAGCCTATTGACTTCTCTAAAACATTTGGCCTGTAGCAAACCATAACAACAGAAGTAAAAGCCACAAAGGATTTCATTATAATTTTTAACTTCAGGACAAAAAAACGGAAAAATTCTTCAGAGCCTTATCACCAATGACAAATCATCAATGTGTGCAAAGTAACTTCCTAAGTCACCGTACAAAACATGGCATTGCAGCTACTCTGGCTCAATTTCTTTTTAAACAAACCTGGAGTCTTGAGTTTCTGTAAGTCACCAACTCATTACAAAAAATATTTTCTGCTTTCCACAATGAGCAAGCTGTACAAGTAACAGAAGGTGCACATACAATGATGGAGTAAATAGAGGGCAGTACAGTCTAGAGAAGCACACACTCAACTCACCGACTTCCTCTGCCACCTAACCTGCCTTGTCCCAGTACCCCCATCCCCGTCCTGCCCAAGGCCATCCTCCCCTTCCCAAAACCAGAGCTGGCCCTCTGGGAAACAAAGGCTAAATCATGACACTTCTTTCAATCCCGCTCTTCAACTTATAGCTGCACAGGGCCGGATTCAGCAGGGCTGTGTGCTGTTCTGGAAAGCAAGCATCTCCTTTTTCTTCCACGTGGTCTGGAACACCTTTGTTCTGTGGTGGACAGAGCTGTACAGCACAAGTCCACCACTGAATAAAAGGGAATAGGAAAGGGCTCCCCAAACAGAGGGATACAGAGGAAAAGGGGACGCATGTTGAGGAGAACTGGAGGTGCACTGCAGGTCTACTATAGAAGCACAAGTCTGGGTAAACTAACAGATCTCAAACTCTGACTTCATTTGAGCACTTGTGGTTCACCAAGTACATTCTGCACAATCTCCCTTTATCTATATTACACAAGACCACTAGGCACATTACACTTCTTGCTTAGCATTTACCCAAAGTAATTTTAAACCACATCACAGTTCACAGTCTGAAATGAGAACAGGTGTCATGGAGCTGCTCCGATTGAAAAAAATTGATCTGGCAACATCCCAAAACTCCCAACCAATGCACAGAGCAGCTAGGTGGTGAGAGGCTGGCAAAAACAAATGAAATAGCTGTAATTCCATTCCTTCTCAACAATACATTGGCCTCTTCATGTGTGATGAAAGACCTTCAATCATCTCTCCATCGCGCAAACACACCTGCAGTTTGATATAACTGAAGATATTGAGTCTCAGGCAGCCTATTCATGTTTAGAGTTTGGAATGCTGCATCTGTATTTAGCTTTTCCTCGTATCTGTCTGCTGGGAAAATCTTTAATCAAACACAAGATGTTTCAGAGGTAATATACCACACTCCGTCTACAAACCAACCACCAATCCTGTGCAATGGCTGCCACCTAATGCTCGGGAAAGTAACTGCACTTACTGAAGGAAAAAAGTTTCAGTAGCTCAAGCAACAATTTCTGTTTAAAATTTTCCTCTGCCCTCACAAACAATGCACTCCCTTTTTAACACACACAAAAAAAAAATTCCATCAAGGAAATATTTCCAGCACTTCATATTTATCTGGTGCTTTACACCTTCATGCTACTACAGAAAGTAATCCCTTCATAACTATAATTTATGCAGAGAAAGGAGGGAGAAAAACCACTAAGGCACTGATCATAGCGTGAAATCCCAGTCTCACCATGAACTATCACGACAGAGGCAGGTCAGAAGCTTTCTGAAATATATTGTCGAGGTAACTCAAAAGATTTTGCAGCTTAAGCTTACCATTCATAATATCATCTACTAATCTCTTTAGTCTGCATAAAATCAAATATCCTTTTAGTTAGGAAGCATCACTGCAAGTTTAATCACAGATGGAGAAGTGAGCTTGCCAGCCCCTTGCCCTGTACAGACTAGAATTCTGCTTATACGAGGCAGCAGCAGAGCATCTTTTCCATCAATGACCAGTCAGGCTTTCTGGGCATCACTAGCAGTAACAAAAGAGCTCATATTTTCATCTGTATAGATTTTAATCATGCCTGTAAGAAAGGCAAGATACCCTGGGAGTTTATATAAATGAACTGCACATTTCCTCTACCATACTATTTACAATCCAATGAACAAACAAAAAAAGCTCTCCTCTTTCTTCCACACACACAGTCTGAGGCTGTTTATTTTCTGCTACAAAGATCATTAGCAAGATGACAGTGAGAGGATATCAGGTCTCAGATCTCAAATCCAGAAGCCCCCCCCGCCTTTTTTTTTTAGCTAAAAGGAGATCCCTAGTAAATCTCTACATTACTTTCAGCAACGCTGATCTCACAAATATCGTACTGCAAAATAGCACCCCCATTCAACTTATATTGCTTTCATTAAGGCATTTTTCTTTCTCCCACACATTAAACAGGAAACTGAGCATAAGGAAAGTAAAGACATCATGTGAATACACCCATCATTACTTACTTCTCCTGTGATTGGATTTGTTCCGTATTTCTTTATCCAAGGAACAATGCTCCTGAAAAGAAAAGGAATGAAGTAATAAGTGACAAGCACCATCAGAAACCTCTATTGATGGGCATGATTATTTTTGCCAAGTTGTTAAGACCAAATGATGATTATATTGCTGTAGCCAGTTCAGCAACACAAAAGTAAAGCTAATTACAGCCAGCAACTTACAGTATGTCAAAGACTGTCCCATCTGGTGTGCAAACTGGGTATTCAAACGGCTGCAGAGACAAACTAGAAAAAAAAGTACACATTCTTTTTAGCAAAATCAGCCGGAAATCATGATGACAGAAGCAAATAACATTTTGCTGATTCACTTGCACATTAAAGCAAGGCCTATACCAATGAAAATACTGAGTGGCTGCCAATACCCACTACCTGATGCTACATAAATTAGGTTAACAACAAAATCCATGAAAGGAACTGGTGCAGTTCAGTAACATGTAGCTGCCAGCACTCACAGCCATAGAGCTACAGGATGCTGTAATACTCCATAGCCTGCTTCCATTGCCGTGTTGGGCCCTACCAGCAGAAAACATGGTTGAAGTGGAAACGCTCACTGTCTTTGCACTGAGACAGGCTAGGGAGTAACTGCCAATCACAGTCAGCATCCCCTGCTAGGGATGCTTCCATAATCCAGCCAGCTTTTAGCCAAGCAGCAGTAGTTTGTAGATGTGGGTGGTAACTTCTTGAGCTATTCAATTTACAAGAGGATTTCTAACCCACCTCTACTAACTCCCCTCTTTCACTCCAACACTTCAGGCAGTAAACTCTAAACACAAAAAATAAGCAGAAATATTCCTTCCATCTAGCTAATCACTGCCTCAGAAAGACGAGTGATTGACCAAGCATATTCTGAGCAGGGAAATGTAGATTCAAGACCCAATTACACAGACTTGAAAGTGGAATGTACACAATAATTGTTCTGAATTATTTTATCACTTGTGTATTCTTTTAGCCACCTGCTCTAATCTCTGCAGACACTAATCATGGAAAGTATAGATATTGTTTCAGTTCTTATTGGATTTTTTTCTTGCTGCATTACTATCATAGCAGGTACAAGTCAATGAAAGTAACTGCCTCGGAAGAACATGGCTTCAGTGATGGCTCAGTGTCAACAGCCTGATAAAAACACGTGTCATTTAATCATAATAATGTAAATTTGTTGTCTTACCTGCAGTGATCAAATGATAAACGTCTAAAATTAGTCCGTGGAAGGTCTGTTTATGGAAGAAAAAACACAACAGAATTTTAATAAATACACAGTATTCTAGGTAACAAAGAAACATTTGAAAGTTACATTTTGCTATATACAGGGTGACAATTTACCAATGGCAAGGATAAATATGCTAAGCCTTGCAAAACTGTAACTAAAATCAGACTTCTCCTGCAGGGTACGAGTACACCCCTCAACTGAAATTACACAATCGGAAAAAAATCAAAACAGAGCTCTGACAGCACTGATTTCAAATCTGATGATTAACACTGTAACTACCTTCAAGCCGTGCCCTACCAGTGGGCGCAGAACTTGCCGAAGGCAGGGACAGCTCACCTGGGCAGTAAACCTGGAATTTCTGCCGTTTTCACGCTGACCAGCACCACCGATTTGGGGGCCAGGGGTTCAGGGAAGCTCAGACAGCCCTACCGCACCCAGGGCATGCTCTACTCAAGGAGGTCACTTCAGCAGCCACCCCACCGAAGCGAAGGGGGGGGAACACACGACGCCCTTCACCCCTTTACCTGCTTTCTTGCCCCCGTAGAACTGCGTGTACTCCGCGCACGTGATGTACCTGCCGAGACAGCGGGGTCACTCACAGCCAGCCACAGCGCACCCACCCCCTCCCCACACCCCGCCTGTCCGCGCACCCCGGCAGGCCCCGAGGCGCCCCCCGCCCCGCCGGGTCCCCCGCTCACATCTTGTCCTTCTGGTGCTGCCTCTTCCCCCTGGCGGCGGCTCAGCCCGGGGGGGGGCCCTCGGGAACCCGGCTCCCTGGGCCCCGCCGAGAGGCCTGCGGCCGCGGCGCCCTTCCGGTGCGGGTGCGGCGGCGAAAGGCCGCCCCGCGGAAACACGGGCGGCGGGTGGCGTTCCGGGGCCGGGCCGGCCTGCGAAGGGCGGGAAGCGCTGAGGGGAGGTGGGGGGTGGGCGCTCAGGGATAAAGCACAGGAGTAAAACGTGCGCGTGGCCTTTCGACGGTCTGAGGACGAGCCTGTTCCCCAGTACTTGGCGCCCAGCTAAATCTGATTTTATTTCAGTTTTTGCTGGCGCTCCGGTTGGGTCCTCCCTCGCCGGCGCCGGGGCAGGGACGCCGGGGAAGCCCCGGGGGAGTGGTGGCGGGTGTTTTCTGCCCGGGTCACCTAGCGAGAACCTCGAATCTTCCCTGTGACCTTCCCCATTTCCCCGTCCAAACCATTAATTAATAAAAGCTCCTTGGTTGTTTAAAACAACCCGCCCCTCCTCCCGCACGGAAAGTGTTCCTCATTGATTTTGCTGCAGGCTTCCTTTGAGAATGTAATACAGCCTTAAACAGAGTTTTCGTAGCCCTCGCCCAAAAAAAGAAGGTGCTGAATGTAAGCGGAAAATGCTAAAATACCCAATTAAAAAAAAATGTTCATCTTCATTTAAATATATCTTGTTGCATGTAAATTAAAATCATAATATTCCTGGTTTGTCAGGCAGTGACAGAACCTCCCAAGAAAAAATGGGTAGAAAAACCTACGTAGTGTCTAATACAGAGACAGCTCTTCATAAAAAGTATTTGAGAATCTCTTCAGAGATTTAATGACAAAGAACTTACTATCCCTTAGTTAATTAACCTTTAAATCCTATTAAATAGCACTTACTACAAGACTGGTATGAACAGCACAAGGCTGAACAGAGGACGGCCAGAATCCAAACACCTTGCCTTTAGCAGGAGGAAACAGCCACCCTTCTCAGAGCTTTCACTTATCAAAAACCTCCAAAACTACCCCTGCTCGTTTGTTCTTTCCTCATTAAACCATCAACCTGGCAGCTGCCTACACAGAACAGCCAAAAGTCAAAATCCATGGAAACTGACAGCCAGACTCCCACTGACTGCACCAGGCTTTGGACTGGACCCACCTTTTCCCCAGCACATGGTGTCTATCTCCTATTTTAATAATTTCAGTGGGTTGCTTGCCTGCACAAGAGCACAAGATGAGCACAACCTGCTCTAGTTGCAGATGTCCCTGCTCATTGCAAGGGGGGTGGAGTAGATCCAGACAACCATGTTAACTCCAGAGCTGCCTCTCTGAAGAGGGTCAGTCCCCTGCAGCCAAAGCCCACAGTAGCACACCTAGTCCTTGTCCTGGCTTGTCATGGCTGCTAGAAATTTAGGGGAGAAAGTGCCCCTTCACAAAGGTTTAAATACACTTACTCATTTCAGTACTAATTTTCTTACTCAAAAACATCTCAAAGGCAATAAATTGAGGCACGCCTGAATAGTTAGGTCCTGGAAAGAACCAACACGTAGTCTTGCTTCTTTCCCAGCAGCAAGCATACCTTGGGGAAGAAAACAAGTTTGATTGATTTGGTTTCAGTGAAATTCTAAAACCACTCCACAAGTGAACTGCTGGCAGGCCACCGGCACTATTTTGTTATTATGAAATGGCACACAAGGAACACGGCCATAACTGCATGAAGCTCATTTCTTGTTGCAGCACTGACCACTTTTGGCAGCAGTCAGGGGACCCCCATTTTGCTTTGTGTTACCTGAGATAATAAGCACTCCCATACAGCTCCTGCTCCATCTCAGCTGAAATGTGGCTCCAAGAGAAAGCGTTGTAGCTGGTCTAGGGAGATCACAGGTACTTATCCAATCATGCTTTCAGAGAAAAGATCACCCAGATGGTATTATTTCTTTCTAGACATGTTAAGATGATCCAGCCTGTGTTGACATTTCTGGAGATGCCTGTGCCCTTTGTAATAATTCAAGACCATGTTTTTGCTTTTTGTTTTTTAAACCAATGCAATGTTCATTTATTTTTGTACTTACAAAAAGAGCCACCCCATTGTATCCCTCCCCCTCCCCCCAAAATGCCTTTTACAAACATTTAAAAATTAAAAACCAGATGATGACATGTTAATTTGGTAGAATTATTTTGAAACATAGCTTTTGTAATTAGAGTTACATTTCCTACAAGATGACTTTGTAGAGATAGCCTGATTATCGGCCAAATAAAATTCCATATTACAAGTTAGCAAATTCTAGTACAAAAATAGTCCATGTGTTAGAACAGCCTCTTATTATTATTATTATTATATTCACAGGAAAGAGTCTATTGGCTGCATAATACCTTAATATTTATGAAATTTCTCTTTACGTGGCTCATTCATCTAATTCAATATAGTGTTGAGCCTCAATAAATCCTCAGGCAAAAAACCCTAAACAGGGTTAAATATGCTGTTCAGTGTACTCTGAAGTACTGTGCTTTTCACAGGACATCCAAGAAACCCCACAAACAGTTCTCAGCTAGTTTCCATATTAAAATGAGATGCAGATCCAAAAGGACCCCCTGAAGTACATATCCACAACTTTCCATAGAAACAGAGGCCACAGCTTCGATGGTTAAGTTTCACTTGGGAAACGGTCTAGCTCATCCACTCATCATTTTCACGAATCCACTTGCGAGCTTCTTTAAAAACTAAAGCAGGTCACTCCTGAAGCATCTGGGACCCTTACAGCACTGCCCTCTTCAGGAGTGTCCCTACTGACCGGGCTCTCGCTCCTCTTCTGTCTCTGGTTAATGCTGTTCAGCAGTTTCTCTCGGACCAGGCCCCGCAGGGAAAATCTGGGGAAATGCTACTTGTCTCTCAAGATGTCTAGCTGCTCTTGATATTCTGTGAAAAGCCTCTGGAAGCGGAGGTTCTGTCCAATAACAGGAAGAAGCTCTTTCAATAGTTCTCTCTTTCGTAAACCCTGCACAAAAAACATAAAAGCATCCTCAGAATGTATTACTTGCTATCATGAATATATTTGATAGACCTGTTTAAGATTAATGCCTTTTTTCCTGCCTGTAGAGGGCTGTGTATTTTATGTTCTTACTATGCTTACATGACTCCCATCTCCCAGAATCAAAACTGTCTTTACATTTATATACACTGATGAAGCTGGTGCAGCCTCTGCAGTTACAGACTCCATGCATGCTGAGAAGGGAAGACACTTCATAGGTATGTCACCATTTCAAAGTCGCTGTCTGAAGAATATGGAGACCTGAATATGCAACTCTGCTCCATCTGTGTGACACTCAACACAGCACCAGAGCTGAGACTGTGGCACTAAGCATTTGTCTGCAGTTTCACATGAAATAAATACAAGTGCCATGGGAGGAAGCCTGCTTATGACATTAGAGCAGAACATGGAAAGGGTTCCAGGGTCAGCAAAAATAATTTGTGATTGCTTTCTGCCACTAAGTTTAATCATATTTTAAGTTCTACTATCTATCCGTGTCCTGTAATTTTCATGGGAAACTCTTCCTCGTTCTTTGTTAAACTATTATCAGGACTTACCATAACTGTTGATTCCCACTGACTTCCAGCTGAGTAATGGACTGGACCCAGTAAATCCTTGCATAATTCTCGCAAACGATATTCAAACCCTGAATATTATCAGAAAATAAAATCACATTCATAAGCATTTCACTATATATACCCACTCCACAATGTAACTGACAACATTCAGGAATGAGTTATAAGTATCTAGAATAAAATAAAGCCAAAACCTTTGGTTTCTGAAAAAGTATATTATTCTTCTAAAAGCAAATCTTTGGAAAGATAAGATGATTTGTAAAGGATTTATTTTACAGTTCCAAAGGATTTTACTTTAAGTTCTCAAAACCAAAATCACTACTAAAGATGATCCACAATAGGGAGAAAAACTGAAGTAATTGCTCCAGTTTATTTTAAGAGCTGCCCTGATCTCAACCTCACTCCCCCCTCCCTCATAAATATACCAGCTTTTAAAAAAAAAACAAACCAAAACAAAAAACATTGGAAAACCGACAGACTTCAATAGCCAGAGAAGTAATACAAAAGAGATATCACAAGAGTTGGAAAGCCACAAGATGAAAACCAGTGAAGGAGAAAAGTTGTTAGGTTGCATTTAATGGCAATAAATAAATTTGGAAAAATAGAATCCGTAGGGGGAAAAAAAAAAATCAGACATCCTTCTGAAATATTAAAATATTACTAAACTAGAAGAGATCTCTCAAACCCTTAGCAAAAGAGCTTATAACAAAATTAAAATGGATCCAATTAATATGCAGAAGAGTATTAAAAAAAAAAAGTAAAAGAAAACCCTTAATAAAACCACACACAGTTTCCAGGCCAGCTTTATTCACCCAAAAATTCAGAGGGGGGAATTCCCTTGCAAGTAACAAAGTAATCCGTTCAAGAGTAACTTGCCAATCAAGGTATAATAGATTGAATATTTTAATAGATTAGAATTCATTAAATGTTGAAGCAGCCATCATAGGAATAAAGGGTCAATAATATGGTGTGCAATTTTCAAAATTTAGCAGACCTATAAAACTAATGAAACATTAATACACACATGGCAAAGTAGAATTTGCAGTGACACGCAGTGTATACACACATGCAACACAGTGACATTTGCACAGTGCAAGATGAACTCTGCACACACAATAGAGAGGTTCCAATTAGTGAAGACTTTTGAAAGTATAAGCATCTCTAACATATGACCCAAGATGAACATTTTAGTTTCAACTGCAGAAGGACAAAGAGAATCATATGCAGTTCATCAAGCTCTTGGTAAGTAAGGTAGGGGTCAAACGGCAAGAATTAATAAGCTCAATTTTAATTTTGCCAACACCTATTAGGTGGCCTAACACGAACCATTTCACTTCCCTCTGTGTAAAATGATTATGCATGGTGAGGAATAAGGCTGAATTAACACAATGGGAACTACGAAATTTGGAATGCAGACAAGCAGAGATAAAACAGAGATCTTTAGAATCCAAGAAGCATAAAGTCAGTTGGTTAACCTTATTTAACATAATAGCACAGAGATACAGTGTATTCAAATACAAAATAGACACAAACAACCTTTCTTGTGGGTTTCTTTCCTCACAGAATTTAACCTGTGGAGCTCACCAGTACAGGCTGTTGAAATTTTAGAATGTAAAAAAAGTATAAAGTGCAAGTAACACAAGCAAATTCTCTGCAGTTTTACGTGCTCTGGTACAAAGCGTCAGAGACTGAGCAACTCTTCCATTTCACAGCAGGCAGCGATCTTCAGTTGGCTGAGGAATGTTACGTATTTTACAAGGTGCTGCTGGTTCCTCTGAAACATCTGTAGTTGCTGCCAGATAATACATATGATACGTCTGACAGACCACTGGACTTTTTTACAATGCAATTCCTATATTGAAGTCCGCAGATGGCACTGTTTCCGCAGACCATGATCTGTTCACAGTCAGTGTGTCAAAACAGGATTCCTGAGTACTGAGCACTACAGGAAGCAAATGCACTTCAGCAGTTTGTTTTGAAGTAAACACTGAGTCCAGAAGCCAAGTGCTAAAAGGAGAATGTTAAGTGCAATCATAGATACACATGATGTGAATAAAGCGTTTCTTAAAAGTCCATCAGAGCTGCAAAGAAGTAACACAGCATGGCAGGTCTCACCTTCATTAACTAGGTACCGTGCATAGATAAGGAGCCAGTGGCGATATTCATGACTGGATTGTAACATAAGTGCTGCTGCTATCTGGTTCTCCAGGTATGCAAGCGTTGTTTCTTGTTGCACTAAATGAGGCATGGAGAACAGTCTTGCAGCTTGCCTTCCTGAACTACAAAACCAGAAAATTAACATGCCAGCAGTTTATGGAATATACATTTTTGTACTACAAGCTATTCTACAGTTATCTTTCAGAGGCACCTACTGCTTCCAGGGTTCAAGCTTTTAATGACAAAGGCAGCACTTCATAGCAAACTGCCTTCCCCTCCACTGGACAATCTACTAGGTTTACTAGGTTTTTTAGGGTTTTCTGCCTCCTGTTCTTTTTCTCTTCCTTTCATCTGTCTTCTCTCCAAAAACACATGCTTATCAGTGACCAAATGCTCCTAAATGTTTATAGGAAATTAAGATGACTGCCTTTACCTTTCTTTGCCCCTCACAGGTGAAAGTCACAGAACTAACACAATATATAAAGTTTCCCTAAAGCATTTACAGGATTTCTTGCAAATAAATGTATTGTCATAAGAAGGCTAATTTGAAAAAAAGTAGCCAATTATTTCCTTTTTGAAAAAACTGCTGATTTTTCAGCTGGTATTTTCTCTCTCTCAAAAAGAGAGTGTTGTTTGTTTGGATTTCAAGTATTTTTCTCAATTAATTCCCCTCCCTACCCCAAAAGGACAGCAATAAAATCATACAACTCTATACAGTTTCTCTCACAAAAAAAATTAAACTCAGATGTGAAGGACAGAAATAGCACAGAAATCTGCCTGGGAAATCCAATTCAAATCCAGGTGAGGATGGGCTATTAAAAATTACCTACAGGAGTCTGCTCTGGCTCACACAGTTCCCTGGTGATATTTTCAGATGTTTAAAAATACGCATTAGATGACTAATCACTCAACTTTCTCAAAGACTTAATTAAATAAATCCCTTGAGGACAACTGAACTACTCAAAATTTGTAGGACTACTCCAGAAAGCTGGTGAACTAAAAATTAAAATGTAAAATGTAAGAAATACAGTTTAGCTTATCAAAATACTACATGTACAGAATCGTCAAATACTTTACCCATCCAATAAAGAGAAGCCTTTAAATGATTACGTTCAGAGCATGCTTTCCTGCCCCCCAAGCAATCTCAAAATAACATTAAGATGCAGGTTATAAATGTGCAAAGGTTTAAAAAACCACTGTATGAGCTATTGGTAATTTCAGAGCCATTAGCATCTTAAGAATTAACTCACTGATTCATGCACATGAATAAATAATAGGAAAAAAAAGACAAACATGCTGATTAAATGAAGCAGGTAAGTGCGTACTTTGATGTTCGTCCCTGTATTACAGCTAAGGGCCCAGAACACAGCATGGCTTCTTGGGATGGTAAACTATTCCTGAAGTCTGCACATTGTGCTAGAGAGTCCTGTTTATCAGAAACAAGATTCCTGAAAAAAGGCAAAAAAAAACCAAGTTTGAGAAGAGTATTTAGTGATATCAGGGGATCCAGCTCTGTTCTGCCTCAAAGTTCAACTTGTATTTTCACAGATAACCAAAAAAGTACCACCGAGGTGCTCAGGAATTCCACGGACTCCAGCTGTTGCCACTCCATGTCCAAATTCTGCTTGTGCTGTCATGGAAATGTCCCTCCCACCCCCAAAGTTCACAGTATTAATTGTATAATACAATTTAGCATTAGTTTTGAAGGAAATGAACTTTCTACTTACCATTTTGCATCTAACAAGTCATGCCCCAGAATGAAGACTGGAGCGAACACAGGTAATGACTTTCTCGTTCAGAACTTAATTTTACCTCATGTCAGGTCCCCCCCCACACCAGACAGGACATCACAGATCACACACATTGACAACCCTTCCTATACATTACAGCTATTCCTTCATATGGAGGGAGCTGACAGTTACAGCTGGCATTTCCACACCTAATCAAGGATATTAATTTTCACTGGTTTGAGATGCCAAGGGAATCAGTGGCTCAATGCTAAGTTTAGACCTCCAGACAGCTTGGAGGTAAAATAGCACAAATATTTAAAATACCCTTTACTGCTTTATCAATGTTTAAATTTGTGTGATGACTAAAGGGATTTCTCTTTTATATATTTCCAAGGTTGTGGTACAAATTAAGAAATGACAGCAAATTCAGGATTATGGCTGAGACCCTGTCCTCTGCTCCTTATTGAGTGGGAAAATTCCTGCATAATTTCCCAAGCTTAGATAAAGAACAAATAAGGTGTTTTTTCTTTCCCAAAAGATTCACATCAAGTAGTTGACTAATAACAATTATTCTAAGGAGGAGTTAAAACAATACACCCTTTCATCAAGCATGCTCATTACACTAAGTACAACAATTATATGAAGACTGCAACACGTTTTTTTCTCTTAGAAGGAAACAACTTAGAAAGACAACAAAGAATCTGTTTTGGAAAGACACTGTAAATGATTCAACCATGGGAATTTTTTTATGGGAACTTATGCCTTGACAGAAGAGAATCCATGGGGAGAGCCTATCTGATACCTAATAAGGCACAGACTCTTATGTAGCCTTTACTTGTGTTTAGGACATCAGTAATGACTCTGCCACGGGAATTCTCTGAGGTATAATGATTTCTTCCCTCCTGCCCTACCTGACTTACTATCTTCATTAAACTTTTACATCTTGGAGACAAAGAGCTCTCTTCAAACTTGACTGGTCATCAGATCCAAAAAAATATTAAGGAGTGATGGGGACTGACAAAGTCAGGCACATATGTATTCAGGATTGGAGTGCATAGGTCTTATTTTCTCTGGAAACTGAGCAAAATAATTTTAACATCTCAACTCCCAACAAAACTCTGAAAACTGTTTTGACAAACTTTCCAGAACTGCATTCTTTTACATAAAAAAAGTGAATTGTAAGGCTAGCTTACCTTTAATCATTGCCAACTGCTTGACAGATTCAACTGATGTACATCAGCAAAAGTATATATAGGTGTATGCATCGTGTAGGAAAGAGTGATAAAGCGAGCTGTAGTTTAACTTTTTCATTTTTTAAATTTATTTTAAACGTACCAAATCATAAGAATGTAATAGAGTAAAGCCTACACATAGACTAGTGAACCAAAGCAAAAACAGCCTGGTGTGTGATCCTATTCAGGCTAACCTTCAAAATATGGAGTGAAACAGTAAATCAGAATACATGTCAGCTCAGCTAAGCTGTAAAAGCAGGAAATAATATCTAACTTACCATGTAGAAAGAGAAGGATTAAAACAGTATGCCTTTCCATCGGACATGCTCATTACAGGTATACCGTGTTGAGTCAGCAAGATCTGAGAGACAGTTGCATCACTTCCTACAAGTCAAATCAGACCAAAGTATTTCTTTTGGAGTCTTGCATAATGTTCATAATGGTAAAAAAATGCTATCCACCATTAATTATCAGTCATTAGCAACCAACAGAAAAAGGTTCAGTCGATGTTATTCTCAAGCACTGATATGAAGGTCAAGACACAAGATAATGATGGTAAGCACCAGGCTCAGTGCAGTAGCATTAAAATCACTCTTTTGCAAAATACATCATCAATCTTGATGCTGCAATTTATACAGAACACGGGCTTAATTGGAAACGTTCTCCATATCTAGGGGCAACCTTCAGCAATTCTGCCATGTCTTCTGTAACCTGAGGAGCTTTATCTTCCCTTTTCCCCTTAAGTTAAAATTCTAAAATCTAACATGCTTAGAAAAGTGTGCTCTGTAAGAATGTAGCATAAGTGGGATAGCTAGAGTCTCTCATTTCCCAGCATATTCCAGACCCAGAGTTTGTGCATGTAACTTCTAACGAAGACTTTTGCAAACTGCTAGTACAACTACTTCTCTAGGTAGTTTTGATTAGTAGGGATTAAAGCTAAAATAGAAGCCAATATGCTCTGAGACACTGCTTTTTTGATGATTTGTTTTGTGCCAGCTATTGGCAATGAAGAAACTGAAGATTTTGAAATAACGAATTGGAAGATAATCAGTTGTTGCTCACCGTTAAGATAATAAACATGCAAAGTACACAGAGAAATTGCTGTAATAGCAGATTTACATTAAATATTTATTTTGTGATCTTCACAACACTGAATTTTCACATTCAGAAGCAAGCCAGAATATAATAAGCTAGAGAATCTCGTACAAGTCTGTTACCCGCTGATACTCTCATCCAGTTATTTCTACAGTATTTCAACGTTGCCAATGACTTCCCTTTATTACACAATAACAAAGGAAAACTTGTTTAGGCTTTTCAGGTTTTGTAAAATTTCAGCATATTCAGAAATGGCACTAAATAGTACAGGTGGGCTCAAAGGTTGGTAACTAAATGACACTTTTTGTTACCTGAAAATATTGTTTGCAAAGACTCATCTCTAACAATGGCCGTCTGCTTGTGAACATCCCTGAAAAAGACAAAAGGACAAATCTGCAGTTTACAAACTGCAAGTTCCAAAATCATTTAACAAATGCACTTCTTCAATATTCATGATGAAGTGGGGGGGGGGTGTTGCAGTTTGGTTGGTTTGGTTGTTGTGGGTTGGTTTTTTTTTACATTTTCTTCATTGCTTCGACAAAATTATTTTGGCAAACTCAGACTCCTTACAGCAATACAGAAGTCAATAGCAGAGAACAACTTTTATGGGTCTTTACCAGGAAACCTCAGTACAGCTAAGCAAACACTAAGGATCCAAATAACTCTTCTAGGAGCTCTGACTTACGTGAGACATTAGATTAAATTCAACAACTGTAAAAACTGCAGTAAATCGTTTATCTTGGTATCTTGAAGATGGCTGGAGTACTTCTAACTCTGAAACTCATTGGTTAAGTATGATGGAAGTTGGCAGTATCTATATTTCTCCTGCCCTCCCCGCCCAATCCATTCAATATGCATGACAAGTCTATCCTAGGGAGGCTGTTTAAACTAGTAACTTCTAGCTGATCCCTTATCTTCCTTCTAGAATCAAATTCAATATTACAAACTGTCCTAGAATAGAGAAGAAACAGGATTCAAGTCCTGCCCAGTTAACTCTTGATATTATATCCAAAAGTGGACTCGTGTTCAGACCTCATGTGGTTTAAGCCTAAGTTTCAACAGCAATGCATCAACACAACTGAACAGCTACCTATAAAAATCAGCCCAGTCAGCTGCTGCAGCCTAACACAGTACTTACCAAACAGAGAGTGTAGCAGCAGTGGTGAGAGCCATGATGTAAGAACCTGTGCAATGTAGGGTGGAAATGGGTGTATTCAATATTATAGGAGGAAGAAGGCGGCGACCACAAGCTGAAAATACTGACAATGTTCGCTTCTCACAGGCTACACTTACAATCTCACTAAAAAAAACCAAAACAAAAAGAAACATTTACATTTTGTCAAATGTGAGCAGCATAAAGCTAGACTGATTTCCTAAGTTATCATACAACCTGGGCTAATTCCCCAAAAGGTAACTATTACAGCTTTTAAAGAAATCCTGCGTACCAAAAAGAAAGGTCAAAAACTTATATATATATATATAAAAATATATATATACATATATATTCCATGCCTCCTTAATTTGATTATAACTATGATGGTCTAAGGAGATGGGCAAGTGAGGGTTTGCAGGCAGAGATAGTATCTTTTATTAGACCAAGGGGCATAGATGGAGATATCAGTAAAGCTTTTAGGGTATACACAAGCTCTTCTTCAGGCCTGTACTTGTATTTAGCTTTAAAATCTGCTGCTTCTTTTTCAGACTTGGACATGGCTCAGGCTTCAGAAATATACTTTCAATTTAAACTCTCAGGTTGGAACTAAGCAAAGTTGAGAAAAATAAAGAAGAAAAAAAAATAGTAAAAGACTCAGGAAAATACTTCTATGTAAGAAAACATCCTGTTTCAGATTTTTCATTCTTTAGCAGTTAGCACTTGGACAACTGTCACTTACCATGATTTAGTCAACTTTAATGAAGAAATTTCAAGAACAAAAGTAAATAGACAGGAAAATAATGGTAACTGGCTAATGAGAATGTGTGATTGCATAGAGCTAATACTTGGGAGTGAAACTGGCCTTAAGACTAAAAGTAGTACATATTTTTATCCACAAAACTTATATTACAAAATATTATATAAAAAATACAATGGGGAGTGATAAAACAAGTAAATAGAAGTAGTCAACAGTAATAAGTCAGAATCCTTACAAAAAAATCCACAGGGTAAGAGTTAAAAAGCGTCAATGCATAGGATAGCTGGAAGAGAAATAGGACATCTTGAGCCAAGCACAAAGAATCACAAAAATCCTGAATAGAAGTGATCCAGTTAATCAACTTTTCTAAATAAGTAGATAAAAATACCTTTCAAGCCTCTAGTTATTTGTAAATATGTGGGTTTAGGCATAATTAACTTTCTGTAAAGTGTACTTTTGCATCCCTTGAAAAGTTTTCTGGCCTTCAGGGCCCTCTTCCTCCAAAATACACTCTCTTACCAGCTTCCTGCTGCAGTGAGAATTCGACTGGTGAGGACCGTCTCCCACTCCTTTCCTTCTCGATTACACTTTAACCTGCTCAACTTTGAACCTCCCACTGTGGTCATTTCATTCTCCACTTCAAGATACATTGATGGATCTGAACTTATCTGAAATACAAAAACCAAGATACTTTTTGGAAGAAGAAAAGAACTACTCAAAAAAGCAGCAACTACCATTAGATCTAAAACAATGCCATCTTTAAGAATGGATTTAAGTATGGCTTTCTCTGTTTAAAGTAGCTTCAAAATAAGCAGACCTCTGAAAATCAGTCTTGGCTAAAACACATAGTTTCTTTGTATTCCGAGCACAAGAATAAAGAAAGGTTGTGCTAGTCTGCGCTTCCTAATTAAGGGCACCAAATCAAGTCTAGATGTGCCCAGCCTCCCTACAATATTGCAGTTAGAACCAGACTACCATAGCCTAAACATGCAGAAAAATTATTTCATAAATATCTAAAGTAATACTATTTGCCAGTCTCTTCAGATGTAGAGTACCTCCAGAGAGCTCTCAGAAAATATTTGGTTTTTCTCTTCAGCAGTGTACTACCAACACAAATAACAACAATGCAGCAGTTACTCCTGTTGGAAACTCTTATATTTACAACATACTTTGGTTAACCAGGAAGAGGGAGCGATGAACCAGAGGTTCTTTGAAGTTTAGCTAGTTCAGAAATGTTCTTTTTTTTTTTAGCTGGTTTGGCATTAACTTTTCTCATATAGACGTATTCTTAGAAGCTGAAGTACACCATCTTGCTTGCTTGAACAAATAACATGTAATCAAATGTTAATTTATCAAAGGATCTGGATAATCTAAGAATATAAAAAAAGGCAGGATTATTTTTTTTTTGTAAGTATTAAGCTTTTTTTCCCTTATGGTTCACTTACTTGCAAAGTAAATGATTTCTGTGGGATTGGGGTTGGCAGTTTAAGTGCTAATGCTGGTGCAGAGATGCAAGCAGCATCCTTCTCAGAGGCCAGTGTAGCTGGGGACTAGAAAAAATAATTGCAGAAGTAGTTAATTTTTTCCATTAAAAAAAGTTAAACACAAAGATGTTCTATAATACAGACTGATTTGAAAGTTTTTTTTAAAATTCCAAATAATGCAAACTGCAAATGTTAGTATTTTTCCAATTAGTTGTATAAATACAAGGTTTTTAATATAGCTTCTAAGAATTAAAAAACAAATTAGATGTTGTCTTTTTTTTTTTATACCCTACCCCCCTTTTCAGCTGCAACTAATTAATGGAAATTCTGGTATATTGCATGGAAAAGCTAAGCTCTAAATACTGAAAACAGAGGGATCTATATGCCCTAAGATGATGGAAACTCTAATGCAGCTTGCTACTTTTGCTACTAGGATATTCATAACCATTTAAGTCACCAAATCCAAGACACTCTCTTGTGCTTGGGCCACTCTCCATCAAAGAATACCAAAAACTGATGGCGTTTCGTTTTATTCTATACAGTCATTTGGCAGGCTATCACTACTTAGCATGCTGGTACCATTTAGTAAGTAGCTGCATATTTATATAAAGGATGGACACATTTGCCACACCACGTGCATCTGCTTTTTATAATCTTAAATTTTAAAAAGAGTAAGTTTAAAGGCAAGGAAGAGGGATGAGTAAAAATTCTGAGGGACTGATCTACTCATGTTTCCCTGACTTGATGGAAAAAGTCAACATGGCACTGACTTTATTAAATGAGCATTGAAAGCCACAATGAATCTTATTTATTTCACCTGAACAGTTAAAGTTACTGGTACAAGTCTGGAGTCTTTTCGAGGCCTTCCTTTTTTCTTCTTTTCTACCGTTTCTCCCTCAAGTTCCAGTTTCCGCTTGGGTGCACTGAGTGGTTTAGCAGCTGGAATCTTCTCTTCACTGTCACTGCTGCTCTCCAGAATATCCTTGGGCTTATTATCTTTAATTAAATTCTGATCCTTCAGTCTGAGAAAGTAAAAAAAAGATATTTCACATTTTATATAAGCTGATTCCAAAAGCTGCCAACATACCCTACACACTACATTCTTGTAGGTAAGAAGGTACACTCAAGCAAGGCTAAGAATGTATTTCAAAATGCACAAAGGCAAGAAGAGGAAGCCGAAGAGGCATGGCAAATCCTCAGCAGAAGTACAATGTGCAATATATATACGTAAGCTGATCAGACACATTCTCTCCCTTAAAAAAAAATTAATCAAACTGGATAAAGCTGTAAATAACAACTTAACTTTACCATTCAGTTCCAATTACAACCAGATCTCTTTGCCCAGGTTGATACAAATAATTCAGCACTCTGTAAGATGCAAGACTAGTTCATCTTTTCCCTTCCAATGGACATTACACTTTCTGCTTACTCATGCAGAACTTCATTTGTCATCTGTTGTCTCTCTCCAAAAGTTGTCTTACTCAGTTCTCACTACTGTAAGATGTGTATCTGCAAACCATACAAATGACCTCACTGCTCCATTTTCCATTTCAAGAATACAGTATAACTAAAGACGACAAAGTACAATTCCCTGTGAACTCTTTTGTTAACCATTATACCCTAAAATAGGTCATTTAATCATATTATTCCCATTCCCTCCAATAGCTGGTTATTAACCCACAACAATGTTTTGCCACTTAACCTAGAAATATCTTCCATAATCCAAACCTTTTTTCTTTGGCATCTGAATTATGCCAAAGATGACACTTTTATCTATACTTTACTGGCATATTAGAAGCAATTATGAGAGTAATTTAATACATTTTTTCCCGCATCATATGGTTAAACCCTTTGACATAAAAATACTGAGGTATTTACTAAAAATACATTTTATTGATAATAAGCTGGGGAAGCACATACTTCTTTCTCAAGACTGCTATTTTTTCTATCGTTTGTTTTGGTGAAGCAGGAATACTTATGCCATAACACACTATGTCACAAAACCAAAGGCTTTCTTCTTTTTTTTTAAATCATGTGGATCCAGAGCCAAAACCCCTTAAAAGCAAAGCATCTTCTCTGCATGCCTTCAAAGCATAAAACTGAAATACAACTGCAGCTATTATGATGATAGGTCATCTGCAGACACGTATGGTAATTTATTTTGAACTAAGCCTCACTTTTACAGAGATGCAGGCTGGCTATTTTTGTCTTCTAAGGAGCACAGATGCATGCAGCCACACATGCAGGCACGTGCACACACAGCCTCTTGTAACAACAGTTTTAACTCAGAATATTTTGAGGAGTCTGCTTGATCCCAAATGCCAGAGACAAACGTATAAAAGGGATAATGCCAGCAAAGAATCTACCTGTTTGCAGCCATCGCCTTCCTTCCAACTGTGGAAGAGATCCAAGACAGTTTCTAGAGTGCCAGCACTATGACATCCACACCACACAGAATAAGCGTTTTAACTCCCTACATTACTCGCCCCACCCCAGGCCATGTCTTACCTGTCCACAACAGTCTGATTTGTATTTGTTACAACAGCAGTCCCTGAGGTGGCTTTGGATCGTTCTGTAAATCTAGAATCAAATGCTTTCATAGGTTCAATCTTGGATGGAGTTGTCAACACAGAGGAAGACGATGCAGGAGGAGCCGCTGAGGCAGAGGTAGCATTTACACTGTCAGTAAAATAGACAGGAAGACAAGGATTGAAAGAAATTTAGTATTGGTAACCTGCATTGCTCATAACTAGCTAGCATTTATTATACTGGCTAGAAACCATATTGAAAACGTTTCACTCAAGTACATAAATGAACTATGATATGCTTTTCCCCCTTTCATGTGTCAGTATCTTGCAAGCTTTGCCTACTGTCAAAAGCTGTTTATGATACATCTCAGAGCTAAGAGCCTCATGTGGCCAGATATATCTAGATTAAAAGACCGTAATTCATTCATTATGTATTTTTAATTCAGGAATGAAATGATACTTTCAGCTGGTACTTACGTACCCAAAGGGAAAGAATCACTATTTTAAACGACGACTGGGGTTCCCGGTTTTACCCCTTGTTCAGGTTACCAAATACTTTCCATTACAGGATTATATTCCACTGTTTATCAACCCAACAATTTGGGCTGAAACAATTCATGCCAGGTTTTGATTTTGTTGTTGAAGAATCCAAACTAATTATTAGGCCTTTCCAAGCATAACTCTAAGGCAAAGGAATGAGTTTTCCCCAAAGTAAAGCATTCCAGGGGTCTGTTATTTAAACAGCTGTTTACTTCAGAGATTTTTCAATTCATTCAGAGAATGAACTGAAAGAAAGAACAGCTCTAAGATAACCGATGTTTGTACTAAAAAGCTGTTAGAAGTCTAATTTCCAAAGAAAAGGAGACTTAATAGTTTTATCTGTCAATCATTTCTCACAGTCTACCCACTCATTTTTTAATCTGTGGCCAATTTCAACTAAATCCGATGGAGTGGCAGAGGTTCCAATGACATTGTGCTCTTACAAATGCTATAAAAACACTCTGAGGAGAAGAAACCAAGTCAGTGTTACCACTGAGGAAAAAGCAAGTAAAATTTAGTTGTTCCATAATTAATTTGAAAGACACACTGGCCAATCAGCATATGTGCATTGACAAGTCAATGTCACTGTGCTCTGATGGGGTTGTTATACAGAGAAGAAGTATTACCATGTTTGAAGAGAGGAGATCTATGGAAAACAGGCTTTATTACTTCCACTGCTGGAAAACCTATTATTTACTAATAGCAACCCAGTTATCTATAAGCAAGTCAATTTATTAGAGCATTAGCAATCAACTGCATACCTCGTTGCATTGAAGTTCATTTCCAGAACTATGCATATGGATTTACTCATTACTGATTTATCACTATTTAAAGTAACCAAATACTAATAAAATCTTGATGTTTTCAGGAATGTTAGATTCTTGAAGTTTTGTGGTAAGGACATCACCTTAATAATTGCTTGATTACAGAACTGTAAACAAGAATTAAAAACTAAACAGAGTCATGTAAGTGAAAAACAAAACTGCAAATACTGACCCATCTTTATTGGCTGCATCATCTGTTGGTTTTATACTGGCTGCTGTTGGCTCTACAGAAGGCTTTGAAGTATTAAGGGAATTTGCTGCATTAGAATCTAATGACATGAGCTGCTGGTTACTTTGAGAAGACATCATTGACCCAGACAGAGATCCAGATATTGGGATGCTATTGAAAAACGCTGTAGAAAAATCCCTAAGCAAAAAGACAAACAACAAATATATTTCTCAAAAACACTTTAAAAATAATTGAAAAAGAAATATTTTAACTGAACTATTTATTCCATTCTTCCCTTTTCTGCATGTGGATACTCATATACAACCTAAATAAATCACCAACACCTAACTTTCCAGAGTAATTTCTCATATACAAAGGACACTAAAGCCAGTATTAATATAGATATGAACCTGCAGTACATTAGAGTACTGTTCACTCATCTATAATGGTAGACAATGTGAATTAGCCTTATATAATAGAAGTGAGATCTTGTAGCTAAGAGAACATAGTTGAAACTATATTCCATAACTAGACACAAGGTATTTCCAGCAAGTGCTTTAAGATGCCATAAGATTAAAATAAGTCAGAATTCTGAGTTTCCATCAGGGAAAAAAAAAAAGATAAAAAGGTAAAGAAGGATTTTAAAGATGACTTCCAAACATACCCAGTGTCCAGCTGAGCTATGCAAAGAGGCGTGATCCTTCTCCGACCATCTGCTGTTCGTGTTTCAACTTGTTTTTTTAGGAGATTCTGTTGGGAAATATATTTCATCATAATTTCTGATAAATAGGAAATGCTTCTTTTTCTTTTTTTTTTTTCCAACTGACAAGAATAGGTGTATTAGATGAAAGATGTTCCTCAATTAAAAATCTGTTAACAACTATTTTTTCCATATTGTCTTTGAACCATGCTGTTATTGCATAAATAGAATCAACCTACATTTTTATTAATACAAATGTATTTTAATACCACAACTTTTTTTTGACCCATAGTAGGTGCTTTTTAAGTAGAAGTTCATATAGTACAAAGTACAACACAATTCTGATTGTGAACACTCTTTTTAATTTAAGCACACACTTTTCCAATTCTGGATCTATCCATCTGTAGAAAAGGAATTTGTGGAGAATGTAATCCGCTCTCCACATTAGAGAGTCAAGTCTGAAGTATTCTCACCTGTGCGCATTGAATCCTCCATTAAAAGTTGTGTTCTGTGTTTAGGAGAGAATTAAATAATGCTTTCAACCTCCTTCACTGAGAAACTGAAGCACAGTTCTACAGTTTGACTGTTATTAGCTACCCTTAGTTTCCTTTCTACACACCAAGAATTTAGTACCCATCATAGAAATATCCACAACCCTTTTTCCACACAGTCTTACTTCTGCTTAAAAGCATTTTAACTTTTCAATGAGTCCCAGTAATGTCAAGTGGACCATTTATGGGCTGAAAGATGCCGTTCAACACAAATAAGGAAGGAGAAATTGGTTTTCTCATAAGCAGTTTGATATTTATCAGCTTAGTACTTGACACTATAAAGTGACCACCCAAGAACACCTACCTTTCTAATGTCCTCCAGACTCTCCCCATTAACCATGCTTGCCACTTTGGGAGCCGCTGTCGCAGTCCCAGATGCTTCCCTAATTGACACGTTCTTCTGCTCCACCTGCTGCTGTTGCTGTCTCTGTTGATACTTGAGCATCTCTGGATTCTCAATAATGGTGGTAGACAACTGAGCTTCAGTCATTATAGCTAAGCTTTTACCATAGGTAGACTGATGAATATTGCTCTGTGGGCGTTAAAAAAGTATCACACAAAAAGACTGACTACAACTGCTAACATGACATCACTAATTATAATGTAACGGAATCACACAAATCTAATGGAATCCATAAAATGCAAATGCCCTCTGTATCATTTATACACTACAGATTTTTTCCTTATTTATATTTTCAGCTAACACTAAATCAATACATAAAATAATTGGAATTCAAAGCTTTCGTTGCTAGTAGCAATGAGAAGAAAAAACAGCCAACAGCAATCAGTTTAAAAAGACTTGCATATATGCAAGTCAAAGAGTAATTTTAAAGTGTTTTGACGTACCCGCTCCTTGTTTCCTTGGCCAAATAATTACTTCAAATTACTTCAAATACCAGAATAGAATCTAATTTCATAAGTTCATTTCTTGACTACTTGTTTTTAACGATTTGTAAAGTAGACAAGAACACATTTTTCTGTAATATGGAAATCAGTTACTACACATTTCTACAAATAGTCCAGTATTTTAATTTAATCAATTCATCCCCTAAATATGACCACAGATTCTCTGAGTGTTTACTGTACCTTTTCCTCCTCACTGAGTGGATCTCCAAGTTCATCCTGGGAAAAGTCCAAAAACGCCACTGATCCATCCATGGAACACACCAGGATACCGAGTCCATTAAGGGTCCTGAAGAAAATAAAGGTCCATCTTTGTTTTCAATCTCTTTCACTGATGCAAAGGGGCAATACAATAAATTGCTCAATAAAAATCTTAGCATAAGATTTATTATCACAGCAACTATTGATGGAACTGCAGAAGTGGGACAGCAAGGAGACAGGGTGATGGACAGCAGGAGCCCGTGTGCCAATATTCCTTTGGAGACTGCACACAGGAAGGTGGCGTTAGAACAATACACCTACCCATGGCATGATCAGCACCATGAAAACCTTTCTATAGGGGTAAAACAGAATAGTGTTCACCATGAACAATGAGAGAAAATCATAAATCTATTTCCTTCAAAAGATGTACAAAACTTGTGTGCTAATAGAACTAAGTGAAAAAAAGGGGCCTTCAGCAGGTAAGCAATTGATACACTGTTTTAAGGACCTATTAACTGCTGTTTGGGGCCCATGGAAGATTAAGTTTCATCATGCATGGGAAACAAGTAACAAACAGTCCATTCCTATAAGGAGTTTACAGTCCAAATAAACAAGATAGGAAGGAGAAGGGATGAGACTCTTAAGAAAGAAGCTCTGTATCTTGGGTAAATGCCTCTTCTCTATCATCACCTGAAGCAACAGCAATAAAAAGAAAGGTGTGCATCTGAGCAGTCCAAAAATCTCTGTACTAGGCAAGAACATATGTTTTATTTTGTTATTGTTCATTATTTGGGTTTTGAAGCAAACTGCTTATGTTCCTGTACGCGGTGATATATTGTAATCTTCTTCTGGAGGTCTCAAAAGGGTTTCTTAGCAAAAAAGCAGCTATATGTTCTACTCTTAATGGAATTATAACCTTCCATATATAACCTATTATGCACATTTGAAAAAAATAGTATTTGATGAGTTTTGACTGCTAACCCAGTAACTTCCAATTATAGAGCTCACAGAGGCAACAGCAACATAGCGATTTACAGATGACTTGTTACAGAGAACAGACGGGGAAGGGGAAGCATACAGAACTCTGAAGTCCTATCCAAATTAGTCCAGCAAGACTTAAAAATATATTACATGCATCACGGCTATAGGTGTTTCATGGTGGCTAGTGCCCTGATAGCATTACATCCAGAGAAGTTAGCCTCAGCACTGCGTAACTACATTAAACAACACTACTCCAAGTTAGAAAATGATAAAATCTTGTTGAGAGTTTTCTGCTTGCTTGGCAGACAAAATTGCTGAGCTCCTACTGACCTCTGGGTCCAAGCAATTATTCCATTAAAACATAATCATGTTCAAATATTATGATGATGGATCCAAGTCTAAGCTCTAAAATAGAAATGAGACAGCTATAACAACATAATAGTATCAGATTTCTCTGAATTTACTCAGTCTGTTTTCAGAATGGAGCATGTTTCTGGGAACATTCTGTATTATTGATATTTTAGCCATACGTTTCAATTTGTGAACAGGATATAAAATAACGAGCTTCCTGATGATCCTTTGTGTCTTAAATATCCCACAAAACCATTTCCTCAGAACTGCAAAATGTTAACCAGCTATTACTCCCAATGACTTTACACCATGAAAAATGTGAAAACTGCAGATGGAGAAATAAAACACACTACAGGAAAACAAAACTGTTCAAAGTTATTGTACAACAATAGCAGCACTGCTCATGAAATATTCCACTTATTGGCTTTCTAGCCTCAATGTATTAATGAAAGAAAAATGTTTTGGTTTTGCAAGCTTTTTATCATGCTTCACTGAGCTTCATGACAAAATCCACATGGCACACAGAAAACAGGAAATTATACAACTGTAAGCTTTAAAATTTACAGCATAAAACCACCAAGATTGTTACAGCTATTACAGTGGAATTTCAAAAGTTAGGAAGTGCTAGAATTAAGACAACCTATATAATCAGCTGTGTGCCTATCATGAAAAAAAAAAAAAATTAGTCTTTTCTTGTAAATCACCTGATGCATAGGTGCAGAGTATCTTTTTAATACAGTTTACTGAGTGGTCTCATGGTTATTTCTCCCTGTTAAAGTCTTGCAGTGAATACAAAACTATTAACTTCCGCATTTTTATGACAGGCCTTAGGAAGAAAACAGGAGAGGAGAGAGTACCACTAACTGCAGAAAGAGGAAAACAAGATTTGGGACAGTAGACTGCTGGGAAAGTGGGTTGTCCAACCCAACCCAAATCGCTAGATACATCCTGCAGTCTTCTGGGAAAGCTCAGCACTTGCCCTTCTACTGTGTCCTGTGGTTGGGCAGACGTGGGGTGTGGTTGAGTGTAGTAGGTTCGTTATCCCTTCTCTGAGACTTCCTACGTGATCAGCCTCTGGGACTCTTCAACACCGAGCAATTTATGCCCTTCACATGGTGCTGCAACAACATGGTATAACTACATTTTTACTAAAACCAAAAGCTACTGCATTTACCTTTTTTATACATTAAAATCCTTCAGGCAATTCAAATGACGAGCAAGTAGTGCGTGTGTGTGTGTATAAATGAGTGAGTGTATGTATAAAACATTTAAAAAAAAAAGGGGGACTTTCTCATTTGGTGTATTGTGTCCTTAGGCACGAAGGAAAGATTGGCCTAGAAGGTTCACCTGAATTTGTCATAACTGTACAGTGCAATAACTTTTCATAGATGTAATGCACATAAAACTAAGTCCACCACGTCATGTTATAAAATACATATTCTATGAAAAAAAATTCAGAGAATCATAACAAGTAGGTACTCATTCCACAGGTATTTTACTGCATCATGTTCTAAAAACATCAGTTTTTATTCAATGTTACACAATCTCAAGTGACCACATGCTAGTTGCTAATGTTACTACCAAAGATGTTGCAGCAGAAACAAAACCTTCAGGCACCAATTACTTGTGTTCCAACAGCTAGCTACTATTTGTACTGTTTTAAGGAATTTCCAGTTAATGTGTGTACCTAAAGCTGATAGCAATGCTTCGACTTTTGTAACAAACAGCAGAAATCAACTTACCAGGAGATGTCCATGATAGACTTGTCAAACAGCTCATGTATGACAACTAAAGGTCGTTTCAGACACGTGAGCTTAAAACAGAAGAAACAACACTCAGAAATTTAGAAGTTCTACGCTACCACAGATATTACCACATTAACACTCCACCAGAGTTTAACAATATTCACCAAAAAAGATCTGGCCAGGATACAGCTGTACGCCTGGTGGTATATCTGAAGTAGCTAGTTACCCATTCCACTACTGGCGCAGAAAAGCTTTGGGAAAGGATAGCTGACATTCAACCCTCCCCTGCTTTCTGAACCACAGACTAAATTTCTTAACCAACTTTGCCTTTACATTGCAGTCATGGAACACTCTCTACCACTCAAAAAGTAATTCTGCAGATGCTAAAGACAGCTTCTATTCTAAGCTTTACTGAGATAAGGATGTTGCAAACTGCCAGCACAAGAGCAAGACAGAAAACAGATTAGGTTTCCACGTCCTCACTCAGACTACTTGTCTAAGTAAGTGAAGCCTATCAAGAACAAAGGGAATCTGACACACAATTATTCTTAAAAAGGATTCCTCTACACTTACAAGTCAGCATAGTAATAATGAACCAAATATGAAAATTCCCAGTAACCTGTTCTAAATCTGACGTTCTAAGCTCTTTAATGTTAAACCAATGGACTTAATATCTACAGTATATAGTACAACTGAAATGAAGCAGGGGAAGTCAATGTGGTCTAGGATGTTTCACGCTCATAGGTTCACAGATGTAGTGTAGTAGTCATCTTCACTAGTTATTTCTTTTATGTTTCCATAGGTCTGTGTTGTATACATACCTATTAAGCTCTTAAGGGCAAAGACTGCCTGTAAGTTTGCATCTCTATAATACCTAGTATAACCTCAACAGGCACTCTAACTGAAATCATAGTATAAATAGAAAGTAAAACATACTGAGAGTGATACTTTGATACGGGTATGCACTGGTAGCATTGCCAGAAACAGATTTAGTGTTATTCGTTTAGCGATTGATGGATAAATATGACACTGGAATCTATAAATAGTAGAATGCAGTTAGCAATTGGTGTGTTCTGGCACACGTTCCCATCACAAAGCTTTACAAATCAGTTAAACATATTCTCTGTCCTTTGCAGTTGCCAAACAACCCATCTTGCATTTATAAATGTGAGAATAGCTACTCTTCTCTTAGCCAGAGTAAAAATTTTAGTGTAGATTTTAAAGTAAAACCTAAACTAGATACTGAAAACTTGAAAGTATACTTAAAAAGCTCATTCACTTTCACATTCCTTTCCATAGCAAAGACAGAAGCCAGGGACTGAAGCCAGAACAAAGCAGAAAGTTGAATTGTATATATGCTCAGAAACAGCCATCCTGTGCCTGCTACAGTCTCCTCATACCCATAAAAGTAAGACTAACAAAGTTGGACTCTTAAGAGTGATTAATGGATAGGTGGGCTAAACATGGAGAAACAGTAAAGTCTTTTTCTTAAGAGACTCACATGGGGAGCAAGTAAAAGACATAAGAAGAAAATAGGGCTGAATTATGTTTATTAACTCTGGTAACATTATTTCCCTTAACAGTTCCTCCCCCTTACCAGGGCAACATACTTTGCCACTGGCTTCTAGCTGCTCTTGGCTTTGGAGAAATTAGCTAATACCAATCCACTTCCTACCCCCCAGCTAATCATGTAACAACATGAAGAAAAAAAACTAAACATGAATCTAAATATAAGACCTAATGCTGTACACGTGACCTTTGTGCTAAACCGCCAAGTTATCCAAATGACCACATTAGTTCAAAGGTGGCAAAAACCCCACTTACCCAGACAGAAAGAGATCGATCCTTACTGCCAACAGCACAACAGCAGTAGGGACAACTTGACTTGGTGGAGCTCCCATTCTTTTGTTTCTTCTTGAAGATTTTTGGATTGAATTTCTGAACAAAAAAGATGCCCCAAATTTTATTACAGTAACTACATTTTAGCAGGAGATCTGCTTTAAAAGCAAGTTTTCCAGTTGAGTGAGTGAAAAAGAAACATTTCATAGAAACAAAGTCCCTAACCAGACTATAATAGCACTGACAAAAGCCACATATGCTTTCTTAAGGGGGTTTCTGAATGCCTTAACAGGAATAGCAAATAATATTAATTTTATTACTGATCGGGAACCCACTAGAAACCTAAGTCACTTTAATCAAGTCACTGAAGAGCTAACAAAGCTAGTGTTTGGCATTCCTAACATGCTTCTGTACTCCCCCTTACCTTGCTCATCTACGTCCAGTTCTCTTATCACAAGAGCAAGTTGATTGCTTCCAACATGTACAGTTGACTTTTTTTTAATCACCACCATGTGTTTGCTTTACTAATCTTGACACCTACCTTTACCTCTTGTCCCATTTATGCATAAAATTACCAAAAAGCACCTATTAGAAGTTTTACTTCAGGGATAAATTACTATCACTCACTCACCACTACTGTAACTGCCTTCCGATGCCCTACAAAATCCATGTTGGTTTTCCATCCATCTCTCTCTATGATCTGAGCAGTAGGTCCAGAATTATTCATAGCATGAGCAGAAACAAGATAGTGACCATCAGGTGACCAGCTAAGACGCAACACATGAGTTGTCCCTCCACACTGACAAGAAAAAAAAACCAACACACCATACTAGAGTTTTTAAAGTGTTTGGTGAACAAAGGATTTTTAATACAAACTATTTAATTTTTAGATTTAGGGAATACGATTATACAGTACTTTTTTGTGAATATAAAAGAATGACATTACATACAATTCTCAGCACTTCAGCCATGTTTATATAGGTGATCTAGTGAAACTTACGAAGCCCTACCAAAAGGGAGGAAAAGGAGCCCAGAGAACTTTTTTGAAGAAAACAAAATGTAAGTCTTTTTGGATACTGTACACTCAGTATTCATCACAGTCTTAGTGACAGGGCTGCAGCATACCAATAGTAATACTGAGACTTCAGCTTGCAACACCAGCTCACATATTAATTAGGCATTTACAATCTATTACAAAGAGTAATTGCACTCATCAGAATACCATAAGAACTGCAAAAGACTCCACTCACTAAGCAACGGCTTCTGTCCCCAGAAATTCGATCTCTTGATCAAAGTCATCACATAACAGCCCTATGATGCCAGACCAAAGATCCCTCCTAAGTAGCAGCCAACAGAAGATGCACAGGGAAGAATGTAAGAATAACGTAAATCGTGTGCCGATACTTCCTTGGAATAACCTCTCCATTTCCAGGAATTTACTTAATTGTTTACATAACCCATGTAAACCTTTGGCATCCACAACACCCAATGGCAACGAAAGTCTCAATTTAATCACATGTTGTGCGAGAAAGTAGCTCTTTTTCCCCCTTTTAAACCTGCCATCTGATAGTTTCATTTGATTTGGCACTGTTAAATTAACTAATGCTTGTGCAGAATCAGAGTTATTCTTATAATTTTTGTTCATTCTATAGGAATTCACTTTGAATAGTCACACATTCTGAAGTACCTCATCAAAGGGTTTTGTGATGCTGGTTTCCAACTGCCAGTCCATGGTCCGCCACACCTTCAAACTTCGATCATCAGCCTGAGAGGCAATATATTTTCCAACAGGATCCCAGGTCAGCCCTTTCACCAAGCCAGAATGCCCCTTCAAAGTGGCAAGAATTTCTGTGCATGCAAAAATTGAGAATATAGAGTAGTTACTCATAGCTCCTTTAGGACAGACTGGTGAGGAGATTTACAAGATCTTTTTGAAACAGCATATTAAATATAACTTCCTTTAATGTACAAACAACAACCTATCAACCAAAGTGGAACCTGTACTTAAGCTAAGAATGATATAAAAAAGTGGTAAAGAGAACTCTGGCCAGAGTAAGGGGGAGCAAAACTCTTTATAAGAAATAGATCAGAGCAGGAAGACCAGCAGAGCCCAGGCACTTCAGAATAGCACTTTTGAGCTATGGAAAGCAGCAGTTTAACTGGAACTTCAGTTAAACATTCACCCTTTCCTCTGTACCCAAGGATTATCACAACAAATTCAGCTCTGTACACCAAACATGAACTAAGTCGAAGTTGTGACTGAACAGACACACAAGCCTGGAGGACCTGGTAACCTACTTTCAGTCAATCTCTTGCTTATCAGACTGCGAGAGAAGAGGCTGAGAGTACCACACATGCTACACAGCTAGCTTGAAAGGCTAAAAACTCTGATATCAGGATTGAAAGCAACCCTAAAATAAATGGCAGTGACTAGGCACCACACAGTGGGAGTTTTAGCTTGCATCAAGTTATGCGGTGAGAAATAGAGGCACATGCTCCCTAACTGCCACAGACCCTCGCAGGTCAGCTAAAGCTGCCCAGTGCACTGGCTGCACCTCGCAGTGTGGTCCCTGAGAAAGAGAGGCCTCAGGACTGCGTGCATTTCCAGCACTGCAGCAATGGAATAAGGAAAACGACCATCAAACGTAAGACTTGAGAACTTCTGCTACTGTGAGGCTCCTCTAGTCCTTCCCCTTCATCATGTAAAGTCACGCTGCTTATTAAGCAGCAGCATTTAAAACAGGGTAAATAAGATAATGCTCCCCCAAAGGCAAATGGAATGGAAAGCCCTGCGTGTACAAAGGCAACAGGGGGGAAAAAAAAGCATATATACATGTAATATCAAGCTGAAGTTCTATCTATTTGGGATTTTGCAGAGAAGGTGAAAAAGAAAATACATGTAATAATAAACATCATGTAGAATCAGCAGCGCATCCTGAATGTAGCTGTTGTCTTCAGCAGAGTGGAATCCACTGCTCATTGCCATCCAAACTTGGAAGAAGGACTGACACACCAGATTGCAAGCGTGTCATCTCAAAAGACAGACAACCCATTCCCACATAGAGATTTTCAGTCAGTGAAATTCTAAAACCACTCCACAAGTGAACTGCTGGCAGGCCACCGGCACTATTTTGTTATTATGAAATGGAACACAAGGAACACGGCCATAACTGCATGAAGCTCATTTCTTGTTGCAGCACTGACCACTTTTGGCAGCAGTCAG
>JAVKLA010000088.1:7094876-7139978 GCA_034782735.1 Sagittarius serpentarius
GGCGGACAGCACGGCCGGGCTGAGCCGCGCAGCTCCGCGCCTCGCCGGCCCGCCGCCCTCAGCCGCCGCCGCCGCCCCCCGACCCGCTCACCCGCCAGGTCTCGGCGCCCGCCATGTTGGCCCCGCCTGAGGGCTGCCGCCAATCCCCGCCGTGCTTTGCGGGGACACACCCCCTACCCCCGCCCGGGTCCGGCCAATGACGAGGGGCGGCACAAATCAGCTGCCCTGTCGCCCCGCCCCCGAGCCTACGAGCCAAGGGCTACGCGTGGGGCGGGGCTCCCTGGACGGCCCGTGACCCCCATCGCCTCACCGCCTCCCCGACAAAAATCCCACTCCAGCCTCCCCAAAACCCGCCTTTTTCCCCTGAAGTCTCCCGTCGCGGGCCCGGCAGCGCCGGAGACAGCAGGCAGCCCCCGCTGCTCTGTTTTTTGTTTTTTCTTTTTTTTCCTGAAGTCACCACACCAAGGACGCACGCTGGTTACCAAGGGACCTTTACTCGGGCCTTTCGGGAGGCAGGACAAGGGTTTCACCCCGCCGTAACGACACGCCGGCACCCGAGAGGACGCCCAGGTAATTACTGACACCGCCGTTGCAAAGCGCAGGACGCCGGAGCTTTGTACTGCCTCTCCAGCACCAGGCAGAGCAGCTGGGTCTCGCCTCTCCCTACACATGCCATGAGATTGCTACAGTAGGTTATTGTATCTGAACTATTAAAAGGCATGTTATTAATTATAAATATAAAAAGCAATTACAGGGGATTGCTTAGAATGATTTATAACCCGACACCTGAAGCTAAGATCAAAGAGACTCCCTGCACAAAAGTCCTAAACACCCAAGTGTTAGCCTTCATTTGCACCACACCAAAAAGCTTACCTGAAATTGTGGCAAAATATATATAAAGGGAGGAAAATATCAAGCACAGAGCAACATGAGACCATCATCACTCAGGATGTAAGAGGGGAAGATGTAGTCTAAGAACCGGATCTTTTAGTAAGGTAGACCGTGTTGAGTTTACTTTTCAAGTTTATCCGAGATATACTTTCCCTCTTTACAACACATACAAAAAACTCTTTCGGAATTCCGAGAGCTTAATTTTCAACTGAAAATTAAGACAGTCTGACAGCTCCAGTTTTAAACATGAAACAAAAACCAGTAAAAGTGTTCCTGTGTTGCAAAATGATCTCTCCTCTCAGCTGCAATAACTAAGATCCAATATGCTTCAATTATTTTATTTTCCTCCTAACTGACTAAAGGTACCACAACTTAGGGTTTTCTTCCCTTTTTGCGCAGAGACTGGCCTTCTCCTGAAAAGGCAATAAACCGGCTTCCAGATTCATCCTGGAAAAAGGAAAGAGGGAAAAAAGATTGTTACCTCTGTGCTCACTGCTTGTGTGTGATGAAAGCTGAATGATTGTTAGAAAGAACATTCCATCAGAGCAGCAACTGACTGTAGACATTTCAGATCCTTACTCTACATAATAACCATTTTCTTCCTGAAAATAAGATACGAGCATTTCAGTGACCTTTCAGCCAACTGAAACAAGTATGCACTGGCTTATTAAACTTGTATCAGGCCAATCTTTCACATCAGCAAAGACGCTGGAGGTTGCTTTCACCTACCTCAAATCACTTTTTAACTACTACCACTTTTTAAGAGAAGTGCGCTGTGAAAAATCAAGTATGGAGAGAAGAACCACAAACTTGGATAGTAGTTCTAATGTTCTAATTCTGTGCAAAACTGGGAAGGATCCAACTTTATTTACCTCTTCAACTTTCTTAACTAGTGGACGTGAGTTTCTAATGAATGTGATTCTACCAATCTTGAAGTCATAGTTGGGTATTCCTCTGGAAAAGAAGCATAAAAATATGAAGGAAAAAATTTTATACCTATCATCCAACTGAACACAGTGAGACCTATTCTATGTCTGTCAGTACTGTACCAACACTGGCTGCAAATTTTCGTTACCAGATGAGAATTACACCACTGAATTATTTTCTGAAGGTAGGCATACATTGCATTAAGTAAATTATCAGATACTGGAGCTGCTGTAGAAGCTTGGGTGTGGGCACATTTCCACGTAGCCTGTGGTTTCCACAGGGCCATGGACACGCTTTTCAAAAGGGTTCAAGTTTTATTGTGACAGGTGTAAATGACAGAACACCACAGGAACCACATCCCTGCACACTTCCACTAAGTCTGAATTTAGAAGTTTCCTTCTAACTAAAAAAAAAAAAGAAACCAGCGACACAAAAAACCAAACCAAACCCACACATGGCTTGGCTTTGGTTATCCACCCAACTCAAAGATTTCACTTTACACCAAATTTCACTTTAGAAAACTGGCAGGGCTCTGCGCATCATTCAATCCAGACCACCAGCCCAGGCTAGACCTGCTGCCTCTCTCCGCTCATCTGTTAAAGAACCAGAGTTGACTGACAGAATTTTGGCAACATTAACTTAGGATCTGCGCCCTAAGTAGCTGGGGACATCACAGTCAGGCTAGAAGATTAGTCTATTTATTTTCTAAATGCTAACTTATGAGGAAATAGCTTGTTTATATTGCAGGAGCAGAAAAAAAAATAAACTCTGCTAAAACACTGATCCTTCACTTGCCGACAACTGAATGAAATGGACATACCTTCGAATGTCTCCTGGTTTAATTGGCGATGGACTAGGCTCAACACCTTTCTTCTTGCCATCCAATCTGTTCCCAGAACCAGAGAATGCCTGTGTATACATAACGAGTTTTAATTTAACCATATCTTGTATTTGAAAGCACACTGCACAGGGATACTATATTCTATAAAATCTGACTATTTTTATTTAATTCTTTGATTCAGCATGTTTCTTTTTAGTACATTTAATAAGCTGATGAACACTGGGTATATGTATGTTTCAGTCTCCCGTTTATAGACTGCCACTTTAAGGACAGCAAGTCATCCTGTTACTGGCTGTAAGAACCACAAAACATTCACAGGTACTTGCCAGTTAAAGGAGGAGCACCTCTAAGCACAGGTACTAGTATTTCACAGTTGTTTGGAACAACTTTCCCTCACCATATTACAACATTCAGAAACCAGCAGAAATAGGGGACTTACACGAAATCCTATGTCACTCACATATCCACTATGGTCTGCTTCAACATCCTATAAGGGAAAAAACATACTTCATTGTGTTCATGTTGTGATACGCAGAACACATGAAAACAGTTCCACATACTTCTGACCAAACAAAACTTTAGAATAATCCATTTCCAAAATCAACAGTCGGTAAACAACTCTCTCTTAAGTAACAAAAGCAAAAGCATCTGGTAAGTACAGTTTAGTCTTAAGAAATTGTTTCAGGAGGAAAATTTATGTTGGAGCTCACTGCTCCATCATGAGCAAGGCTGATTTCTAGAGAATGCATTTTTGAAGAACAGAAACTTAACTTACTGTGGTCTCTTCATGTTGTGCACTTCTTTCTGGTTCTTTGTACCCCAAAGGAGCATCAAAATCTACCTATTTACATAAGCAGCATGAAAATAAGCATGACTGATATTTTTGTTTTAATCATAAGCTTTATACTACTATTCCTCAAAACTCCACAAACTATCACTCTGTTTTGATCAAGAAAAAACTGAGGTTGGCTTGTTAAACATTTTAACTCAGAACTAAAAAGACTAAGCCTCCCAGGAACAAGTCTTAGCATGTAATTGAAACAGAGCAGTAAAACAGCACCCCACAATATCACTGGAGTTTGAATCAAGAGAAGGCTGTTAAATAAAACTCAGATTATAAACCACGCTGAATCTAAACATTTAATTCTAGGCACTGCAGTCACCTCATGGTAAATGAAGTGCAGCTCAAGACCACAGATGTGGTTACAAAGGTACACAGGGTACTCTCAAATGAGTCATCTTCCCTATCCCATCTGATTTTACCTTTCCTGCACTATCAGAGGTGCTGGGTATACACTGCTATCACTGAACAAGATGCCCTCTCCATCTGGAAGGACACAGTAAAAGCAGACTTTCCATGTCAGCTTTAACTTACATTCATATCGCATTCTATGATGGACACAGCCTTATCCGGTTTGGTCTCCATTACCCGAAGCTCATAGATCTGAAACAGTAATGAATATTTTAAGACTGCACATGAAAGAGCTCAAGTTATGTGTCAGAAAAGCATAGTGAAACCTTTCCCTTCAGATAGCTTCAAGAAAGCTGAAGTAAGTGCTCCTTAGGTTGAGAACTGGATACTGCACTGGATATCTACAGAACACGAGAACGAAGATTTTTAACCTACAAGATTGCTATATGCTGGAGCTAGAGAACCCACCTTTTACTGCGCCTTGCTGCACTCTGTACCTTAATCTGCATTTTTGAAAGCAAATTACGAATTTAGGGTAAAATTGAAAAAGAATTTGTAAGAACATCAGCAGCACAAAAATTTATTTTCTCATGAGTCAAAAAACAGTCTAAACAGCAGCTCAGGAGAAGGCTTAACTGACCCCATTTCTCCAATAGAAAATGGATTATGAAATATACCATCTGGAATTACTTGTCAACAATACTGCACAGCTCTGTGCTGATTGTTTTAGCACCAACATCCAACAACTGATTTTAGTCTACAACCCCAAGTGATAAACTGTGCACATGTTGCCAGAAATACTCATCTATAAAACCTACTCACAAGGTGTAGTCAAGGTACTTATGTGGTCACAATCTACTGAAAAACAGTGTACTTTTTTACATGAGGCAGAATTTATTTCCTTAATGGTATCCAAACAAAACTTGCATGGACTGCTGTTGTATACTGTACCTTTTCGTTGTAGTTGATGGCAATAACATCCCCAGTAGTGAGACAAGCAAAGTTTCTCAATGCATTTTCTAATCTTTGGAGTATGTTAAGATGAAACATTTGTTTTCAATGCAACATGAAAAATTTAAAGTTACTATGTTATAGAACTCTGATCCTTCCTCTCTCAAAGGTGGTTTAAAAGTCATCAGTACTGTAGATAGCCTTTTAGTAAACATTAGGGCATACAAGTTCTTATAAAGGACACTCAAACTCACTGGACTTTAAGCCAAGATTCACGCTTCTTCACTCCAGGCTACACTTCGTGCCAGCATTTTGCAACTTCTCTGTACATAAGGTCTCCATCCTTTGTGGTTTCAGAAGGAGCAGTACTAGTTACCTACTACTGCAAAGGTATGAGCCACACCTGAAAAGCTAGCTCTGCTTCATCACTCCAATTTGGGAGAAACCCCTTGTCCCCTGCTCCACAATTGACAGGAAGGATACACAGCTTTGGGATTGGTGATGTCAAGAAAATCTGGACTCTGTGGCTGAAATTTTGAGTAAGTAGCAACTTGAAGATTAACACTCTCCACTTGCACCAGGCCTCCCTCTTCCAGCAGCAAGTTCTGCATCATCTGCAAGAATGAAAACAAAGATACAAACCACTATCCACACGACCAGTGTTTCTAATTCTCTTTCCTTGCATATACTTATTTTCACTGGGGCCACCATCTTCCCTGAAATGCACCAGTTTACCATGTTTTAATTTCAGGAAGAACAGTCAGGTGCATCTTAAAAAGCAGTCTGCTTTGCTTACTTAGTTCAAATCTCATGGAGGGAAACCTGAGCTGTAACTGAAAGCTGTTGTAGAACCATGACTAGTAAAGACACACACTTTCAGCAAACTTTCTGCCTCTTTTAATATTAACTGGCAACTCAATGATCCTACCCTTCAGGTTTTGACAGTTCAGCATGAGACAGCTCACCCAGTGTGGAAGGTAACATATGCCTTCATCAGCCACAAATTCAAGCACTCCACAGTGTGTCATTCGGTCTGAATTTTTATTGGTCAGCTTAAACAGCATCGGGTAAGTAATATTAAGTCGGCCTGGTGAGAAAGGAGAAAAAAATTTTATTTGTTAAAAAACACTAACACATTTCTGAAGATTTCAGAGATTGAATATTAGCAAGAGAATGGGCTAGACTATAGGAGAAGATTCCCCTCACACTATTATTCCAATAGCTCAAAACTACAAATCCAGGAGAGAATGCAGATACACAAATACTGTATTGCCATCACACTTAGAGGTTTAAATGCCTCTCCAACATTTCCACAAGCTCAGAGATGAGCAGGCAGACAGTATTAGCAGAGAAATCTATTACTGTTACATCCTTGTGCTACTATCAGTTAGCTCCTACTTAATGAATTTTAATAGGCCCTGCCTATTTTAAAACTAAATCCTGACTAAACTAATTTCTCAAAGAAATTCTAAGGCTAAAACTCAGAGGGGGAGGAAAAAAACCCTTAGTTAAAAAGGGCAATAAAGACCATTTATACTATTGATTGAGTTATCTTTTTCCCCATTTCAAAGTTAATTATCACTCACTTTGTCTTTAAAATAAATTTTGCTCCAGACAACAGCGTCCAGAACAAGCAGACTGAGATTAAGAATTTACTAGATTAACTGTAACCATTATACTGAGTACACTATTAATAGTTAATAAATATTGATTCATGCCTCAAGTAGCCCAACACTTCAGATGTCTGTACTTGAAGACAGACAAGCCCCATTAATTCTGACACATACTACCAAAGTACATTTTTTGAACTAATTAGTCTCATATTCTCTACTGAACTCAGATTTCAATAGGTAACTAAAATACTGTGGTATTTGTTTAGGCATTAGCTCATATTTCTAATGTTGGTATTCCAGAATAAAATATTCACTTACTGAGTTGATCCAAAGCCGATGGTGGCATAATTACTGCAAAAATGAGTAAGAAAGTAAGATCAGGAAAAGTATGACTGTATAAAGAATATATAACATACAGTTTTATCATTCCTTTCTCTAAAATCTCCTCTTAAAAAAGGAGGTCTTAAAATCTCCTGCAAATTCATTTTTGAGCTAGAGACATCAGCAGAATCCATCATGACAAACACAATTCCTAGCTAGGAGATTTCAGAATGTAATCACAAAAAAAACAAAAGACAAGGTTTTACAACACCTAGTACTTAAGAAAATGTTTCCTAAAAGTAATTTTATTTGTCTGGGCTTAGAGGTGTTCTTAAATCGATGCCAACTCAAAACAACATAGCATTAGTCTGACAGCCTGAAAATTAAGTTGGCCTATCTATTATCTTTGTTCAAGCTAAGTGAGGTACAACAAGAGAGCAGAAAAAAGTACTTAATCATAAATTTCCATGGCTCATAATGGGCCTAAGAGTTTAATAAGAGCCTTTAAAAAAGAAGAATGTCTTCTTCTAATGCTCATAAACCGGGACTCACTCGTAAGTTTTTTAATTACACACTACTGCGATAAACCCCTCCTCCTTCCTGCTTAAAGCCCCACCCAGGGTGCTCTTCTAGCTCTAGCCACAAAGCCAACAGTATGTGTTCATGTGTTCAATAATGTTTCTGCAGTCTTGGCCAAAAGCTGTATTACTTGACATTATTCACAAACACTCTTCCAACAGGTTATTAGTCAAAATAAAACATGCACATACTCTTCCCGCCTTTCTCCACATCTGACCTGTCATTAGGTCCAGCAAGCATGGATACCGAGAAGCAGCGGTATTGGGTTGAGAAGCGGTTCTGGAAAACCCGAGGGATGGGGTGATCAAACATATTAAAAGAGAACTAGGGGGAAAAAAAAAAAACACAAAGAGAAGAGTGTATTAATAGGTATCTACAGCACACTGAAGTGTTACAGCACTCACTGAAGCGTCCTGAAGTTTAGCTAAAACTACTCTTAGGAGCCGAAAGGTTGATTTCCCTGTCAGCTGCGGTGCCCCTCTTTTTTCACACGGCTTACGCCCTGCTTGGCGAGAGATCTGTGCGTCAAGCGCTGCGTAGGGAAGACAGAAAATGGAAGCAGCGCACTTCAGGTGACGCCTGAAGTAAGGCTGGGCTGACCAAGCGACCCCCCAGCACGGGCGGCGCTTCGCGAAGGAGACGCCGACACCCGCCGGCCGCTGACAGCCGCTCGCCATCAGCCGGCACTCCACACCAGCGTCGCTAATCGCTGGCTTCGAATACGGGCTTCGCTAGCGGGCCCCGGCGGGGGAACCGCCGCAGCCGGCGAAGGAACGCGGGGCCCAGCCGCCCGCCCGCCGTGACTCGGCACTTCCCCCGTTCTCCCTCGCCCCTGGCCTCACCATGGCGGCGGCGCTGAGGCGCAGAGCGGTAGCCCTCGAGCTCCCCACAGGAATCGACGGGGGCGGGCAGGCGGGCCGGGCCGGGCGGCTCTCTCGCCTGACGGGGCTCTAGCCGCCGCCGCCGCGGGCCCCACCCCACGGCCCTCCCCGGCTGCGCTGCCCCTCCCAGCGTGCCGCGCGGCGCCCGCCTCGCGGGCGGCCATTTCGTGTGAGGGCGGAAGGCGGGATTTCGCACCTGCCGATGTGGCCATTGTGGAAGGCTTCTCTGGCCGCTTGGCTCTTCTTCAGTCACCGAGTGCTGATGTAGCCGCTGCCGCCTCTTCGTTGGCCTCACTTAAATGGCAAAGCAAACGATTCGCCCGCGGCAAAGATGGCAGTCATGGCAACAAAAGCCAGCACCGTGCTTCCGGCTAGAGGTACTTCTGTGATCGGTCAGCCGCACTTGTCATGACTCCATTTTCCCAATCCCATTGGCGAAGACCCGGAACGGGTTGGGCAGTTTGCCCAATCCGCTCTGAGGAAGAGGGACGGCCGCTTTTCCACTGGCTAGCTCGCCGTGACAAGAAGACCAATGGGAAGTGGAGCTCATTTGGCGCCCAGTTTGAGTGGGGGCGGCCCGTGGTTGCCGCCGTTTTTCCGCCGTTCTCGCACTGCCGCCATGTTCATCTCCGACTGCCGCCGGGAGTTTTACGACGTGATTGTCAGCCAGGTACGAGCGGCAGGCCGCGACCGGGGGGAGGGTGGTGTCACCCCGGGCTTCCCGGCGGCGGCCGGAGCTGTCTTCCTTCAGGCCGCTCCCCGCGGGGCTGTGGAGGTTTCCGCCGTCTGACGGAGTGGGGACGGTGTCAGGGCGAGCCCGGCTCCGTCAGTGGCGGATGAGGCGCTCTGGTCGTCTTGGGGCCGTGGGGGGTTGTGGGGAGCGGGGGTGCCCGCGTCCCCAGGGCTGCCGGGGTGGGGGCCGGCGGCGGGGAGCGCCGCTGTCAGGCGGCCGTAACGCCTCTGGCCGCGCTGAGGGCGGTGGGCCCGCCAGTCAGCCTGGAGTGTAAAAATAACCTTCCCGAGCGTGTCTACGGCGTTGGAAACCCGAGCCAAAGCCGCTGCCAGTGCGACGAGGTCTCACCAGAGGTTTTACGTACAGTTTGCCTCCTTTCTCGCGAGTGCTTTGGGTATTCTTCTGCATCTGTTGTTGTTAAATAAAGACACCTCTAGATCTATTTGTTTTTCTTTGTATCGTTTTAACTGTTTTGATGTTGTTTGCCCGGACACTAAATTTTGTATTTTTGTCTTCTTTGAGGTTTCTCTTGCAGTCTTCTTGTAGCAAGTCTGGTTGACTGTCTTCATTTTTAATGCACGGTTTGCTTAACTTTGTTCAGAGTGGATGTGTACACTGAAGTGGTAAAGCTTTTATTGGACAGTCTTTTAGTATTTCTAACTGTGAAACTATATTATGGATTATGCAAATGAAAGCATTTCCCTCAACTTCTCAAACTGTGAGCAAAATAAAATAAAAAAAAAAACAAACACAAAAAAACCACCAGATAAATTGTTTTCCCTAAATCAAGGTAATTTCTAAGAGTTGCCTTGCTCCTATTCTTGCTACAGATTTTCTTTAGTCAAAACTGTTCTAGATCACATGCTGAAAACTTAGGCCTTTCTAGACGTGATGAAAATAGTTGTTGGGCTGACTAGCTTTGAACCTTCAAAACTATGTGCTGTTCATAGGAGCCTGAATAAATATCTTTCCTCAAAGCAGCTGATGTATTCTGCGTATGTGGAGTTGTTTATTGTTCATATTTACAGGGATCCAAATCAGTTAGTTTTGGTTGCAGTGTATGTTCAGAAAAAATCCTGGGTTATGATTATGATGATCTCTACCTAAATTTCTCACTTTCTGGTCTTACAGTGACACATTTCATGTACCAGCACATTAGATTTGGCACCTATGTTAATATATTAATACTGTTATTCTGTTATTTTTGCAGCGTGTTCTTCTTCTTGTTGCTTCAGATGTTGATGCATTATGTGCTTGTAAAATACTTCAGGTAAGTCTTTGTTCAATATCGCTGTAGGCTAATAGTAAAAGAAAAAAATGCCCTGGGATCCTTTCAATAGGTTTGAACTGGGGAAAGGGTGGAAGTTTAATCTGCTTTTGTAAAATGTTTTCCATGAGTTATGACACTGAAAACTGGTAAGTCATACTCGCAAAGTTCATGTAGATTTGTCATTTGGGATGTCTTCAAGATAAAGATTGGTATGAAATAGAATTATAGCCTTGTATAGCACTGTAGAAGAGGTTGTTTCCCCTCACCTTTGCTAACAGCTGTTTGCTTCATTTCAGGCTTTGTTTCAATGTGATCATGTGCAATATACCCTCGTCCCGGTATCTGGATGGCAAGAACTTGAAACTGCCTTTCTCGAGCATAAAGATCAGGTGAAATAATACTGGAAGTTTTTTTTAAGTTGCAGCTCATCTTATGTAGGCATGCACTTCCTTTCTTTCTCCAACTTGAAGTGTCAGCTCTTAAACTAATTATTATTACTGGTTACCTGAAAACAGTGGTTAAATTTTAACATACCAGTAACAAAATTGTCAAGCTTGTTAAATCAGCTCAAACTAATGTGCTATAATTTTGATAGATTCAAATTAAGTTTGCACATATTTTGAGATATAAAAGGTGGTGGTATTGGATGTCCAACATCCCTGAATTTGGTGTTTTGCTTTACAAATTTTTTTCTTTCGTCATATATCAGAAAGTAGATACAAGTTTTGGCAATGATGAGTGCTTTGGAGGATTTGTAAAGGTGTTTTCAGTCTTCCGTGTTTGCTGCTAACTGAAGTAAAAAAATTTTCGTTTGTTTGGTTTTTGTTTTTTGTTTGCAGTTCAAATATTTTGTTCTTATTAATTGTGGTGCCAATGTTGACCTTCTGGAGATCTTGCAGCCTGAAGAAGACACTCTTTTTTTTGTGTGTGACAGCCACAGACCTATCAATGTAGTGAACGTTTACAATGACACACAGGTATACACTTTTCTTTCATAATAAAAATCTTCGCACAGTGTGGTAGTGGATGGTGTAGTGCTTTTCCGCATTTTACAAAACTGCTTACAGTGTTAGCTAGTAGGTTAGGAAGCAGTATTCATGGATATTTGCAGTAGTAACGTACATGATCAGAAAAAAATCTGTTTTCAGTAATAAAATCTATACTTTTAGTGTGATATTGTCAATATCAAGCACCTGTTAACCCTGTTGCTGTAAATCAAACTGCTGCAAATCAGAGGATAAACATCCTCCAGAATGTAACATGTATTGTCTCTCAGCATCTGGCAACACTTAGAATTTGAGTATTAAGCACAAATTATTTAACAAATGACTTAAGCATAAAAAATGATAATTCTTTCAGTAATGCTGTAATCAAGGAATACACTTTTTTTACTCTCATTTTGTGTAAACCAGTATGGTGTTTGTATCAAAAAGCAATATTTTTGTTATGCTAGGAATCAATCACAGCTAAAATGAATTTTTACTTTCTCTTACTAAGTATCTGAAGTATTCTCATTTGTCATTTGAAATGATTTTTAATCACTAAACAAGATACTTTATTTAAAATACTACATTTTTTTTCTTGTTAGATTAAGCTGTTAGTTAAACAAGATGATGACCTCGATGTTCCTGCTTATGATGACATCTTCAGAGATGAAGAGGATGAAGAAGAGGGCTCAGAGAATGAAAGTGATGGATTAGAACCTTCAGAGAAACGTAGACGTTTTGAAGAGGTGTGTTTCTGCTACATTATAGTGGAAAAAAAGGAAAATAGTTATTGCATATACTTTCCATCATCATAACAATGACATTTGAGTTTATAATTATGTTCCATTAGATCACAAATTCAAGTGTAAGATTTAAAAATAATCTACTACAACCATTAGTTTCGCATACAAAAAATGTTTATCTGAACTGCAGAGAAATATTTTCTTCTTATAAAAACCCCACATTTTGAACTTGATTATGCATAATTCTGTCTTTGTGTAACCAGTGAACTGAAGAGTTCTATCTCTAATTATGTGCTTTCAGTCCAGCAAAACAACTTATTTAGATATAAACTTTTTTTTAATAATTGTTTGAGAAGATTAGAAGGTCACAAATAATTTAGCAATACGTTTCGTCTGTCCTTGTAGCAGTAAACTAATAAAAGTATATTATGGTAGACAGAAAAAATTAAATTTGCCATATGTTATTTGTAGCATATTTTCTATTTATACCATACAAGGAAGCAAAGGCACGAGGTTAGCAATATTAAGAGACAAATGTAAAGATATTTTCAGATTTAATATATATTTCATATTATTTTTCTATTAACATTGTACATTTTTTCCTACTAATCTACAAAGGACACTAACTCAGCAAAAACAGATACCAGAAATTCAAAGGAAAATCTATAAATTGCATATACAAAAGCTATTCTCAAATCTGTTAAATATTTCATGAAGTTTTTTTTATTTCTCTGAGTTTTCAAGCTGATGATGCTGTTTATGGAATTTAAATATACAGTGAGTGCCTCTTTTTCTGAACTTCATTAATTATCCCGTCTTTAATTTTCCATCAGTGTCATTTTATTGTTATAAAATGGTAGGACACAATGTTGCTACTTGCTAGAAAATACTATGTACTGGGCCTCTTATTTGTGAAGAGAAGCTAAATAAATGCTAGCAGAGAAAGATGACATGACTTTATGAAAGTGTGTTCCTTGGAAAAATATTTGATAGTAATACTTTTCTCATTAGATGTTAATAGGAATAATTCTTTTTGATGAAGACTTCAATTAAGTCTTTTTAATGAGACTTAGTCATTAAAGTATCTGGATAGGTGCTAATCTACTAGAGTGTTTTTTCTAGCTTTATAACATCCAAATTAATTTACAGGATGTAATAGAGAGAACAATGAAAAGGCGACAAAGGCGAGAATGGGAGGCACGCAGGTGTGTTTAACTTTTTTTTTTATGCTGCTTGTATATCTTTTTCCTTCTCTTATTCTTTAATTAAAATCTTGTTGAGAATAGAAAAACATGATACTATGCTGCTTGGTTTGCAAGATGCTTTAGTTCTAACTTTATTCAGAAAGCGGAGAGAGATATTTGCTATATAAAAATAAAATGTTTAAATGGATGATAGTTCCTGTGAGGAGGAACAAATCAGATAAGGAAAAGGGATTTGAGGAATAATGATTTAATAAAGTTTTCCTTTTTATTTTATGAGTATATTTCAGTGTGGTTTCATTGTTGCTACTAAAATCTAATTGCCTTGCAGAAAAACAATTTCTAGCCCAAGTTTAATTTTTTTTTTAACTGCTAAAATGAAATTTCAATATTATTTCACAATTCCTGGCTTATATTTTTAATTGGATCCAATAAGCAGTTTACCACTTAATCAAATGTGGGTTTTTTTTTTCCCTTTTTAGACGAGAAATTCTTTTTGATTATGAGCAATATGAATACCATGGGACCTCAGTAAGTACAAACTCTTGTTTGCCATAAAAACACAAGGTGCCAATGTAAAGGTAATTGGACAATATCCAATGTTATAATCATCTAATACAGTGTTATAATTATTTAATAATACTATACATTATAGTATTAATTATATCTTGTTGTTTATGTATGTTATTGTTATATATGATATAAATATATGCAAGTAGTTGACTCAGCAGTTTAATGTTTTCTGGTTGTGTACATCCAATTTCACCACTGATGAATTAGATACATCATAGAAACAATACTGGTAGACTGGCAGACAACAGCCAACTGAGTCACAGTGACTAATGTAATGTTAACAGTGGGGGAAAATCATAAACCAGAACTATTAACATTTTCGTTGTTTGATATCTTTAATGCTGGTATAAAAAAAAATCAGTGTAATTTTTTTTTAGGTCTTGACAAAAGTATTTATCTATGCAAAAAATACTCTCTCAAAAAGACTTTAGCATGTAGGGAGCTTGTTTGCCTTTCAAAGCTTTCAAAGCATCAGGGTATTTCAAACATAACACTTAGGACATCAGACTGTTCCTTCTGTCATTTGGCCTCTTGTCTGATTATATTTTGTTAAGTGCTGCTTTATATCTAATGCAGGTTTGCAGAGCTGTATAAAATATTTTTCTTTCTACTTGGTGTCTTGGAAAGTAAGACACCGGCAGATTGTCAGACTAAAGTGTGATTTCTAGAGCTTTAGTTACATACTAGTACTTGGCAAATTTAACTGTTCTATTTGTTTAATGAAGTGAGAGTTTTGTGTTCATTTATCCTGTCTTTTTGCTTTTCCCTCATATAGTCTGCGATGGTGATGTTTGATCTGGCATGGATAATGTCTAAAGACTTGAATGACATGTTGTGGTATGTTTCCATTATCATTTTTCATAGAGGCTAGAAGCTTAAAGCCAGAGTAAAGAGAGGCAAGATTTCCCAAAACTATTTGATTTCAGTATGAGGTTCCAGTTTATTTTATGAACGGATGTATGTCTTGAATTGGGGGACGCATCTGTGGAAACTAATTAGAAGCAACCAACAGATTTTGTGTGGAAAAAGGGAGGATGGTATTGTATGTGTATGCCTGCTGAAGAGGGATAATAGTATATAGCTTTGTTATTAACTTCTCTGTACAGCTGGTAAACAGTGTTTCTGACTTGCTCTCTTACATACTTAGAGGGTTAAATATAATATACTGTACTGGAATATTTTTTCTTTTAACTTTTTTTTCCCTTTTCTTTTTTTCCCCCCAATTTTAGGTGGGCTATTGTTGGCCTAACGGATCAATGGGTCCAAGATAAAATCACTCAGTAAGAAAGAATTTTTTAATTTACCTTTTTTTTTTTTTTTTTTTTTTTTTAATTTATCTGTCTTTTAAACCTTGGTTTTTTTTTTAGGAGTAACTAATAGCAATTAATAGAGATCAGGAAACATATAAGAATTAATATAACACAAGATAATTAATTAACAGTGCCATTAAATCTCTTAATGACTGAATGTGATCTGATGTCTTCCAAAAATGGGAATATATATCAGAAAAAAATATATTTTCCTTTTCTACTATTTAGAATTTTTAAACTAACTTTATTTTTCACAAAATTATAAAACAAATCACTTCTGATCTGGGAAGAAATGGTGTTTAATAGTAGTTGATGCAGTTTTATTAAAAGAAAAAAACTGTACGTTCTGTATCTTCCAGCTTCCTTTACAGTTTTAATTAACGAGTTTATTTTCTCTTTTTTTTTTTCCCTTGTTTCATATTGCCTACTAGGTACCCTCAGAGTTGTAGTAGTACATGTGTAGACTTTAATTCCGGTGTTCTAACATTGCTAGAACACTGATGTTTATTTCGTTGGTCAGTCTATCTGTCTCTCTGTATTGGCTGTATTTTAGCTTTAATTCCCTGGATATATGACTGAATATTGAAAGAACATTATTTAACAAGTTGGGGTTTTTTAAAGATGTATCTACAATTTTCATGCTGCTAACTGGCCAGTGTGTAAACTTTAGGAAGCATTTTTGTGTTCTTATAATCAAGAACAAAAATACACAGGAAGAAAGTGAAGTGACAAATTTGTTTTTATTCAAGAATGAAGTATGTGACTGATATTGGAATCCTACAGCGTCACGTGTCTCGCCATAACCACCGCAACGAGGATGAAGAAAATTCTCTGTCAATTGATTGCATGCGAATAGCATTTGAATATGAGTATCCTTGCATAGTATCCGGGGAAAATGAACTCTACCCACTTGGTGAACCCCAGTTCAGTTTTTACCTAGGGAAAAAAAAATCCCAGCACCATCTCTGCTGCTGACAATAGAATTAAAAGAAATGGAAATCTGAGTATTTTGTTGAAGTTGAATCCCTCTTTCAATAGGTTGTGTAGCTTCAGTTCGGCTTAACCTTCCAGAATTAGTTACAAGCCAATGTTGGTTGTCTTGTGTTACATGCAACTACAGCTTCTAACTATCTTATGTAGTACAGAGATGCAATATGTAAGGGCAACTGAAGACTTACCTACTAGTTGTGGAGTTTTGTTACTATTTAACTCCAAATGATACGTGTTTAATTATTTGCCATAATTCCTGTTCAGTCTGCGCCTGGCACTTTATCAGCATTGGTCTCTATATGAAAGTCTCTGTAACACGTCATATACCTCTGCTAGCCTTAAGCTTTGGTCTGTACAAGGGCAGAAGAGGCTCCAGGAGTTTTTGGCTGACATGGGGTGAGTTATAAAAATCTGGGTCTTGATTAAAGGATCATTTTTTCAATGAATTGTGGGAAAATGATGAGAAGGACTTGGGGGTATTACTGGATGAAAAACTGGGGGTATTACTGGATGAAAAACTGAGTATCAGCCAGCAATGTGGCTGAGAAGCCAGTCGCATCCTGGGCCGCATCAAAAGAAGCGTGAACAACAGGTCAAAGGAGGTGATTGTCCCCCTCTACTCTGCCCTGGTGAGACCCCACCTGCAGTACTGTGTTTAGCTCTGGGTCCCCCAACATAAGACATGGACCTGTTGGAGTGGGTCCAGAGGAGGGCCATGAAGATGATCAGGGGGCTGGAGCACCTCCCCTAGGAGGACAGGCTGAGAAAGTTGGGGTTGCTCAGCCTGGAGAAGAGAAGGTTCCAGGGAGACATTATAGCAGCCTTCCAGTACTTAAAGGGGGCCTACATGGAAGATGGGGAGGGACTTTTACAAGGACAAGGAGTAATGGCTTTAAACTGAAAGAGGGTAGATTTAGATGAGATATTAGGAAGAAATTCTTTACTGCGGGGGTGGTGAGGCACTGGCACAGGTTGCCCAGAGAGGTTGTGGATGCCCCCTCCCTGGAAGTGTTCAAGGCCAGGTTGGCTGGGGTTTTGAGCAACCTGGTCTAGTCGAAGGTGTCCCTGCCCATGGCAGGGGGGGTTGGAACAAGATGATCCATCTTTAAGGTCCCTTCCAAGCCAAAGTGTTCTGTGAGTCTAAAATATTGAGAATATAGTTGTGACTACTCAGCTTGTTTGTTTTTAAATATGATTGTGGGGCTCTTGAGTAGGTTGCAGTTTGAGCTGAGTGATGGAACTTTTGTCTTGGTGTATGAGGAATACTTCTGCTGTATGCCTTGATGGAATAGTAGATTAGTAAGTAACCTATGCTTTCTGACATCTGCTCTTCAATGACTAAAGAAAAAAGAATGCAAACTAGCTTAGTAAGACTTAACTTGCTAAATTATCTAATATTAAGAAAGTCTTATGAAAGGAAGGCAAAATATTTATTTCTTCTGGCATACCTATTGTATTTTTCCCTTCTGCTTTTAGTTTGCCTTTGAAGCAAGTGAAACAGAAGTTTAATTCCATGGACATGTCTTTGAAAGAAAATCTTCGGGAAATGATTGAAGAATCTGCGAACAAGTTTGGGTAAATTGTTTTAAATACAAATACTTTATCTGAAAATACTTTTCAATTAAGTTCAAATATTTTTGTATGAAGAGGATGTAATATCTTGTTTTAAAAAATATGGGGTTTAGATTGACAAAGTAATTCTAGGCTCATTGCAAATGTTAGGGTATGATTTGTCTTCATGTTCTTAACAACGTACTGAGGAGATTGCTCATCAATGTTGATAATAACATTGATAATGTTAATAATTTTTACTGGTTTTATTTCATTCTGCAGAATGAAAGATTTAAGAGTTCAGACCTTCAGTATTCACTTTGGCTTTAAGAACAAGTTCTCAGCAAGCGATATAGTTTATGCAACAGCTTCTCTCATGGAGAATATAGAGAAAGAGGGGCCTGAAACAACTAACTTCATTAAAGCTTTGGACAGTCTCTCCAGGTACTGAAAATATGTCTCTTCATTCTTTTACAATTTTATTTAGGGAACATGGGGTACATACTTAAAAGATGCATTGATGCTTCATAAGCTACTGAAGAAAAAATCAAAATATCCCTGTGAATAGTGTTTTGATCTCAATTCTGTGTGAAAAGCTTTATTTTTGTATGAAAGTGTCTATTTTTATTTTTCCTGTTGCAGGGGTAACCTGGACAAACTGCACCAAGGACTGGACCTAGCCAAAAAGCAGTTACGTGCCATTCAGCAGACAGTAGCCAGCTGTATTTGCACCAACCTTGTAATTTCTCAGGGACCTTTTCTCTATTGCTCTCTCATGGAGGTCAGAATTCTAGTTTTTGGCTGTCTCATTTGACTGTCATATTTGGCGATATCATGTTTTAATAACACTGTTTCCCTAACTGCTTGACTCAATAAGAATGACTCCATCAGAAAGAATCTATTTATCTATACTGAGCTATCCTCTGATGGGTCAGTATTGACATCTACTCTGAACTTCCAAAGGAAGAATCGGCCTTCTCCAAGGGGGTAGGGCTTAATTTCAAAGTCAAGTGGGTGAGCTCAAAACTCCTACATTGTAATGGTTCCTGTTAGTGTTCTTTGAGCCACACAAAACTTTTGGACTTGTCAGTAGATATTAAAACTAAGTAAGTGGAAGAATCATCTTGGAGTGTAATTGAAATAATTCTTCTTTTCCTAGGGCACACCAGACGTGAAACTGTTTTCAAAACCAGTGTCTCTGTGCCTGCTCAGTAAATACTTGCTCAAATCTTTTGTTTGCTCTGTAAGTAAATAAAAAGCTTTTGACTAACTAACTTCTGGCCTCTGTAGCAGTTACGGTTCTGTTGGATACTTGCAGCTGATTATTAAAAACATTGTATGAAAATCTTAATAATGTTCTTCTGCTAATTGATTGGATAATTTTAGGACATCTGTCAGTGCTGCTGTAGGAAAGAGATCTGCCTCAGAGACTTTGTAGCATTAGAAAGAATTTTCATTACTAAGATACTTACAATCTAAAATCTTTGTGTAGTTTTGTAAGTTTTGAGGGAGCATATCACTAAATATATACTTTGAAAAGTTAACCTGACACAAAAAAAAGCAATACTGCAGGACTGGTAGTTGTTATCTAAAGATTTCTGTGTCTGTTTAAATAAAATACTCTGATCTTTACAACCAATGTAACTGAAATTAAATTACATTTATCTTTTGAGATATTAGTTACACAATTCAGGTAAAAATGAGGTTTTAAGATTGAGAACTGTCTTCACAGTGAGCACTTCTTAATTTGTAAATGAAATGTATGATTGTCCATCCTTGTCCGATTGCATCTGACTGTCCTCATTTTGAAAGTTAAACATGCATTTTTAAACCTCACTGCAAAACATTTGCCTTAAGAACAGAACACTTGAAACAAACTTCTGTTTCATTTACTTAAGTGTCTAAAAATGTTAACATCTTCATAATTTTTTTTATTTAATTAAATTACAAAATTTGTTAAAGTTACAGCTTGCTGCGTAAAACAATATGACAAGGGAAAATAATTTCTTGTGAAGACTGACAATGTTTTATCTGTTCTATTTCAGTGTAAGATTATTATTGCAAAAAAAATAAACCCAGTCCAAGTTTTTAGCTACCCATACCTGCAGGGTTTTGGTGGTGGTTGTTTGGTTGGGTTTTTTTTAAGAGCTTTTGTCTTTGCTCTAAGTCATATCTTGTCTGTCTGCATCATTTCTATGTTAAAATGGAATGCAAGATTGGAGAATTGAAATTTCTATTGGTCCTTAAAGTGACCTTTACTGTAAGAAAGAAGGGGATTAAGAGATTATGTAAGAAACCACCTTCTGTTGAACTGCATTATAGCTGTATCCTTAGATGAATATTTGCAATACTGTCTCACATGGAGAGCTGAAACTAAATTGTTTCCTGAGTTTTGACTAACAAAGAGGCTTTCTGACTTCCAGACAAAAAACAAGCGTTGTAAATTGCTGCCACTGATAATGGCTGCACCAATGGATGTTGAACAGGGAACTGTGATCATGGTGGGGATTCCTCCAGAGACAGAAAGCTCTGACAAAAAGAAGTAAGCATATTGTTTAAAAGTTCTTACTAAAGGTTATCTATAGACTTTTCCTGTCTCTGAAGCAAATATATCTTTCCTGTACCTATTTAACACTGAATATGTTGACTTGAATTGTGTCCTTAAAAACATGCTTTTTGCATATGGTATGCATGAGATACTTTCAGAGAGGATACAGATGTTCCACAGCTTCCTTGCAGGTGTTTTTTTTTGCCTCCCTCTTAACTATTTCTTTATCTTAAAAGAGGGAAATAGTTCACTATATGACCCATGACTTCATTTCTTAAAGCCTGCAATGTTAAGATTTTTGCACTTAAGTGATGTGTATGTTGAATACATGGCACACGAAAAACATCTGGAAGACATTTTCAACTCTCAGCAAAGTAGTTCTATACTTCTACCTTAGTAAACATCCTTTTCTGTAATGCTCATTTGTATTTCTGTTCATCTTCTAGCTTTTTTGGAAGAGCATTTGAGAAAGCTGCAGACAGTACCAATTCTAGGACTTTACACAACCATTTTGACATGTCAAGTGAGTAATGCTATCACTTATTTCATTCACTTACTTAATTCACCAAATAGTCCTTTAGGGGTCAGTGTTTACGAAGCCTCCATAAAGCATGACTGTAGACAATATACTCATTTGTGTATGTCTTGGATGCAAACGTTAACCGTGTGTATGTGATATGCTGTTCCTGAGTCTAGTATAAACACAAGCTACATTATTTGTCAGTCTTTTTTCCAAGTGCTGTCTTGTGCAGAAATTATAAACTACTAAGAGGAGGCTTGCGTATCTTTTTTGTGACGATCTACATTTTGCACAGAGTAATGATTTTCTGCACTTCAGTTTAAAATCTATGAGGTTATGTGTGAGGGTTTTTATATTTAGGCAGGCAAACCAAGTATGGTATTGATGTTATGAGATGCATTCTTTGTTGTTTGTTTGAAAAATGAGATACTTACTTATGCAACAAGATTTGCCTATCTTTGTACATGCTTACAAAAGAGGCAGTTTTTAACAATATGTAATTACATATGCATGTTGAACATACACAAAAACGTTCCTAGATTTAAAAAGTGGCTGTTATATCATGTAGTGAGCTCCTAGAAATTGGAGTTTGCTGAAATCTAAGAGCAAAATAGGCAGTTTTTAACAATATGTAATTACATATGCATGTTGAACATACACAAAAACGTTCCTAGATTTAAAAAGTGGCTGTTATATCATGTAGTGAGCTCCTAGAAATTGGAGTTTGCTGAAATCTAAGAGCAAAATAAACAATGTGCTTTGCATTTTGTCCAAATAAATAGTTTCTCTTTTTCCTTCTTAAAGTTGATTAAGAATATAAATAAGCATACTCAGAATTATTATTCTTCAAGTGTGACATCTAGCATATCTTTGTTATTTGCATCTTGCAATATTCATATTTTAGTAATTGAACTGAAAGCAGAAGACCGGAGCAAATTCCTGGATGCACTCATTTCTCTCTTGTCCTAATGGTAAGACAGTGTAAGGAGGATTAATTAAAAAATTAATTACAAATCAAGTTAGTAACCTGTTAGTATCTGTAGAGTGTTCTAAGAAAATGTGGCAACTTCTAGTGAAAATATCAATTGAAGGTAAGAGTTTCTTACAAAGACAATTGTTTTTCTTTTTGGGAAGAGGTAGACAATGTACAAGCAAAATATTTTTTTTTTCTCCTTAAGAGTTTTATTTACGTTTCATCATCCATAAGCTTCTCTTCCATTGTTCTTAACTTGTGGCTTTTTAACTTGAGCTGGAAAAGGAGCAGCTGTTTGTGTTGTGAGAGAAACGGAGATATTAGCTAATTGTAGTTGATACTCTGTTACTGACTTTTTCTTTTAATTATGATGGCTTGTTTGAGCTCAAGATGGAATTTTGGCCATAGCAGTTCTATTCTTGGATTTGATTTGCATTTTTCTTTCACGGTGTTAAGGTTGTAGCCTATGTTAGTGTGTAGTTTTTATCTGGAATAAAGATGGGGATATAAGACTTTATTTGTAGTTGTGAGTATTAGCTTCGCACTAGTTCAAAGTCTGTTTTAAAGCTACTTTAGGGCAAGCCAGATTTTACTGTAGATCTGATGAGACTGTCAAATTGTTGCAATCATTTTCAGATATTCACTGCTTTTTGATGATGAACTATTTTTATTGGTTTGTGTGTGTGTTTATTCTGCAGTGATGGGTGGGAATAGCTTTCTTCCTCCCAGAGAAGAAGCCAAACTCTAAATTGTTTTGTAAAGTCTGTTCAGACAATCTGTAAGACTGTTTGAAAGTATATAATGTACATCATGGCTTTTTCATGCATAGATAAAGATTTGGTCTTTAGTATTAACATCAAGTATTCTCACAATGTATCTTTATGGTACATATACAAAAGCAAAGGAGTAAGATGAAGACTTTGACAACAGTCTGTGAATGTTGGTAATCCTAGCTGAATGACAATATGACTTTTTTTCAATGGGTATCAAAGCTACAATTTCTTTCTTTCATTTACTCAGAATTTTGAAACAGTGGGTCAATAGCTGCAATTGTTTGTTAGACAGCATAGTCATGCATGGCGTCAAAGATTTCTACATCTGTTTCTTTACACTCTGACTGCTGATTGTTTCAGTTTGTCTTCTATCCTTGTTACACAGTGGTTGTTTTTGGCTCCTTGTGCTGGAAGCTGAGGATCAGATGCTCTGAAATTATTTTGGATGTTCCAAAGTTCATGGTGCTGCAATTGTGATGTATCGTCTTGCTTTATCTTAAATGTACCAGTACAGGCCTGGACTGTTGGTTTTATGCCTCTTGGGAGGGCAAAAGGATTTTAATCTTAGCACACAGATATTGAACACTGCTTCTTTATAAACATCCCATCTTCATAATGGCAAAAGGTGTCAACTAGGACTATTTGCAAATGGGACTTCTATTTGTCAAACCTGCCTTTATTAGTAGACATGCTCCTGTGATGCTTAGTTGTTGGCTAATAAGAAAAAAATAGGTTTTTAAGAAGTTCCATATTACCATTATATTACCTTTCAAATTTTCTTTTAAAATGGTCTTGAATGTTTTCCTTTTTTCTTTTTTTTTTTTTTTTTTTATTTTTTTGTTGGTGGGTTTTTTTGGGGGGGTGGTGTGTTTTTTTTGTTGGGTTTTTTTTGTTTTTTGATTTTTTGTTTTTTTTTAATAAAATTTTTTTTGAAACTGTCCTTGAATTTGTAGAATGTTGAAACTGGTTTTGAGGTCTTGTACTTTAATTGAAATAACTGTTTTGTGAGACAAGTTTTAAGACTTTAGGGCTTTTAAAATCCAAGTACTGAGTAACTGCCAAATACTGAATGAAAAATCTTGGGAATTCCAGAGTCAGTAAAGCATTTTTAGTCCTGCGTTGTGATACTGTATTGCCACTTGTAGCTTGCCTTTGGGAATAATTTTCCTGGGAAGAGTCTAAAATAGTATGATAATTGTGTGTAGACTGTAGCATTATAAATATTGACAGACTAGCTCAATCCTGTTCCATAACAGAGATTTCATTTCAGTTTGGTCATATGAAATTGAATGGCTTGTTAAATTTAACCTGCTGTGCATTGGGTGGGTGGGTATGTATGTGTTTGTTTGGAATTCTTTTCTTCTTGTAATGTTTGCTTGAATTCTGTGTGACTTCAATGTTTTCATCTATTATAATGAATATGTAAAGGTTATGTATCATTACATCATACTTTGTACAGATTTTTAATACAGGTTAATTTAATATTAATTGTGATTTAAATGTAGCCAACAGAGAGCTAATTAAAGTATGTATTTTTATTCCAAAAAAGTGATGATTTTTTTTTTAATTATTTTTAAAATTGTGTCATCTTATCTGAGTAAAATCCCTGTGCCAAGCTACGATGGCCAAAAAATTGTACTTCCTATGATAAAACATAATGCCACCTTTTGGTTTTGCATGTTTACTAGGTAGTACTGGCAATAAATGATATTCCCCCTTACCAGCGTGCCTTGGGTTTTGCCTGTACAGAGCATACAGTAATTTTATTATATTACTGTAGCAGATTACTGTGCTTTAAGTCTCTGGAAATGGAAACGCTGAAGTTTATGTTGTTTTTTTGAACATTGATACCAGTGCCAAACCATGATTACAAATGTAAAAGCTAGGATTCTGTGTGACACTTCTGAATGTTTTTACTTTATCTTTCAGTTGCAAACTGCTGAGTGAGTTAAGTGAATTTCTTAAATTTATCTTAAATTTATCTATCACAAAAGAATTACTGCCTTTTCCACAGCACTAAATGACTGTACCTTTAGTTCAGCCCTATCATATATTTAGGGCTTTCATGCTTCTAGTGTAAATGAGAGAAAAACACGGGTATATGTAGCGGTAAATACAATGTGCTTCAGTGTGTGAGACCACCTTCATGTATATGGAATGAATAATGTGTGCTGGGTAAAATTAATCTTTTGTGTGCAAGTAAAAATACTGTGCAAGTAATTTTTACTTGCTTAGTAAATGCATAAAAGGTCTTGTACATCCTGGATCTCTGACTCATAGTTCAGTGGCCATCTATCAGGAAATCCTAAACAAACAACTAAATTTCCCATTTTCGCCTTGTACAAAACCTTTAGACAGAGAAAAAGAATTTGAGGAAGGCATCAAAAAGCCTGGGTGTGTAACATCTCAGTTTAATTACTATCTCTGTCTTTAGTTCCATTTAGTGCTATGTTTTCAATACATGGAATGGTTTTGATGGGTACCTTAGCAAGCCATTACCCTCATCTTCTTGTTTGAGGTTTTCATTTTCCTGTTTTTTTGTTTTTTTTTTTTTCTTCCACCCTCTCATTAGAAGCTCCATGTGAACCCTTTTATCTCACATCATCAATTCTCTTATTGCTGTTGTATCCCCCATCACTATCCTGGAACTTTATGTATTTACTCCATTCCCGTTTCAGGGCATGTTTGGGTTCTCCTGCTACCACCTTTTCCTGCTGTTGTGATACAGATATTGCCTTGCAATGAAGAAGGAAGTTGGAGGGGGGGTAGTGTTCATGTCTTTGTTTTAGTAGGTGACTGTCGTGTCTTGAAAAATGAACAAATCCTGAGGCTTATGCACCCTTTAGCTTCAGCATATTGCATTGTGCTGGGAGGATGAGAAGTGGGAGCTAGTTTTTATGCTAGGATGTGTTGGTAATTGCTTCACTGGCAGGTTCTTCTACCTCCAAACAGATGTGTAAGCTTGAAGCTGTGGATCTGCTACACGGAGAATAAGCTTCCCTTGTCCCTCCTTTATTGCTTTTTGGTTTGGGGTGGGTTTTTTTTGGTTGTTTTTTTTTTTTTTTTAGGGTTCTCATTTTCCCACGATGATCTACTGTAGATGCGTAGATGCCAGGAATTCTTTTGCAAATTTGGAATTGATCAGCTGTGGAACTGATCCCAAGGCCAACCAAATGTGGCCCAAAATCAGTCAGGAATGCTGAATGCTATGTAAAAAAGTTAAATCTATGTGGAAACCTGAAGAAGTCTCTGCCAATAGATACAACTTGCGTGTCAACATTTTACAATATGTAAAATAGTATCTGACACACCTTACGTGGTTTATTCTATGCTATAGAGTTTGTAGATTAATATGTTACTATTACTTGGAGAATTATTGTATGGGATATCCAAAATTATGGAGTCCCCAGTGTGGAGACATAAAAGTAGCTCATTTCAGCAGCAGTAAATAGGTGGTTTGAATGACTTATTAAAACTCTGTTGTGTAGGTTAGTTAAAGTGGTCACTTCTTACGGTTAAGTGTTGGACAGAGACTCCATGCCAAGAACTCTTGACATCTCTTTGTGAAGAGATTATTATGCTTATTATTTATTTGCCCAAACAGAAAATGTGGTTCTAACAAGTAATTTTAAAATAAATAGAGCACTAAAAAATCGGCTTACACTCTTAGACGTATGGTGACATTCCACCTAACCATGTCTGAATACAAATAGAAACATTCCCTAAGGATTATATTTGAGCTGCAGTAACTCTTTTTGTTCCACTGTGTGTGGCTGCTGTAATAGTAGCCTCGTAATGAGCTCTTTAAATCATTTCTGCTACTGCTAATCTGTTTTAAAGAACAATAAAAGCATGACACAAATCCTTTAAAATGTTTTAGTTTTTTTAAGAAAATAAAATAATGAAAATCCTTAAATACCAAAGTACTAAAGTAGCTGAACAAGCTGACTAAATTATACCATTCCTGTATAGTGATTCATGGCCATTTTCTTTCTGGGGTGATAAATTTAGACATAATTGAAATTGCATAGTAAGGACGTCATTTGATTGGAATAAAGTGAATCCCTTTCCCCAGAAGAATCATAGTGACTTAATAGACTTGTACTTACCAACATCAAGGTTACATACTGGGTAAGAATTAATTCCTTCTTTCTTTACTGTTTCTTTTAAGAAAAAAAATGAAAAAGTGTTCCAACTTTCTTGTATCAATGAGCTACTGGGTTTATACCACTTACATATCACAACGTGGTAATAATAGCCAGGGGGACACCACAATGGGCCATTTAATCAATATCTTGACCTCCATAATGTCAAAAGCAGGTGCTAGGGAAGAGTATAGAAACATAGCAATTGCATATGATGCTTCCTTCCAGATACAACACAAGTACTCTCCCAGTCCTTGTACTCAAAGACATCCTGAACCAGGTGTGGTTTCTGTGTATTTGGTAACTGTCAGTAGTCACCTGTGAACCTGGATAACTTCCTCCTGAATCACTGTAAAATTCTAGCCTGTGCAATATTCTGTAGTGAGTAGATCTGCAACCTAGCTAGATATTGTATGAAAAACTACAACTTTTTAGTATTTTTCAACTTGCCAATTGCTAGCTTATTTGATGCTTTGTAGTCCCTACCCTTCTGTATACTCATCGTTTTTTAAACCTTTTTTATATTCCCCACAGTCATCTCTTACCAGTCTGAAGAATTACAGCCTAAATTTTCCTTTTAGAGGAGCTGTTCTATATCTTGATTACTGTTGTTGTTCTTCTCTAAATCATTTTCAGACAGGGGAGAACAAAAACTGCACACAATATTCAAGGTGTGGGTGCACAAGTCTACGGAACAGTATAATAGTGTTGACTGTCCTCTGTCCCTCTGTTTAATAATTCTTAACACTTTCTTTGCCCTTTTAACAGCTACTGCGCACTGATCTGGTGATTTAATCAATCTAGCTGGTGTAACACCAGTATCTCAGTCATGACTGTTAATAGTCCAAATTATTGTTGGTTATTTGCCATATGCATCACTTTACTTTCTGCATTGATGAGTGTAATCTGCTTACTGGTGGTTATTTTTCCAAGTCAAAGCAAGAGCACAATTAGTCTGCTGCACTGAAAAATCGTTAGTAAGGAAAAATCTAAGAAAAAAAAATCCAGACTCTCCATTACTGCATGATGCATAAGTGGATGGAAAGAGTAAATTCCGATCACTTGGTGACATAAAATGGCAAAAACTGAAAGAACTTAATGATAAAATAAAAATCAATAAACTCTGTTTACAAGTTTAGAACTGAATTTTTTGGGGAAGATTATTGTTTATATTTTCTCTGTTCTTGTTAATGAAAGTTAAAGTCTCTACAATGATTTCTAAGCAAATTCTTTTGCAAATATTCACTATTTTTACTTGCTATTGTAAAACTTGTTATATAAAGGACTGAAAATATTCCTGGGTTGAATATTTGGAGATAGTAAGTGGTTTTGCCTTGATCTAGATGAGTATGTATGCATATCCTCAGACTGTCTTTTATGCTTTGGTACTTATATGAAAATATGGTTGATACTAGGATGATACAGGCTCTAGTTCATGAGCCGTATCAAATGTAACTACAGTATCTGCTATTTCTTCCCACTATTCACACTGACTACTCTCTTAGCACCTGCTGCTTTTATGGCAGAAGCAGTAAATCGTAGATATTTCAGAGTCTGACGTTTTTATCAGCTCTATCATCAATTTGAGTTTATGTTGGTAGATAGCAATCATCACTTTTAAATGTGACAGGATCTGGAAGAGCCACTGCAGTTTTAAAATTCTGAATGGCTTGCGGGAGAGCTGTCATCTGTTTAGTAAAATCCAATGTTCTCTAGAGAGAGCATAGGCAACTGCTTTCCCAACAAGTGCAAGTCATTGGGACCAGAACTGTAAGTAGAGAAGTCCCAGGAAGCATAACATAAATGCTGGAAAACTTGAGTTTGTACATTGCATTCTGTCATTTGTTTTGAAAGCAAAAGGTAGTAATATACAGCAAGGTTTAATCTATCTTGTTTTCTGAAATTTTCTAAGCAAACTGTTACTACCAAAGGTATATATTTCTTCCTTCTACAGTCATGAGGTTTCCTGTGGAAAGAAGTAATTAAATGGGGGTAGGGGGGAAAGTACCTTAGAATTGTCATGTTTAGAATCTGTGATCTCAACGTCTTAAACTACAAAGGGAAAACTAACTCTGAGATGTTTCAAGACATCTTTCATGCTTCAGTTTCACTTTTTCCGCTCCCATTTTCAGGACAGCATTTCCAGTCCTCAGTTGTCCATAAACGCAAGAGAAATAAAATATTACTACTTTCTAGGAGAGATCACTGTCATCACTAGCCTGGAGTACCCCAGTTTTAGGGTCTCAAAAAGGGAAATTTTAAAATCAGTCTCTTTTGTACAAAAGTTCCTTGAAATGGCTTTGTTGAGTTGAATTGGCCACTCAGGGTATGCTAACTTGCAGAACGGTATTTATTAAAAGGGAAGTGAAGTAATCAATAGAGTATCACAACTGAAGAAGAAACAAAGCGTAAAACACTCAGGACTGTTCTCAGGACAGTAAACAAGAACATCATTTGATCATTGATTTTATGTGTACATCTGTCAGTCACGATGGTTTTGATTCCCTCATAGAAGTAGTGTTCTTGAAAACATCCCTCTGAAAGTTACTTTGTGAGTAAGTCTGACTTGTCAGAGGGAAAGCAAGCAGTGAAATGCTTGTTTCTTTACATGGAAAAACTGAAGTCCCTCTTGGCTTTTGTGTACCATTGTTGGCTTCATGGTGGTACTGAAAGTTCCCTTTGGATCAGATTCAAGGACTAAGGAAAAAACGCTGCCCGGGGTGGGGCTCTAAAGTACAGTGCCACCTTTATGTACAAGCATTTGGGTTATAAACACTTTCTTAGCAGGAAATATTACAAAACATTCACTAGGGAAAGAAAATTATGTGAGCTTTTATTTCAGACTGGACTCCCCTTCTCTTCAAGCATTTGAGTTTTGATTTTTGTCATTCAGAAGGTGGCAGAATTAGAGAAGCAAGACAAAAGTCAAGCACGCTCAAAGTAGGCAAGAGATCTTTTACTCAATTGTACACAACTTCATGACAGTCCTGGGTCTGACAGAGAGCAGAGAATGTAGGTTTCCCAGTCACTGCTGTTGTGTGACAGAATAATTTTTCTTCCCCCTGCCCCCTCAAGGCAGTTGTGTCTGCCGGCTAGCTACCCTGCCACTTGTTTCTTTGACTTGCTTCCCATTACTGAGTTGTGTATCTGGGCAATATATTAAGATCTCAATAATGAGAGATAGAGTTGTCTAGTAATTTGGTATCACAAACAAGCATTTAGCAGAGTTCCTGCTGCATGCTCTTCTCAATGAGCTGAAGGCTCAGAAGACATTCTTAAATCAGGATTAAAATCAAGCTCTCTGTAGAGAGCTTCCATATAGGAATCTGGGGGCAAGCCTAATCATACCTCATGAACTAAACTAAGGCAAAATGTATACGCAAGCTGTATCACAACATAGTTCCTTCCAGTGCTGGATCTGGGTTTATTTTATTAAGACATCTGGTGGTTTTTGTATTCCCCAATTCAACAACATTCCTCTCTGAAGTCTCTGCCACTTGTTTAAGAACTGTAGATGACTTCTCTGGGTATTCCTTAATGTTAAGCAGGTTACCTCTGTTAGATAAGTACTGTGATGTTCTGAGTCCTCTGTTCTTTTCAAGACCAGTTTTAGTTGAGATGATACCTTTCTGGCCCTTGCAAAAAGGTAACGCTCCGTTACAAAAAGAGGTGCTGTCTTTTTAACTGGATGAAGTGCTTAGAGTCACCTCTTCTTGCTGATAAAGCTTGTCTGGTTTTTTCAGTCCCTGTGGTGTTGGTGTCTCTTTCCACTGTTTAGCTCAGTGGAATTTACTTTCATTTAATCATTCATTTGCAGCATGTCAGTGGAAAATTGGAGGCACCTGCTATTGAATTGGAAAGAATTCACAGGAACACTCAGCTCTTACTATGTTTTTATTTGCTGAAAGAAGTAACCAAGGGGCTCCCAAAATAAGTCTGCCATTAATAATTATCTCCTGTCTGATCTGAAAGTCTAGCTGGATCTGTAGCCTATAAGGAATGGACATGCAAAATGTTATTTTCTTTAAACACTGTTGTGGCCAGTGTAGTAATTTAGGACTGAAATAACAGGACTGTAGAATACACGTCAGGTTTTTATGCTTCTTATGGCAAACATTTGCTGTTAGCAATGTGCCTGAATATTTGAAGTTGTAGCTCTTTTTAAAGGATTGTTGCATTCCTAAATATTTGTATATTATGTTACACATGGCACTGCAGAACTGGAAGGAAAAATGACTTTTGGCTCCAAATAATTTCATTTTCAAATTGATACAGACTAGAATAGATGGAGGCGGAGAGAGGGACACAACTCCCTTCTACGGCTTGGGAAAATCTCCTTTTAGGTGAGTGAGGCTGTTATAACAAAGCATTTCAGGAGAGTGGAGAATAAACAGGACTTTACATTTAAAGAAGCAAAGATCTTGCTCCAGTCGTTTCTCTAAGAGACCTGGTCTGTATTTTTAAAACACTGCCTAAATAGGCCTAATCAGCACTGAGTATTTTTAATCATAGAACGGTTTGGGTTGGAAGGGACCTTAAAGATAGATCATCTTGTTCCAGCCCCCCTGCCATGGGCAGGGACACCTTCGAATAGACCAGGTTGCTCAAAACCCCAGCCAACCTGGCCTTGAACACTTCCAGGGAGGGGGCATCCACAACCTCTCTGGGCAACCTGTGCCAGTGCCTCACCACCCTCACAGTGAAGAATTTCTTCCTTAAGTCTAACCTAAATCTACCCTCTTTCAGTTTAAAGCCATTACTCCTTGTCCTATCACTATATGCCCTTGTAAATAGTCCCTCCCCACCTTTCTTGTAGACTTCCTTTAGGTACTGGAAAGCTGCTGTAAGGTCTCCCCAGAGCCTTCTCTTCTCCAGGCTGAACAACCCCAACTCTCTCAGCCTGTCCTCTTGGGGGAGGTGCTCCAGCCCTCTGATTGTCTTCGTTAGGAGGTAGTGAGTTATCTTGTAATGTTTTCCTCCTTTATGGATATTTTCAATTATTCTGCTTCAAAGGATGATGTTGAGAAACCATTAGTGCTTTTAAGATACTGTTGTTTTGTATCTGCTGTTACAGTTATCAGAAATAGGTCACAGGATTAGAGCTAGGGTAGCTTGTGGGACAAAGCTCTGAAGAGATGGTGAAGAATCTTCCTTTAAAAAGTATGTCATTATTGATCTGTGCAAGGATGTGTGGTTTACGCCCACAAAACAGATTTTGTGAACAGCAGCATGCACTGGGGTTGAATACGACCTTGGACCCCTGCTTCGTTCTTCTCCTCAGGCACATGCACTGACCGCAATTTCCTCTCCCTATTGTACAGGGTGACAATCATCTTGAAAGAAATTGAACATTATGAATTTTTACCTGAGGCTGTTGTGTTTCCTTCAGGAAAGTCAGTTTTAACTGGAAACGGCCTTGTTCCATTTTATGAAAGCTGTTTAAAAAAAAAAAAAAAAAAGAAGAGGTGCTCTTCAAAAAGTTTTCTTCTGGGTTTTTCTAGTGGTAACTGTCCAGTTCAAAGAAATTCAAAAGGGCATTTGGCTACTTCTAGCTAATCACTCTTTGTGGGGCAGACTGTATCTTAGGAGCTTTTGTTTACATGATGTCAAATTTGAAAAACTCTTGCCATACAATCTCATGATGCAAGCCTGCTGTCCAGGCTATTTAGGGTGTCCTGCAAATCTTAGAGCACTTAGAAAAATTCATAAATTAATGGAAACAAGATCTCACCCTTAACAGTTGCAGAACTTGTGCTGTAATATAATTCTGCAACTTGATACCTTAGGTAAGAACTGTGGGTTTTTTTACGGTGTGCAATTTGGTATGTGCCATACTCCACTGCCTTGAATAATCTGCCTAAACAGATCTGGAATTTGTTTAGTGCATTTACACTGTCCATGTTTGACGGCCTCAATTAGATGTTCATTGCTTACCTGGTTAAATCAATACCTAGGTTTAATTTTATCTATAATTGAGGATTCAGGTAACGATCTAGTGCTAGACCAGTTCAGCACTTAATACTGATACTGGTATCTTGCTTGGGAAGTTTAAGACTTTAAAGGCAGAATCTGTCATTTCTAGCTTCACCTTCTCATTTGCCAAAATCTTCATGGTTGAAAAGACTTTCTACTTTTAAAAATACAATCCACTAAGTTCTTCTTTATTTATACTTGTTGTCCGTAAAATTCATTACCCTTTAGGGTTAATGGCATTCTGCAAATGTATGCTATTAGAACAGCACCATTTCTGGACTGTGTAAAAGTTACATTTTGAAAAATTAAGCACAAGCATTTAAAGACCAATGCACATGTAAAGCACTGGTGGAATTTCCCAGACATGTCTGTTCTGGGGAGGGAAATATTGTTCCCCTAAAACAGTCTGTAAGGAAGAGAAAAGCCAAACCATCCTGTAGTTTTCCTCTCTGCCTGCCTGTTCTCTCTCCTTGTGAGATTTTTCTACCGACGTGTTATCTGTCTCTAATGTTAAGCTAAACCGCCTCCCATTCGTCTTACTAGAGGTCTGAATCTCCCTCCAGTGTTTAGGTTTCTTTGTCCTATTATTTGGCTGTAGTTCATTCACACCCACAAAAAAAGCATTTGCTCATGCATGGGTGTTGGTATATGGTTACCTGCTTTGCAAATCCAGTGTGTGCTGCTTCATGAACATGAAGAAGGGGAAGAGTATTGTTGTTTCAGCTGATTCCGCTTGCAATGTAGCCGTGTGAGTAGATTAGCTGATATCACTGTTAAGAACAGAGTAGTTAGAACAATAACTTAATGAACATATCTTTTATATGAGACTTTTTCCTTGCCAGAGCTGCTGAATTCTGACTCAGGCTTGCTGGCCCCTATTGTAGAATACCCCCTCAGCAGAATCTCTGAGCATAGCACGCTCTGTCGAAGGGAAGCTTTCCAACTGTTGCATACAAAATGGAGAAGGGAACCTGAAAAGGACTGAAAATGACAGTCTGAAGTACAAAAATAGAAAATAAAGAACTAGCAGGAAAAGAGAGACTGCGTAACAACAGAGGGTAGGCAGTAAATCTGTTGTGCCTTTCTAGCTCAGGAAGGTGTTTTGGAATCTGTATTTCAGGGCACCCACTGGGTGGTCACCAGAGCTCTTTTGAGTGTGTGAAATGAAATGGAAAACAATAGCTCAGCAGCAATTGCTTTTTTTCCTCTGATGAGGTGTTCCTTGAATTGCCAGCACGACTCCAGCTTGATTTAGCAGTGAATACAGCCAGGCATTTCCTGAAACGACAGCACTACATGGCACTATTAGAAATGCTAAGTGAAAGGTTCTGCTGTGAATAATGAAGGAAAGGGAATAGGATATGGGAGTATGTCCCACTAAACTGTGTCTGCAACAAAAGGGGGAATGAAATGTAGCACAGCTGCACAGGGGCCATCCACTCAGTCTGAAAATCGTCATATTTTCGCACAAATGGATGATAGGAGCCAACAAAATCTTTTTGGAAGACATGTTTCTTTTTGGCATGGTTAGAAGCTGATGCCAGCATTGTTTGTCTTCATAACTTGTTTTTATTTTTTTTCCCTCGTATTACCTAATGAGCTCTCAACTCTCTGCTTCTTCATGGAGGCTTTTTGCCAGTAAACGTAGATATTGTTTGTGTTCTTAGCCAATGTCCCGTTCTGACTAGTTTCCACATATGTATGTATCTGCTTACTCGTCTGTTCCACTATCTCCAAATAACCAATAAATGTTTCCTTTTTAGAAAGGATATCTTGTCTCAGCCTTTCAAAGATAGTACTACTGTACATGGCTCCAAGAGTACTGCATTGACTTGGCAGAAACTACTTAAGAATCGCTACTCCTCCTCCTCCCTGATTACAGCCCTTAGGAAAAAATGTGATGACTGCTCATTTTTTTGTTATTCGGCACATTTTTGTGGTCTTTTATTTCATTAAACCTCAAACTGTTCTTATTTCCTTCTTGCCTCACCTTCTCCCTTCAGCAGGGTAGATGTTAGAGAGAGTACCTCTGATTCAAATGGACAGGGAGACCCAAAAGGACATTACTGTCACAGATCAATTAGTTATTAGGTAAGCAGTATGAAGTCTCATTGGATGCAATCTGTATTTAGTAACTTGTGCTAGTTTTTATCCAGTGGCCAGTCAATCATATTAGTTCTCTCCTTTTGTTTTTAGAACAAAAAACGTACATTGCTGAGATCAGTCTTGGAGCCCTCTAGCTGTCCAGGACACTCACCACCTTACATACACAGATGTTATGTATGCTATTTTCTAGTCTATTTATTGGAAAAAACCCACCTTCCTATTTTACCTTCAACAAGGGCAATTCTAGGCTTTCTGAAACAGATTAATTTTAGTCCTACCTGTACATTTTAAGTTAACTAGGCTCTTTATTTTCTGCTTCTGCCCTGGATATGTTCATTTCCGTTTCCAGACTCTAATTTCTGTTAACCATTTGTCAGTGTAAAATGTATGTATTTTCACTGACACCTCAGCGGAAGGTTTCACTCAGTTTGGTGCCTACCGCAAGGTGGTATCTTACCCCACCTTTGCTCATTATAAAGCACTTTCATTATGTCTTTCCTTTTACTTCTTATTCATCCGAGTTAAGACCCTTCTGTTTGATTCAAACTCACTTGCAAGGTCTAGAAGTGAAGTTTTGCAGCAGTTTAAATGCTCCTGTGTCCTGCCTGCCCATGTTACTATGTGGAGTATTGAGATGGTGGCTAGACAAAGAAAACCTTTGCTTATTTTTCTGCTGGGTTTGCTCTCGGCTAGCTTGGTCTCCTTAACCAGTCTGCTCCTCACACCACGTGTGCCAGTGCAAGGGAGGGGACTGAACCAAGTGGCTGATCCATGACTGATCTCTAAAATACCCGTTCCTTGGGTTTCATCCTTTGTGTGCTTTGCTTTGCTGTTATGTCTTTTCTGAGATGATTGTGCTTCAGTTCTGTCGGGAGCCTTCTCTGTAGCTTTGCTTATTCTTGTAGTTCTAGATTTTTCCAGGGTTGTTGAGGTGCCTAGTCTGCACGTGTGTCTGATATGCCCATCTCCATCCTTTCCTTATAGGAGGGACAAACTGCTATTGCAAGCGTTGTCAAGTCAGGACAAGTCTAAGACATTTTGGTTCAGGAGAAGGATTGCAGTTTGCATTTTTCTTCATAATACAAATTCTTGTGTAGCAACAGATACTAAACCTGAAATTCTCAATTGCATATTATGACATGGCTCAGACTTCAGTAACTCTATTAAGGGGAAGAAACTTTGTCTTGAAATTTACCGCCTCCTCCCACCCTGCCTTTGATGTGGACTTGTTTTCTACACACCAGTGAAGCTCAGTACTAGCATTGCAGTCTACCAAAGGGTCATTTCTGCAAGGTTATGAATACATTTTGCAGACAGCAAGCAAGTAAAATCTACAATCTTGCGAGAGAGGCTGGAGACAAAGGGATTGTTCTTCCTACCACTGATGATCAGCCTTTAGGACATATGGCAGTAACTGCTTCAGAGCATGAAATGAGCCTACACTGCCATCCAGGTATGAAGTCAAGATTGCTCTACTGAACTGAAAGTGCAGGTTATAAAGAATGTAATCAGCTCTGGAGGAATCTGGGCAGGATGCCATGGATAATAGCTTTCCTTTTAGGAGGGACACTATAATGATGATATGGATGTCTTGAATAGTTGTGGTCATTGATAAGCCCAAGTAGACAAGAGGTCTCTTTTCCATATTATCCAAACAAACATCATTTTACTGCTACACTCTTAATATGATGTTGGCTTCTGGGAAAATCCAATATCTATTGTTGCAGAACAACTGTTTTAACAATGCCTTTGTCCGGTTTCTTGCTATACCACCCAGTGGAATGAACTCTTTCTCTAAAATGGTGCTCAATCCACATTGTTACAGTAGACAAGGATTATATTTATGCGGAAAATTATTTCCATATATCTGAAAAGGTACTCTTATTAATGTGTCTTATACCTTTCTGAACAATGGAAACTCTTCTTCCATGGTACAAGCTGTGTGAGTAGAGACTTTTCTAAAATTGGCACATAGTGGGGCATGTAGACATTCTCAACTGGATAAGACAATAAAATCAGGAGAAAATGGGAGAGTTGAAAAATAATTTGAGGGTCCAAGAACATAATGGAATTCAGAGTAGAAGTTAAATTTTTAAAACTTCAGTCTTGCATGTCAACATTTTAAAATGTCAACAGTACAACAAAAACAAAGTAGATGTAAACAGTGAAGTGTATTATGTTGCTTGGCTCTTGGCAGTCACCTCCAATGAAATAATAGCAGGAAATTATAGAGAAAAAATGGTGAAATCATTCTGCAGTCATTGGCTATTCATGTGAGTCTTCTGTGTTGAGATAACACTTGGGTTTATTTGTATTATAGAATGAAAGATTGCTGTTATAATTGGAAACTGTTAAAGGTTTTGTAGCTCAGGCTAAAGGTTATCCAGGCTGCTACAGCAGATATCCTAATTCTAACAAAAGATACACAGTAAGGACAGAACATTATAACTGGAAGAGTAATCTAAAAATATACATAGCACAAGAATTCTGCCGTGCTAGGCACTTGTTAGAGCTGATAAGAATTGCGATTGCTGGTTTTTTCCCCGATTCTTCAAATATGTGAAGCTATACTGAAACTGAATCGCACCATTTTGAGATTTCATGTATGCTCTTGTCAAAGAGTGCCTATTTTTCTTTCCTGGGTGATCTCTTCTGTGCCCGAGCCTAAATTCTCTTAAGGTTTAACCTTCTGTGGAGGTGTTCTGGTTACAAATACCGTTAATGCTAATGAGTTATGTATGAGTGTAACAGAGGGGAATCGATTCAGGTCAGAATGTGTTTGAGAACACAGCCCACAGGTACTCACACATAGTTAGACTAATTGACATAGTACCTGGTATAAGATTGAAATGAATGTCACTCAGACCTCTGTAAACTAACCTGGTTGGTTGAAATTTTAGGAACATACGCAGCTGAAATTCAAAATGCATTTAACATTGCAAACTATTTTTGCTAGCAGATTAAAAACATTGTAGGATCTGGTTTTGTGCATCTCCTAGTTTTGGTGTACTTGTTTAACCCATGAAAATCTTCTGCTCATCTAAAAACAAAAATTCCACAGCCAGCACAGCTGATACTATAAGATGCTATGACCTAAAATTTGCACACATGTAACTTACTTCCTTGCAGGACTTAGCCAGCAATGAGTGATGCATAGCGATGTTACAACCGGTACAGAGTTCACAGCTTGCTCATTGGATCAGAGTCACTTTTGAGAGGGTTATCTGGTGTTTGCCTGTAAAAATCAGCTCTTTTAAACATTTACTTTTGTTCTCCACTGTAAATAAACATGAACTGGCTTCATCTTATCTGTTATGTTTATGTACACCAGAGCACTTCCTTGTGTCATGCAAACTCTCAGCCTGGCTGGTGCAGCCTGGGGGATCTGCCAGAAGGGAACCTCCCTGGACTTGGAGCTGAGGTGTAGTAAGGAATGGATCCACTGCTATTGCTGTACGTAATAGCACTGAGGAACTTCAGCCTGTCTAAACTAAGCATGTTTTTTCCAAAAGAAATAGTAACTTGTGTGCAGGACACGTCAGCTGGTCTTCAGGAACATCTTGTACCTGCTATGATTGCTCTGCCAGCTGCTGCCAGGGCTGTCAATGTGAATGGCCTTTGCCATTCAAGATGCTCTGAGGAGGATCAGAGTATAAGATGCAGCTTATTTTATTTTCTGCCTGGTTTTCTAGTTGGTCAAAGTCCTTTTGTACTGTTCTGTACTGGGTGTTGGAGGTCGTCTTTTAATTTATTCTCCTGTATTAACGTAATGAGATTGGTGTTCCTTGTTGACAGATCTGTTGGTGATGGAGTGAGGTGTGTTTTTCTTTTTCTTCCTTTTGTAGATTTAAACCAAAACAGCTAGGTAGTAGTTTCAAGGCTCACTCTTCTTTTGCTTTAAGAGTATGAGTGCTGTATGTACAGTTCCCCATGCTGTATGATCCCATTGCTTTCAAAACAAAAAGCTAAAGCCAGTAGTTCAGTAAATGCATCAGTTAATTATATTCAGGCTGATTAACACCTAAGTTCATTGATATATTAATTTTCCTAGTTAACTTTTAAAATAGACTCTTACTGATGAGTATTTTCACATTTTAAGTGGTAAAGTTTGTGTGATACACTCCCCCGTTATCCTGAGCTTATTTAAGTGGTACTGGTGAGAGTGACTATAGGATCTACCCAGTTGAAGTGTCTGTCAAAATATGGATGTGCAATACTGCATTTATTTTACAAACTTGTAAAGGACTACATGAATCTCCTTGTTTGTGCGTGTATGAGGCGGAGAGAATGTTTGTGACTGTGCATTGAAGTAATCAAGACCGTAACATGTACAATCAGTTGTGACAATTCCTTTGCAGTTTCTGTGGGATAGGCTTGGTACACCTTCTGGGTCCCGAGTATCTCGGGATGATCAGTAACCCAACAGTAGGTGCCAGTTTCAGTGAGGCAAAGCTATACCTCATGGCACTGTAAGAGTAGACAGGGTGCAGCTGGAATGGAGCATGATGAGAAGATTGGCACAAGCCCTGGGCAGATGCGTCGACGTAACACATGTGCTTCCACATTAAGTCCTACTACTTGCTACCTTTCCGTGCCAGATTTTGGTTGGAAGCTACATGGTGAGCTTTGGAAGTAGGGGGAAGCTCAGTGTTGTAAACAAAATCCCAAAATGCCACAGACAAAGGACACTGTTAAATTGATTCATGGCGGAATGTCTCAATCTGCGTTTAAGAAAAAAAAAAGGTGAAGCAAGGCTTGTGTATCCAAGCAACTGTAAAGGCTTCACTGTTGCCATGGGAGGTTTTATCAATGACGTAGTGGTTGAAATTGTCCTTTTCTTGTAACTGAACTTGTGGTAGGAAGAAGAAGGGGTTTTCTACACAGAGAGCCTGTTCCTGCAGAGAATCAGCAAGGAACAGTCTGGAGCAGTCACACACACACAGAGGCATGCACAAAAGTCTGATCAAACTAAGAATGACAGAACGCAGTTACATCCAAAATATAAATATGAGGCCCCACTGAGGCTCTGCTTTTGGTACGATATATCCTATCTCAATCAGTCTACAGGTAAAACAAATGCAATATTTGACCTGAAAAAAGAATTCACCTGCTATCTCCTGATTAATACAGCAGAAATAATGTGCTGTGTCCTACTAAGCAGACTTAAAAAAGCAAATCCTCAAACACATATACTTAATTATTTTCTTCTTTAGTATACAAAACAAAAAAAGGATGCATTGTGGGTATCATCTGATGCTGAATACTGCATTAATATATTGCTGAATATATGCATGAATATGGCACTTATATGTGGCATATGGCTTCTCACAGGCAGGATTCTCATTTATCATTATGGATGTATGGATCAGTCCATTTGAGGAAAGCAGGTTTAAGAGACTGTTTACCTGCATTTGTGGTTTGAAAGATGGCCAAGGAAAAAGAACAAATTCCTTAGATAATATTTGATCAGGGAACAGATTTATAAATAAAAATCTGGAGTTACACTCATTTCTCACTCCAAGAGTAAAATGTTTCAGTATGTTCCAAAGAGCAGATGCCCAACAAACATCTTTGTACAGGAAAAGGAAATATTTCCTTAAACATCCTGCAGCAAACGTGACTGATTGAGCTTCCTTTTCCCTCTGCCTGGTGCATTTCCCTTCTTTGCACAGACAGGATCTAACCAGATTTGCAGGGTATGAACTGCAGGTTACTTTCAAATTCATAACTATGAAATGGTTCGTTTAGCAGGACAAAGGCCAAGCCGGCAGACACCCTTTTTCCAGCTCAGCATGTGCATAGCAATGGGAGGGTGGCAAGGAGCTTTTGTTAATCTCAACCGAGCTGGCAAGAATGCTGCAAAATGAAGTCTTTGAAGATGTTTTTTCTTCATTTTTAAAGCAACAGTTTGTTAGAAAAGCTTGAAAATCTTTCAAAAAAACCTAACTGCAAAATATCGAAAGACGTCCCTGGCTGTCATACAACTTAGGCAAATTTCCCCACTAGCAATTAGCCTCTACAGTTTCCTTTAACAGCCATTTTTTTTTCCACAGGTTCTGTTCTGATGCATCTGTGAAAATGTTTTTTCCCAGCTTGAATACACTTTTTAAAAAAAAATGGGTGGCAGAAAGGATTAGGGTATCAAGTCAGGTTGGGGCTGATCCAAATTGCAGTGGGATTTTTTTCCTTTTAGTTTAAACATGTAGGAATTGAAAGCTTAAAAAGGCTAGTGCTTAGGGCTGTTCTCAAAATAGTTGGGACTCACACTCCACTTCCTAATGTGCTCACATCACAAGACCAGCTGCCACTACTTGCTCTTTTGTCTGAGGCTGCAGTGGAGAGCTGAGATGCTGACTGCTCCGCAGGGGAGCAGTCCTTCCTTCTACCCCAGAGGCGACCCAGCTCTCCCACCCTGAGGTAGCCCAGGTAAAGGTTGCCCTTTGGGTACCAGTCACACCCCATCTTCCTGAGCCCAAACAATCCAGTGCCTTTCACAAAAAACAGTAACCCTGTTCAGGCATTGGTTTAGATGTTTTTATTTTTATGTGAAATCATAAATACAAAATAAAAATAGTAAACAAGTGCTATAGGTTTCTCTTTTCATTGGGATGAGGTTCAGGCCTGTTCCTGAGCACTTCCAAGTCTTAAGGTTCAGGACTAGGTCTTTACTCTTGGAAAACAAAACATAGCAAAAACCAACTTAGGCTTTAACCCTGAAGCCAGTGACATCAGTAAGAGCATTCTCTTGGCTTATTTTTTAAAGCACAGCAACAAGTAAGTATACTGAAGGATGAGATTAAATATAAAAATATTTTTAAAAATGGGCCCCACTTCCTGTTAGTATTGTTGGGCGTTACCCCACTGACCTCAGCAAAACCGTGTTATATCAGCAGTGAGTTATGGTTTTGGTAGGATGATGCTGTGTTTAATAGTACATACACAGTACTGGCTTCTTCCAAGAGGTCTTATTGTGTAATTGTTTCAGATTTTGGTTGTAAGAGGATCCAGCCCTGCCATGACACAAAGCTACGTATCAAGAAGTTTGGCTTGTTAAAAAAGTTTCCCTTCTAAGGTGTGGGTTTCCCTCCCTCTCCCCATAACACCAGTTTTTATTTGATTTTAAATGCTAGCGATGCACTCCCCAGAAAGATTTCATCTTTTGGTCACAGCCCAAATCCTGCAGCACTTCTGAAGGCTCTACAGTACAGCTACATATAGGCATGTCTGTCGGTGGGCATTTTTAGTTCTTGAATTTGAGACAAAAGAGAGTGAGGTCCAGAATTTGGGCTAATATTTGTTGACTCATTTGCTAGACACAAGAGAGCTGAGTGAGGCTGTAGTGTGTCTGTGGGCTGGGTGACAAACAGTTGGACATTATCATTTAAAATAAAGTAATCATGAAACAAAGGCACCAAACCACATAACAAGCCAACTTTGGTAGATTTCTTGCAAAATATATGCATTTAAATACATTTACAGTTTACAAGGTTACACTGTTTAAAAAAAAAGTTGCAATGATGAAATACGGAATATTTCATTCTTGTACCAAAACTACATATCACATCATAACAACAACATTATAGCTTTTATTTAAATGCAGACAGTATAAGAACTGCACCTCTTCATAGAACAAAACTAGTTCTAGACATACTGCTCTGCTTTTGTATTCTCTGATGGGCTCAGACCCTGCCATTTTTAAAGTGTTTAAATGTTTAAAGTGTTTAAAAATGAAAGCAGTTTTCTTTAAAAGGGTAAATCATGTGCTCAATATTCAAGATCAAAATTTGCAGGGGCAAGGCTTTAGTCTCTCGTTCAGGTCTGTGTACATATTGATACCACTGGGGTTTTAAGTTTGCTAAGCAAGGCAAGAACACAGTCGATGTAAATCTGTCACAAACCCACAGTTATGGTTAGTCTGTAAGTCTCAGCGTTATCAGAAAGTTGTAAGAGTTAATGCCTAGGTTAGGTGTGGACTGTATTGCTACATGGTTGTGAGGGACCCATGAGGTCGTAGCGTTGCTCTCTGAGGAATATAAACAGCACATTTCCTCACTAACTCTTGGCAGAAATCTCCTTATGGTGATAGAGATGCTGCCACAGTCTGTAGCAGAATTCATTTAAAAGTACAAGTAATTCTTATGGAAGGGTATCGCACCACCCCTTAAGCCCTCCTTTAAAAAAAGTTTTTCTGCTGTGTAAAATGGAAAGGTGTATGCTAATATTCCGAGCTGTGGCAAAGTTTAGCAGGTATTGAGCTGAGAAAATCAGAGTTATGCTACCCAGAGCATTTTCCTTCCAGTCTGCACAGTGTTACGAGCGCAATATGGGGGAGCTGAGAGCGCCATGACTTCACATCTCCTGATTAGCCTGCATAAAGTCTCAGTCAAGATATTTGGTAAAATTCTTCTAGCAATTTTTTTGCCTGATTTGGTAAATGAAGGAAAGCACGTGTTAACAAAATTATGGTGGGGAGCTAACCAAGTGCACGTCCAACTGAACACACGATTCAAAATTGGCAGCAAGCAGGGCTTGGCAAGAAGGCCGTGAAAGCCACCCATACCCCCAACCATCGATAGCTGGGGCAAGTTTTATGCTTTCAGTCTCCTGTCGTGAAGATGAGTGGATGGAGATGGATGCCCCGCTGAAGCCAGACATACAAAGATCTCCTAGGTCTCGGAATCTAGCCCTCCAATAATTCTGGCAATGAGTTCACATTCAAGTAAAAACAGAACAGAAGCTGATGAAGGAGAAGGGATGAAGAACCTCAAGGGGCCACCTAGTGTAATCTGGTTTGTACTCCACTGAACGACTGCAGCTACCTGAAATGCCTTTCAAAGGTCTCAAAGACACACAGACGAACGCACTTCTCTGAGGGACTGAAACAACTCAAGAAAATAAAATACCCTTCTCCAAACAGTTACTTGCTTCGGGACTAAGGACCAAGGTTAGTATCATGCTTTAAACAGAATCCCTAGTTTAGTTGCCCAAATAGAAGAAGAACAAAACCCCCTAACCAGTGAAAGTCCCAGCGGGAACAGCCGGATGCACGTTTTCAGGAGGGAAAGGAAGAAGGGAAGCTTCGCCTCGGCGACAGCGCACACCCGACGGCCCGGTCCCACCAGCCAGGCAGTGCCCCGAGAGGCACCAGCAGCAAGAGCGGCCGGTAAAGTACTCACAAGTCCCTCACGGTAACGCTGGGGAAGGGCCGGGAGCTGCGGCGGTAGCCCGGATGGGGCGTCCCGGCAGCGGCCGCCGCCCCTCGCCTGGGCTCCCCGGTTCCCCCAGCCGCCCCGGGTCGGAGAGACACTGGTTCGGCTGCGCTGTGCGGCCGGGGCGGGTTTTGCTCGTCCCGGCACCGCGGGCGCTCAGTACCGAGTCCCCGGCGGCGCCGGGCTGGCGGGCAGCGGGGCGCTGCCCTGCCTAGGGCTGCCGCTTTACGGGGGTCCCCGTTAAGAAGAGACGCTAGGCAGGGGAGCGCCGGAGCTCACCGCAGACGCTCCCGGCGCGGTGCCGAGTGCCGGCCGGCGAGGCGCGGCGGCGCCGGCTCGCAGCCGTCTGTCCGTGTCCCCGCAGGGCCGGGGGAGCGGGGCAGCCCCGCTCAGACGTAGTTCTTCTTGTCGTACTCGCCGTTGGAGGTGGGCCGCCGCGGCGCCGAGTACTTGACGGGGAGGGAGGTCTCGTCGCGCTGGGAGCAGGAGCAGCAGCAGATGAGGCAGCCCCCGAAGAGCAGCAGGGCCGTGGCCGCCCAGCCGATGTAGAGCGCAGCCCCCATCTCCCGCTTCTGGGACGGCGGCACGGTCGGGTCGTAGAAGTCGCTGATGACGATGTTGGCGAACCAGCAGAGCGGGACGAGGACCAGGACCCCGCAGAGGATGTACACGGCCCCGCCGGCGATCACGATGCGGGACTTCATCTTGCCGGGTCGGATGCAGTTGGTGCACTGCGCGCCCACCACGGTCACCATCAGCGCCACCAGCCCCAGCAGCGCCACGATGACGGTGAGCGCCCGGCCCGCCTGCACCTCGGGCGGCAGCGCCAGGATGGAGTCGTACACCTTGCACTGCATCTGCCCCGTGCTCTGCACCACGCAGTTCATCCACAGCCCTTCCCAGATGGTCTGCGCCACCACGATGTTCACGTCGATGAAGGCCGACACCTGCCACATGGGCAGCCCGCAGGCCAGGATCACTCCCACCCAGCCCAGGATGCCCAGCCCCAGCCCCAGAATCTCCAGCGCCGCCGAAGTCATGCTGCCGCCGCTGCCCCACCAAAGCCTCCACAGAAAGGACGGCGCGGCGGGTCTACACCACTCGCCCCTGGCAGCTGCCGAGCCGGCTCTGAGCGCCGCCGCCTCCGGGCAGGGCTATATGAGCAGCCGCAGGGCGCCCTCCCACCGCCCGCCCGGCCCGGCCCTTCCCTTCCCTTCCCGCGGCGGGGGGGGCCCGCACTGCCACTGGTGGGCGGCAGCACGGCGCCGGGGCCGGGGGCGGAGGCGCGGCGCAGCGCCCCA
>JAVKLA010000088.1:7149959-7329272 GCA_034782735.1 Sagittarius serpentarius
CCCATCCCTGGAAACATCCAAGGCCAGGCTGGATGGGGCTCTGAGCAACCTGATCTAGTTGAAGGTGTCCCTGCTCACCGCAGAGGGGTTTGACTAGATGACCTTTGATGGTCCCTTCCAGCCCAAGCCATTCTATGATCTTGCTGGGAGAACTTCTGCCCAGGCTCTTGAGCTTTTATTTTGTAATTGAAAGAACTCGTAGGGAAATAACAAAGCAGAGATGTGGCTGCTTATGCTGGTTTTATCGCTTCTCTTTTTCTGTGGCTGTACTGACTTGGTGAAAGATCTTTATCTGATAGCTATGTTGTTTGTGGAGCTGCTACTTTTTATAAAGAAACTGTATTTGATCTTTCAGCAGTGTCCTTCAGGCTCAGTTTTCATAGGTACTTATTTTTCAGTTCAGCATTTGGTAGCAGAATGATGTTGAAAGATTTGAAGCAGGCATTTGAGTGGAATGTTAATTGTGACAATATAATTCACTGGGAATCTGAATGTTCTGCATTGTCAGTTCAAATACATAAAATAAACTGATATAAAATAGGTTCTAGCTACAGTCATCTTTCACAAAAGCAGGTTTTAGGTTAAATGAAGAGGAACATACTCTTACCAGGTTTCAATACTTGCTGTAATTGTTTTGGGACTCTTTCTTCTGTGCTCCTTTTATCTGCTGCTTGGTGGCCTTTCTTAGGGTCAAGCACAGTATAGTGCAAATGCTGTTTGACATTCACTTATGTGTATTGTCAACACCAGATTTAGTTGAAACAAGCAAAGATGTTTCCCAGTGTGAATTTAGAATTGCTTACTTCTCAGTACAATTCTGTAAGTGATGTTAGATTGAGGGTTTATGATGCACATTTATTGTGGAAGATGGAGATGAATCCCAGTTTACATATCCTGTGATCAACTGGTTAATTTAAAGGCAACGTCTCTTCGTATTCAGTGCTAATCCATGTGTAGTTCTTTCTAGTTTGAGCAAAGTTACTGTTAACTAACTAGTCTTCAAAACAGTCTTGACTTACGTATATGGACACCGCATTTATGCATTGGCTAAATATAATGAGATGAATGGCACTTATGCTGTAGTCTGAGGGAGTGGTTAGGAAACAGGTAAACAAATCTTCATTATTTTTGTACTGCTGGTAAAGGTCACTCTACAAACTGAGTTTATACTAAGTCAAATGTATAATGTGGTTCCAAGTCTAGCTACTGTATATTGTTCTAACTGAAAGCATTTTGGCTAACAGAATCCCTAATCAAGAATAGGAATCAAAATCCTGCTTTGCTGACGCAGCTTGAAGTCGTATTTTTTTTAGATGTTTCTGCCATTTGGCCATCAATCTAAAGTAAAATGTTTTTGTTTTGCCGCTTTGGACTAAGCAGCAAGATCAGCTTGTGGTGCTTGCAAAGGAAACCCAGCTTGGAGTAATTCCTGTTTGGTCTTTCTGGAATTCAAAGTTATTTTTTAAAACTCTTGAGTGGGAAGAAATGCAAGGCAGTTTCACAAGCTGTGCCATGCAAGGCTGCTAAGGAAACCTGCTCAAAAGAATGACTTCATGAGAGGGGAACTAATATTTTGACTTTTTTTTTTATTTCCCATGGGAAGGCTAATCTTTAGGAACACAGAATCCTCTGAGGCCAATAAAATTCAGATTTGAAGAAGCAAAATGCTGTTTCATTGTTAGAACCATAAAATACAGTTTGTTTTTATTGCAATTCTTTTTCCTTTCAGGAAAGCACTAGGTTTAACAGCTGTAATATATTATTCTAGCACCCCTTGTTGTTGGCTTTCCCGTTATTGTTTCACTTGCATTTTATCTTTAAGATCTCAGCCAGGTTAAATGTGCTTTCTTGTTTTATGCAGCTACTTAAAGGCATCGCACTGCAGCACTGCCCCACCTATCCCAGCTGTGCATCTTTTATTACCATTTTGTGACAATTTAGTTATCTTCCATTTTGCAAAACAGTACAACATGCATTGATTCAAATGTAATTGGGTGAATGTAACTATTAATTGCTTATTGGCAACACTTCTTCCCAAATGTCTTTTTTTCTTTTAAAAATACCACTCTGTCTGTAGGTGGGGGCTCATAATATTTTATTCAGTGTGTGCGCGTGTATGAGTGCGGGGGATGTTTATATACCTGGCAGGAAAAAATTGTCATGGGAATAGCTGTGGTTCATACATGGTCATTCCTCTTCAAATGGTCAGAAGGATTGTTTTACTTTAAACAGCTGTTTAATAATCAAGCTCTGGTTGGACAAGTTTTATTTCTCTCGTAGCTATTGGTTGCCGTCATGACGAAGGATTGAGGAAGCCAAAAATACTATGAGAAGGCTCATTAAGACCTCTCATCTATTTGAAGTCTGGTTGTATTTCTGTTATCAAGTTAATGTCCAGTTATATGTGTAGTAATGACAGCACAAGTCCATACATAGGCTTTTCTGAATGTTTTTGATTACCTCAACCCCCCCACCCCTGATTGTCCCCAGACTTTGTCTACTGTAAGAGTACATTACTGCATAGTGCTGCTGTTTGGTTCAGGTGCTGGTTGTGGGGTTATAGCTGCAACTCGTTAGGGAATATTAATTTAGGAATTTTGCTCAGTTAACCATTTTCTGCTGAGACATCCAAGCTACCTTTGAAGAGAGTTACTGTGGAATCTCAGCATTCTTCATGCTGTCCTCATACTGCCACACTTTCTTTAGTGAAAGAAAATCTTGTCAGTGCATTTGATGGGTTTTCTGACTTAAATTTTTTTGATAGTATAGCAGTAGAAGCATTCTTTTCAGTTCTGAAGAAAGGATTGACTTGTACCGCCTTTTGAAAGTGCCAGAGGCCTGGAATTATGCTAGGTGCTTAGCCCTGCAGTGATTTCATTAGGAAAAGAATGTATACAGGAATACAGATAGTCTGTTTTTTTTATGTTAATCTCAGACATTAGTGACAATAAAGAAAATTGTTTATGGATGGTTTATCTCTTAGTGGATTTTGAATAACTTTCTCCAGTTTAAGTGGATAATAAGCTTTTGTCTTTTTGATTCAAGAGACAATAGGCACAGTCTTAAATTTTTGTGCATATCAAATACATTAAAGTATACTTTGACATGGGCTGCATGGTTTTGATGCTGTAACTAATGAATCCGTTCTCCAAATTCATTGCTTTTACTTATTTTTTTCATACTAACTTCACTTTAGTTTTGTCTGCTTCTGTATTACGCTCCGTGTAAATCTTACGGATTTTTTTTTTAAATTATTTACTTGCTGTGTTTCCTAAAAATGCATTTATCTTTTGTGCCTCTTTAAAAATCTTTAAGCCTGTGTTATTTGGCACTTTGCACACTGAGTCAGGTGTATATTTGTTAGTCTTCAAAAAGTGCTGTACATTGTATTACAAATATTTTATTACTTATGCAGCTAACATTCATAGCAAATATTGTTCTAATACTGATGTTTATTCCCCAAGTACAGCTATAGATTGTTGTCTGAAGGGCTTGGTTGCGTCTTGATATGTTTATTTCAAATCTTTATTTCTGTATCATTGCACAGAAATATGCTAATTAAGGTCATATGCAAAGAAACATACATTAGGAATGTCACAAAATGCATTTAGTCAGTGAGTCTGTTTCTCTTTGAGTGGACAGACAGGTGAGCTGCTGTTCGTGTTTAGCCATGCCTGATTTTGTAGATAGATTACAAACAGTTTAATTCAGAGGTAATCTCAGCAAATGTTTTGGCTTTTTAAAATGCCTGTTGGTAAGCTCTTCAAAAGAGAATCTCTTTAGTTAGCAAATCTCAGCAATGTTTAAGATACTTTTTTTGGCAATAGTAAAAATCTTAAAAATCCAACCAGGTCTAGCGTAGGCTTCCTTTCTTCATTTTAAGGATGTGATTGATTTCCCACTCAGTGTTCCTTTCCCACTCAGTGTTCCTTTCTTATGTCTCAAAACATGTAGATTGCTTGCTGAGTGCTTGTATACCTTGTACTGTTCTTTCCAGGATATTCAATGATCTGACGTTCAAGTCTCTGTTGAATGAGCAAAAAAATGAAAAACACTGCTTTTTTCTTCATATGTAGAATGAAATTAATGCCATGTAAGATAGTCTTCTAGGACATAAACTAATTTGGTAGTACATAAAACGAAAGCATAAGTAATGGCAATTTCTGCTAATGATTTTTTTTAAGCACTGTAAAACTACTTAAAGCAGAAAAACATTGAGTTTTCTAGATGTGACAGACCAGTAAATTAATTGTATATATTTTTAACTTAATGCCTCTTCAATGAAATAAGAATTTATTATTCCTCCTTTTTTGTAAACTTCAGGTTCTGGATGAGATTTCTGAACATGGCATTAGGATTTATCAGCTCCCTGATGCAGATTCTGATGAAGATGAGGAGTTTAAAGAACAAACAAGAGTTTTAAAGGCAAGTTTCACTCCTAATTTATTATTTTGCTACAGCAGTTCTTCAAGCCTACAGTATGCTTAAAGGTACTTTATTCCTTTATAACGTGTTGAAAATTCAAGTTCTCTTTGGATGTTGAATCTGAATTATAATCCTTTTTATTCCAGTCTCTTCTTCATCAGAATTCCAAATGTAGTGTGTCATGACTTTCTTTTCTTTAAGTGTAAGCAACTCTTCACCAAGAACTGTGATTTGCAGCCTGTTTTGACTCAAACCTTCTAACATGCAAGCAAAGAGAGAATGTGCGTGTGTTATGGTTACTATACTAATTAACAACTTTCCTCTCGTTGGAGCAGATAATAAAGGTTTTACTGAAGTCATTTCCTCTTTGTGCTGTGATAGTTGCAAAGGTGCTTGAAGAATGTATCTGAAATTCTCTCTGTAGTTACTTTAATCTGTATCTGAAGTATGTTTCGGTTGGCTGTTCTCCATGCATGATGTTATGTCAGATGACACATTATGCCCAAACTGTGCTTCAACAACAGTCAAGTTTTCCTAAAGCAAAGCGTCATTTCCTTTTGTGCCTCTGTTAAGACAAAATGGTCCTAACAAAACTACAGGTGTTGTTAGTGAGAGGCTGTATTGCCTAGAATAGGATTTGTTGGTTTTCTGATGTGGAAGGATTTTAGCAGAGTGCATCTGTCAGCATTTCTTTTCCCTCTTTCCCTCTTTCCTGTCTGTTACTTAAAAGTCTTTGTGCTTTCTTTTAAAAAGAAAAAAAACCCACAAAAAAACTAACCAGTCAGAAATCAAAACAGTAACTTGTTTTGCTCTATCTCAACTAGGCTAGCATTCCCTTCGCTGTTATTGGATCCAATCAACTTATTGAGGTGAAAGGGAAAAAAATCAGAGGCCGTCTGTATCCCTGGGGAGTTGTTGAAGTTGAAAATCCAGAGCACAATGATTTCCTTAAACTGCGCACAATGCTGGTGTGAGTAATGGTAAAATTATCCCGTCTCCTGTGGTGATGTAACTGTTACAATGACTAGAGAGTTATAAGAACGTAAGCTTCTTAATTCAAACTAGCTCTGATGGCAGTGTAGAGTGACTGTTTAGCCCCCTGCAGCTTGTTTTGCTGCTGTAATCCTCTGATCTCTGACTTCAGAAAATATTTTCTATCTGCCAGATACATGTGACAGTTTGTATGCCTTATGTGAACTGATTTGATGGCTTTATGTATAAATTGAAGTTTTCTTATAGTGCAGTGGGTGGGGCAGAGAGGCTTTTAAAATATTACTCAAAGTGATTGATTAAACTGTGAAGAAAACTCTAAAGGCAAAGCTCTGTTTTCTTGGCAGTATAGGAAGTCCTATGTTAAATATGATACCCTGCCCCTTATGATTGTAGCTGATACGGGTAATCTGCCTGTGTGATGAAGTGGGTTTTTTTTAATGATGTGTCGCTATTCTTGGAAATTGAATTCTGTTGTGCTTTTCTGATTTCAGTCTCTGCTGGGCAGGGATTGCCCTCTGCTGGTCATTGGTAGCAAGCATTTTTTTTTCCCTTTTTTTTTTTGACAATTGGAAATTGTTAGGTGATGTCAGCTGTTATGTGAGCCAAGGAGCTCCACCTAGTTCTCAGTTACAAATTATACTTAATAGCACTTGAATCAAAAAATACTTTAGGAATTAAAATACCTTTCTGAATAACTGTCTTTGCAAGGTTCTTAACATTGCAAAGACTGGTATATATAACTCCTGTAAGTAATTAGTCAACGAGAGGAGGACAGCATACTTTGGGTCTGTGAAGAATATTGGTGGGAGGGCACTTAAGTATGAACTAAAGACCAATAAACATGAAAGCAGTGTTCTGGCTAGCTTTACGGCAGGCTTTGTCTGTAAGGATTATTTTTCCAGTAAATATATCCATTACATAAAACAAAAATAGAAGATAAGAGTGTTTTCCTTCTCTTTGACAAGAAGGACAAAGTGTTCAATAGCCCTTTGCATGTTCTAGAACGCACATGCAGGACCTGCAGGAGGTGACCCAAGATTTGCACTACGAGAACTTCCGTTCGGAGAGGCTAAAACGAACTGGCAAGTATGTGCATGCCTTTGGGCTCTGCTGCTTGTGAGTCTTTCCTTTTTCCACTGTGACATTGGACTTGATCTTCCTCCTAACTAATCCCACCTGTAACTAATTATTTCTCATGAGATTTAAATCTATGAAGTTACTGAAATTTGTATGAAATGCTCTTCTTGAAGAGGAGTAATATGTAGCAAAGTGCCATGCTTACAAATAGCTGTTCCTGGTTTTGTATTCATTCCCTTTTCTCTATGCTTTTAATGGGAATGTGCATAAAGAAGTAGTGGGCTGCAAGCAAGATAGGCTGGGGCCTATTTAAATGTGCCCACTAGGGTTTATTTTTAACAGGTAGTCATCATCAAATAAAAACCTATCTGATTAGGTAGGATGTTGCTTCTCCAGTTATTGCAGGACCACCATGGTGGCTGTTCTCTTGCTCCTACATATAGGATTAGAGAAAGAAGCTTAGACCAAACAATCTTTTTTTGGTAGTGTGTGTGGGATTTTGGATGGGGTTTTTTTTTTGGTGGTGTTTTGGGATTTTTGTTTGTTTTGGGGGTTTTTTGTTTGGTTTTTGTTTTTTTTTAATTTTTTTCTTTATCAGGTTTGTGTCCTTGCAACTTTACGCAAAAAATCCGCATCTACCTGTGCTGCATCTTTTTTGATAGCAGTATATTCTTGTCTCTGCTTTACTTGTTCTTTAAGTATTCAGCCAAGCATTTTGATCTTAAAGAAGAAAAAAAAATAGCCTACACAGCTTTTTAATAGTTCATTTTTGTACCATGTATAGATAGCGGAGGGGATGTCTTGATTAGAGTAAATGGCAAAAAATGCCCATAGCAGTGAAGAAATCAAATTTTAAGAAATGGAGAGTGAATAACAGGAGTCTATGAGGTAAAGATGGCGTTTTACAGAAGGGAAGCATGGGTTTAAGAATGTCCTAGTTTCTCCTGTGTGGAAGCATATAGACTTTTTTTTGTTGTTGTTATATTAGCTGAAATACGAACCTTGAGTCTGTTCTTGGAGATTTTTACTTCTTTATCTTATACTGTCAATGTGGTTTTTTTTGTTCAATAGGCCTGTTGAAGAAGAAGTGGTAGACAAGGACAGAATCCTCCAGCAGAAAGAGGCTGAGGTAAGAGGGAGCTTCTAAAACTCTTGTTCTTTAATATAACATGCTAGGTTCCAATTTTAGTATTCTACATCAACTACTGCCTACAGAGTGTAAGACTGAAGTTGTATGTTCAGATTTGGTCTGTCACTTTTCACAAGTTACCCAAAGTGTTTTGTTTATAGTCACTTGTGTACTGTGGATGGTAGGTAGCATGTGGACTCTTAGTTGTAGGGGGTTATTTATCACTTCCAGTTTGTATGCTAATTTTCTGTAAGGATAGTCGCTATTTTTTTATGTATTGAAATCAATTTGTGTTTGTCAGCTACATGTGCTGCTTTAAACTTAGTATGTTGGGGTAGACTGATAGTCTAATGTCATTTCAGATCTGCATGGCTTACTACAAGCAAGTTACCAGTAAATTTCTTCTTATGTCTTGTGGCTATGGAGTAGAAAAAGATTGTTGAGTCTTAAAAATTCCATGATATAATTAATGTGCATGTATTTACATCTTAATGTTGACTTGCAGCAAATATAATAGTATTTCTGTTGTACCAGTCAACTTACAGATTTGATGTTTTCAATCTCTGATTTCTTACTCTGGTTTCAAGTTATTACTAGGCCTTTCAACTTAACATTTTTATGCTAAAGTTCTAAAGATTCAGAGATTTTTAGCCTAGTATTTAAATTCAGATAGTATACTGCCAATTCTTATGACTGCTTGCATTGTGAAAACTTAGGACATGCTGCCAATTGGAAGATAGTGTTTTTTCTGTTTATCCTTCTTTTATCCAATTCAGCTTCGATCCAAGTCCATAAATGGAGGAAGGCATGATTGAAAAAATCAATGCATATATGTAGTGATTTGGAGTAAAAAGTAAAATCTACAAGCAGTTTTGTGTGTTTCTGAGGTGAAAGATTTAGACTCCTGTACATGGAAATTCTTGGAATATAGTTACTTTGGTCTGTGCCTTTCCTTTTTCCTTTATAGCATCCATATTTAAAAATAGCTAACCCTGGTTAGCTATTGGCTAACCCTGGCATGTTGACATAAATAGCAAAAAATTTTCCTAAAAGGAAATGCAGAAGCAGCTGATTATCACCATAACTAGTAGTTAATAATATGAATTACTGGAGATTCAATGAGCTGCATCTTTATCACTGTATAACTTCATTTCAGCAACATAAGCACACTTGATGGCCATGCATTTATGAGAGTGGAACTTTGCAACTATGCTGTACACAAATTAACTGCCTCCCATTTACTGATGTGTTTGCAAAACAACAGCAGACCATCAGCTGATAGCCAGGAATACTAGATGCTTTGTAAATGTCAAGAGTATCATTTGGAAATGTTTTGTGGGTTTTTTTTCCTTTTTTTTCTTAATGCTTCCAAGATTCAGGCAGTAGACTTAAAGAATTTAGGTTATACCTATTTCTCCCGTTATTTGGACTATATAAATTGTACGTGTCTAGTCGTTAAGTAGAAACTTGGGTGTCCTTGTAGAACTATTTGTCTTAAGGCTTACGTCTGGAAAAATTCTTCTATAAACGTTTCCCCTGGAAACTGTTGATATGGCAGGCATATTATTATATACTGGTCTATTCTGACTGCTCTTGTGTGAATGTATAGATAGTATTTATATATGTATGTAATGTATTTTTTTTTATATAATACGGCTAGAGGGATGAAGTCTTGAATTTCTTGGAGGACAGTCTCTGAAAGTTTCCTCTGGGAGTAATCATCTCTGAATAACTGCTGCTGAAGTTGCAGAGGATTAGGTTAGAAATTGAAAAAACAAATAGATTTTTAACTTCTGCATTCTATTGTCCCAAAGAGATCAAGAGGCTTTGTTGAATCTTCTGTAGATAAGCCGGTATGAAATCCCTTCATCTCTGTATCATCCCTAAGGTTCAGACTGGGAAGAGCCTGCGGAGGAAAGAGGCACAGAGGAAATGGGCTTGCATTCCATGGCCTTTGCAGAGAAAACAAATACCATTTCCCCTCCTGTTTTGCATTCCCATCAGTAATGGTGCTTGAAGTTCTATTTACAGTTTTGTGAGGTTTATATAACCTTGGAAGGAATGAATGCTTGGGCTACTGCCAGGGTCGTCTTTATCAAGGCATCACTTTTGCTAAATGATCTTTTATTATGCCAAAGGATGTGGTCCCCAGTTCAGCAATTCAGAATTGCTAATCTGTCATTTTGGATTTATGGCTCAGTTGGGTTGTGCTTTTTGCTCATTTGCAAGTGATGACCTGTTTTTCTGAGCTGGGAAGTGAAAATAAGAATAAAGGTATCCATGTTCCTTGCTGTAAACATGCTGCAGTTCAGCTTATTTTGATGTTGTAGGCACAAACTTAAGAAAGTTTATAGTGCTGTGCCTTATTCCTCCTACTCTGAAAATGTCTCATAATAAAAACCTTTCAAAGTTTTGAGAGGCAATACTTCCAGAAAAATGTTAAGGCCGTGATTACATGAAACGGCAAGGAACGAACTTCCTCTGATTTTTCCAGTGAGCTACCCTGAGGCTTTGCGCAAATCCCTTCGCTCTGCTGTCTTCAGTGGAGTTAGAGTCAGCAGTAGGCTGAATATAGTAGAATTAATTGCAACGTTGAAAGCAACGTTGAAATTGTTTTCTCCCTGTCCTTCAGCTTTCTGAATGTGTTTAACCCTTTATCAGATGAGATGAGGAATCCTGGTTTAGTACGGGAGTCAGTGGGGGGACAGCCTGTGGTGGTGGGGCTGCCTGGCTGGGGTCTAGCAGCAACCCTGTGAGTAGATGAGGATGTGATTAACGCTTACGTGTGTGGGTAACTGCCTGGTATTGCAAGTATTTGTGTAATTGTTTTCTTGAAAGATAAAGTGAAAACTTCTATGTGGAGAGACAGCATGACTGCTGATGAAGGCCTGCAGACCTGAGGGAAATAAAAACAGCTCTAAGGTTTAATTTGTGTTGTGGAATGCTATTGCCTAGTGCAGGGGGAAGGAGGCATGCTTTATGCAGAATGCTTCAGCCTTCCTCTGTGAAGTGATGTAGTCTCAGCCCTGGAAGAACATCATGAGAAGAAAACCCTTAGTAAGCAATTAGCAATGGGAATCCCTTGGGAGCTGGAATAAAGAACAACTTTTTTTTTTTGAGTAATTGCCTTTTTTTGTCCTTTTAAGTTCTTTGAAGGAACAATGCTTGCTGCCCATGTAGTGCGATGGCTGTGGCCATAGTGACTTCTGCTATTTATGATGTCAGTGTGTCTTATGAAAGACATTTATCTCGGTGGTAGTCCCTTTTCCAATATAGTAACTTTGTCAGGAGTATTTTTCTTGTCTTCAGTTAACAAGATTAGTTGTACTTTTTGGTATTGGGAGTATTTTTAACTAACAGCAACTGTCATGGGAACATCCTGGTATACTAGAAAATCCACTGTCTACAGTTTTCCCTCTTGTCCTATTCTTGCAGCCTCTTCCCTTATGAGCTTTCTTATGTAAAGGCATGGGCAGAAATAATCATACTTGGTGTGGGGAGGGGAAGCATGTCAGTGGGAAGTAGGTATTTTTTTTTTAATGCTTATTTTCCTGTGGTATCTGTAGGGTTGTCACTGAAAAGCCACTCACCTTGTTCAGGTAGGAGCAGCACTTGTTGCTGTTCTGGGCCAAACATACTACAGACGAAATCTTGTAGGTAAAGCAGAGCTGTGTATCTGTGGTTTCTATTAATGGCATGGAAGCCATTAGGAAGCTGTATGGTTCACTTTTAACTCTGTAACCTTATCTCTCATTTTCAATGTTTGTTTCCTTTCTATATTGCTACAGTAGTTACATGTAGTCACTAACCTGTAGTTACATGATAGTTTGAAGTAAATTTTAGTTCTGACATGGTAAGTAAACTAAGTAGAGTTTATACTAAGGTTAAGTTTACTCTTTTGATTTTTGTTATTTGGGAATCAGGAATTGTTTGTTTTATCATATTTCCAAATGTTGTTTCCTAGCTTCCTTTTCATCATGTGCATTGATCCTGTGCTCTCATGTTGTAGTATCCTTTATTTAGGGGCTCTGCAAAATACATTAATCCTGCTCTTACAAGTGAGAGGGTGTACTGCTGAGCAAGTCATGATGTGCCCTTGATGCTTGCAGTCCCCAACAGCGAAGGGAACACTGATGTTAATATGACATCAGTTTCAGTCTTTTGTGTGATCTTTTACGTTCACTTTTATTAAGAGGAAAGATTGTTTCTTTCTATGCAGTAAGTCTAGTAAGGTGCGGACACACAAGTTGTTTTTAGCTTGTATTGTAATGTATAGGAATGGTTCTTAGGATCTGTCCTCTACTTGATGAGGAATTGTGGAGGAGACTGACATGGTTACCACTTTGAGCACAATACAGCTTGTTTTTTGTTTTGGGGTTTTTTTTTAGTTTTAATTTTAATTTTACATGTGAGCTGACAGGATTCTTACTGTGCAAACGATTTTCTCTCCAAGACATCTGTGTGCATTCTCTCCAAGTTCAGTTATTACATCTAACCTTAGCCCTGTAGTTACGCAGCCAGGTTTTTGTGTGTGGTATCTGTCATCATTCACAGGTTGTCTGCTAAGAACACTGTTACAAAACTTATAGTTGTGAGTTTGCTTAGAGCTCTTGAGAAGCCAGTTTTACAGCAGAAAGCAACCATTCTGGATTGTTTGCATATCAAATGCTCAACAAAAACCAAAACAAAATGCTGATGCAGGCCAGGATGCAGTGAAAAAGATAGGTGTGCTTGAGTACCTTTTTTTTTTTTTTTGCTTTCTTTCCTTATAAAAAGGAAACTTCAATGATGACTTACCTACTGATGGCTCTAGGAGACAGCAACATGCCTAGTTTCTTTAACAGCCTTTATGCCTGAAAGGTTTTCTGTTGAATTATGCTAAAATAGCTTCAGAAACTTACCATTATTTAGCTGATGGATGAGACCAACATTCCACCAGTAGATCTCAAACACACCACATGAAAATGGGAAAGGAAAAATCTTACAGTCTTTATGTTAGAGCAGAGTAGGTATCCTAGTGCTTTTGTCCTACCTTACATTTGAGTCATATGCAGCCTCTAATTTCTTTCATGGTATGGGCGTATTTTATCAATTAAGGTTAAGAAAATGTGAGACTCGAGACTCGGTGCTGTATTTTAAGTCTTAAAATGTGATGTTGGCTATTAGCAGAATGCTGTGTTTAAGCAATCACCATAATACATGTGCAGCAGTATCTTCCCCTGTGATTACTGAATGGTTTCTATTTTGGGAATGTTTCATGGCTGAGCTTGGAGTGCTCTTGGGAAAGCTCAAGTAGGCGAGCTTCCAAAAAGCTAGTTTTATTCGGGTGGTAAATCTGCAGAGAGGCAGTTCAAAAGACCAGGTGTCTTACATTTTTACAAGTTGATCTTTGAAACTTTTCTCTTTTCTTGGACCATGGAATCAATGCAACTCTCATTTCTGAGACTTTCTGCTTTTTTTTCCTCCTTCCTGCAGCATTATGCCATCTTTTTGTTAAGCTTTTTGTTTTAAGTGTTTTGCAGAAAGATGTAAATGAGTATATAATTACAGACTTAGCTGTATCTCGCACTGTTCGTGTGTGAATTTCCTTTTGTCAGAGCGTATCTGTGCTGCAGTCACAGGAACTTGAATTAGCCTTTACTGAACGCTGTGCTGCTGCAGCAAGAGAGTAGGTATCAGTATATAAGCCAGCTAGTTTAGGCAAGTTCTGTTATCTCTGACTATGCTGCAAGCTCTGCACTTCAGTTTCTTACTCTTTCCCAAATCTGTATCTGAGGTCAGGCAAGAAAAAGTGATATAGGCATCTGCAGTTAATTTTTCCCTGTTTTGTGATGTTTCTTTCAGCTTTTTTTTTTTTTTTTTAAACCCAAACAGCTCAACACCACATACACATAGTCAAGCATTTATCACAGATTCTTTTGTATCGAGTCTGATGGAGTAACTGGTATCACAATAGCTAATGTGGTTGACTGGATGAAAATACAGTATACTTGTTTAAACACAGCAGTGCTTTTTGAGTTGAAGAGTTTCTCCCCCCCTCCGCCCCCCAATAAATGAAAGCAATTCTCTAACTACTTTTTTTCTAAAGGGGAAAAAAGCTGGATATATTAAAAGCTACACAGTTGTTCTTAGAATAATGAAAACTTGCTGTACAAGCCTCACATTATTACGTGATCCCCAGTTTGAGATGGACTCGTACTCTCTACAATGTGCATAGACACTGCAGCCTATTTCTTTTCCAGTTTGTAAGACAGGGCACTTGCAATTATGTATGTGGAGCTTCTCCGCCTGCATCTGGAAGGAAATACGTAGTCATTTGTAAGCCAAATTAGAGGTATTTGCATATAGATTTTGAAAATCTGTATTGGTATTTTGTATTCTTTCTTAGGAACATTTATTTAAATTAATTTTGGGTTTTTTTGGGGAAAAAAAAGCATTATATATAACTAGCATCTTATGAGATGGAAATTAACTTACAAGTGTCTTAAGAAAATGCCTTTAAGAAAACAGTTATTTCCAGGAAAGGTCATTGTTTAGATGTAAAAATATTGGTGCTTAATGTGTTTAGTCTGTCTTTCCAAATTTTGTAAACATCTTTCTATTTTGCTTTTGAAGTAGTTTTTAAATTCTGTCCCCACATTGGGCTGTTAACTCCGCAAATTTTTAGCAACAGTATTTGGTTAGCCACAAGATGAGTATTCGTACATTTTATTGTGCTTTGAGCACTCGCATCAGAACAAAGCTGCTTCAGCTCACTCAAGCAGTGTATCTCTGTACATACATAAAGGCCGTGTTTTCTTTATTGTAGATTAAATGTTAATTCACAGGTCTGCAAACTTCAAAAGGTTTGGATTTTATTGCTTAATTTTCATTATAAGTATTCTTACAAATATTTTTGTGAAAGTTACATGTAATGCATTAAAAAATCTGAGGTGGAAAAACAAAGTAGTCAATCATGTGAATTAATCTAAGGTTTCCAGTTTATAAAGAGGCAAATCGGATCTCTGTTCTACCATGAAAGAAAAAAATCTAAAGTTTCCTGGATTTTGGATTCCTCATGAAATTGTTTTAAACATGTAGGTGTTTTTCTTACAGCTGCGCCGCATGCAGGAGATGATTGCACAGATGCAGGCTCAAATGAGGATGAAGCCTGGTGATGATTAAGATGCTTAACATCTGGATGCACCAGGTATGACTTTTCTGACTTATATAAGAAGAGGAGTAAATAAGATTTTCACAATGATTATTGTCAGTTTTGCACTTTGGACTTGCTTTTACAGTACTTCTAGAAAAAATTGAGTGATGTTCTGGGTAGACTAGAAATAAAAATTTATGCAAATGTTACCTTTCCAGCTGTTTTTAAGACCTGTAAATGCTTATCTTCAGTGCCTTATTTTTGGATCATGCGGCTTTGTTTCTGTTGGCAAAAGCTGCTCAGAAAATTAATTTGACTATATATAAACAAAAGTTAGGGTGTTTTGGGGTATGTAGGCAGCTGAATTTACAGTAGTTTTTGCAAAGAACCAAACAAAATTTTAGACCAACTGGCTATGTATACTGAATACAGAACACCCTTGATGTCATATATGATATATTAGGTGGGATCAGAGTGAGTGGGGAAAAAAAAATTCTTATAGCAAGTATTCATGCTTTCTTCAGAATGCAGCTCTTCTGGCATAATTTTTCTTTTAAATACAAGAATAAAAAATAGAAGGATATGAGCAGTCTTGTTGCTTAATACTTCAGTTTAATACTCTAGTTGTGATTGCCCGTCTTCTGGAATGTAAAGCTTGAATAAAATGGATTATATTATCCCTTATGACCTCGTGGCAGCTGCCAACATTCCAAGCCTAAAATAAGGAGATTTTTTTTGTTGCCTTTATTTGAACCTTCGGTCTTCCTGTTTATATTAAAAAAAAAAAAAATCTCCTAAGGAATAAATTTATTCACTGGATTCCTATTTAAGCAGATGTTGATGGTTTTACTGGTATGTGCACTGTGATCTTTAAGTGAAGTAGTTAAGGAGAGGAAAAAAGTGATTCAAACTCAGGTTTCTTAGTGTCACAATTCCAAGTCTTGCAGATAGAGGAGTCTTCACATCATGTCTTCCAAGTTCCATACTAAGATATATTTTCCCAGAGTTGGAAATCTAAACACTGAGGATAATTTTGTGGCTGACCATGCAGTGTATGTGATAGCAGTGTCTGACATAAAGCTCTCGCTTTCCCAGACAGTAGCTGGTAATTATACAGCCTGTTAAATGTTTTAGTCTGAACTGCAGGTCCCAAGTTTTCATGGTGACTTTGTTATCATATGGGCAAACTCTGACTGCTTGTGAAAATGGCTGTTTGATGCAGGAAACCTTATGTAGTGTAAATTATTATTTATCTATTATTTTCTGCAAAAGAGCTCAATTCTTTCTGTGACTTACAAATCACATTTAATCACATGGCATCCTTTAAACTGATACTTGGTAAGAAAAAACCCACCCTAAATCTAACAGGCTTGTTCATAGTTGTTGCTTGTAGAGCGCAGGATGGCAAGTGATACAAATATATTCAGAGCTCTTTCTTCAGTTCGTAGTTACTGGATTTGCTGTGAAATCAGTATGTGAGGGCTAATAGGATGCAGTATTCCCACTAATGGTTAGCCAGTAGTGGCACCAGAACTCCCTGTGTTTCACAGCTTCTGGCAATGCTGGATATGATATTTATAAAAACAAATTGGAGCATGGTTTGTCCCAGGCTGAATTTGCAGCCATCGATACGTAAGTAGACAGAGTTCCAAGCATACTCTTGTGCATCCAAGTGAAATGTTATTTTGTAAATGCTTTACATTGCTAATTTGGAATACATCTTGGACACTAAATGTGTTAAGCAGGAGAGCTTTGCAGACTTAACTAAGTGTCCACATGATCTTGTTGTGATTTAATTTGAACTAAATCACAAAAAAGTTAGTTGGTCTGAAATATTGAATGTGAACAAATTTGAGAAGGCTTTGAATGAGATCTTCGTATGTGAAGGTCCTGCTCTTTCTTTGGAATCTGCTAAACTACATTTCTGCAGCTGCTGTGGAAATCATATTGTTTGACAGATTGCTTTCAGGAAAGAATTTTGAACTTTTTTGTCACCCTTGAGATATTGATTGATAAGACTTTTAACATAATTTGTTGGCTAATATGCACAGTCAGAACTGCAATTGCAGTCCTGCTAAACCAGAGTGTTGCTATGTGATCCTGTCAGCATGTTGAAGTGAATCCTCACCCAGAACTTAGCCTTAGGGAAGTTTTTCATGCATGTTAACCAACTTTGGAGTTCGGGGGGAACGATGATTTCAACCTCAAGCATTCCCATCAGATTTATTTGCTATATTTTATTGAACTCACTATTTCCAGAGAAACCAGGAAACTTGTGATTAACACAGTAGTTAACAGAACTAAACTGTCAACAAATGTAAATACACTTGTTATCAGACCTCTTGTTCTATCACAGCTTATCTTGAGCATCTTTCAGGTTCTAGTTTTACAAGAACTTTAAATGATCAACTCTGCTACTGAAAGCACAGTGTCTCCTCCAGTTGCTCTTTTGCACCCTTACTTATCTTTGTGCTGAGAAAAATATGTAACTTTATAGATAATTTATGTAAAAATTAACATTTTCACTCTTTATTTTGGATAAATACATGTTCATTAGTTTTCTTCAAAAGTATCTTAAAAATATTTTCCCCTTCATAAAGCACAGATATAAAGATGTTTTCAGATACTTTGGGAAAAGAGAAGTACGGTGTAAATACCTTCATAGATAAGAGCTGGAGAGTAAACAGTAGGATAATGAAATGTGGTAATATCCAAATATGTGAAATAACCACTTCTGGTTTCAGATGTATTTTGGGGTGAGGAAAAGATTGCTGAATGCTTTGGGGTTTTCTGGAAAGAGTCTGGTATTGCATAATGATTAAGAAGTGCTAAATTCAAATCCTTGCAAAAAGACTTGACAAGTCTGTATTACCATAAAGTGCTACACAGATGGGATGACTGGAAGGTCTGGTTTGCCTGATCCCTTTTGAATAGGGGCATCTTTAAAGGTTTTACCGGAAGAGCGAAGGGAGAATTTACTTCAAGCAGTTTTCATTACTTTCAAGACTAGAGTAAGGGAAGCATAAGGAGAGTGACAAAGGCAAAGATTATACGCAAGGAATATGTTAAAAGTTTCCAAAGAGGATGGACAGATTTCTTGCTGTGGAGAAGTGGAAACCTGAAGAGGAGTAAAGAGGAGCAGTGGTGGAGACTGGGTTAGAGGTAGGAAGGGAAGATGATTTTGGAAACAGTACTGACCAGTGTGCCACCTGCAGTTTTTGACAAAAGCCTGTGAGTGCAGACTTACTCTGCAAGATGGTGGTGATAAGAGATTTTCAGAGCAGCCCTAACAAAAGTGTGTTGACCTACACTTTTGTCTGTTTCCTCTAAACATTTCATAGCTTCTGTGTACAAACAGTGCATGGGGAGGTGTTTGTAGTGGGCAGTGAGAGCACAGCTAGACACCAGAATATTCTTGGAATAAGCAGGAACGATTTTCTTACCCTAACTTTTGATATACTAATCTTACAAGTCTGTGTGAAGCATGGTAAAGACTTCAAGACAAGCTTGATTTTTAATTTTTTTTTCAGATTTTTTGCTTCTGAAATGCAAGACTGCTGTAAAGTGTAGGAGCTTATTGCTTCTTATATTTGACAATTCAAATGAAGGATTGGAGAGGAAGGAGATGGAGGGGTGGAATAAGTTACCAAAAACTAAAACAGGTTTAATTTTATTGCAATACTCCAATACGAAATGCTTTTGAAATAAGCCTGCAGTAATTCCAACAGCATATTTACTAGTTTCTGAACTTGTCCATCTCAGATGAGCAATTATTATGAAAAGCTGGAATTATTTTTTCAAATTAAATGGTTATTGATGGGTGTTTCTTCCCTTCCCTTCTCAGTTTCCGAAAGTGTATCTCTTTGCAATCTGTTTTCCTCTTGTTATTCTTACAAATCTGGACTGTCTGTCTTCTACTCAGCTTCAAGATCATACTGGGACAAACCAAGTAACAGAAGCCAAGCTATGGAAAACAAATATAGCCAGCTGGAAATGTAGTTATGGTTAGGGAAACTTTTTCAGAAGAAAAAACCCCAAGCATCTTGCTCTTAAAACATCTGTAGGATGTTGAAAATTCTTTTAGTATAGCTCACGATTTCCACAACTATTTTAAAGCCTCCTGAGCTCACTAACACTGTTCTGATTCTTGATAAGAACAGTACTAAAGGCACCAAACAGCGAGTTCTTTCTACCAATGAATTGACATCATTTAACAGAACAACACAAAGCATTGTCATAGCAACCAGCCTTCTAAAACCAGCCTGCTGAATGCTGAATTGATCTGATGAGAAATGTCATTTGAGGAAGTAAAGATCATGTTGTAGTTTTTGGCAGCTGAAACTGAGAACCTAGAGAATGTGGAGCTTGCGCAAATTTGTAGTATTTGGAACAACTGCCTGGCACTGCCAGTGGATGTTTCTCTGGCTAGAAGCTAGACTAGAAGAGCGCCATCGTTCTCCAACTCTTTTCAGCTTTTCTAACCGTGGAGCTGTTCAGCAAACCCTGCATTGATGGGCTAGCACAAGTTGTCATTTCTCCTAGAGAGCAGACTTCTGATAGGAATTGTCATTTTTCCTTTGCTACTGTACAGCTGAAGTGCTGAACTTGTGTGGCTCCATAGGACCTTGAAGTTGACTTATATAAAAAGATCTTAGCAGGGTCCTCAAGAGCCGCCTTGTAGCTGGTGCCCACCTGCCCTTGTGTATAATGTACAGAGAGCTACGCAGACTTCAGATGAGAGCCGTGTTACGGCTTTTAATCCTTGATGTATAGAACAATAATGCTTTCATTTGAGTGTGTTCATCTAAAAATAGTATCTTGCATCTCCCTGTTAGTCCATACTGCTTTCAGTTGGTGAAACAGTTATGTTCCTGGATTGCAAGTAGAACATAATAAACAATGATGTTGTACTTGGATTGTGACCTTGGCTGTTCCACAGCATCTCTGTCTGTGGCCTTTGACAGAAAATGAGTTGTGCAATTCTTCCCAATAGGAAAAATGTAGTACTTTGTTAAAATTGTACAGAAAAAAATACGTATCATTAATATGATACATAACTCTGAAGTATTAGTCAGGTCTGTAAAACCTCCTTACCTAAATATTGTCTGTCTTCTGGCTCTTAAAGAATCTTGCTTGGTTTTTTATCTGTCTTTATTTTCTATATGAAAAACTTCCAGGAGTTTGTCAGGACCTATTTCTATAAGGAAAATTCTCTCCTAGGAACAGCGGTGTATCATTTCTAACACTGTAGGATTTATGCATCTTGAAAAGCCCATTCCCATTGAGACCAATTTCCAGAACTGCCTTGCTTATAGAAGAGAGGAGAGCAAAATGGTCCCCGCATCTCCCAAAAACCAAAACACTCTCTGCTTTGCAGACTTAAAAGCTTTCCAAGGAATGACACAATGTTTGCAAAACATAAAATGAAAAAGATTGAAACAGCCAATAGCAAGTTTTTCTGATACAGTTTCGGCGATTATGGTAAAGGTATCTCAGTAAATTTTGTCAGTAAATGGATTAATGCAAATTGGTTCAATTTTTGCCAAGTGATCCCAGAGAATATAAAATAGAATATAAAATTCCTAATGGGTCACTGCAGAAATCCTGTTTTGTGGGGACATGTTGGGGTGAGTGGAAATATATTTATTTGCTTTTCACTTGTGTGTCAATGCCTTGGGAAAGATGAAGTCCACAGTGTAGTGGCTATGGTGGCATTCTCAGTTCTTGTGAATATGTGCAGCGACACCTTGTATTCTGTCTGTGAGAGGCTTGATTACCTGGGAATGTTACAGGAAGAGGTCGAATCTGTCAGCTGTATCTCAGTGACAGCTGTTGGATGCATGGGATGCAGGGGGTGAGGGGAGGTGCTTGCTGCTGGAATTTCTTGGGCATTAGCAGGCCTGAGGAGTGGAGTGCACAGACCTACCAGGTCTGTGCCAAAGCCTGACATGGTACCACGGGGGACCTGTAAATGCTTCAGGCCACCTTTTGCTAAATAAACATCTTCAGAGGAACATTTCTTATAGTTCTGGAGCTTGGAGCTGGTATGTATATGTGACTCAGTGGATAGTAACTGTATTAGCATATTAAATTAACTGATAACTATTGGAAGGCAGTTGAAAGGCTAGTTTTGTAACTTCATATATACTCGGCTGATGACGTTTGCTATGGGGAAGTATAAGGTGTTGCTACAGACTAGGAAAAGGAACAAACTTGAATCAGCGAAGTCAACAGAGGATGACTGAAATATCAGAAGCCCAAAATTTTAGGGGTGTAAATGACAAAATGAGTCAAAACTAGCTAACAATGGGACATTGGTGTCATTCAGTACTCTTACTCCTTTTGAAAGACGCCATTTTTCAAAGTTCTTGCTAATGATCGGACACTCACAGGGCTGTAGCTACAACGTAAAATGGATGCTATTTGAAGAAAAAGAATTTAGGTCAGTGAGAAAATGTAACTGCTTATAAAGCAAATTTCTCTCATTGGGAATTCAAAAGTGTACATGGAGAGATGTCAAGTTGCCCTGCATTGTAGTGGTGTTCTTGGAAGCAGCTGAGGGGGAGGCAAACCCATACCTTCCCAAGGCATTCAAAACCTTTACAAATGTAGGATTCTAAGCTGTCTGACCGCATGCATCAGGGTGCAGGCATATGTAATGCTAGTTACGCTACTTACTGAGAAGGTTTTGTTTTAATGGCATACTGGAGAAATGTATCATCTTTCTTAAATGATGGTATGAATTCACATTGCAAATGGAGGGATTTATTAAAGCTATGTATTGGTGAAAGGAGTATGGAGGACTGTAAAGTTAGTCTGATAAAACTGGAGATCAAATTTGTAAAGAACGGTATCAACCTGATGTATCGTAAAATATTGTCTCATAAGGAGATTAGGAAGAGTGAGCAGTGAAATGAATCCCTACTGAAAATACACAAACAGACTTTGCCCAAGTATGTTCTATGAGCATATAAAATGTGGATATTGTGTAGCTAATGCTGGTAACATCAATGCACAGCTGTGCTTATAACCCGAGCCTTCATGTTTATTGGAAATTCCAGTCTTTTTGTGAGTCTGAAACATCAGTTACGGTTCCCTCTTGAGGTATCTTCTGTAACAGATTAGATTTAGGCAGGCAACGGCAGAAATTTAGTTCCTCTTTCATGCTTGAAGTAGCAGTGTAGCACAATAGGTTAATTTTGAATTTGAATATTGACTTTGGTTAGCAATGTATGGATTCGGGCTTTAAGCCAGCCTTAGTGCTGGCTTGCTTGCTTTGTTTGTTGTGGGAAGTGATGGCCTCCTTAAAATGTTAAGTAATTGTGTATTGAACAAAATTCCCACTGTGAGAATGGCAAAGAGCAAAGGACCCTGTTGTCCCCTTTCCTTGCTCCTTATCCCAACTGTAGTCTGGATGAGTGTTGCACTGAACTTTAGAAGTGAGTTGACACAGCAGTGTTTTGTGGGACATTTCTTTTTTCCATCCACATTAGTGTTTAGATTAAGCTATTTTTTCCTGTTGGGTATGAGTATTTTTGGGACTGGAGAATTTGAGGTGTCTCCCGAGTTCCAGATCTGACACAGCTTCTTAAGCAAGGCCCAATTTTCAGGGAAAGCTGGAATTCTGCTTGCTTTTGTAGCAGCCTTTTCAATTGGCGAGTAGCTATAGAGACATCAAAAAACTAGTAGTTAATTTTGAAATTAGACTGGTATCCCTTCTTTCAGCTGTATGAATACTGCTGTATGAATGCTTGGAAAAATCTATTTGCTTTCCTGTTTTACCTAAGCAGTGTCATAAGAATGTGCACGACATCAAACTTGCTGCTTTTAGCCCTGTTTTTTAGATAAGTGGTTTTCGTTTTCTTCAGCAGAAGTAATGCTTCATGTAACAGGCTGAGGTTGGTGTATTGTGTGCATTACTGTTGAGATGAGCTGTCACACAGTTCTTGTATTCTTGCAGATGGAGGGGGGTGTGGGTGCTTTAGGAAGTATGTAAATAAAAATAAATTCTCATTTATGTGCTCTTATTGGACATTTGTGATAAATACTTGGAGCCAAACTGCCTCTGACTCGGCTGATCTAGCTCTAATGCAGGTCCCTGTGATACAGTAACTGAAATGCCCTGTTTCCTCGGTTAGGCTGCTTTGCTCGGAGGGGCTCAGACTGCCTCAAACACTCTTGACAGTTTGTCCTTTCTAATGCTCTTTGTTTTCCACTTTTGTTCGCAGCAGTATACAGTTCTCTAAGTGGATGGGTGCTCTGTTTTCTTTGACCGAATGGTAACGTTCAAATGCAAAAGCTGGATGCCGCAGATCAAGACCTGTGTTAAAACAAAGTCTGAAGATCGTGTTGTGAAACAACTTGTTTTATATATTCAATGTTAATCAAGTTATATTGTATCTTTTTTTTATTCTTTTGGTAACACTGTCTTCATACTTATAAATGTGGTTTTATTATCCTTCCTATACCTTTTTATACAGAAACTGATAGAGTACACTGTTTGGACTAGTCATTGTGATGGGTTTAAGGAGTTAATCATGTATTGCTAGGTTATTCTGAAGAGTTTTGTGATTAATGCTAAAAGACTTTGTGGCCTGTTTACAGTAAACGTATGTGTGTTTGTGCAGTATCATAACTTTCACTTGCCATTTTAAGTCATTGTGTATCGTATCAGTTTTTCATAACTTTCTCTGTGCTTTGGTTACTTTCGAAGCTTCATCTCTGGTGATTTATATTTGTGTGATGTATGAGAAAATGTACAAAACACTGATCACTCACCAGTGATGCAAAGAAGGTGGCTTTTCTAAATCATCGTGCCTTAACATACCATAAACACTACACATGCCAACAACTTCTGTGGATGCCTCTGAAGATTTGTCTTCAGGTCTCAAGTATTGATTGCAGGAATTTCTGCCACAGGCATTTTTATCTGTCGGCTGAGTGATGGCATGTACTTAATTTTTTTTTATATACCATAACACTGATTTTCATTGAAGTTTTGTAATAAATTGTATGAATGTGGAAAATGTTGAATTTTGGGTTGGTTTTTGTTGTTTTTGGTTTTTTTTATTTTAGCTTTTTCAAGCTAATCTATGAAATGTTGTAATGGCGTCGTGCAGTGCGTATTCAAAGGAATCATGGTATTTACCCTGGGGAATGAAGGCATTTTCTAGAATTTGTCTACATACAAACTGCTTTGATTTCATTTCAAAACAACTTTAAAAGTGTTTTAGCTCGAAGTTAGATAGCAAGACTTTGCATCTACTTTTTTTTTCCCCAAAGTTCATTAAGCAGCTACTGACATCTTTTAGGCGGGTAAATACCTTGGAAAATCTGATCGCACACCTTAGTTTATAAATTCATAAATGGTGCTGTTTCCTTTGTGTCATTATTGAGTGCATAGCTCTCTTCCGCATGCTTTTGTAGTCTTGCATGTATTATATATGCATAAGCGTAGATTATTTTGCAAATATGGGATTGAGACACTTTGTCTTCTGTACTAAGTTGGGGTGTCTTTCATGTAATCATTAGCCCTAATTTTTCTGTCTAGCAATGAGTGTTTAATCAGGATAGGATTAACAAATTATTTGCGTCACAGGGATGCATATTTGGCTTGTGTTTGGAGTTGAACTGCATAAAATGAACATTACATTGTTATCTCAGTGGCTGCTATAATGAAGTTGAAAGAAGAAACACAGATTTGTGTTCATACAAAGTCTCTTCAGGTTTTATGAAGACTTGAATTGCAAGCATGTCTGTCGAGAGGGCCAAAGTGAGAGATTTAATGGCAAACATTTTCTCATTAATTGTGTGCCATTAGGTGCACCTTTCTTGTTTTTCTTCCAGAATTTTGCATCATACTTCGCCACCTTCTTAAAATGATGTGCTGTCCATTTGTGCGCGTGCAAGTCAAGACAGCTGCACCCCTCCTGAGAAACCAAGACTTCAGTTACATTAGTTACATACTGGATTAGCTCTCTGAACAAAGGTAACATGAAAGGTTCATCTTTCAAAGCAAACTAGGACAATGGGGAAGCAGGCTTTCAGAAGTGTCTAGTCTTTAACTTTATTAAAAACAGCTTTTTTTTTTTCTTCCCTCTTTTCAAAGCCAGGCACCTGAAGTCACTGTCACAATTCTTGGGTGGGAAGCCTCAGTGAACGGAGTTTTACTAGCAGATATTGATTATCGATTGATAGTCTCTGCCTTCTTTGGGCTTGTGGATTCCAGCTGGAGGATTTTGGCCCCAAACCTGCGATCTATTTTAATAATTGTCCAAGAAGGGCTTGCAGTACTGCTGATACCATACATGAGTGCTTTTCCTTTCAATGTAGGCTTGATTTTTATGCCTTCTACCACTTCTTTGATGTCTGATGTTAATCTTCAGCTACATTTGAACTCGGTTCTGTTAAAATACTTCACAGCCTAATGGAGGAAGGTATAGTTGTTAAGGCAAGTCTCTGCTACTATGAAGATCTCTGGTTACAGGACCCTGGCTAGAGCCTGATTTCTGACCTTGCATTTCCACTCCCGTCACTGTGGGCAGTGCCAGGGCCATGGAAGACAAGTCCCTTTCTCTGAATTCTGCCCTGGCCTTCTCCAGGCTGACATTTTCGAGCACTGGGACAAGGTGCCTACATGTAACTACTTTAATGACTGTTCAGCAGGATCAAGGAGCGGTTGACTGCAGTCCTTTCAGTCTGCATTAGATTTAAAACACTGTGGCAGACTACAAAACTTATGAAAGGCAACTGGCTTGTTGATGCCTTTAATTGTGTGTAGAGTCTCTAATGGTCTGTGGCTCTCTAGCATTTAAAAACAAGCAAATATGCTGATAATTACCTGATTTATTTTTTTCTGATGCTTTGAATCAATGGCTAAAAGTGAACTCGGGATGAGCTAATGGGGTTTTAAAATGTGTGTGCCTGGGATTGCCAATCTCTGGTCTTGGAAGCATCTTCTTGTTTTGATATGAGGGATTTTTGAATGAGAAGGTGGAAGAAATGGCAAGATAAATGCTGTGATGACTACAAGGATTTGAAAAGCTGGTACTTGTGGCATCAGTGTCAGTTTTGTTCCAAGGCAGGGGAGTGTCCTTGCACTTGTGCAGCCATCAGCATGCCAAGCTTATCCTGTCCTGTATTCAGAAGAGTTTCAAGTCTGTTTACCTGTCCTTGAAATGTGGAAGACATGGCCCCTCCCTGCAGCTATGGAAGTTGGGGGAAGGATGTGGGTGTCCGGAGGCTTCACCTCCCACTCCTCTTGCTCCTTCACTGTTGAGTTGAGGTTCCCATGAGCTGTTCTTAAATCATGTGCTACCACTGCTTTTGGAGTGTTTAAAATTCATTTGAGTTTTCTCTTCTGCCTTTTCTGAGAAAGTTATACTGACAGCTTTTACCTAAAATAACTTTCCGTGTCCCCTCTTTAAAATGTTTTAATGGAAACAGAGCACACATTCCTACTTTGCACAGTACGGTTGCAGTGTGATTCAGGACTTCCCACTATATGTTGAGATGCTAAATCTGGAACCACATTTCCTATTTATTACATTTGCATGTGTTAGTGGTTGGGGTTTTTTTGTGTGTTGTTTTGGTTTTTTTGGTTTGGTTTTTTGTTTTTTTTTTTTAGTATGGTGTATTCCTCCTTCTGCGTGTTGTGTAGGGAGTGCTTCCTACTACAGTGTTGAAGCCTTCAGCGAGGCGTACGCTGGCACGGGGCTGGCTGGCTGCAGCAGGGGCGTTGTTCCCCTACAGAACGCCGGCCCGGGCGCTGTGTGCCAGCCGCTGAGAGCGGCGGGCGGGGAGACGCTGCTGGGGGGCTCCAGCCGGCGCGGGGGTCGACCTTCCAGCCGCCGGGCCCGGCTGGCGCTCGGCTGGCGGGGCGGGGCCGGGACCGGGACCGGGGCGGGGGCGGGGCGGGCTCCCGGGATTGGCCGCCCCGGTCCCAGCCCCGCCGCCGCGCCGGGGCGGCCCTCGCTGCGCACACACCCGCACACGCGCCCCGCTCACCCGCGGAGGCTCGCGCTGACACACGCAGGGCGCTGTGGTGGCTCCCGCCAAGGCAGGGCCGCCGGCGGCACCATGAGCACCGGCATGCGGTACAAGAGCAAGCTGGTCAACCCAGGTGAGGCGGCGGGGACGCGCGGCCGCTCCGCCCCCGCGGCCCGGCGCATCCCTCACGCCTCACTCTCTCTTCTTTTCTCTCCCCGCCGCCGGCTCCCGCCGCGGGCATCCCGCCCTTGCCGATCTGCCCTGCAGAGGAGAAGCAGGTAGGTGGGCTCCCCCGCCGCGCAGGGCTCGGTATGGCCGGCTGCAGCCCCGGCCCTGCCCGCTCGGAGCTCTCCCGCGTCGATGCGGCAACGGGGTGGTGTCCTGCTACCTGGGCGCAGCGGCGTTGCGAGCCTGGGGCTTGGCGCGCTGGCCCTTTTTTAGTTGGATTCGTCCGAGAAATAGGCGGTTTGCCTGCTTCATACCCCTGGGTTTGGGGTTGGGTTCCTTTTTTTTTTTTTTCCCCGGCGCCTTTGGGTGTGCCGAGTAGGTTCGGATAGAGAAAGGCAGCGCAGGGGCTGGCAAAGGCGTTTCAGTATTAGGAGCACGCCTCCCCATCACTGTCTCTGTCTCTTCCCTCCGCAACACAGATGCGCAGACACAGACCCAGTCCTGCCACTCCTTGTTGGTGCAGCAGATCACCACCTTGCAGGCGGCCAGGATATAGGCGTTAGGAAACATCTGTTTTGCTTCACAAAGCAAATACCTATTTGGAGACATGCCTTTTGAGTCCGGGGTGGGGGTGGGGGGCAGTGATGCAATCAGATGACATCGACAGGGTTTTTTTGTTCACTGTGTGGTATTTGGAGGGATTTCGGGTGTTTGACAAGAAGAGGAATCATTCTCTGCTGAGCTTGAATGTCTAGGTAAGGGCTTATCAGCAGACTCCTGTGTGTTCCTTAGCACCTGTCATCACGATGTAGGCAATGTCTGCTGTATGTGGAGGAGCTTTTCTGTCTCTCAGAGGTGGGGATGGAGGTGATGGTTAACGCAGCAGGGCAGTGCAATGGATCCCTGCAGTGGGAACAAGTACACCCATTCCCAGCCTGGCTTGCACTTGTCTTTGGGTCCAGTCTTTCCCTGAGGCTCTAATTCCATATGCAGCAAACACCTTACCTGCTGAGACAGTGGTGCTGCACAGCCTTTCTGGACCACAGAAAAGCAAACTAGTGTAGCAGCTTGGGCATTTACCTGGCCACTGCAGGAGATGGTGTTTCCCTACATAATGCAGACTTGGGCACTGTGAAGACACCTATGCATTTTTGTGAGCTGCTGATGGCAGTGATGAGAGGAACAAAGTAAATCGAGGGGTAATAGGATAATGGGGTCATCAGGTGGATTTTTCCCAAGCTACTTAGGGTTTTGCTAGTATTTTGTAGTTATTTGTGAGTATTGCTGTTTATTTCTTGATTTCTGGAGGAAACCAATCCAGAACATGTTCCAAAACTGTAGAAAATTTGGTGTGAACTGTGAACTGGAGAGGAGCTTTGTGACCCCCAGCAAAAAACATGCTGTTCTTTAGTTCATTTGTTTTTAAATAAAGAGGGAAGCAGGTTATGTATAAGGCTCCTTTCGGTTCATTCCCCAGGGGAAGAAGTGAGGTAGAGATCAGCGTAGTCTGTTGTAGATATTATCGTAATTCCTGAAGGCCCTTGTCACACTGCATAGGCAAGAGTGGGCTGGAGCCTGTACCCCAAAGAGTTCGTATCTGCAGGAGAGTGTAGTGTTCTGCTGGGGCAAAGGAGGTCTTTCCTCAAATGCGTGGCGGGGGTGTGTGTGTATCTGCCTATCTTACGCTGAGAGTGTAGAGTGGGTCTTGGATGAGAGAGCACAGTTCATTATGAATCTATGCCAGCCATATTACTTGTGGATGGTGGAGGGAAACCAAGCTGTGAATACAAAGCAATCTGTTAAAATTAAAGTGAACATACAAAAACACAAATTATCTTTATTTAGCATCCTTTGAGAGCAGGAATCTTCTTCCTGTGCTGCCTTGTTCCAATCCACTCGCATCTGGCAGCAGCTAACAATTTAAAAGGTTTACTAAAGCTGTGATTCTTGCCTGAACCAATTTTTCAAAATTTATTATAAAAGCTATTTTATATAAATAGTTGGGAAACGAAGTGAGCTTCTGAGAGGGCAGTACAATAGACTGCATGTAAGTAGGGTAGCCTTCAGTAAAATCTTAATAATGTTAATGACTTACGGAGTCCAAAAAGCAGAACAATGGGGTGTCAAAGAATGTGTCTTCATATTCCCTCATAGCGTAGTCAGGGCTGATGCATTGTCTGGGTGCAGGGGACTCTGATTTGCAGGTTGGACTCCTAATTGCTACCATTTATAAAGAAACAACAATGGTAAATTTGCCACCTCTCTGACTTCCAAGAAATGACCTCTTAACTGGTGTATTTGGCACTGAACTCACGTGCCGTTGAAGTCAATGGAGGTTTGATACTGGTCTCCATGTGCAAAGCATCCAGCTTTCCAAGGGGAAGGGCTGTGGTTTAAGACCCTGGATTGGGGGTGCCAGTTTCTGCTCTGAAACTCTGTAGCAGGTTGCCTGGTGAGACCAAGCTCCTCAGTCTCATTATACCTTGGTTCAGCACCTCTCAAAGAGGGATGGTTTCTCTCCTAGCAATTTATATGCCACTGGAGCACTAAGAGGGATTCTCATGGTGAAGCTGGGTAGGCAAATGAAGCAATGACTAATGTCCCATGTGCAGAAGAGTAGGCCTCGTGTAAGGGAAGCCTAGCAATTTGTCAGAAAACTATTGACTTGAGAACCAAACAGGGCAAGTGCCCTGCCAAGGCCCGAGGTGTTGCAGTGGGAGGAGCACAGGTGAAACTTCCCAAATACCTAGTTAAACTGGAGTCTTCTGGCACACTCCTGCAGAACATGCCTCTTAGCTCGTGTTGTTGGCGTGTGTTTGTTTGGGGTGGTGCCTTGCCATGTCTCTGAAGCTGGCTCCTGCTCATTCAGGCCTGTGTCTCTAATGCTCTTTGAAGTCATTGTTTCTTTTTAAATCAGGAGGATGGGAACCTCTCCTTCCCAAGTTGATTTCTCCCCACCCCATCAACTTGCAAAGTTTGGGTGTGGGAGCAGAGACTATCTGGTGGATCCAGTTCTTTCAGTGGGTTTGAAATTAAAGGGCTGTGCCTTTTGCGTTCAGTTTGGTCCTCCTTTCTGCTTCAGCATATTTTGAAGTGGTCTGCTTGACAGTAAAAATATGTATGGAGGGGTCCTGTGTATAGAGAAGATGTGGTGCAAAAGGTAGTTTGACTGGAGGAATGGTTTCAGTGCGAGTCATTGTGAGGCATTGATAACTCCTGAATTCATTGCCTTTGTGTTTCAGTTTTTGAGAATCTGGGGTTTAGATCTTAAAATTTTATATTCAAACTCCTTTGGTTTTTTCTTAGAAAAAAAGAAAGAAGCAGAGATTTCCATCGTTCTTGGAACAGTAGGTATTGCAACAGCAGAGATGTCTTCCATCTAAAACAGCAACCGTGCTAATGTAGAGCATCGTTTTAAGGTCAACCTTCAGACCCAGCCTTGCCTACCAGAGGACACTGGCTGATGGAAATCCCCCAGTTGCCTGTTAATGTGTGCTGAACTGCCTTCTCCTTTTCTCTGCTGTGCTTATGGAGACATAAGCCCCCATGGGCTTACAAGAAAGTGTATCCCCTGAAAAAGCTGTGCCCTGCATAGTGCAGAGGTACCCAAGATACTTGTAGATGCTGCCCTTGACGCACTGAGGACAGCTCCAGTACAGGCAGCTGCTGATGACAAAGAGCAGATTAAGAGGAGGGAGGAGTGGTGATTCCTGTGTCTTGAGCTGGTTGAGGATGACCTTAATGTGACCCTCAATTTCTGTGTAGCTAACTATGTGGTGAAAATTGATTAGCCGAGTTTTGTGAAATGCGTGATGAAAAGTATCAGGTGAGGGCTAGATTCCTTTGTACAGCAATTGTACAATGAAGACCAGAAACAGACCTTGGTCTTTACAGAATCCCCTCAAAGCCTGTGCTGGAGCAGCTGGGAGGATTCGTACCTGCATTACGTGTTTGTGGTATTGCCATCTTTCACCTAAGTGGCTTTCCTTACAGTTACAGTTCTTGTAATCTTGTGACTAGAGGAAAAGTTCTTCTTGCTTCTGCAGAAAAGCATGGAACCTGGAAGGCAAACAGAGTACCGCTGACTTTTTTTTATTTTCTCAGTTAAACCAATTATTTTATAGTTCTGATTCTCTGAGTCATTGGGAGTGGCGATGTGGATCTGTGTTCTTGTGCTGTCTGTCATGCTCTGTATCAACTCAGACAGGGTGGTTGTGGTGAGGGTTTTTTTGCTTGGAGAAAGCAAGATTATGTTTGCAGCTGGCAAGTGGGATATTTCACCACAGCTGGATAGTCTCTGGCTGTGTCATAGATCGCCCTGGGCGAGGCTGTTTCTCTGACTCTCCATTTTAATGTCTCTTCCAGCCTTTGTGTTTTCCAACCCTGGTCTTGCATCCTGGCTACCAAGATGTGCCTGCCAGAAAGGGAGTAGCAAATTAGGCACAGAATCTGGAGGTGAATGCTGGAAACACTCTTAAAGCAGCACATCTCTGCTTGTTTTTCTGATGTCCCAGTGTATCTTGGCCAGATGTAGCATAGGAGTGGAAGCTTTTACTTCTCTGTAAAAAGCCTTGTGTGGTTCGTTAATTTTTTTTGGCCCATTTCAAAAGACAACGTTGGTCCCTTGCCCTGTAAACTGGGCAAAGGCTCAGTGCTCAGAACAGCGTGTGAGGAGCTGGGTGGGACTGCAGCAGGTCAAGAGGTTCAGCCCTGCCTGTCCTTCTGCTGTGCATCTGTCTAAACAGCCCTACTGGAGGAGGCCCCTGTGTTACACAGATGGGCTATTCTGAGCTGGGGAGGGAAGTCCATCCTGGGCACTTTGACTTTTTTTCCCCCTACTTTGTCTGCTTGGCTTCTTGGAAAAGGGCTGTAAAAAGAGGTCAGCACATGGACTGCATGGTGAAATGGAACTGCTGGAGAACTGGGCACAGAATCTGCCTCCTGCTGTTGCTGCTGTCTCTCTTCAATTATTTATGTTCCAAATGGATAAAATGGTTGTTAGTACGGGGCAGGGGAGAGGTTCAGCCCTCTCAGTACAAGTAGCCATCTGCAGTTTATGAAAAGGAGAAGTAAGCGTTTCCTGCACAGGGATTTTTGTCCCTTGAATTTCCATGAACTGTTCAGCTACTTGTGCGCAAGTCCAAAATTCTGCTGCTCTTGTGCGAGTTGTTCGTGGCTGTTTTGGGCATGTTAGCCAAACATCTTAAGTGTGACCGATGTGGCCTGATCCTTGCTGATGCTAACGAAGTAAAAGCAACCTTCGTTTAACCCCAAGAAATGCTTGTGACACTTGCTTAGCTGCTGGGTTGCAGCCTGCTGGGGCATTACAAAAGGCAACTCACAATTGCAGAGGTGAAAATGTTGCTGCCATCTGAATGCAGGACAAACCCGGTCCCTGGATGCTTTTAGCCTCCGAAGTCAAGGAGTCTCTTACAACTGCTTAACACTCTCAGAAGTGATACTGGCTTCACACTGATGCCATTCTTCATTTGATTGCTCTGGCAATAAATGTAAGGGGGCTATGACAATTCACTGCAAAAGTTGAGGAAAGGCAAGTCTAGAGAGAAAAACAGCTGGTGGAGTTCACTGTCTTCCAGAGCCTATATTTCCTACCCTCGGTTTCAGTCTTAAGTTGACGTTCATTAAATACCCAATAAAACGGACACCTTGGAAATCCAGGGGAGATTCCACCTTCAGCCAGCTGGTTGCTTGCTGTGCCAGGCCAGGTTGGGTCCCTGCTGTGTATTGTTAGAGCTTTGCCAAATTAGTTTTAAATGTTCAGTCCAAGGGGTTTCTCTAGCAGTTTTGGAACACCCCACTGCCCACAGCGGTGGCTCCTATAACCATGCCGCAGCTACTGCTCGTATGTGCTGAAACCAAGCCTGGAGAGCTCTGCTCCATCTTTAATCCTTCAGGCACTTCTTTCTGAGATACATCTTGGCTAAGACAGGAGGGTTCCTCTCCTGTTGTTTCTCTTGCAGTTCAAGTGGCTTCTGTGTTACTTTTTTTCTGGATAGCAGAGCATGAACTGGAGGGCACCTTCTTCGCTTACCTGCAGAGCTTCCTTGCCTGACCAACACTAAGACTGTCCCCTTCTTGCCCAAGGCAGAGATTTCCCTGAGACAGTGAAACCACACACAATAACCCTTGAATGCTCATGAAAGAAACATGTGGCGTCTCTAATACATTGTGCAACTTCAGATTTTTGTGAGGCGTATGCAAGTCATTTCATAGCATACTGGAATAATTCCCATATGGGCTGGATTTTGTCTGTGTGTGTGCGCGCGTGTGCGTGTGTATGCCTACAGTGTGGTTAGCCTCGAAGTGCGGGAAAAAATGTCTGCTGTTACACATTCCTTTTCTCCCAGAGAATTGTTCCTGGAGCTGTGAAGAGGTTTGCAAGTCATCTTGTTCCCACAAGTGTGTTCAAGAGCTGGATTTGTGTGTGGTGCATCAGAAAAGCTGGGATCGGATCCCAGAACACATGCTCCTCAGCAGTGTGTGTGCTGCTGTTCATCTAGCACTTGGTATCCCAGAAACATTGTTTAAAATCAATAGTGGAAGGTGGCACTGGGTGTGCCCAGAGGAAGGGTTTGCATCTGCAATGCCACCCATAGGGGCTGGGCGGCCCAAAGTGAAAGAGCTCGTCTGTCACTCCCAACTCAAGTAAGCGTTCTTTCTGTTTGAGGGCTGAATGGGTTAATATTCTTAATTTCTTCTCCCGTGTGTACTTCTAGTGCATTAATAGAAATCTACTATGACCTGTTAACATTCACCTCTAGACTGCTGTGCCTTCCCTTAGTCTGTCACTCCCGGTCCCTACCCATGGGGCTGTTACCCCCAGCAGTGTCACAGCAGCCACGTGCTGGAGGTGGCTGGGAGAAGAGCGCACTGAAGGGCTGCAGGGACTAGCTTGCTGATGAGCAAAGCTTGGCTAAGTGTTGGCCAAGAGCTGAAGAGGAAGTGAAACCCCGCATAAGCATCTGCAAGGGTGTAATGCCAAGAAGGGGAGGAGAATTGTTTAGTTTCTGGCTTTAGTACAACTGTCCACCCCTGAAATCAAATGGGAAAAAAAAAAAAAGTTGAGGATGAAAGTTCAGCTCTAAAAGAGTGATGCAGCTATGCTGTGCAGGGCAGCACAGTGCAGGGATGCTCGAGATGACACAGACCTCTCTGGATGCAGCGGTGCAGCCTTCGGATTGCACCAGCCTGGTGTTATGCCGCAGCAGCGAGGGCTAAGGGAGGCTCAGCACTCAGAAGTGCTGCATGCTAGAGGGTCTCAGGCCGTGGTTTATGCTAGCTCAGGACTGTGAGATGTAAGCCCATGTAGTTGTAAGTCAGTCAGAGGTGGGAAGCCCGTAAGAGAAGAACTCCAGTTTTTCACTCGCCTTTTAAATTAGGGCTCTTTCTCTGCACAGTGGCAGTAGCTGACAGCAGTAACAGCCGGTGCCAGGACCGAAGTGCTCACCCTGAAGTTAGCTGATGGGAAGAGAGGAGCAGCGCGGTGGCTGACCCATCCCTGTGTGCCACCGCCGTGGCTGTACGGTGCGACTGCTCAGAGCCAAGGAGCAGGAGAGCTGAGGTCCTTCGCTTGCCAGCTTTGTTCAGCTCTTCCTGGGAACTTTGGGAGTGCCCTGTTTGTTTTGAAGCTTGTTATCAAGTGTGTCCAGGGCGTGTGTATGGAGCTGGGATGGCCTGTCTCTGCCTGACCCCGCCCGGGGCAGCTGGTGCCGTTCTCCCAGAATGACTCCTGGCAGGAGGAACCGGGAGCTGGGAGCGCAGGCTGAGCAAATAAACCACAGGATCATGAGTGCTAGCTCCTGGAGACTGGCCATGGGGAGCAAGCCTGTCCCACTGACCTCTGGACATTCTCAGTGCCGAAGCAAGGGAAGGGAAAAAAGATCCACTTGGTTAGCTTGTGGGAAAAGAGGCTCCAAGGGCTTAACGTCTTCCTTCTGCTTTCTGTGAGGCAAAGCCCATGGTAGTACAGATGTGGTCCGGGCTCCAGTGACTATGTTTCATTTTTCCTTGCAGACCCCTGTGTGCTTGGAGCTGTGTGAACACACATGAGAGTGCAGGCCAGGCCTTCTACTGCTCTAGTTTGTATTGCAATTATTTTTAAGATCACTTCCCAGGCAAGTCACTTTGCTTTCAGCCTTTTGTAATGTCTCTTGGCTATTTCCTCAGTGTGGGAACTATTCTAATCCTGCCTGCTGCACTGAGCTCATTCTTGCTGTGATACGTACACACATGAAGTCTCTTTAGATGCTGCAGTCTTACAGCCACTTTTATTTTCAAATAAATTGCATACTACATTAATTATATATTCAGGTGAAATATGAGTCACAAAGACATCTGCTGTCTGCCTGTCCTACATACATGGTCCCCTTGGCTGTGCCTTCTTTTTAGTTTAAAGCTCTCGTGAGTCTCTGCATTGGGTATTAGGTGATATGAAGTCCTGGAAATGTAGATAAGCAGTATGGAAATGCCCATGTGGACCAATAGTAACTTCTCTCTACCCAAGGCCTGCCATAAAAAATGTCAGGGAGGGTTTTTTTTTAGGATCCTATAGATTCGCAGAGGTTTCTGCTGCTCAGAGGAGCTGGTGCCAGCTGGGATCAGACAGTAATGGAAGAAGCCTGATATATGGTTTCAGTTTCAGTTCAGCCTTCAGGAGCTGATATTTGCCCTGTTTTATAGGCAGTGGGCTGAATCAAGGCAGTGAGGTTTAAACTTCAAGTGATGCAGCTGGCCTGCAGAAAAGCCTTGCTGCTGTGATTGCACAGTGTCGAGATAAGCAAGAGTGTGTCATCAGGACAGCAAGAGAGATGCTGTCTGAGATGATCTCTCATCTCCCGGCGGGTGCGCTTACAGTCTCGACTCTGCATAGATGGTTTCTGTGACACAGCTGGAGCAGTGCTTGGGAGCCCTTAGCTAGAGCATGCAGAAGTGAAACTGCTCGTGTCTCAATGCCAAGATTAATACCTTTGCTGTTCATCTGCTTACTTTAAAGGGCTCTCCTCCCCTTGAAAGGAGCCCTTGGCAGAGTGTATTTATGAGGGCAGTGGATATCAGAGAGGACAGTTATTTAACAGGACTTGGTGCTTTTACCATGCAGTTAATCCAGGCAAGTGCTTGGGAAGGACTCCAGGTCCACAGAGCAGCTGAGCACTCTGGATCTGCTCTAGTCTGCCAGCAGCCCTGGGGCTGACTCTTCAGAGGCTCGGATCAGGCCCACAGAAGTGAGCAAGTTAGAGGCATGTTTTCTGCCGCAGTACTGTCACACTGATCTGCTTAGGGATCCTCCTAACCATCACTGTGCAGCAGGAGTGTGTCCTCTTGTCACTTGGATAAGCCTCATCTGCCCTGCCCCACCACACTCAGCTCACACCATGTTCACAGCATTTGACTTCACAGCAATTTAAATAAACCAGAAGCGACTGGATGGAGCCCAGTGTTCCTCTTCCTCAGTGCCTGCTCTGTTCAGCCTGCTGGTCCTCAAACAGAAAGGCTGCTTGCCATCTCATAGCTGTGTGATGGCATTATTTTCAGCAGCTCTCATTAATGTCAGTGAAAGCCTTTCTGTTTGAGGTGGTAGGTCTGGTCCTCAGCAGCTGCTTGGAGGTTCCGGCCAGTGCCAGGCGTTTTACTGCCTAGTTTGAATGGTCAGTGTCATCTGAACATCTCCCTGCTCCTCCCGTGGTCACACTGTCACGGGCAGGTGTCAGCCAATAGCAGAATTGTTCTCTTGGTAAACAAGTGATGGTGTTATTGGAGCTGCCCTTCATGTAGCAGCAGCACAGTGTGTGCATGGGGTTGCTAACAAGGGATATTGTGGGACTCGTTAGTCTGAAAGCTTAATGAACCATCTTCTGTTTCTTTGCAAAGTGTGTGTATGCTTCTTCACATGTGCTGTTCCTGCGCTGCGTCTTGCACTTGGGCGTATTTGATACTGAAGTGTGTCCTTGCAAGGTAGAGCTCACAGCACAGACATGGGCATTTTGGACTCAAATCCCATCTATCTTGGCATTAATCACAGTGGATGTCCAGGAAATGTCTGGATGAGACCCCTTCCCTTGCTTCCTCAGGCACCCTGTGTATGCCTGAGGGCTGAGCTCATTTGTGGCTCCAGTGTGTACTGGGCTCACAGAGCTTGTCCCTTAAGGGTTTATGGCTTTTCCTTCATGACAAATAACTATTTTTCTTTCTTATTTTTCAAAAAATAAAATAACTAGGGCATCCACCCATCTCTTGGCTGGCGTCCTGCAGTAATAGGCCAGCTTGTGTTTCCTCCATCGGGGGAAAGCAGGTCTTGCTTCGTATTCGTAAGGCAATGGCTTATAAATGAGCCTGGAAAGAAAAACTGATTTCCCCACTTACAGCAAAATTTCATCAGTAAAGAGTCCCACCAAAACTTCTAAAAGCTGGGCCATGAATTTGGCCCGACACTGTTGATTTGATCATGTGCGGTGGGAATAGTCTGTTCCAGAGGTGTGCAGGTGAGGGAGCATGTTCCCTTTGTGCACATAAAACCAGACCTCCTCTGTCCTTGCCCTGTCCCTCGATGCTGGAGGTTAGAAATCCTCACGTTACAGATTTCTCTTTCTTCTCTTGTACCCGTGAGGCTGGAGATAAGAAGGGAAAGAACTTGACTTTGTGTAGTCTGAGGGCATGTGAGGCCACTGCAAGCCATGGGGACAGCCACCTCCAGGCAGAACCATGTCTCTGGGTTAAGCTGATTTTGTTTGGGCTGGGGACTCGAGGAGGGCTGCCGAGCCTGGCCAGTATGGTGTGACATTTAGCGTGTCTATGAGGTGATGGCATGTTTCTGACAGGCCTGTGGGGGGCAGTGGGTGAGATCCCACAGCAAAACGTAACTAGAAAATAACTCTCAGAAAAGAAATCCCAAGAGATCGCTGTTTGGCCTGGCAACTCAGAGCCCAGGCTGGGAGCCCAAGAAAATCCCTCCCTGTTCTGCATGTGACATTGGTTCTGGGATTTGCTTGGAGATAGTTAGCCTTGAATTTTTAAAAAATACAAAGGTTTGTCTTCATGCTGTGCTACAGGTCCCAAGAACTATTCATGAGTATCTAATGTGATTTTGCACCCTGTTCTTATTAAAGGGCTGTGACAAGTTACTCTCAGCCTCCTATGGCTGTCACTTGAGCTGATATTGCATGGGGTTGCTGGCTGTCCATTAACCTACTGTCTGAGCTGAGCATTCCTCTTCCTGCCCCACTCTTCCTTCTTACCTAGCAAATGCAATTTTTCCACTCTGTTGCTTCCAAGTTCTTTCTAACATTTACTATTGCTGCACCTTGTGTGTCCAACAACCACAGCGTTCACAGTCAAATGACTTTGTCTTCTCTGATATCTTCTTTAGTCCAGTTTCATTGCTCTGACTTCCAGAAATCCGTTATAATAATTTCAAAGATGACATTTTCATGAACTCTGCTCTTCCAGTGCCTGCTGTGTTAACATCTCCCGTCTTATATCTCATGCACTTTACCATTCTTGTTATTTAGAGGTAGAGCCCAGAAAAAAATTGCTGAAATCAGCAACACCACTAAAAAACCCACAAGAGCAAGGAGTTTACAATTATCTGTTCCTTCAGATCAGGACTGTATTAATGAGTCGCTGTTAACAGTTTTGCTAGAGGGCAAGTAGATATTATATTGATGACTCTGACTGGATAAACTTTATAGTGGAAATCAAGACTGAAATAGCAGCAAGACCAGTGTTACAGCAATGTTATCTGCAAAGAACAGATGTTATCAAGAAACCAGTTTGTTCTGTGTGATTGGGCCGTGTCCCTGATGCAGTGACATTAGTTACTCACCTTGGGACACTTTTGTGATTGCTTTCTCACTCAGTTTTTGAGGGTAGAGAAATTGTTACCTTGAGGTGGAAAGGATTTTCAGAGGAGTGGGACAATATAATTCAGAATGTGTGCACTTTAACGACCCTCTGCAAGATTTAGGACTTTGTTGTTTTGCCTCCTGCTATCCAGTTGGATGCTAAGGTTTGTTCTTAAGGCTGTTATTTTTGATGAGGAGAGTGGAAAAATGCCTCTCTCAAATCTGGTAGAAAATACTATCCCTGAGACCTTGTCAGGACAATACCACTATTCCAAGTCTGTCCTGGTCAAACTGGCCAGCATGGTCTGGCTGCAGTATTTTATATTGAATTATCACCGGTGAAATTTGCCAAAATGGCAGAGTTGGATTATAAACTCACGTACCTTCTTTGGAAGATCATAACAGCAGTTCGGATGTTCTTGTTCCTGGTGCTAAGCTCAATGGGGCCTCGTGGCACGATGGTAGGGTAATTGGGTGTTTGCATGATGGTGGTATCTGTGAAACCCTCTCCTGGGCCACAGCCGTGCAGTTTCACATTGTGCCAGCCCAGAACTGCAGGTTGTCCCTGCCCCAAATTAAGTGATCCCGCTTGCAGTGCCTCTGAGGTTGTCGGCATATTCCGGATTAACCAAGGAGCTGACACGTTCCTCTGGTCTGGGCTGGTGGTGTGGAGATGAAAGACAATAGGATGAAACATCAGCTCTTCCACAAAGGCCATTGTACAATATAGTCAAAGGCAAATTTTTTAGGCAATTTGTGATAATACAAATGAAGGGCCAGCTTTCTTTAAATATGGATGAAAGTGCCCAAGTCCTTTGAAACTGAAAGGAGCTAGGCACCTCCTATATTTTTATAAATTTGGCTCTGGTGGGCAGCCTTGCCACTGTTCTCCTCCCGCCATCACTCTGGCTGATTTCAGTTGCTGTGTAGCAAGAGCTCTCACCATCTCCTATGAGCAGGCTCCTGCAGAGGAATTTACACACCTGGTGCCAAGCTTAGAGTTGCCTTTCATGTACTGTGGTCCACGGATTAGGTCCAGGAAAGGGGTTGGTGAAGGAAAATAACTGGGAAAATACTGCAGGAGGTACGTTCCAGGCTGCTCTGAATGGCCCTTTCATCTTTGTCTCAAAAAAATGAGTAAGAGCCATAGCTCTGTGAAAATGGCTTTGAAAGGATCATGGCTGTGCTCAGGAGTGATAGACCCATCTAACATTTTTGTTTCTTTATTGGAACTGAAACTTTTACAATGCTGCTTCTTTTTTAGGGACTTTGGCAAAGATGCTCCATTGTGGATTAGTGTTCCTAACATCTGATACTGCCTTGTTTCTTTTAAAAATTGTCCTCTTTCTCCTCCTCCAAACTCTTCCTTAAACCCCTCCTGCACATACCCGGCAGCAGCTAGCTAGTGGATAGTCATTGTTAATCACACTAGCTGCGCTGCTTTTTGACTGATCTGTGCGCCTGTTAGTTTTCTCGTATGCTTCTGATTGCAAGCCCTTTGGGGCTGGGATTGCCTTTGTGCTCCGGTTCAGTACCCTGCACATGGGGATGCACTCTCTGGGAGTGTGTAGCTGATTGCAATCCCTTCCCTGGGTGACAAATATGGGACTGAAGTCAGTGCTTTGCCCTGAGGCTGGATGCTTCTGCATCCCATGTGCCTGTCTCCGCTTCACCTAGACTCTTCACAGCATGAAAAACTCACGCAGGCTTTGCTATTGCAGATCTCGTCTTACCTTTTGCAGTGTTGATAATTGAGGCCATCCTTGCCTGGTTGAACTCCTGTGCCCTGATCTTTCTGGGTGTGTCAATGACAGCAACGGTGGCAGGGCAAAGAATCTGAGAGAAGTGCAACAAAGCAGCTGTTTGCTATAGCAAGAACATCTGTATTGACTGGGCTTCCTGCAGTTCGGGAGTGGGTGCTTTCACCTTTAAAATCTAACTCTAAGGCTCTTGTGTAAACAGTGAAATAGGATCTGCTCCCAGAGGAACAGTTTATATAGTTAAATCTAAGTATTACTGGAAAAGGAAAATACAACCTTCGTCATCTCTAACTCTGCCAGGGCACTGATGTCCTTATGTTTTTGGAATTCTTTTGCATAGAGGAAGCCTGGTTTGCCTGGGAAGAGAGTTTTTTCATTAATTAGATTATTTTCTGTTGCTCTTTGTATACTAATGATTTCACAGCATCTCCTTCATATCCTCAGATCCTGCTGTCCAGGATATTCAGCAGTCTTTCAGCAGATCTTTCCTGCCTATAGTTTTGGAAAATATAAGGTGTGGTTTTTTATGTTTACCTGTATCTTATCTGTGGGTTCCTCAAATACAGTACAGTCTGATTCTTATTAAGCTGCCCTGCGTGAAGCCTTTGCTTTCAGTCTGAATGGCTTTTACCAGTATATTGAGCAATTTAAAAATTAAAAAAAAAAACCAAACCAAAACAGAAGAACAACAACATATAGGAAAGCTCTGCGGGAACGTTAGTACATGCCTGCTCTCACTTGCAGGAGTATTCATGTACAGTTTTTTGCGAACAAAATGGCTGTGCATTCCTGCACACAAGAACAGCTGAGTACTGGAAAAGTGTGAAGCTTAATAGCAAGTAGAAGTCTCCTACAAACGGTGTTGATGGTCTTTTTTTGTGACAGAGAACGTGGCTCAGAGCTCTCCAGGGTGTCTGGGTGCAGGGTGAAGAGCACAACCCTTCCTTGAATGATCCTCGAGGGCTTGGCAGGCATTGCTGGCCCAGCCAGGGCAGGTGTGGGTGGTCGAAGTGAAGTTCTCCCCACTGCTGTTTTAGAGGTGGCAGAACTGAAGCCCGGGACATAACACCTCTGTCTAGAGGCATTTCTGTCTGGAAGCCGTGATTTTTAGGAATACACAGCAGCTACTTGGATGAAGGAGTGGCTCCGCTCCTCTGTGAGTCAGTCACGCCACAACTGAAGCATCCTAGAGGCGTCTGAGCCTCAGGAATCCCCTTAGCCCAAACATTCAACTTCAGACCTGTTCCTTCCATGTAGTGGTTGGTGTTTCTCAGGGCAGTGGGGTGTGAAGCATGCCCTGCTCCCCTACAAGGCAACCTGTCTGTTGGACCTTTGCTTCCCCACTGGGTCCTCACTACGTTACTGACTTCTGCTGGCGTCTTACCGAGTTACAGGTGTGAAGCCAGAACTGGCAGAAAGAAGCTGGCGGGAATGCAGCCAGGTAGGAACAGCCTGCTGCTTCCTCTACTGAAACGTGTCTGTCCCGCAGCGTATTTATTCCTAGTCCATGCTGAAAAGGAACCACCTACACAGCCCAAGTCTGTGCCTGGTGCCAGGATTTAAGAGAGGTTTCTTTCTCTGGTGCCCACTGCTTCTAGAAGGGCTGAAGCTCACAAGGAAGAAAGCTCTTGCTTTCATTGTGTTTTTGGCTGGTTGGTATCTGGGGTGGGCCTCTGGAAAGAGGCTGGGGAGGAAAGTGCTCTCTGGGAGAAGCAGTCATGCTGTACTTCTCCCACTGTTCAGCCCCAGGGGTGTCGTGTGATCCGGAGAAAGTAGCCCAGGATTGGCAGCGCGCATGGTCATGGGTTCCAGTCTTCTGTCTGCTTGAAGGAAGTCCTAGAAATATGCAGCATGTGATCCATAGCTGCGCACTCAAGCGTACCCTGCCCCTTGCTTCTCTATCCGTTGCATTTGTAATAGCTCCCATTACCCCCCAGTACTCGGACGGTATCATGCCCAGCATTGCTTTGGCCAGTCACTGCTGTGACACACGAGGCCAAGGCCATGTGCATGGCCTGCAGTTGGATTGGGTCCAAACAGCGTATGGATCCACAGCAGCTGTATTTGCTGACGAAATGGCCCCATCCAATGGCTGCCGTTGCAATGAGACTTGGAATTCTGGAAGAGACCCACAAAACTTCAATGCCTTCCTGTGTAGAGCAAAATCTGGGGTGAGGGGAAAAAAACACGACCGTGTAGGAGGGAACTGTGTGACAGTGATGTGTCTTGGCCGTTACTGCTTGAGGCACTGTTGGATATTGCGGTCAGTTTAGCGCTTCCAGGAATGAAGCACTGATTCATCTGTGGTCAATGTGTTTTTAAAATTATGCCACTAAACTCAGTCTGGTTTCTCCTGGCCCAATGTGACCATTGCAAGGCTCTTTTCCTTAAGACTCCCCTGTGCTGGTGACCTGAATTTCCATCCTTCTTGCTCAGCCTGGTTCCTCAGGTGTTGGGTTAAGTACTGCCTGTTCCAGGTGGGAGAATCCTGCTGCTACCTTGGCCTGTGTGGCCACCTGGACAGTGGAGAATGGGGCTGTGCTGCAGAGGCCACAGGGTTGTGGTGTTGGTGCTCAGTGCTGCGTGGATAGGATCAGTTGCCAGTACAAACCATTTCCAGCACTGTGTGCGTGGGGAGGAAGAGTTGGGCTGCTGCGGTGCAGGCATTTGAAGGCCAGCAGCTGGAGCTGGGCACAAGGTGGAGCGGTGTGGCTGAGCTAGTCTGACAGCACCAAGCTGTGATTTCTCCCCACTGCTCTGCCTGGATTGGATTTGGGGAGCTGGGGGTTGAGTGTAGTCCTGTGCAGCTTGTGCCGTACCCTGCTATTCACTCAAAGCAGTTCCTGCCAGGTTCTTGCAGGGGAAGGAGGGAGGGGGGAGGTTTCAGAAGGCAGTTGGCTGGGAGGCAGAGATTAATGAAGTGTTGAACTCTTAATGGGGAACATGCTCCCGTTGATTTGGGTTTCCCTCCCCACCCATCCCACTCTTTTTAATCTGTGGCACAGTCTTGAGAGCAGCTCGAGAACGGAAGTGATTTCAGACTGGAGGTGACCTCATCCATCTCCAGCTCTGAGGTGGAGCAGCATTTGGAGCCACAGCTTACACTGCTCTTTGAATGATACAGGCGAGGGGCTGAGGCTCTGGGGAGAGCCCTGTGCTTCCTACTTAGCGGAGTGCTCTTGGAATGTATGGGGTAGGATCTCACCCCGAGGCCTCCTGCAGTCTGGTAGCCCCCTGAGTGTGGGTATTGGTAAGATGCAGCTCCAGCCGTGCAAGGTCCTGGCATCTCACCCCAATTACCAGGTTTTAAGGCTGCTTGGTGATGTCTGAGCTGCTGTGCTGCTGTCTGCAAGGGTTGTGACCTCTGCAGGGAAGGGGCAGGAGGTGTGATATAGCCCCTTTTGTGCTGGTGGAGGGAGGGAACGGCCCTGTGGAGGAACAGCGCCAGTGCTGGGAACCAACCCTGTGCATCTGCTTAAGGAAAGGGGTGTACCTGGGTGCTGGGCTGTAGCACAGCGCTCGCCAGCCCCACGACTGAGGGGCAGCAGCCCGCTGCCGGGCAGTATGGCTGTGCAAGTGGGGTGCAAAGTGGGGATGGCTGTGGGTGTTTTTATCTTTTTGTTCTCGTCTTTCTACATGCTAGAGTTGGGGGGGAAGTAGGAAGGAGAAGAAGACAGAGCAGAGTCCAAAAACCAGAGCTGGACAAGAGGCCTTTCTGGAAGTGGCACATAACAGAGCAGTTTCCTGATGAAAGGTTCAGGCCTGTTCTGCAGGGTGCTGAGCCATGCCTGGCTGGAAGACATGCTCAGTGTGATAGTGTGTTGGTGCGGGAAGGTGCTGAAGGTATGTGCATGGGTGGAAGAGTCCCTGCTGGGATCTTTGTATCTGAGGGCCCTGTGGGTCAGTGAAAAAGGGGATCAGAGCCCTCCCGGAGGCTTTGCTTTCTAGGAGCAGAGATGTCAGTGGGAGCGCTGAGGATCTGGAGCGTGGGGTGGGAGCCAGCTGGGGTGTCAGCTCCAGGTCCCAGGCAGTGGCAGGAAGCTCAGGAGACCACAGGCAGATGCTGCTTGCAGAAACTACCAGAGAATTCTCCTTCCTGACCCGGCAAAGGGCCCTTCTTCCTCCTGTCTGGATGTCTGCTACTCTGAGATGGCCAAGATTTTCTCTTGCACAGTTGGAACCTGGATTCCCTGGACTCTGCCGGTGTCCAGCAAGCCCAGCTTTACCCAGGCTGCTGGAGATGGTCTCCCAGGCGCAGCTCTGGACTTCAGTAAATGACCGTGTGCTCCAGTAAGGACAGCTTCCAAGCGTCGTCTTGCAAGCTGTGTGGGGGAGTCCAGCCACTTCCCCTTAAGCCTGGTTGTCTTCTGGCTTGAGCTCAAGCTGGAGAGATGCTGGGCTGTGGCAGGCTATGGGTGGGAAAATAAAAGCAGTCTTTTCTCATGTCCCTGTGGCTGTGTGGCTGCGGAGGAAACTCCCTGTAGCTGGATAGGCAGGATAGGAGGGGGATAAGTTCACTGGAGGAATTTGCTTTTCTCTTTGCCTCATCCCAGGTGGTATCAAGACTCTTGCTTGGAGATAAATCCCCTCCCACTGCTGCTAAATAGGGAGAGTTTAACCATTCATGGGATCTAGCAAGAGACTTCCCCCAGCCCTTCTGCCCATCTTCCCTGTTGTACTGGGCGCAGGGACTGGAAACAGATCCCATCATGACTGTATCATGGTGAGGACAAGAGTTTACAGTCCCGTTTTCCTCCTTCCTGCCTCAGAATTGTTTCCATGCCTGTATGTGATGGAACAATCTGAAAGTGCATGGACAAGCAGGGATTTTGCACAAAAATGTCCCTTTTATCCCCTCTGCTCAGCATCCCATAGCTGTGCCCATGACATTGGAGTGCAATGGCAGGTGACTGTGGCCAGCTGGGTGACAGAGGAGCTCTGCCATATCTGTGAGAAGGGATTTGGGTCAGCAGAGCCCCAAAGAAGGCTTGTGCTGCTGTCAGTAGTGAAGGACATTCGGTGCCAGTGCTCACTGCTTGGCAGGGCTCAGGACCTTGGCAGTTCTCTGCCATCTGCGGCCTCCTCTATGTGAGCCCCAGCAGCATCCCAGAAGGGGCCATTGAGCCCCAAGCCCTGCCTGTTGCCGGAGTCAGGAGGGCACAATAAAGAAGATGTGCCTGGGCGGCAGCCTGGAATGGGCTTGTGTGTTGGGAACAAATGAGCCTTTGTACCAGGCGCTGCCTTCAGCGGGAGGTTTGTCGGCTCTGGAGCTGGGATGCTAATGTGGGGATCTGTGCCCAGCCCCGCTGTGCTGCTCGGGGCCTCCCCCCAGTTCAGGGCTAACTGGCAGCCTGGTGGCAGGGTCACTGGTTCTTCCTTCACTGTGGGAGGTCTTTGCAGCAGGTCTTGCTTGTCCAAGCACAGCTTTGCCCAGTGGGCTGAGTAGCTGCAGGAGGCAGGACTCTCCTGGCATCTCAGGTCCCAGTGTTCAGCAGCCTGGCTGCTCTGTGCCATGTGTGTGGCCTGAAGCTGTATGTATACAGGCTGTGTGTGTTCCTTGCAATGCATAAAGTCCCCAGGAGCGGTCTCGGGGTGACTGTGACAGGGCTGTAATGGACCAGGATGGCAGTGTCACTGTATCTGGGGCTTTGAGGAGAGCTATCTCTTGGGAAGAGTTCAGCAGAGCAGGGCTGAGTGGGACTACTTGATAATATGTGACAGCAAAGCAGTCAGGTTGGAGAAGTAGTAAGGAGAGCTCCTGTGCTTGGGCTGTTACACTAGGTAACACTGATTACAGGAGGATACGCTTTAGAGAAAGATGTCTTTTATGGCTATTGAGAAAGGTCTTGAGGTCTGGCCACTCTGCCGTCTCTGGTTGCAGCATCGGTGCTGCGCTGGTGCGGAGCTGAGCGTGGGTGTGCCTGCAGGAGGTGCCTGCCGGGTGATTCAGAGCTGCCCTTTCCAGAGCAATGTGGTTGGTGGTAAGGTATGCGAAACCACAGATGGGCTGAGAAGCTGGTGATGGGACTGGGGCAGTAGGACAAGACCATGTTGGGAAGAATCTCCTCCGTGAAGCTGTGTAGGATGCTCCAGGCTTTTGATTTTGTGGAGGTTTTGTCCAGCTGATTGCTGCTACTGCAGTATCACAGTGTGCTACTGCTGCTGCGTTTTGTTCATGGTCTGTCCTGATATTTCATCCTTTCCCACCTAAGAGCGCTGTTCTCCAGGAAAACTCAATGAAGCTCTCTCCAAGCAAGACTATAAAGATTTTTGGGGGGAAGGAAAGGAGAACTTAGTGCATGTTCTGCCATGGTTGTGAATCCACCACAGGTACCAGCTCTTCCAAAGGGAGGAATCACTGAGGGGAATTGCAGGGCCCCGGGGGGGCAGGCTGAGAGGAGCATAGTGTCTCTTCTGGCTCTGAAAAACATTGTGTGTGCTCAGAGAGGAAGCAGCAACCACAGGAAAAGCGTAGTTGCTGAACTTAAATTGCCAAGAATTAAGCAATCTGTTTCAAAGCATGAAACCTCCTGTTGAGCAAGAGGACTATTTTCCCTCCTGAGGCAGGTGTGACTGGTAAAACAAGGCAGCACGAGTCCTCCCGCAGTTCAGCTGCCAGATAGGGCCAGTACTTCCTTAGCCCTCCCCACACAGGGTGTCCCCCATTTTTATCCCTTTTCTCCTCCTGCTACTGTTTTCAGAAGCAGGCTAGACACTCCCATGCTACATGTGCCATTTTTATCTCCACTGTCTGCTCTATGCTTTTGTGCTGGCTAGGACTGCGCAGGAACCGCTGGCATGTTTTGCCCCTTTTGGGGGCAGGTGGGTACGTGGTTGTCTCAAGCAGCGCGTACATAAAAATGAATATATTAAAAAGAGGTCTAGGTAAAGATTTCTCTGTACAGCGCGATCTCTGCAGGACCCTAATATAGAAAGAAGGAGGGCCTGGTAGCTCTTAATTTTGGGATCCTGGCTTATGAGTGGCAGATTCCTTTTGGCTTTGTAGAGGGCAGACCAAGAGATGTGGGAATGGCTTAGTCAACCCCTCCTCTGCTGCGGTGCCATGCAGAGCAGTGAGTAAGTCAGTGCAGTTGTATTGTCTGCTGAGAGCAAGTTCTCTGTGCCCACAGGGAAGTGCCCTGTGGGTAGACGTATGATGGAGCTTGATAGCAAAACCAAAGTGGGAGGGCTGCTGTGCCTCCCAGGTGTGTACTTTGCACAAAAGGGAGGTACTAGGTTCCTCTGGGGAGGGCAAATTCAGACTGTCTGTCCCGACCAGCTGGCTGTTCAGTCCCTCTGTGCAGAGGAGAGGAAAGTCTCTCTGAGGTCCTTTGCTCTGTAGCTGCTCCTGTGAGCCAGCATCTAAGTGGAAACAGATGGCATCATCTCAGTGGTTAGCAGGAATCTCTCACTGCTGCAAAACTGCTAATGGAGTTTGGGGCTGAACTGAAGCACATTGAAGCTGCTGCACAGACGGGGCATGCTGGCTTACGGCTCTGCTGGGGTGCCTGTTACTGCCTCTCTGTTGCAAGAGCACTGTCACTGCTGAGCCGATCTTCCAGCCCGGCGAGCTGAGGTGTTTCCTGTAGCAGCCTCAGACAGGGTGTTGATCTGCGTACCACAGAGCCATCAGGACCCGTCAGTGTCCGTCAGTCTTGGTAAATAATCTCTATGGTCATCCTTACTGTGAGTTCCAGACCTTGCATATAACACCTGCATTATGGAAGGGCATGGGTAGCTCTCTGGTATCCAGCACAATCTCTGCTAGGACTCTGAGCCAGATACTTCTCCATCCAAGATCTTTTGCTCTGTTTCACTACAAACTCAGACTAACCTCATTTTTTCCCTACTGGTCAGCATCTCTGATAAGGAGAAGCAACACTCAGCAGTTACTGACTATTATTCTTAAGCTTGGAAGAAACTTTAAATTCCTTTTGACAGCACAACTTGATTTAGATACTTAGTGACTTGAAGTTTTCTCCCATCATCACAGCATTTAACAGAATGTGAATCTCCAGTCACACTGCAGGGCACAGAGGAAGCGGTGAGTTGTGCAGCAGAGGTGTAACCAGGCTTGGTGTTCACTGGAGCAAGTAGATGGGGGAGAAGGGGAGAGAAAGGTGTTGGAGAGCATCTCTTTATTCCCCTTTTGATTATTCTGACGGCATCCTTCCCAGCCACCGCCTCTGTGTCTGCACTGGCAGGGTGCAAGGAGCTGATGTGAACACTGGATGGCCGCACAGCCACGGGGAACTGGGGAACAGTCCTGGTCCCCAGCCCCTCTCCAGCGGCCTGAGGTGCACGAGCCTTGGGCTGTAAAAAAAATATGACAGTCTTTGAAGTGTGGGAGGAGCACAGCCGTTTGCTGCCTTGCAGCCCTTGCCTTTTCTTCTTTCCTGCAGCAAACTGCCAGGCTTCGTATCTGCCTGGCTGTCCCACAGCTGTGTCGGTGGCCCACAGCATGGCTGTGCTGGGGACCCCTTTGGGCCAGTGGGGGCTGTGACGCCCTTTGGGAATGCCACGCCATGCTGCCGCCGTGCAGCAGCAGCGCTGAGCTGGTGCGGTCACTGGTGTGCGCGGTGTGCCAGGCCCCGGGAAGCCCAGCCAGACCACAAATGGTGGACTGCTCACCGACCGCTCGATGGCTGCAGTGTCTCAGGCCTTGTGGCCTGTGAGCCTGCCAGTGGCACAGCTGGGTAACACTCCATCCAGTGCTTGGTGAGCAGCCAGCAACAGGCTGGCACGGATGTGAGGGAAGAGAGTCACCAGCAAGCTCCTGAAATCTTCCAAAAGTCTTTTCAAAGCCCCCTCTGTGGGGCAGGTGGCAGTTTGGTTTTTGCAACCAGGTGGAGAGTAGAAACTACCTAGCCCAGGCAGCAATGCGGAGCTGCTGGAAGCCTCGATGGTTTGCACTGGAGGGCTGTGAGACCCGCAGTGCTCTCTCTGCATGGGCTCAGGAAATTGCCCATGGGGAACACAGTATGTTACAGGGTACAAGAGGTCAGAATTGACAGATCATCTCTGAAAACCTCAGTCTGTACATCTCTTGTGAGGGGGGACCTGTGGGAGAGCCATAAAACCCAGCAGGATAACTCCTCTGCTGTTCTCTGTCAGGTGGAGATGATGTGTCTGTGCATCTCTGCAGGTCCTGGGGATGCTTTTGCAATTGTCAGGGCTTCAGGTACCAGTACTGCTTCCCAGAAAGCCACTGCTTAGTGACGGGGAGGACAGACATCTTGTATGCTCAGTGAAGATCTCTGTGGATACTTCATCTGGGCACACACTCCTTCCCTCCTCTGGGAGCTCCGAGACAGCTCTGTGTTGATTTACCCCAATTTCATCGTTGCTGCATCTCTTTCCTTAGGTTTCCTGCAGGAGAGTGTTATGATCTTGTTCTGAGAACATCTCACACCATTGCTGGTAATCAGGTGTGCTTTTTTAGGCCCTACCTGAAAGGAGTGTTTTGCACCACGGCTCATAAATTGAGGTGTGCTGCAACCCCAGTGCAGCTTATTCCTGCTATTAGCTTATTGCTTCCAATTGCCAACAACATCACACTCATTTTAATCACTCGGGGAGAAGGGGCAGGGTACAGGTGTGGGAGGGAAAGCTGTGTTTGTCAGACTGAAAAGGACAACTCAAATTATTGCACAGTTCACTGCTGTTTATGTTGAACCAAGAGAAACATCCAGGGGAGGAAGGGAGCAGAATTTCCCTCTGACTAATGCTGCTGGATTGTGCAGGGCTGTGGGGGAGCTGCCAGCCAGAGAAACCATCAGGAGGAAAAAGGAAATGGGAAGGGAATCTAATTACCCATCTGCAAAGACAGATACTAGTCCTGATGCAGGGCCCAGATCTGGGCAGACTGATGTGGGCAGTGAGGTTTGCAAGGACTGGGCATATGGTGGGGCTGGGAAATGGGCTCCTGGGGGTCCCCTCTGGGATGGCAGATGGTCGAGCGCACATCATGGTGAGCCAAGTGAGACTGGAAGCCACGTAGCTGCGTTCACTGGGGACACTGCCCCATGCTAGGCTCCAAGGGGCAGCACTTTGCCGCCGGGTACGGCTGTGTCTTGCCTTGGTGGAGGTGGAGCATGGGCAGAGCTGTGCAGGTGCAAAGGGAGGAGGGTAAATGCCTGGCACCCTCTCAGCAGGCTCATCTCAGTCAAGTAGGCTGCTGTTGCAAGCCCAAGGGTGAGGGAAAGAAGGTGGAGGTCCCTGTGTGCCTGTGCCATCTCAACGAGCGTGCACAAGGACTGTGCTTTGTGTTACTGCAGTGTGACTCTGTGGGGGCAGCTGACAGCAGGGAGGGAGGGTGAGAGACTGAAGCCTGGGGGTCTACCTCCTTGTCATGGAAAGCAGCAGTCTGTCTGGCCTTGAAGGGTGCAGGCTGAAGAGTTTTGGGGAGTTATTACTTGCACAGGCTGAGGCTGGCTTTCCTCTTCTTGGATGCATCCCAGGACTGAAGGTTGCTTTAGAGAGCTGCCTTTTTCCCCTTAACTAATGGAATTAAAAATGACCTGGTGAGCTAAGAGTGGGCTTATTCTCCTCTCTTGTGGGCATCAGCTACTTCTAAAGTTATGTTAATTGTAGCTGGGAGACCCAGACAGAGGCTGGGAGCTGTCCCAAGACAGTCGGCTTTTGTTCTCCCAATATTGGTTTCAGGAGCCTGCTGGAAGGACAGCAGGGTTAAGACAGACCTCCTTGCAGAGTTGGGAGTGAGATGAGCATACTGGGGATGAGCCAGGAGCATCCCTGCTTGGGTGGATCTTCCCTTTTGCAGCCTTATTTGTCCACTGCCTTGCTCTCCATGGTCAGTGCTTGGTGCGCTGTTTGCAGGTGTGGTACCCCAGCCTGGACCGTCTTCCCTGGCGATGCCCTCGGACTAGCCCTTGCTGGACTAGGTGTGAGTGTCTCACAATGCTCAGAGGCCATGATGTCCTCTCCGGTTCAGGATTCAGCCTCTTTGGTAGACAGGCCTGATCCTGCATCCCTTACTCACGTGAGCAGTCGTCTCTATTTCAAAGGGACTACTCGGTGAGTAAGGATCGCAGGATTGGGACCACTACCTATAACTTTAAAGTGGACCTTCTGTAGGATCCTGTCCCCAGCCTTTTTCTGTTCATGTACGTTAATGTGCATCAAGAGCTTCCAAAACTGCTGATGCTTTTGTCATTTGGATGGAGAACCTGAGAGCTGGAGGAGCAGTGGCCTTCCATTCCGGAGGATTAATCACCATTATTTTCCACCCTCTCCCACCAAACAGCTCCCAGCCCAGCCAGCTTCCGTACCATGGAGCAACGTGTACCTGTTTGTCTCCTAAGCTTTCCTGTTCCCGGCTTCTCAGGGCTGGCAGGGCTCTGCTCTGCCTTTCTCTGGTTTCTCCGGCTGTGGCTTTGAGATGACAGGCAGGGAATCTGTTTAAGCCTGATTTGTGCTGCAGAGCTGGAGGATGAAGCAGAGGGAAAGATGAGCAGTGGTAGCGCTGAGAGACTGCTGCAGACCTTCCTGCGCCACCTGGTTTCTCCTCCTGTCTGAACAGCCTAAATTTGGAAACCTCCGTCCTTTGCCAAGGTTTTGAATGCATTTGCAATTGGAGGTGCCAATGCCTGCGACCCTGCGTGAGGTGGAAGCAACGAGGGTTGCAAGTTTGATCTGCAAATTGATTTCTGTCTGGCCCTGGTCAGGGGAAGCCGCCGTGGGAGCTCCCTGCTCAGACACCTAGCGCAGCCCCGTTCCCCGTGGGACCCGCTCTGCTGCAGGCCAGCTTCTCCCTCGCGTGGAACATGTCGGTACCGCAGCAGAGAAGGTCTGGCTGGAAGGGGCTTCTGTGCTGCAGCGGAGAGGAGAGCAACTGAGCGCTTTGTGGGACAGTTCCAGCCAGCTCCCCATCTGCCCAATTTGTTACATTTTGCAGATTATCCGAAATGATGAGCAGAGGAGCTGGGTGTGACAAGAGCTGTGAATTTGTTCCAGAGGGAGTCACGAATTTAAACAAGCAGGAGGCAATTTATGGTCATTGGTCCTTTTTCAGAGCTGGAAGTGGAGGCATTGCAGGAGTCACACAATGCCTCTTGGGAAGCATGAGGTACTTCAGGTGGAAGCAGGGAGCACAAATACCTTTAAAATGGAATTTGTTACATTTCTGGAGGGATTATGTGACAAAGCAGCAGTGATCCTTGAGCGGAAATTAAAGCTTGACCTGTGGGGTAGATAAAAGAAAAGGCAGGAGATCTGGTTGCTGTGTTGATTGTGCTTATGGCACTGTACATATGGGAGGTTAATCCTGTGCTTTGGGATTTCTGCATTTCTGGTCTGGTATCTTGCTTTTCCCTGAGCATCAAAGGATGAAGCCTGGCTCAAGTGTCAGGGCTCTGATGCTCTCAGTAACCACTTACATAGAGCCTTGCTTGCAAGTTCAAGGTTAAATTAATCATCAGAGTTTAGATGAACAAGGCATTTTCTCTTGGGTCAGGTCAGCAGGAACCTCAGGGTGAGCATGCAGCTCTGCAGGTGAAGGAGCTGCAGAGTCCAAAACTTGCAATGCCCATGAGATTCATCTGTCTGAAGTCAGCGCTGACTTCCCACGTACTGGGAGAGGAGGCAGCAGGAGGAGAAGGTGGAAACTGAGCTATGGAGGTTCCCACCTGTGCACCACAGGGAATATATCTGCAGCTCCTCAGCCTCCGTTGCCCTGGTCCTAGCTGGGAATGGGTTTACTGCCTGCTGCTGCTCCCATTCAACTTGAGCAAATGGCTCTCTGGAACTGCCTTTCATATCCTGGTAGAAAACAGCCAGGAATAAAATTTCTCTTCTGTGGGGAATTCTGAAAATAGCTTTGTCTGTTTCAGAGGAAAAAACATAAATGCTGTTATGACGTGACTGTGCTGACCCTGCCAAGCCATGCAGAGCTTCGCCAGTCCTCTGCGCAGGCCAGGCTGGCCGGGTGCATCCCTGATGGGACCCTATTGCCTGGCTCTGTGCTGCTCAAGAATGTCTGTCTGGACCAGGCTGAAGATTTTCCTTCCATGACACGGTCCTGGTTGTTCACCAAGGATGGAGCCTGAGTACTGCGGTCCTTAGGCCATAGCATCTTTGCCAGAACACTGCTCCCCTGCGAGTGAGTGACCTCTTCTGTTAGCTGGCTGGGACCTTGTCTCCCTGCACCGTGCTGCTGGCCCTTGCTCCCCTTCCCTTGGGTCCTCTGGTTCATGTCGGGGGAGACCTGAACCTCTGGATCTAGCTGCTGTTTATGTTATCTTTGCTGCTCGTAGCTGAGCCTCTTGGCTAAGCCCATGCAAAAGGTTGAGGATGGAGGCTGCTAAGGAGAAAGCGCCGCTTTGATGGGAGCTGGGGCCTGCTGTGAGGAAGGTGTGTGGGGCTCTGGTTATTGTGGCCGCAGCCTGGACAGGACAATGTATATTTAGTCGAGGACAGAATTTCCTCTCCCTGCCCCCATCCCCATCTCTGATCTGTGCTGGTCTCGCCTCGCTCATCTTCGCATCGTTTCTGCTCCTTGCTTGTTGCATTCGCAGCCACCTCTACCGACCGCACCAAGGTCTGTGTGGCTGATCTCTGCCTGTCGCCGCTGCCAGGTCCTGAGTGCTGGGTGTCTTTCTTAAATGGGTTTATCACTTCCAGCTCCGATGACTGTGTGATAGCACAGCCCTGTGTCTGCCTTCAATTAGCACTGTTGGTGAAGTGTGGCTCCTCGTTCTTTGTTCCCTGGGCTGGCGGTGTGGAGTGCAGCATGGGCATGTGCTGCGCTCAGGGAGCATTTCTACATGCTGGCCAGCTGCCTGATGGTGAATTTTGCCTTAGTTTACATCTAAAAACATGAAATAATGTGTTTTCTCTCCTCTTCTCAGAGCCCATCTTCAGCACTGCAGGCTAGAAATCCCCTCTAACAAAGGAAGAAGTAGGACATTGCTCTATCGCTCCTAGTGCACAGCTGCAGCTCTACCCACATGTACTGTGTCCCCTGCCCAGCACAGCTCTTGAGGCTGCACTCGCCCTGAGCTGGCTTCAACAAGCCAAAGGAGAGGGATGTTGCAGAAGAGTGGGTGCGCAGTTTGGCTCTGTCCTGGTCCTGTTGTTAGCGAGCAAGTGCTCAACATGGCAGCAACACAGAGGGGCTGGGCTGTGCCAGGCAGCGCTCACTGATTATTTTTGTCTTTCTCTTTTGCTGTCATAATTTGACAAAGAAGGGCTGGTCCATGAGGTGGGATGGGCTTGGTCCACCTCAAGCCTGCATTTCCCTTGCTGAGTGCTCGGCAGATTTGGGCCGGGCAGAGGTCTGCTCTGGCAGTCAGAAACCTGGATTCTGCTGCCAGCTTCACCCCTGAGCTGCTGCTGCTAGCACCTGCCTGGAGAGGAGTTTAGAGGTGCATATGGCCCGCAAGCCAGTGGAAGAAAACACTTTGGTTTTGCTCTAGATCTTGAAAGGGCAAAGATGTGCATTTCCCTGCTGAGCTCTGCTGCACGCCACATGTGAGATGTCCTCTGTGCTATTTTTCATGTCGTATGTCAGGTTTCTTGTTGGAGGAGCACGCCAGGGTTTACCCTGGGCATTTGCAGAGGCTGTATGCAAAGGGAGAGGGGCAATCAGAAGGGACAGGGGCAAAATAAGGTTTAGCTTGGCTGTCTTTGGGAAGTTTGCACACGGGCCACCTGGGCCAACAGCTCTGGGTGTGTCATGCGGCACATCTGAGGGACACAAATGTGTCCTCTCCTTGGCCTGTCACTTCTGATTTAGTGACTCTGGGTAGGAGAGGAGCCAAGATGAGCATCTCTAGGAGAGGCAGAAGAGGCTGACTGTGGGACCAGCTGACCCTCCTTCGGCATTTTGAAAGCCATAGCATTGGCCATGCAGTCTTAAGACGCTCTCTGTAGCCAAGACCTACCCTTCTGGGTTTCTTTTCCCAATTTGCTCTGTGCATTCTCAGGTGTGCGCCCCTGGCTGGAGTTCCTCCCTGGCTGCCAGTCCTGAGAGTGAGTGTGATGTGTGAGAGCTCAAGGTGCTCGGGAGACAGTAGCTCCTTGTTCTGCTCTGCACTGTCAGCACGGCTCCTGGGGCCATGAACAACGCCATGGTTTTGTTGCAACCAAATCATTGTTCACCTCGTCTGTGATCCCAGCTCAGAAGAAAGCTCTGATTTGATGCAGTGGGCTCTTGGGGACACAACATGTCTCCATGTGCCCTTGGAAGATGCTTGTGGTTGGTGGCCATGTGGCCTGTGGTCCTCAGACAAGGGTTTACCAAGCCATGAGAATTCACTGGGGTTGGAGAGGGTTTGCTTGCAGCTACTGTGGTTTATGGTGCGGAAGGACTGGTGAAACCTCTGTGTTATCTCAAGTAAGTTTGTATGCATCTTCAGAGTGCCACAAGCTGTTGCTCTTGCTGCCCAGTGCAGACAGCATGGTACCTTCATTGCTCCTTAATCATGCATAAGCTGCAGACCCCAGTGGTGGAGTCCTCTAGTCAGGAAAGCAAGGATTAGGTATTGTGAATCTAGGAGAAAAAAAACAGTGTCATGAGCATGGCCTGACCTGCCATTGGGCTGGGAGGGGTTGTAGGGTTATTGGCTCCCTGAGGAATGGAGCAATGCTGCAAAGCAGGGGCAGAGCCGCCAAATGGGGACGTGTTCTGAGAGGTGGCAATTCCTGCCACACCTAGATCTCAGTCGAGGCCTTCTGCCTAACTATTAAGTGCAGAAACAATTGGGAACAAAACCCAATGGGTGTAATTTAAAGATGCTGCTGACAGAGCAGGGTGGTTTGGAAAAGAGCTTCATGCATGCGATATGACAGCTGCTGTATGGCGGTAGTTTTCCTCCTCTGGGAGTGTTTCCCAGTTCTCCTTCATTTATTTTTCTTAGTCTTTAGGACCTTGTGCCTGCAACTTCTGAGGATGCCTTCCGTTAGCTTGGGGGATGGCAGTATAGGTAAAACACTGTTCTTCTTTTTCCTTCTTCTTTCCTTTTTTTTTCAGGATGTGGTGTGTTTCTAAGACCTTTCCACTCCCACAGCTGTCCCCAGACTTCAGGCCACTGGAGACCTTGCAGTAACATACTACCTTATGGCAGAACCTGGTGTCAGCCACACTTGGGGTGCATGGTGGAGGCCCTGGGTTGTGGCCCAAGGGTGACCAGCACAGACCCCGCTGGTCAGGTGCTCTGTGGAGCCACTACTAGAGACTCTGGTTTCCAGAGAAGCAGTGGGAGCTCTGGCTGGCAGCAAGGCAGGAGTGCAGCAGCAGTCTGTGTCCCTCCCCATTTGCGAGCAGAAAGCTGCTCAGGAACCCGTGTGGCAAGTGACAGGTTCCTCCAGCACCACCAGTGTTGCCATCTTGTGTGACTTTATTATACATGCTGTGATATTAATCCCCCATTTTCTGGAATCATGTAATTATATGAAATTATCAGCTTTTGTCTGTTTCAAATAAATTCCTGTTCCTTTTCTATGGCTGCATAGAAAAGCTGAAAAGCAGATCTTATATGTAGGTTCAGAACCCAAACTTGAGGTTTGAATGACTTTTCTGTGCATGCTAGGCTGTTGCTGGGGTGGGTTTTTACGCTTAACAAATACACACACTTCTTCATTTTGAAATGTCTTCAAAGCTTAAATGGTTGCTATAAGGTCCAGAGTACATCAGCTGCTATTCCAATTGGATTCAGAGATGACGCTGCAATAGAGCCTGGACTAAACAACAGATGGACCTGCACCATGTGGAGGCAGATCCATGTCAACCAGGACTAGGATCTGGGGGCTGGGTTTGGACCCTGCTTTTTGGGAGCTTTCTGGACCCTTTAGACCTTCGTACACGCAGCCAGAAGCAGCACATTTTTGCTGAGAGCAGGTTTCCTTGCAGCAAACCATTGTCTCAGCTGCGTCAGTCAGGATATCTAAGAAATCCTCCAGCTGAATAAGCCCATCTGACAAAAGGAGTCAGACTCATGGCTGGGACAGCATCCGGTACGTGCAGAACCTCTCTGTGGGACACTGGCAGAGTGAGAGACATTGTCTCTGGCCTGCTGCCGCGGTGGCTTTTTGTCCTGTCCTTGCTGGCAGGCTCCTCCAGCAGCACAGGCGGACGCAGGAAATCCCGGGCAGCTGCCGTGGGAGCCCTCTTGCCTCTCCTCGCCTCTCTGCCTCACCTCTCCTCGTCGGGCCGCAGCGCCGAGGGGAGCTGAGCCAGCCCTGCGTGTGTGTGCATGCGTGGGCGGGGGGGCTGCCGCATGGGTTTAGCAAAGGCTGGGAGGGAACACATGGGTTGGGTTGTTTTTTTTTTTGGCCCGCGGTGGCTGTCCATCCTGCCGGCCGTGGTTATGGATTCGATCATTATTCAGGAGCGGTTAGTGGAGCGGCTGCTTTCTCCCCGGACGCAGGCACAGCGAAGCCACTCAGCCAAGCTGAAGGTACGGGGATGTATTTATAGCGCTGTGTGAACCAGGGAGCAGCAGGGACAGGAGGGGGGGAGGATGGTGCCCGAGAAGACGTGTGCAGCACAAGATGAGACCTCTGAGGAGCAGAGGAGCAGAAAGACACTGGTAAGGAAGAGATGGCGGGGACAGAAAGGAGGGGAGCAGCCCCTACGGCTGCAGGGCCGAGAGGCACACTGGACAGCTGGGAGACGTGCGACATATTTTTGTGTGGTTATTTGATGCAGTGATTCCCTGCCTGAATGGTGTGTGTGTGCTTGGGGGTGGGGCGGGGGGGGGGGCGCTCAGGGCAGGAGTTAGCACTGTGTGTGTGCCCAAACGCAGTGTGGTTTGTGTTCTCATGTTAAAGTGGTGCTTTGCTAGCCAATTTTCCTTCTGCTGCAGCAAACGTTGGTGGGCAAATGGTTTTGCTGATACTCCTGTGCTCAGCCCCAGGCCCGAGGCAGCAGATGTACGCGGGAGGTGCACCGGGGGGCTGTTTGCATGATGAATTTATGTAGTTTTCTGGCAATGAAAGGAAGCGAAGGGTCTGCCTCTCCTCTGGGGCTGTGCTGTGCTGGTTCGTGCAGATGCGGATGTGGCGGCCGTGCTTGGCCAGAGGGGAACGGCTGGAGGAAAGGCTGCCCGGGAGGGAGCGGAACGGCTTACACTGCCGGCTGTAACACTGAGTGGGCCCCAGCCCCACCCCCACCCCCCCCCCCCCCGCAAAGAAGTGGAGTCAGGGGCACCAGGATCCCAGCACAAGCTCCGTCATTTCTGGGGTTTGCTCCAGGTCTGGCATAGGGGCTATTCTTCAATTTTTCTGTGGTCCATGGTGTTTTAATTTTCAGCCCTTTTGAATATACCCAGCAAGACCCCGTTTATCCCCAGGCTGAATGGTGCAGTCACACGAGATCCAGATTGGTTTAAACAGCACATCTGCCATGGAAATGAGGAGGAAATTGGGAAGGACAGGAGCCATGGAGGCTGTGCTGTGTACCCTGCCCTGGAGGTAGAGACAGGCCTGCAGACACCTCAGTACCAGGGATGGCTTCTCCCCTGTGCCGCAGACCCCAAATGCTTCTACCCCTGACAGGACTTGAACCTACCAGTGCTTTGTTCCTTGGCTTTGAACTCCCAGGGAGAGCACTGCCTGTCAGGGAGCCTTGGCTACCTCGGCTGGGTAGTGGAGGATGTGAGGATGCGGCGTGTTGCTGTGATGTCCGGTGAACCAATGAGCGTGTGCCGAGGGAGAGTACACACATGTTTTGCTTGGCTTGGGGCGCTTTGGTTTGTAACAGGGCCCCAAAGGTCAGCCACATCTCTTGGAGGCCTCTGCTGCGGTGCACGGGGCACGTTCCTAGGCATGTGGGAGCACATTGCCAGCAGGAACAAAGGCAGCGTGTGGAGGAGGCGGTGGGGAGAGGGGCTCCTCATGCCAGAGCGCCGCTGGCTCGGCTTGCCGGGGCCCTTTCCTGACAGCTGGGGTTGGTGAGGGAAGCACAGTGCAGCGACCAGCTGTCCTGGCTTGTGTCAGCTTGATGGGAGCTGGCTCGGGAGGGTCAGGAGCATGCAGGGGGGCTGTGATGTCTCCAGGAACTCCATCAGTCCAAGTCTCTTATCTAATTAATGCATTTCAGCTTTTCGCAACCCCAAAAGTCACTTGCCTCCTTCAGTAGCCCTCCCAGTCCTCTACGCCCCCAGTGCTCTCCATCCCATGCATAGTTGCTCTGCAGATAGTGTCCCTGTTGAGTCCTAATGAGGATGGTGAGAGGTGTGGAGCTTTGAGCGAGGCAGACACCAGGCTCAGGAGGCTACTTGGGCTCTTAAGTGTGATGTCGATGTTGGCACGCTAGCAGAGATGGTGGCACGTGCCTGTCACAGTGCCTGAACATGGCTGGGATGGGAGCACGCGTTGGATGTCTCAAAGCCAAGATGAGGAACTGTGGGTCTAGACTGGCTGTGGTGCAGGGGCCATGCTGTTTTTCCTGAGATAAGGCTGTTAGAAGAAGGGGAACCCTCCCCACAATTTCCCCTGCATCTCTTGTCTTCACCCTTGACAGATATGCTGGCTACCGGCTCCCAGCAGGGCTCTGCATTGCGTCCATGGCTGGTCAGAGGAAGGCATGGCTGGGGACAGGGCTTTTCTTCTTGCGACTCTAGCTGCCTCCCACTGCGAGGGAAGCTCTTCTCTTCGTATTGCGCTCAGCACAGACCTTCTTACTGCAAGGGAAATGACTGCATGAGTCATAGGTAAAGGGCAGTGTCCTGCGCCAGCCAGGATTTGCTCATTTCAAATGTCGTGATTCCACCGAGCTATGGGGAGGTAACCAGAGGTACAGTAAATCCACACTTTCTTGTTTGGGCTGAACAGAAACGAGAGATCAGGTTCAGCCAGTTACACTTGGCTGAAGTCAGTGGGGTTGCACCAGAGCTCAGCTCCTCAGTGTCTCCATTGTCAGCCCTTAGTAATCTAGGTTAAAAAACAAAGAAAATACGACAAACACACCCCGAGCCTCAGCTATGGTTTTATTAGCACATTACTAGTACTATTTCACATGTCAAGTCACTGGAGAGAGCAGGCGGTTGTTGTCTTTCCAAAGTGTGGTAAAGATTGGGGCAGGTCCCTTCCTGCTCCGACCCAAAGGTTGGCTGTATGAGAAGCGCAAGGGAAAGGATGTTGTATATTTGTGCCATTTGCTGAGCAACACTGGTCCTTACACTGTGAGGCGCGGGCTGTTATCTGTGTACATCGGTTGTGTTCATGGATGTATTTCACCAGGAAGCAAAGCAGCTGGGAGGCAGCCTTCCCACCGAGGGACACAGGCTGGAAGCAGCCTTTTTTTTTTTTTCTTGTTTTCTTGATCTTGCCATTATCACATTTCTCACCCTGCTTTGCACACCTCGTGTTTACCCTTTACCGAGCCTTTTGGGTGGCAGTTCACAGAGCCCCCCAGCCAGGCATTGCTTTGCCATGTGCAACTCGTGAGAGCTGCCATCACTTTTCACCCTGGGGTCTCGCTGCACTGCTGCTTTGGGATGCCACTGCCTTTTAGCTCAGCCATTAGAGCTGCCAGTGGAGCGCTTTGGGCACTCTCTAATTCTCTCCACTTCTCCAGTTTCATTTGCTCTGTACCTGTCTGCCTTTCTGGACTGCGGGGTGCTGAAACAGCATTGCTTCAGCCACGTTAACAAGGAGTTGAGGTGAGGGAGACCAGAGCCCATGGCCACTCTGTCTGTCAGGACTAAAATGACCAAGTCTGAGACCCAAACCTAAATTTCTAGAAGGCAGTGACCATGCCAAAGAAGAGTCCTTGGGCCACAATGGCCATCAGCCTTATCTGTCCTGCTTCAGCGGGTAGCTCCAGAGGAGGCATAAACTGGGAAGAGGGGACTCTCTGTCTTCCCTGCTGTATGTCCCCACCAGGACTTTGTAGTCTGCCTGGCTGAGGATGTCGGAGGATGCTCACATGTGTGGACATGCAGCTAGAGGCTGTAGAGGGCTGCTTGGGAGCTGCATTGCCCACTTGCAGTATGGAAATAGGTGTGAGTCAGCATTGCCCTAAGCTCGACACACTGGATTGCAATTTGTGTTTCTCTGAGTGTGTGCCCCAGGAATGGAGATAGTTAAACTTAGGAACAGAGTTCTTCCCTGCTGGGCCTGGGAACTAGTGCCAGAGAGCTGCGCAGAGAGGACAGCCGTATGCTTGAAGGCATCCATGGCCGGGTGGGAGCTGGGACTGGTTTTCAGGATCTCCTGGCTCTGTGGATTTGCCTGTGGTATGAATCTCAGGGGTATGTTTATTTTAAGTGATGTTGAAAAGTGGAGTCTGTGATGTCTGTAGTTCAGGCATTTGTGAACGGCTGCTTCTCCTTTGGCCTGGCTTGGAAAGTATGTGAGAAGGGAGGTGTTTGCCAAGGTCTGTGCCCACCCTCCCTCTGTGATGGGGCCTGGGGAGGGGAACGCATTGCCCTGGGGGTGCGGGCTGTGAAAGACCAAGGGTGCTCAGGTGGAGGCTGGATGGATGGAGCAGCTGGGCTGTGTGGCCCACAGCTGCGGGCTGTCGCCCAAGCTGTGAGCAGCAGACCGTGTGCTGACCCCAGCCTGAGGGCAGTACCTGGAGCAGGTCTGTGAAGGCCGTAGATGAGTCGTGTTCACCTTTTGAGACGTAGCCTGCACGAGCAGGATGTGTGCCCCTGGGCTGCGTGTTTGCTCCTGGCTGCAGGATGCATGCTGTGTGGTTATGAAACACGCCATTGGTCATGTCACTCCTTGTGTGCGCTTCGTGCGCTTGTACAGAGCTTGTGCCAACGCTTGTGGGGTGGCGGCGGCTTTTATGCTGTAAGAGAGTGCTCAGTGATGGGTGGCTGTGTCTGGGGGGGGTGGTTAGGCAGTAGGTAACACTCCAGTAATACTATATGTAATACCCTCACCAAAACCATCTCACCTGTCTTATCTGTACTTCCGCATCTTCCCACTTCTCGTGCTCCTTGAACTTCTGTCTCTTCAGAAATAACACTAGAGATTATTCAGGATTTCCTTTTACTCAGCCAGGAGTGGCTGTGACACAGCAAGAAATAATCCCCTCTCAGATCAAGCAGAAGCCAAGTCACTGCGCCTTCCTCTAGACACAGCTCAGGACACCAGAAGCCCTGGGGTGCTAATTACAGAGAGCTCTCCATCATGTACCGCATGCGCCTCTGGAGTGAGAGATGTAGAAATGACTCTGAAAGACCTGGGGAGAGGTGACATTTGGTGACCCTGCTGTGAAGGGAGCCTGCAACTGTGCAGGAAAAGCAAAGAGTTAGGAAGCTTGTGTGTCAGTAGCAGCCCTAGGTGTGCTCTCTGGTGGGAAAAGCGGGATGTACCTTTTCCCTTGTGCTCTCCATGCTGGGAGGCTGCCATGAACTGCTGTGTTGGCTGGCGAGAGCAGCTGAGCAGGGCTGCGGCTGGAAGGAGGTGGCCCTCCATGCCCACCCGTGGGAAGGGCAGAAGTCCCTGAGCCTAGAGGAGGTGTGTGCCCTGCCCCGCACCGCTGCCAGGGCAGGGACCGACCTCTCCTCCAACCCTTGGCTCTGCCTTAGGGGCTTTTTGAGTCCAACTCCCTGTCACTGTGTGAGACTCGAGCAGGAGGGGTGGCACACCCTGACCTGCTCCCATCCACCTCTGCCCTGCAGGACCATGAGAAGCAGTACGTGGGCTTTGCCACTCTGCCGAACCAGGTCCACCGGAAATCCGTGAAGAAGGGTTTTGACTTCACCCTGATGGTCGCAGGTGAGACTGCCCGTGGGTGGAGGTGGCTGGGCCACATGGTGGGTGCGTGGAGAGGACCAGGTCTCCTCACTTCCCTTAGGTACTCCCTTAGCACCTGGATCTTCCCCTCGCTCTGTTCTGGTCCTTGTCTCAGACCTTGCTTTGCTCCCCAGCCTGTATTGCAGTCAGAGAGTTCCCCCAGGAGGAATGGGCCCCTCCTGACCACTCGTAAACCACTCGAGCAAGCTTCTCTTCCAACAGAGTGACTGGTCTGGGTGGTGAAGACAGGGCCAGCCAGGGACCGAGGGAAAGGAAAGAGAGGGAGGATGGAGGAGCTCGGAGATCACATTTGTACAAGGATGGAGACATCTTGCAGCAAAAATCCTCCCACTGCTGGAAAAATGTAATGCCAATAAACAGTTTCTGACAGCTCGTCTCTCTCACTTCCTCTGGCTCAGGATTCAAAGCCTTGTTCAGAGTTTCATTTGTAAGTCAATTAGTGCGTCATGTTCCTTGCTTTTCCCTCCTCCCCTTTGCACTCTGTCAATTAGGAGAGTCGGGTCTGGGCAAATCCACGCTGGTGAATAGCCTGTTCCTGACAGACCTCTACAAAGACAGAAAGCTCCTCAACGCAGAGGGTAAGTTGGGGACAGAGCGGGGTGAACGGTTCTTGTGCCCGCAGATCTAGACTGTCCTAAGGACTAGTACTTTGGTTCCTTATTTCAGCAGCAGCAGCTACAGGCTTGGCTGGATCCAAGCCCTGTTGTTTGTTGCACTGCCCTCCTTTGCTGGCTGCAGAGGCACTAGTATTTGAGCAAAAAGGGTTTGGCTGTAGGGCTGTTCTGTCCTATGAAGGGAAGATGAGGCTGCAGAGCAGCACTAGCCTTTTGGGTTGAGATTTGTCTTTTGTTCTTGAGTGCTGGAGTGTGGTAGGGATTCCCCTTCCCAAGTGACTGGACAAAATGTTCAGAACAGCTGGGCTACAAGCACTTCAGAGGTTTGTGTATCTTCTCAGTCTGTCTGCCTGCTGCTGGCCTCCCACAGTACCACTCCCTTGAGGCTCCTTAGAGTTTGATCAGGGCTTTTTGAAACCCATGCTACTCCCTGTGCTCAGTGATAAGGGGGGAGCTGGCTTGTCATGGGTGTGAGTGGGGATCCCCAGCATTACTGCATGACTTTAACTCTCATGACTTTAACTCTCAACTGTTCAAAGAGAGAATCAGCCAGACAGTGGAGATCGTCAAGCACACAGTGGACATTGAGGAGAAGGGTGTCAAGCTGAAGCTGACCATAGTGGACACACCAGGCTTTGGAGATGCTGTTAACAACACTGAGTGGTGAGCAGGCCACTGTTGCCTTCTTCCTAGTCCTTGGCCACGTCTGTTTTCTGTGGGTGCTTCACAGGAAGGGGATCTGGCAGTGGGAAGGGGATGATGTCGCCTCATAGCCCCTAGGAGACACTGTCCTGTTAAACACATGATTTTGTTTTGATTGAATTGCCCTTCCTAGCTGGAAGCCCATCACCGACTACATCGACCAGCAGTTTGAACAGTATTTCCGTGATGAGAGTGGCCTGAACCGGAAGAACATCCAGGACAACCGAGTGCATTGCTGCCTCTACTTCATCTCACCCTTCGGGCACGGGTGAGAGCCCCCGCTCCAGGGATGGAGTGTGACTTAGTCCACAGGGAAGACCCTTGTGCCCCAGGATTGCCCTGTAGTGGCCTGTACATTGGCGAGGCGGTTGGCACAGGAGAAGAGCCGTCCAGATGCTCTCCCTCAGTTGAGAATCAAACCACCTCCCCCCTCCCTCGCTGGCATGACAGACGGCCTGTGATGAGGCGGAGTGGATCTCCCCCAGGCCTTGCAGCCTGTTTTGGAAATCAGAAGAAATAATGCCACACAGACTTGTAACTTCCTGTCTAGCTAAGCCTGACAGATGGGTAGAAAAGGGAGTTTAAAGCTCCCTTCAGTCCCTGCCCCTTGCTGGCTTGTATGCCGGCCTAGACTGGAGCAGCTGGAGGGGCCATGCTGGCTGCCTGTGGCAGAGGGCAGCTGGAGGGGGGCCTGGGGCTGTGGCCTGGGCAGTATTTGGCCTGCAAGAGAGCAAATGCCCAGTCTGTGTCTGTGTGAGACATTCAGCAGCTAAAATCTGAAGCAGCTTTCCCAAAGATACAGCCTTAACTGAGGGCTGTCCCAGTGCTGCCGCAGGTTTTTGTGACAGTGCTGTCCTTTTCCCTTTGTGCTGGGTGGGTGGGAGAGTCTGGAGAGGGAGCTGCCCTGTGTGTCCTTGCTGACTGTGTTCCTCCTTGTCCCTGCTGCAGGCTGAGGCCTGTGGATGTTGAGTTCATGAAGGCTCTGCATGAGAAGGTCAACATTGTGCCCCTGATTGCCAAAGCCGACTGCCTGATCCCCTCTGAGATCCGGAAGCTAAAAGAGAGGGTTAGATGCTCTTACTTTACAGGGGTATACCTGATGTGGTGGCAGGGATGGGCCGAGGGGGTGGGGGTGGGGGGATAGAGGGGGAGATGTATATAGCATGTGTGTATGTATATTTATATATACATACACAGTACCTGCAAATCTAATTGCAGCAGTGATCTGCTGTGAGAAGGAAAGTGGTGTCTGCAGAGAGGCCAGCTCTAGAAGAAACATCAAATCCTTTCACCATCTTTAGGATATAGCAAACCCATGGCAGCACAAACAAGGAATATACCCAGTATTTCTGTATTGCTCAGTGTTGTGTCCTTTTGTTTTTGTCTTGTGTGGGCACAGATCCGGGAAGAGATTGACAAATTTGGCATTAAAGTGTACCAGTTCCCTGAGTGTGACTCTGATGAAGATGAGGACTTCAAGCAGCAAGACAGAGAGCTGAAGGTAAGGAACCAGCTCAGCAGGGCACTCGGAAGTCAGGCTCATGGGTTTGTTGGTTGCTCCAGAAGGAACCAGAGGTGCCCTATGTGTGCCAAAGGCCTGTGCTACTGATACCCAGAGGACAGCCTCTGTTGCTCACGTGGTAGATGGCCTGAAGAAGGTGCTGATGTCCTTGCTAGTGCCATGAAGTCAAGTGTGGCACAAAGGCATGGCACTTCTGCTCTCCCACCAGGCAGTGTCAAGTCTTTCCTCAGTCTACCCCAGCCTGTGTGTTTTAAGATGAAGGCTGAGTTGTACAGCATTTGTAAGCACCAATTTCTGAGTGATGCCATCAGCAAGGAGGAGCGATTTGTGAGTGATGAGGCACCACTGTGACCCGTTAGTTGCATGCGGGGAGACAAGATGATCATACAGGCCTGTCTGGAGGCCCCAGCAGCCCAGGCCTGACCTCTCCCAACCTGCTAGTCCTGTGTGTGCATGCAGTATGGCCTTGTTTCTTCTGTCAGAGAGGTGCAATGGGCTTTGACTCCCTTCTGAGCAGAGAGGAGCACAGCCTGTACATCGCTGCCTGGACAAGCTCTTGGCCTACATTGTCCCACTTGCTTGGTGTCCCAGCCTCTCTGCTCTGGCTTCCTTGTAGAGCTTCCCCTCAAAGAAGGGATGCAGGCACCTGCAGAGACACAGCTTCCCTCAGGACCGCTGAGAAGGTCAGGCTGAGAATTAGGCTGCCTGCAGATCCCAGTGCCTTAGGCTTTCCTCTTGCAACTGCGTTGTGGTGTCCTGTGCTGTGGCACATGTGGATGTCCCTGTGCCTTTCCTACCAGCACCTTCCTCCTCCTGTTCTGCTCCACCTGAGCCTGGCCCTTGGAGGAGGGATCCATGGGCAGCCCTAGGCTGAGCTGGGCTCAGCGATGCCTCTCATTCCAGGAGAGCGCTCCCTTTGCCGTCATCGGCAGTAACACTGTGGTGGAGGCGAAAGGCCAGCGAGTCCGCGGACGGCTCTACCCCTGGGGCATTGTGGAAGGTAAGCGTGGTGCCTGGGAGCTGGCACTGTGAGCAAGGGGCAGGCAGGGATGGGGGAAGGACAGGCAGGCTTTTGCAACAGGGTGGGCAGGCAAGAGCTTACCTCTGCACAGCCCTGACTGTCTGTGCCACCTTTGGCACATGGCAGGGGACGAGGTAGGGTAGAGACAGAGGTACTGGGACTGGTAACTGGGGGTGTAGCAATCATCCTGCCTCTGAAGCCATCACAGACTGAAGAAGAGAGGCTCCAGTATGAACGGAAGAATGCATGGGCTTTAATGCACTACGATATGGCTTCTTATTAAGGGGGGAGGCTGGGCATTGCCAGTTTAGTTTCTGGGGAGAAGCCATTGCCCTCAGCCAAACTGAATCATAAACCCTTCTGCACTTCCACCTCTACTGCTGCTTCTCTATGTGCTGGAGTTGCTGGGCTGGAGGTTGTGCTGATGCACAATGTGTTTGTCTCTAACATTCTTCCTTTCTAAAGGGAGAAATTTCATAAAGCCTGTAGGCAGAGTAACCCTGGAATGGCTTTTGCTGCTGTTGCTGACTCCCCCGTGCTAGTGCATTGCTTTAAGGTCTTGCAGCTTTAGATCCCAAAAGCTTTTATGTGCACTCGTGGGCTGGTGCTGGCTGCTTGGGCTGCCCAGCTGCTGGCTCTGCTCTCTCACTGGCTCCAGAAGGGGCTGTGCCTGTTGGGGTGCTGGCATTTGGCAGTGGGATCAGCTTTGTGAAACCCTGGGCCTGACACAGCTGGCTTCCCCCAGCCCTGCAGGGAGCTAAATGGAGATCACCATGGCAGGCATACAGCTACCAAGCACAACCGTTCCCTGCAGAGTCCCAGAGTGCTGCCTGCAGCCTGACTGCCAATAGTAACGGCAGCTCTTTCAGCCCTCCAGACCATTGCCTGCTCGTGGCTTTGCCTCTCAGGGCTGGTTCTGCCTACAAGGGGCCTTTTGATCAGTCCTAAATTCTAAGGAGATGAGCAGTTTGCCTCCAGCACTGGCTGCGCTCGCTGTGGTTATAAAAATGACATCCCACGTACCTGAGAGCAGCATCCTTTTTCAGGGCTCTGCTGTACATGCTTAATTAATCCTCTTACCCAGAAAAAGTCCTGGGAACACAGTGACTTCAGCAGCCTGGTCTCAGCATCAAGAAGCGCAGAGCATCATCGAGGCCTGGGCCAGGGCCAGGGGGAGAACTCCAGGCAGTGGTGGGGGAGAGTGGGGCGAGGATGAGGAAGGAGCCATAGCGGGGGGAGTTCTAGTCCAGCCTGGGTGCTGGGAGGTAAGAATGGGCTCCCTGGAGAGGGCTGGTGAGGTGTGACATCCAAGCACTCTTCTGTTGTTGATTTCACAGTGGAAAACCAGGCACACTGTGACTTTGTGAAGCTGCGGAACATGCTGATCCGGACACACATGCATGACCTGAAGGACGTCACTTGCGATGTCCACTATGAGAACTACCGAGCTCAGTGCATCCAACAAATGACCAGGTGGGTCCCCACCACTTCAGCCGGAGGTGGCAGGGGTGTCTCACTCTCTGAGGAGCTGGGGTTGCTCTCAGAACAGCTTGTTGGTCAGGAGGCTGTGAGTCTGCTGGAGACATGCTGGGCTGCAGCCTGGGGAATGGCACTGGGAAGTGAAATAGCAAATCCAAGCATGTCTCCCACAGCCTGAACCCATGGTGGGGATGCTTCTGAGAATCCATGTTCCTGTCTGAGGATTCCCCATGCAGATCTTGGGAAACCAGCCTGGAGCTTCTTTTAAAGAGGTGTTCCTAGCACTGGGTGAAGTACATCCAGCCTAATGAAATGGGATAAACCATCTCTCTGGTGGGTGATAGCTGTGTGCATTGCCAAAGAGAAAGGCATTCTGCAGTCTGCAGTTCTGTCCGAATGACAGCATGACCCTTGGGATGCCGCTGTTTCTCAGACAACAGAGCCTAGGCAATTAGCGAGACTCTTAACACATCTCCAGAGATTTCTCTGCATTGTCTTCCCATTGCATTTGATTTTCTGTGGTTTTAGTCACAATGATCAGAAAATAGAAGAGAGAACATTTGCAGGCTTGTCATTTGAAACCCCCTTTTTTTTCTTCTTCTTTCTGTGACTGAAATACTGGTGACGAATTTTAGGTTTAAGTAGGTCTCAGCTCATCTGTTGTAAGCCACCCCCTTCACTTCCTGCCTGACCTGGCTGGGTAGCTCTGTGCTGCTGCGTTGCAGAGTAGAAATGGCTGCACTTCACCAAGTAACAGTCCTGCACGTGTGCGAACGTGTAGGTTGCCGCATTCTGTTTACCCACAGTGTATCTCAGTACTTTTGCATAGCAGACAAGCCTGTCTTTTTCAACAGTGAGAATACGGAGTCCCAAAATAACTATGTTAAATGCTAGGGATCTGTGAGAAGTGTCACAGCTGCTATTTAGGTAGGCTGTGTATCTATTAAAAGAAAAGCATGATGAAAAAGCAGTTGCTCAGCTTAAGAAAAGCTTAAGTTCGGTACCATTTCTCATGCCATGGCTAGTTCCTTGCCAGTGAATAAGTCTCGTAAAACCAGAGCGTGGCCGTTTCTAGCAGTGGGATAAAGGGTCCTTCTCTAGAGAGACATCTTGGAGATCCCAAGCTCCAGGGCTGGAACTGACTCAATAATGAGCCAGCGGTGACTCCAAGTGGTGAATGCCTGCAAGTGGCATCTTGAATTCCCAGTTTCAGCCCAGGAGTTTTTGGCCATTACCACCGCTTCCTCACCTACTGAGAGCTCCTCTGACTTTTGGAAGAAAATCACCTCCTTCCTGTGTCCCCTGCTTGCACTCCTGTGCACCCCTAGCCCTCATCGCAATGCTGCTGTGGTTTGCCTGTTTTGTCTCATGTCTCCCACCTCCTGAATATCAGGGCAGGCTTTTTTATCAGACTTGCAGCAATTGAACTGCTCCCCTGGTTTTATCTTCCTGTGACCATGGTGAGCATGTGGTGCCTTAGGGACGGTGATAGTTTGTGTTGGTGCTGTGTATATGTGTAGGCACATGCACAGAAGAGCCAAAGGAAACCAGATAAATTGTCTGTAAATGTCTCTGCTAGGCTTGCCAATGCAGTTACAAAAGGTGGTCAGAAACATCAGCCCTTTCTGTGTTTGTTCTCAGTGTAAGCCTGGTTTGGATTTTCTGTGTTAGCTACACACAAGCTTCTATTTTGAAAACTTTTATTGTCTTTGGTCTCATTCTGCATCTGAGTGCATCCCACACCTCTGGGCTAGATTGTCCTACAGCCCGTTGTTGTGGTTTAACCCCAGCTGGCAACTAAGCCCCCCACAGCCGCTTGCTCACTCCCCCGCAGTGGGATGGGGGAGACAATCAGAAGAGTAAAAGTGAGAAAACTTGTGGGTTGAGATGAAGACGGTTTAATAAGTAAATCAAAAGCCGTGCATGCAAGGAAAGCAAAACAAGGAATTCAGTCACTGCTTCCCATGGGCAGGCAGGTGCTCAGCCATCTCCAGGACAGCCGGGCTCCATCACGCCTAATGGTTACTTGGGAAGACAAATGCCATAACTACAAATGTCCCCCCCCCTTCCTCCTTCTTCCCCTAGCTTTATATGCTGAGCATGGTGTCATATGGTATGGAATATCCCTTCGGTCAGTTGGGGTCAGCTGTCCTGACTGTGTCCCCTCCCAACTCCTTGTGCCTCCCCAGTCTGCTCATTGGTGGGGTGGGGCGAGAAGCAGAAAAGCCCTTGGCTCTGCGTAAGCACTGCTCAGCAATAATGAAAACATCCCTGTGTTATCAACACTGTTTTCAGCACATAGAGCCCCATACTAGCTACTATGAAGAAAATTAACTCTATCCCAGCCAAAACCAGCACACCCTTTACTTGGCTGGGTGCATGCTGCTGTGTTGCTGGCAGGTCTGCCATCATGAGTGACAGCCATCACATGGTGACACCAAAGCCAGCCAGCCTGAACCATGACTGACTGCATTTTTCCCCTTTCTCTATCTCTCTAGCAAGCTGACTCAGGATAACAGGATAGAAAGTCCGATTCCTATCCTGCCTCTACCAACACCAGACACTGAGACAGAGAAGCTGATCAAAATGAAGGATGAGGAGGTGAGACCCATTTCTGCCTGGACCTCCTTGGTGTTGGAGCTGGAATCTGAGGAGCTTCTCTGGGATTGCCCCGTAGAGGCTGTTCTGGGGCTTCCCACTCCTGCCTCCCACCATCATGGGCTCCTGGTGTGGAGGACAGGGTGTGAAAGCTGTAGCTTCCTCTGTCAGGGAAACGTGGCTCCACTCCACCCCAGATACAGATGCCTCTCTACTCAGGCAGGAGTTAATACTCTCTGAGGGATCCCTTTGTCAGCTCCAAGAGACTGCCCCCAGTGCAGATCACCAGCTCCTGGCCACAACAGATCCTTTTTTGACTCTCTCTTCTCTGTCTCATGCAGTTACGGCGGATGCAAGAGATGCTGCAGAAGATGCAGCAGCAGATGCAGGATCAGTGAGAGGCAGGTACTCAGAGGGCAGAGGAGATCGCCCAGTGACCATCTGAGGCCTGGCAAGAGCTCTGGATGCTTAGAAAAGTTTTCCCGTTGTATAGAGACTTGTGGGCAAGAGCTGTACCCGCACCCTCTAATTTATTAGCAGCAATGCTGGCTTTGCAGCCAGCTGGATTGTGGAGGAGGCTGTTCACTTAACAGTTTACTGATGTGTATTTCTTTTTTAATAATTATTCTTTCTTTTTTTTTTCTTCTTCTTCTTTTTTTTTTTTTTAAAGAAAATAACCTGGGAAGTCTTTAAGGCATCCTTAAAAAAAAAGAAAAGAAAAGAAAAAGATCTCCCTTTCCCATGTACTAATCTATTGTTTGGGAATGCTCTGGTATTTAAAGTCCTGGTTTCGCTGGTGTACGAACTTGAAGACTATCTGTGTCAATGCACGTAAATGTTTACTCCCAACTGAGGTGCTGTGCCCCGCTCCCCGTTCTCCTTGTCTGGGGCCAGCACAAGCATTGTAAAGGCAGCCGTACCCTCCTGTGAGTTTGACCTGTGCTGCTCGGTCTCCTCAGCCTGGGGCCAGCTCTGGCCTGAAGAGCTGGGGCTGGGGGTTTCTCTGTGCACTGACCTGCTCAGGGGTCCTGATGGTTGCCTGGTTTCCTGTCTGGGTTTTTCTGGGTTTTTTGTTTAGTTGATTGGTTTTGTTTTTCCTATCAGGAAACTCCAGGATCTTTGCACTGAGCAGCAAAGGGACTGAGCCTCTTGAGGCTGGTTAAAAGAAGACATTTTCTGCTACTTTCAGTTATGTCTTTCTGGCAGAGAGGATGAATTGTTGACTGTTGCCTGCAAGCAGGAGATGATGGGAGTGAGCACCTTCCCAGCCATGGTTTCCTCCCACAGCAGGCTGGAGGTATTGGTAGAGGAACCCCAGGGTCCTGCAGTAGCTGCGTGAGGGTATCTCATGGTTTACCTCTGGTCATCCAGCTGCAGTGTGTCTCCAGTATCTGCTCTGAAAAGCACTGAGGCAGCCAGAGTGCTTGGCTGGGACTGCTTTGGAGGGGGTAGAAACCCTAGGGCTGAAATCCAACCCCAAATGCAGAGCTGTGCCCTACCCCCAGGCTTTGTGGTCCCACAAGTGCGTTGCTGGCTCTGAGCTTCTCCTGGGGAAAGGGACAGTTTTTGTAGGCTTGTACCAGAGATCTGCAAGCTGCCTGTCCAGGCAGGTGTTGGGTTAGCATGGCAGGTGCAGGATTGTCACTGTATGGGGCTGCGCGCAGCCCAGCACACTTGGCACTTGCTTCGCTGCCCTTCCACTGGGACTCAGCCCTTCTCCCCCTCCTCAGTCTAAGGCTCTTCCTGTCTCAGTGCTGGGAAAGCTGGTGGATCTGCTGGGCAGAGATAAAAGCACTCTTTGGGCAGCAGCTTCTGTCCTGTTCTTGCTTCCTGCAGCATTTTTTACTTTAGTCCAGCCAGAGCAGAGCCCCAGAGTGTGATGTGCCTGACAGGGCAGGCCTCACCAGCAACACTGCCGTGCTCGCAGGGAACTGGGGCTGTTGCAGCGACACTTTGCTCTTCGCTCCAACTCCAGGGAGTGCTGCCATGGGCTGGGCCCTTCAGCTTCTCTGGCTCCCAGCCCAATTCCTCTGTCCCCTTTCCCCTTTTGTATCTGCTCCTCCATCTCTGGCTCTTCCCAGTAGATCTCCCTGGATAGGAAGCAAAATGTTGGCCAGGAATAGCCAGGCCCTAAATTCTGTTCTTAGGTGCTGCATTTGTTTGATTCCCTCATGAGGCTTTAGAATCCTGATCAGGGCTCGTCCAGGTGGTGAGTAGGTTGGCTGGTTCCAGTTATTCACTGTACAGAGCCTCTGCTTAGCCAGAACATGGGCTGTAGTGGCAGGGAAGAGATCCTGGCACAGTGTGGAAGGACAAAGTGAGGGTGGAAGCCCCTTGGCAGAAATGTGCAAGCTGGGCAAGAGCAGTGTCCAACAATGATGGATTTTTTTCTTTCATTCTCCTCTATATTGGGCTCATAAGTGACAGCCTAGGAGAGGGGAAGGGTTCAGCTTGTCTTCAGTAATGTGCAGGACCGAGGTGCTTAAGGAGGAAATAGAACCTTTCTTTGTACGATGTGCTTACTTGAGCAGTGAAACCAGAGCTTCCTCCAGGTTTTCTGGAACTGGTTTGCCACTGTCTGAAGCAGGACTGCTGAGTTCTCAGCTTTATTCATGCTAGCATAATGGGAAACACCTTGCAGTACCTGTCCCCTCTTTTCTTAACACTAGTCTTGTCTATGAGGAGGATGTTCTGTTGCAAATGAGCCCTGTCCAGCTGGAGATGTTCCTCTTTCAAACAGATTCATTCCTAGAAAATAAAGGACACCGTTACCCTTTAGCATGGGCGTAGAGGAGCTGACAGCTTTTATCCTGGGCTGTGTGTGGAAGTGCTGTGTGCTGATGAGAGCACAGGGTACACTGGTCACAGGCAGGCATGATTGCTGAGGGTGAATCTGCCCCCGTCCCTTTGGGTGAGGAAGTCTCCATCAGCTCTGTGCACATGGTTTCTCCATCAAGTCAATAGTCACAAGTCTGTCCTCTACAGAGAGCTGAAGCCTTCAGCTACCAGCTGGCAAAGATGATTCAAGTTGCACTTAGAAAAAAATGCACGGGAGTGAGGCACCAGAGATGGCCCTTACTGAAATCACATCTCCATGTAGGAGGTTCCCTACCCAGAGCACCAGAGTTTGGGGGCCTGGAAATGGATTAGAGAATGACTTTGTGGGGCACCAGGGATTCTGACTCTGGCCTGGAAGGTGGCATCTGTTTATTAAAGGAGGAATGTTTTGTACTGCTGCATTGAGCTGCACAGTAAGGGGAGGAGAGACTCCTGAACAAATGTAGCTTGGCCATTTGGCTCTGGCAGTGAGAAGTATGGATAGGAGAGTAATATAACACCTCCCCTCACACAACCCTCCACAGCCTTATATGCAACCCCTGCACCCCCAGGCACATTCCCATGCCTCTGCCAAGCTTTGCCCTGCTGAGTGAGTCGCTGCAGGGCTGGTGTCCCACTCCACAGAGCTGTCCCGGGCTGCAGCTGGGGCTGTTGGTATGATGTCTTGGACCTTGTGCCTGACTGGGGAGGGAGCCGTGGCATGAACTCCTTATGTGCCACTGCTGTGCTGGTCCTGCCTGTGCAGTCCTTGCTGCCTCCCCGCATGCCTCCCCCAAGAGAAGGAGGGGGTCCCACTCTTCGTGCTCTGCAATGGCGTTCCCTGCTCCTCCTCACAAACCCTGCTGTGCTTTAATGCTGGCTTGCTCCTGTCATGCGACTTCCTCACCCCCTGCTCCATTCCTAGGCTCTTTGTTTCCTGTCCATCTGTTATTATAATATATATTTTTTTTGTAAATTTGTTTGAACATTTTGTCATTGTGAACAAAGAAAAATGAAACCTTTTAAAACGTATCCATTTTATTAAATGATTACTGTTATTATTATTAATAATGTTTACTACCTGAATTGATCAGTGAAATAAATACGTTCAAAAAACCAAGCTCTTTCTGTTTAATTTCCAATCCCCTTGAGTAGCATTGGTGATACATTATGGGCAGGAGAGAGCAAAACTGGCGCTGTTTCTCCTTTTATCTAGTTCTTTCAGAGCAGGCTCCAGGCTTCCTGCATGGGATTTCTGGCCTGTTTATGTCAAAAGCTAGACAAGATGATCTTGAAGTTCTTTTATCTTTAAGCTTCCCCTAGGAGTGGCGTCTAAATCAGCAGTGGGCAGCCGGGTAGGATCCAGTCCCAGGAAATCCATTTCGTAAGTAGCCAAAGGAGCACTGCTGAGTCTGCGCTGCATGCAGAGCCAGAATGGGTCTAGCTCTAGACGAGCTCCGTGCCACACCTGTCCTGAACCACCTCTCTGTGAACAAACGTAGCACCAAATGCATGAGACAAAGTAAGTTTGCTGAGCAAACTCACCCTGCGGTAATCAAGCTGCTCCCAAGTGGAAAGCAGGCCCTGCAGGAAAAACTGAGTTCATTTGTTAGCCTAAGATCTCTTTCCCACTCTGCCTGCCCGCCACAGTGAAACAACTGGAATGATCTTCTCCAGCTTACGAAATTTAAAGCTTAATTGTTTTGTTTAGAGCATCAGAGATTTTCCCTTGGTTAGGGCCAAATTCTGCTGTTACACCCTAAATTCTCTTAACATCAGCACATTCAGGGCATTCATCATTTCTGCTCTGTACAATGTGGGCCAATGGGGCAACAGTTTTGCAATGTAATTCTGGTGGCTTTATTCCAAGGAGCATAGCCAATGCCTAGAGTCAGGCTGATGGCAGAAAAATGTCTGTGAAGGTGTGATGGCCTTGAGAAGACAAGATTCTATCTAAATGTAGTTTTGACCCTTGGACTTACCTGTTTGAGTATTTGTGAAATGCAACTTCTGAATAAGGGATGTGGTCAATCTTTCTCAGTAGCTGCAAGCTGCACTCGTCAAGAGCTGCCAACTCACTTGGCTGTCAAAAGAGCAGTCCCTCAGAGCCCTATCTTTCCCAGTCTGTCATCCTTCCTGTGAATCTATCTAGTTTATTTTGATGTAGACCGTGAAATGTCAAGAGTTATATTTTACCCATATAACAATCATCAGAGGATGCAAGTGCCTGGAGGATCTTTCTCCTTGGCTCAGCTATTGACACCAGTGTGGTGATTGGAAGTCCATTTCTTTCAGCAAATCTTCCACTGCTAATTAGGAGTAGGTTTGTATCACTGCTTCAAGGGAAACCTCAGGGTCAGCGCGCTGCAAAGTGTACCACTCTGCCAAATACAGTCTTCCTGATGAGGTGGGAAACCAAAGGCCACAGTGCTCAGGGAGTGTGGTGCAAACCAGTAATGTCACCTTCCAGACTGAAAGGCATTTTGAGTTACTACTTTGCAACTGAGGCTTTGCGATGTTTCTGTTGGACTGAGCTTGTGGGCCCAGAATCACAGTTATCAGTGCTGCCAGCATCTCTCCCAGCAAACGTTCTTGTGAGCAGTGTCAGCTCCCATTTCTTGGAAGACTTGCTCAATGAAGCCTCAGCTTCCGGTGACATGCAGCAAATTTGCAGGAAGGCCTTGTGTGGGAGGTGTCCCTAGGATGAGCCTGACCCTTATCTTGCCAGCCAGCTGCAAGGGGATTATCCGGGAGCTCAGCTATGCAGCTGCAAACATTCTTGCACTGGCTGGACTGCCTTAAGACCTTCCTCTTGTGTTGTAAAGCCAGCAAGAAAGCAAGGATTGAACTACTCTGGTAAGTCAACAAAGTTACCTTGTGGGTTTTTTTTCTTTTCATTTGGTTGACAGATTGCATGGAAAAGCATTGCCTTGTTGCTGGTATGTGTAGTTGTTATCCTAAAGAAGTTACAGCAGCTCATGTGTTCAGCAGTGGCATGAGACTGCAATACAAAGACAACTCATTGCCCCATGTCTCCCAGCATGGTCACAGCTCCAGAAGGAGATTATTCATCTGCTGGAGCAATGTCTAGCATGGAAAACTCCACTGACCTCCACCCTCGGTGGTCATCACCCTCTCTGCTGGCCAAGGACTGTTTATCACTTCTTTTCAAAACTGGAAAGGCTATTTCTTGCTTGTGGTAACAGTAAATTTATTTCTGAATCTCCTCTTGCAGTTTGCATGAACAAAGCTTTGCTTACAGAGGTAGTTCAGAGTGATGATAAGGCATGAGCAGTTTCATATTCTAATTTTTGATTCCCTGACAAAAATTTCCTTGGCTACCCTATTAGTGTGCCTCCAGTAATGCTGAAAATACAAGCAGCTCTTGCACACTTCTGAGAACTAGTGAAAATGAATTTGATGGCTGCATTAAGCCTCCCAGTAGCCATCTGTTCATATCCCAACTCAAATCCAGGGTTGGAAGACCAGGAACATTCCCTCTCCTGTAGTGAGAGGCCAAGAATTTGCACACCACCTCTTTTAACTGTTCTTTTCAGAGCTCTCACATCTCCTGTGAAGGACACCAAATTCACTCAACTTTAGAAACTCATCCTCAGAACAAACCAAAGTAAGACTTGGGCTGTGGTGTCAGTCCTAGAGTGCGTGGGATCTACTCGCCTGGTCTCCACCTCATCCAGTCTCACCAGGGGAGTGTTTGCAGGTGAAGATGAACAGTGGAATTCTCTTCTTGTCCCTCCTTGGCTTCCTCCCACTCGTGATACCCGCATGCCCTGTGCCATGCAAGTGTGCCACCAACATTATTGACTGCACGTCAAAAGGCCTAACTGTAGCAAAACTACCGGTTGCTTTCCGCCCTTCAGCTGAAATTATCCACCTTGGTTACAACAAGCTTACCTCTATTCCCAATGGGCTATTTGACAACCTAAAGAGCCTCCAGGTAGTCTACCTGCAGGGCAACCCTTGGGAATGCAACTGTGACATCCTCTACTTGCGCTCCTGGCTCCAGTGGCAGCAGAACCGGACCTTATATAGGGATGTGAGATGCACCTCCCCAGCTCACCTGCAGGACCGGATCATTGCCTATCTGACAGAAGACGAGATCATCTCTACATGCCAGTACTGGTACTGCAGCCTCGCTCTTCTGTCTCAGCTGTGTCTCTTCATCCTCCTTTTCCTCCAGGGTATCTTGGTTATCTTCATCATTGTCTACCTGCAGAAATTTCGGAGAATGACTGTTGAAACCCAGAGCACCACCCGAGATCTACACCAGCATGTAGACACCTGTGTACCTTCTTCAAGAAGCCCCTACAACAGTGATTAACATCACAAGACTGAAGACCCTCCTCCTCCTTGGGTGATGCTGTGCCAAGGTGATGTGGTTTGTGATATCCAGAGGGGACAATTCAGTGCAGTATGTGATCCTGGCTGCAGTCCAAAGCAGGGCTTGAACTGATCAGACACTTGCTCTATTTCCAAAGACCTGATCTTGTGTTTTTTAATGCTTTAAACAATTTAGCATAATCTTGATTGCTTTGCTGACCTGGGAGTGGTTCTGGTTTGGTAGACTGAGGAAATCAAACTACAGCAACGAGAACTGTCTCAAACTGCTCGTAAGCTCATAGGGGCTATGGTGCTTGATCCCTCCTATGCTAGAGTATTTCAGCCATACTTTTGATGATGCTTCTGGTTGCATTGGGTCAGGTGAGGACAGAGGTGGACCATGAGCAGTTAAGGTACTGAATGGCCTAGGACAGTGGAGAAACAGTTTCCTTGGTGCTACCGCTGATTGCCTTAGCAACTTTGAACAAGCGACTTAGTCTTCTCCTGCCTCAGTTTCCCATCAGTAGAAGGGGAAGGTTGTTTCTTCTTGCCTGATGTATCTTTTTCCAATGTTATTCTGGGGGGGGGAGGGGGGGAATGTTTAGAAGCCTACCCGTTTTACCTATCTTCATTCCCTTTAATCTACTTATAGTTCTAATACTGACTTCAACACGTACTGAGTCAGACTGGGGCCCTGAATATTTATGAGAAATTCACCCTGAAGCCAAGAATTGTAGAGACCAGAGACTCTTTCTGACCGTGCTTGTGCGGCACCTGGCACAAGAAATCTGGTCTTCTTCGGAGCCTCAAACTGCAAAACCCACTGATGTGCCTACTGCTGGTTGTGATGTCCCTTAATTATTTTTGGAACGAAGCAAAACTGAAATAAAATAATGAGGCATGGTGATGTGAATGGCTTATTTTTCCATTCGGAGCTCAACCGCGAGAAGAACCCCTCGCCTGGTGGCGGCCGGCGGTGGCGAGTGGCAGCCGCCCGGCGGTGGCGAGTGGCAGCCGCCCGGCGGTGGCGAGTGGCAGCCGCCCGGCGGCGGGTGGCGGGACAGCCGGGAGGCGGCCGTGCCTCGCGCCGGCTCTAACGGCCGCTAACGGCCGCAGAGCGCCCCCTAACGGTCCTGATTGGCCCTGAGCGCCCTCACCTGGAGCCTGCCCAACCTGCTGAGGGAAACCTGTGAGGAGGAGGAAGGAGCTGGTCTAGGCGCTCAGGGCGGCTGCCTGAGGAGAAAAGGAGGGTCCTGGGGCTTCTCTGCCTCAGGTTGCTTCACCTTGGCTCAGCTCATCTCAGGGGTCCGTGCTAGCCCAAAAAGTATGAAGTATTGCAGTGGAATAAGCCTCTGGTGCTTGGGTGGAGGCTGTGCAGATGGGAGGCTGAGGCAGGAAGATGGGGTCCTGTGTAAAATGTGAGTCTCCCTTGTCGTGCCGAGGGAGGGCTGGTGTGCAGTGGGGCGGATGGTGTCAAGAGCTGAGAAGGAGATTCACCGTGGTGCGTGTGCCTGGGCCAGCCTGACGTGAGGTAAGTGATACACGGGTCTGCCTCAGGGTGCCTCTTTCCTCCTCTTCCTCTCCTTGCCCCATGTTCCTCCAGCCCTAACCCTCTGTGGCATTAGCCTGACTGGACGTTGCAGTGTAACACCCAAGGAAATGGAGTTCCAGCTCTGATTTTTTTCTTCTTCTGGGGACTGGACCTTGCTGGACTTTGTAGCCAATGCACCTCTTGCTAGGGGCTGTGATATCCCTTGCAATATCACCAGTGACTGTGGCCTCCAAGGGGGGACATGGCTCCACTGAGGAGCCTGCTCTGTGGAGATGCCCAAATTGATGCTCTATGAGGCCCCCTGACACTCTCAAATCTCTGGTATTTTAAGTACTGTTGTATTACTGTTTTTTCTTCCCCCCGAGGAACAAACTTTCCATAGGAATAGAAAGCCTGTTTTCTGGCTTCTTCTTCCCCAGTGTCCTTTGCCCAGAGTCAAGATGCAGATGTGTAAGGAAGCAACACAACCCACTGTCTTCCCTTCGCTCCTTCCTTCTTGTTTCTTTAAGTCAATTATACTGTTATTTTAGCTGTTTCATGCCTGTTGTTGAAGTCCCTTTTCTTTGCTGATACATGCAAGGGATGTAAAAGGCCCTTTGCTTTCCCAATACTATTGCAAAGTGTGCTAGTGTGGCAGAATGAATCCCTGGTTTTGCCTACAGACTTCTAGCCAAATTTACCTGGGTTAGAGGATGTTGCTAGTGCATGTGGGCAGGTACTGACAATGCTACAGGCACAGGCTCAGTTGCTGGGAGAGGCTGGACTGTGAGCAAACATGATCCCAGCCCGGTGAATGCTCAGCTGCCTGCCTGTCAGCACTGCCGTGGGGTACTGGAAAACCTTCAGGACTCAGTGTGCCCACAAAGAACAACTGCCGACTTTGGTTTCACTTCCCTTGGAGGCAGGAGGGGTCCTGACTCTGCATCATTAAGTCTTGGCACACGAAAGGTAAAAAGCCTTTTTGGCACCAGTTGTACCTGTGAAGAATGTGACCAGCCATAGCAATGTGATAATGAATTGCACTGAGCACAGAGTGATTTGTATGCCATGGCAGCAGGTCTAATCCATAAATCTAGAGCCTGGCTCAGAAAGCTGGACGTCACAGATGCTTGCTTGCTCCACTGGCCTGCGGAGAATCTGCTGTGCTGCTGCTGCTGCTGAAGGGAGAACTGGCTTTCTTTCTGAAGGGAGGGACTGTCCAAGGATGCACAGTGGCTTCAAAGGAGAAAGCAGTGGTGAAATACAGCAAAGATAAGTGCAAGCTATTAAGCTGCTTTGTAAATCACTTCCTAGTGCCAAGGCCAATCCAACACTTGGGCATGCAGCATTGGGCTGCCAGGCCTGCTGCACAGGCTGCTATATTGCAAATGTTCAGGGTGCTTCCAAGCAGTGACTTTCTCTGAAAGATACCAGGTTAAAAAACCCTGGGAAACCAAACCAAAGTGTCTTTGCAGCCTCCCTGATACAGAGCTCCAAACCTGAGGTGCCTAAAAAGCAGGTTAGCACTTAAGTGAAGGACCAAATGGTTGGTAGACGACATTGGGGAAGGCACACTGGTTGTTCCTTCTTTCAAATGGCCTGTTTTTCATGTATCTGCATGGTGACTCCTGCTTGCTTTGCAGAGTAAAAGAAGTCTTGAAAGCAAAGCAAGCTAAATTTGTAGAGCATAGAGAATTTTAGCCCCAAAATCCACAGAGAAATAATATTTTCAGTCTCTGTACTTTATGGTGATAGTGGTTATGTTTTGCTTCAAGATTGCTCCTGGTGCTTGTTTATAGATTGTCTGGGTTCATGTGACACCTGGGAACCTACCCTGTTGTTTTAAATAGACTTTCATAGTTTCTGCACCCTTGTATGTGGGATGAAAATATCACATTTGTATACATAAAGAACAACTTGTTATCATCCACTGCAGGACTTGGTTGCTAAGACAGGCTAATTCTATGCAACAGCTGGCGATTAAGCAGTGCTTGGATATCATATGGAGGAAAGTCCTGAAGAAGCATTGCGTATCCCAGTCTCACGCAGTCACAGCTGTATGCTGTTTGTGTGCCCAAGTGAGAACATTCAATAGATGCCTTGATGGCAGCCTGATCTGGGATTTGTTGCATTGCTTACAAATGGAAAAAGACGTTTTTCATGGTTGTTAATATGAAGCTACCTGGTCTTCTTCAAACCCCTCATTTCCCTTCAGGATTGAAGTATGCAGGGCATCCCAGAGGAGTGCTAAGACACGCAGTGTTGATTTCACATCATGGGACATCTTGTCTGTCCTAGTGTACATGGGAGAAGAACTATTTTAGAAATGGCTTTTACTTTTTTTGTATATTTGCCTGTGAAAACTGAGGATCTGTAGGCTCATAAGCCTGATTTTAGAGGGCTTTAATGGAGAGCACGTGGTATAACTTAACAGGTTTCCGCAAATGATTGGATAAATGCCTTGAAAGCAGCAGGTTCCAGTGTTAAGATTTGTTCTGAAGATAGTATGTGTGTACATACTGTGTGTCTAGATAAAGGTATATGTTCCTGTCTTGGGAGGACAGGATAGAGCACTGCTAGAGGACATAAAATATTTAAGTGGTTTTAGTCAAAAAAACACCCAAAACATCCTTTTCAATCTACAAGTAATTTTTTTCTTATTTCTTTACGTGTTTTGTGGTCTGCTTCTGCTCTGAAATGTTTGTGACTATTGAGAACAGAATATGCTGAGAGGTATTTCTTTATATTTCCACATTGGAGGATTAACGCGAGAGTTACAAAACCAAAATGCCAAGAATGCCCTCTGTGGATACCTAATGGTCTAGGCTGCATAGGACTGATCTGTCGTCCTCGTCTGTAATAGCTGATGATCACTTCTAACCTGCCCTGTCACAGCTGTTTGATGCCACATCAATGTCATTCTTTGCATGGAAACAGAGCTCTGCTCATTGAATGGAAGACTCCAAAGCCGTTACCCATGTAATTCGGGTTTGCTCGGAAGAGGGCAGCAAATAGCTTTTAATCTCTCGTTTGCTTTTGCTAGTAAAATCAAAGTGAGATGTGGGCCTGTGAGAGGATGAAGGCTGACGTCGTGTGTGTCTGCCCAAAGAGACTGACAATGATGCTCCAAACTTAGTTGCCCAAGCAGCAGACATGGCTTTTTGAACCTGCAACTACTTTAAACTGTTAAAACAGTCCTTTTGTTGGTGTTCTAAAACATCAGACTGAAACCAAGAGGAGGGGAAGGTGAGCTTCGTGTTGCTATGGCTGTAATGGAAATACTGTTGGTTCTCTGTGGGGTGTTTAGTCTGATGAGCTTTGGAGGGCTGAAATCCACTACTTGGCAGATGGGGGGCGAAAAAAACTTGCCCATCCTCACTGAGTGCTGAGAGCAGTGGGTTTCTGCTGGTGTGCCTGTTAGAGATGGGAAGGTGCCTGGAAGATGGGTGGAAGGTAGGCGCTCTGAAAATACCCCAGGGCTAGGTGGGGCAGAGGTGCAGAACAACTCAAAATTATTGGGGTTGATTCTGTGCATCTGTTGGACAGAAAATGCAGAGGTTGAACAGGAAAACATGTAAGCACCCAGGGAACTTAAATGCCCCTGAACTGGGCAGGAGCTGTGGGGAGCTGAAGGCTGGATTGAAGTACTGTGGAACACTGACATCTCCTCTTATGAATCATAGCCCTTAACTTGATTGTCTGTCATGGGATACTATAAGGGCTGTGCGTGTGTTTGGGGAGCTTTTTCCACCAGGTGCTTTTACCTCTGGCATTCTCAGGCTCACCAAGAGATGGTGCGGGTGCCCACTCTTGCTCTGCATCTCCATTACCTGATCTTTCAACACAGTGTTAGCAACCTAATTTTTTTCCCAGGATGAGACTTTAATTCCCTCCCATTGATCATGCCCAAAGAAGAGAGCTCAAAATGGAGATTTTATTCTAGAAACAATGGCCCCCTTATGCTCTGTGTCGTGCTGTCTGTGAATGAACCTGCTGGTGAAATGAAGGCTTTTCCCCAGGCCGTTTTGTACCTTTCTCAGGTGAATCTTCATATTAGATCAGCTGCCTGTATTCCTGCAGGGACAGAGAAGGGATGGAAAGGAAGAAAACTTTGTTCCATGGGGACGTGAGACAAAATTACAGTCAGTGGGACTTGGGCTTCGTATTTAGTTCCCATAAATCCCCATGTGCTGCAGCGAGATTGTCCACATTAAAACCTATGAAGTGGAGTGCAGTTTCCCTGCGCAGCTGTACGTGTTTTTCTGCTTTGTAACACTTCTCTCCGGGTCTAGTCCAAAGCCTCCGCCCTGGGCTGGCTGTTTGCTTCAAACTAAAGCTGGCGTCATCCTTCTTGCCTCATCATCAGCTCTGCTGTGAGCTGCTGCCTATTCTGTTGGTACCTGCTCTTCCCCACCCTTCCCAGTGTTGTCAGCATTTCTGAAGTTGTACATAAAATATAGGTTGCTACTTTCCCATGTTTGGTCCTTTGCTGGCCAAGCTGCACCAAAACCATCAAACTGATTAATTTGATGATCCAATGCAGAAGACTTTGAAAGCAAGACATTGGTATTCTTGATCACTTCCTCTCCTCTTGTCCCCTCTGCCACTATCCATCAGGAATGGCATTTTAATGATCCCTTTGCTGCTTTTCCTCTTTGCCCGAGACTTGCAGAAGTGCAAGAAGCAATTTTGTAATTTCTGTGCTGCCTACCCCTAAATGAAGGGAAACTCCCTCCAAATGCTGTGCCTGAATTTCAGTGTGCAAACTCCCCTACAGTTTCCTACAGTGCTTCAGGTAGAGTGGTTTATATATGTCCATTGCTGCTTCCTGGTCTGAGCAAAAAAAGGACTGTAATGTTTTCTATTTCTGTGTTGAGTGAGTGAGGCACACGGAGAGAAGGAAAAGAGATATGCTTACGTAAGGTGAGGGTGGGGAGAGAGGGAATTGCATTGTCTGTAATTTGAAAATATATCATGAGATATATTTTCATGTGTAGGTCTGAGAGAAGGTTCCACATTAAGTGCAGTGTGGTTTGAAATATGTGGTGGTGTTCACACTCTGGGAGAAGTCACACTTTGGGTAAGTCGTTGTGTATTGCAATAAAACAGTGCCCTAGTTTCTGTTCTAGACATGCAGGGGAAAAAATGATGTGGAGGTGCAACTGCTGAAAATGTGTGGGACTTGAAGGCAGTGGAAACAGGGAGTGAAATCCTAGCCCTACTCTGTTCTGCCAATGACTTCAATAAAGCCAGGGTTCACTGAAGGAGCCTTTGGAGTGTGTGCTAGGCCATGCACACAAACTGCCAAGATGAATCTCTTATTTAATGAGATCCAAAGCAGGAAGGCACGGCTGTGGGGCAAGGGCACTTGATTATGCATGTCTTGGTAGCCTAAGGTTAGTTATGTACAGTAAGGCAAGTATTTCTAAAACCACGGAAAGCATCTGAGTCGTGTCAAAATGAGAGGAAATTGGGATGAAAATTGGGCACATTATCCCCTAAACTTGTTCCAGTAGTTAATTAGCTGTGGAAAAATTAGCATGTAATTTCAATCCCTGTTTGTCTGTGAGTTTCCAGCGTTCCTACCTTGCCTTGTCTTTATCTGTAGATGTCTGTGGGGCCCCATGTGCTAGGCACTCTACGTTCCCAGGAATGGGAAGTTGTGAAATCCATGTGGGATGGGAAATTATCTCAGATGTTTCCCATCTTAGGGGAAAAAGAGTCTATCTTGGAAACGATTCAGCTGAAACCCAGGGCGTACAACTGGTGCATTGATCTCCATGCTTACCCTCCTGCCTAGTAGCAACCCACTTGAGTTTCTAAATGAAAACTTACTCTAATCCAAAAATTGGAGTATTTGTGAACTGGAAAACAGACTCTAAACAAGTCTACTGATTTATATATTTTTTTAATCCATGTTTTAAAAATAGATAATTATACCAACTGTTCCTTGGTCCTGACAAGTTGGGGGGTTCATATTGTCCTGGTTTCAGCTGGGATAGAGTTAATTGTCTTCTAGTAGCTGGTAGAGTGCTGTGTTTTCAGTTCAGTATGAAAAGAATGTGGATAACACCCTGATGTTTTCAGTTGTTGCTCAGTCATGTTTAGACTAAGTCAAGGACTTTTCAGCTTCTCATGACCAGCCAGCAAGGAGGCTGGAGGGGCACAGGAAAGGTGGGAGGGGAGACAGACGGAACAGCAGACCCAAATTGGCCAACGGGGTATTCCATACCATGGGACATCATGCCCAGTTTGGCGGGGGGAGGAGGAGTGTGGCTCAGGCGTTGGTCAGCAAGTGGTGAGCAATTGCATTGTGCATCACTTGTCTTGTGTATTCCAATCCTTTTATTATTATTGTCCCTTTCTTGTTGTTATTAGGTTATTAGTGTCACTGATAGTTTCTTCCTTTCTGTTCTATTAAACTGTTCTTATCTTAGCCCACGAGCTTTACTTTATTTTCCCGATTCTCTCCCCCATCCTACTGGGTGGGGGGGAAGTGAGTGAGCGGCTGTGTAGTGCTGAATTGCTGGCTGGGGTTAAACCATGACACATATTAAAATAATAATTCACTGAATGATTTCCACCAGCTTTCTATCTTGCACAGTAAAGAAGGTCTGTCAGCTGAAGTGTCTTTCATCGCATGTGGTCAGACAGCAGAGGAACTGAAAGAGGATGGAGTAAATGATCTTTGTTAGTAGGCCTGCCAGTGACTTCATGGCCTAGAGGGCTGCTGCTGTTGGGGAGATGTGGATTATGATTCCATCTGGAGCCAAGACTGTGGCATAAATCTTCCTGCAAGATACTGGATCCTGCCTAAGTTACAGCTTTATTTTTGCTTTTCTGTGCAAGTGGATCCACCTGATGGAACTGGTGCAGGACTGACTGCATTTGGGGTTTCTCCCCTGGAAAGCAGACGGCTTTTGTTTCTCAGAGGCTGAGAGTTTATTAACCACAGTGATCCAGCAGGTCTTGGAAAGACTCCCAGGACCCCTGGAGGTGCTGAGCTGCATGTGTTGACACACAGAGAGTCCAGCGCCTGCTGTGTTTCTCTTATTTCAAAGGAAATGTCAGTCAGAGAGGGAACATCTCCTCTGTTGGGAAGCAGCTGGAGTGCATATCAAACAGGAGCTTTTGCTGAGGTAGGAGGGCAGAGCAGGAGGCAGCCTCTTGCATGGAAGGGAAGGGAGCGGAGCAGGCGGGGATCTGGATGGCTGATCCAGCACAGGGGTGGCCTGGCATTAGGGCAGTCAAGGGCCTTAGGCTCCCTGCCCACTGTGAGCAGGCTGCAGCCCCAGAGATGCTGAAGTGACATCTCCTTGGGCTCTCCTGTGGCAGCTAGTGGGGGAAGCAGGTGGGATGCAATGCTGAGCTCGGGTGCTGCACCATTAACAGCTGCACGGTGCTAGGTCCCTGCATCCCTCTGCATTGGCACCAGCAGGGCGTAAAGTAACTCAGTGCTGAAGTAGGCTGGTATGGAGATGGACATCTGTGCCCAGGACAAGAAGCACGTAAAGCTGAGAAGTTATGTGGAACTGCTCTCCTTCCTGTTGTTAGAGCCAGCAGAAGCCTCATATAAACTGTGCTGTGGTTTTAATGACTACCCATTAGAAGAGATAACTTACCACAGTATGGGGCACTGTCTTGTACCTTTCTCTGGAGCGCTCCTCCTAAATCCTTAAGCTGTGAGTGGATTCACCAGTGTTCCCCTTATCAAATGAGACTGGCGATTCTCCACTTGGCAGTTGCAGGGTTGGACTGATGCCACAGGGAGTTCACCGGGGTTGTTGGAGGGAATTGTGGCTGGGGTGTCCTCACTAGCTGCCCAGGGTGGCTAACAGGAACCCATCCTCAGAGGTCTTTCCCTTCAGCTTCCCTGAGCAATGAAGGTCTGAGCTGAGCTCTGCAAAGTGAAGAGGCCCTTGGAGGCCTGTGGGAGCATTCACTGCTGGCTGTTCATTTGCTGTTGTGAGCTGCCTGGAAAAGGTTTCCTTGCTTAGCTAGGGAGGAATAACCTCCCTGCAGAGTTTAGCGACAGTGCTATCTGAGCTAATGCTCAGAGCAAACTGACAGCAAACAGCCCTCAGGATGTAGTCTGTGCACAGGACCAGGAAAACAACTAGGAGTGAGCAGAAAAGATGGCTAGACCTGATGGGCAGTTTCCCAGTAACAAGCAGCTTGATCTGGGCCAATTATGGAGTATTTACAAATGCTGAAGCAGTTGTTGCCTACTGAGCTGGCCTAGTTGTATCCTCAGCAATTCCTACAGATGGAGAATGAGTGGCAACAGTAACAGAGGAGGGGAGGATCTGATTACAGGCTCAGAGAGGAATGCCAAGATTTCCTTGCCTGTCTTGGCTCTGGCTTTCTGTTCCTCCTGCCCTGCCCTTCTACCTTTCTGGCTAATCCAACCCCGATTCAGAGCTCAGCAGGGCAGGAAAGGGAGGCTCTTCTGTTGAAGTTGCTGCACCCAAGTTAGGTTATGCCAAGCTGTACATAAAATAAAACATAAAATATATTGGAGCTGCTGGACTTAAGCTTGCAATGGAGACAAAAGCAGTAGAACTTGTGGGCTGCCATAAGGCACCCTGTAGCTTCACAGCAAAGCAGCTTTTGCAGGGCTTTTGTGAGCAGAAGGAAAAAAACTGAAGTCTTTTATTGAGTAGAGTTATCAAGAAACTTAATCTAGAAAGTTAATCTTGGAAGTATGCTAAGTTTGAACATCTGTAAGTGCTTTGAGATTTGTGAGTGAAAAATGCTGGGCAGAAGGAGAGAATGTATCTGTGGTTCAAAGCAGGGGCAAGGATATACCTCTTGCCTACAGCCTGGCTATGCAATAACTTCTGAAAAACTATTTCTTTGCTTTTGAAATACATTTGACTGCACTAAGTGGCATGGCGTTCTCAAAATGTTTTCCTTGGCTTGTCCAATGCCTCCTAGCCTCTATTCCTTCTCTTTTCCTTCCCTATTGTTTGAAAACAATTCAGTTTGAACCTTACTTTACTCTGTTTAGGTTTAGTATTTCCCTCAAATATTTAAGGCTATGATACCTATGTTGAGTAGCAAGCCAAGGAATCACAGAAATTCTGTGTTAATGTCTCACCCTCCTTTTGCTACACAGAGGCTTCCCTGAACAGATTTGTAAGCTCCCCAGCTGCTGCTTAATCCATCCTAATGCAGCAGAGAGGATTTGGTCTGTTACCTTTTGGATGGTGGGACACTTTAAAATAGCTCCAGGCACTGTTCATTCTTTTACCTACCTTGTGATGAACCTGCTATTTTAGAAAGTGTGGGACCATACTTAGTAAAATAAAAGTATCTGTCTCATAGATACTTTTCATCAACAGGTCTCAGAGGGCTTTGCCACGTTGGACATCAGTTGCTACACCTATTGCAAAGATGGAGAAACTGAAGCAGGGAAAGTTTTGGGACGTGCCTGCTCTTGCAGAGCATATCAGCAGCAAAGCTGGGCTTGAAGACCCCTGAATCTTGCACCAGCTTCCTGAGAAGCGGGAAGGAAGGATGCACCACCTAAGTGGATGTCTTGTGTGTAGGTCTTCCTTGCTTTCTTCCCAATAATTTGCATGCTGCAGAAGAGGGACCATGTTCCTCTGTTCTTCATAGTTAAATTAATCGTCAAATTCCCTCTAGGTTTCAGTGAGTCTGAGGCTGGAAGAGTTGGTGTTACAGGCTGACACCAGGCTCTTGGGGGCAGTGTCTGTCTCTAGGCCCTGTGCTTAGATGGGCAGCTGCTGCCACCTCACAGAAGTCTCGTAAAATTCTGCCATGAGTCTTCTCAAAATATTCAAACCCTGGGTGTTAGAGAAATGACAGGGAACAAGGGCATTTTTTGATGTGTGGTGCCGTTGGGAGCTGCTGCACTGGGAAGAGATATAACTTTGGTCTCATTGAGCATGAAATGTATCCTGCAGTCTGGCAAGATGCAGAACTAGCAGTGGGAACAGAGGTCTCCAGTTCCAAACACACTTCACTCAAGTGTGCACAGAGATATGGGACAGTGTCCTCTTTCAGTGTGCAAGGGAAGCAAAATCCTGCATTCATCAGGTCTGTGTGGCCTTGGAGTAACTTCATTTCTCTGCTATGCCGCAGTGATGCACTCAGCTCCCCTACTTTTGAACCACAACACCCACTGAGGGATGTGTCTTCAAGCCCCTTCAAGCCCTCAGCCATTTTTCCTGGAGGCTGAGATACAAAGGCACGTGTGATGCTCACAGAAAGGAAGGCAGAGTGCATGCCTGCCCCATAAGATAGTGTGTCTCCACCTACGCCTGGCATGGCTGTGTTTTTCTAGCTCTTTTGTGGTTTTGTTGTTCTCCCCTTGCCCCCGCAAGACCCTGCTCTGGCTATAGCAATTGGCTAAATCTTTCTTGTGTTGCTCCCGCAGGACCCAGGCACAAGCCTAGCCAAGGTTTTCATGCATGTCTGCAGATGGACCTTTGCCTCTATGGTTTGCCTGGCCCCCTCTTCACCCGTGGACAGGCACTCCAGTGCATGAAGTGGACATTTTCCAGCCCTGAGCTGCCAGAGTTAATTAACCTTCTGCTAAGGCCAGGCCAGTCTTTCTGGGAAACTAGATCCATTGGGCTGTGCATTCCACAAGCCTTTCTTTGCCTGGCGTCTCGTGTATCTGTACAGGAAAAATCCATTTCTTCCTCTATATACTTGTGTTTTGGGATTGGAGAGGGCAGAAGCCTGGGGAAGAGAGAAGGGATCAAGTTCCCCAAGTCTCCCTGCTGTCAGCAGCTGCCAGGAACTCACCATGGGGGAAAAACAACCCAAAGCTGGAGATGCCTTGGCTTTTCCTGGGTGGAGGATACACGCATGCAGTTTTCCCCATCTCCTCTGAGAAAGAGCCAAGTCTCTCCTTCCTTGCAGCAGAGCTGTCTTTGTATAAGGCAGCTGCCATAGTTTCCAATGAACTGCTTGGCATGACTGGTCATAATGTTGCTCTCCAGCTTAGTCCTTGTCCTCTGTCTTCCAGCAGGCATGCCCCACTTTCAGAGGAAAGTACAAGGTTTGTCTCTGGGCTCTGTTCAATTTATGTGGTACTACTGGTCAAACCCCTGCAGAATAATGTTCCTAATGCCATTACCCTTTTGGGCCACGGGACCCAATTCCCTTCTGTGCTTTGAGGTTTCAGAGGTCCTTGAGATACTGTTCTCCAAACAGCCTGTGGAGACAGAGGTGAAGGATTGACTGGAGTCTCACTGAAACATGCTGGGCTCCAGTGGCTGAGTTCTTGGGGCAAACAATAGAAACGAGTGTTGAATTCTTCCCTGGCTGATCTTTATCTTAAAACAAAATACCCCTTTCGCACTGTGCCCAGTGCATCTGTGTGTCTTTAGGCTCGTACCACCTGCACCTCTGTGGTTTGTCTCGTGAGGGGTTATTGCTGGTGCCAGAGGGAACAAACACAGGGTTGTTCAGTCTCCTGACACATACGTGCCTGACTCCTATCAGTATCATGCTGTACGAAGCCATTTATCTCCTCCTCTGTGGGGCAAAATGCTCCCTTCCAAAAGGCCCTAATCAAGCAGAACGCTGGCCAAACCTGTTCCCGTTAACTGAGCCTGTCTTTCCTTGTAAGAAAAAGAAATCTAGTCGTGCTGTCTTCCAAAAATAATAATTAAAAAGTATAAGCTTGCATGAAAGCACGTTATGCTCTGGAGAAAGAAAGATAGGGACCTTTTTGACTGGTGCTGGGAGCAGGATACAGAGAGTTGTTTGCTTAGTGTGAAAAAAGCCAGAATTTACCTGTATGGTCCACTCCTGTTTGGATAGAGGCTGCAAATCCCCCCTTTCCCATCTAGTACTGTGACTGAGTTGCAGTAAATCAGGACAAGCTGAGAGGGTGGTGGTTTTTTGGTTGTTTTTTTTTTTTTTTGAAAGGGCCTTGATTGTCCAGCTATTTTTATCCCTTGGTGCTGCTTCATGCCACTTTTGACTTTGATTAATAGGTCTCTGAACAAAATGTTAATCTAACTAGGGGTCTTTGGCCAACCCCCCCCCCCCCCCCCGCCTTCCATGCCTTGCTCCAGAAATATTAGAGAAAACACACAGAGGTTTTGTCTCCCTGCAGAGCACTTGTAGCTTTTGATTAATGGGTGGAAGGGCCCAGCTCCAGGTTTGTGGCATCTCTCCCGACTGCAGAAAAATAAGCAAAAAGTCACCAAACATGACACAGAGAAGGAAAGTCCCAGGACCTGCAGTGAGAAGAAAGAAAGGAGAGAGGGCAGCTTATAATTCAAGATGTACCCCACTGTAAGCCTTGGTATTTGTGAGTCTGAGTTCATACCCTCATCTCCACTTTAACCTTTCTTTATAATGAGCTCAGACCACCTTGCTGGATTCAGCAGTTTCTAAGCTCTGGGATGTCTTAATTCCTAATATCTGCATCATGAACTACTCTGCACGTTGCCCTGGGCTGACACTTCACATGCTTGTGTTAAGAGTGGCTAAGATGGCTTAATAAAAAAATGAGACCTTACACTTCAAACAGGACACGTTTCCTCTCTTCCCCTTCAAACTCTTGCCCATTCTCTGAATCAAACTTCTTTTGGAGCTTCTGAAATGATCAGAAACATGTGTTTCATTCCTGTTTTCTGGCCAGTACTGAACTCGGAAAAGCTGTTCTTGTATTACTTTCATGTGGAAGCCAGACCTGCTGGAAATTTGCATGTTCCCTCAAGGTGGGTGATTTGGTGGAACTACATATATAAGAAGATACTCTGGCAAGGGTTTGTCTACACAGGGCAATTAGGCTCAAGTGGGTTAGGAAGTCAAACTGAGCTACTGTGTTAGTCTGAACTAAGAGTATCTACTGAAGGAGGTCATCAGAAAAGCTATTCCTGAGGCAAGCTTTCAGTAATGGTGTGGGATGTGCATAAAGTGTGAACAAGAGTGAAGACTGACATGTGTACCGCGTTACAGCTCCCTTCCCTTGCAACCCTTCTTTCGAGCAGTTAGTGCCTTGCTATGTTCCTCCATTTTGTAATGGAGTAACTGGAGCAAAGCTTGTATCACTTAACTGCCCATCACAGAGCTGGAAGATACAGGCTAGGCTGTAAGGCAAGTGGGGTTTCTTGTATGTGTGCTCAGTGTTACAACACTCTAACTAGGGAAAGGCTCACACCACTGAGAAAAGAGGAAAAAAAAAAAAACCCTGAATATTTTGAGCCTGGATTTTCTGGTTAGAATACATAAAGGGTTTTAATTTGTGCAGTTGTAATACTCCCTTGTGCTAAGGAAAAGTCCTGCATCCTCAGCTACTGGAGAAATCTTTCAATTAAGAAAAATCAACCCTGATATCAAGAGATTTATGCTTTCTTCACATGGAAGGAATCTATGAAGCAGCGTGGCCTTTCCTGGCACCAGTGTGGGATCGAGACAGTTGCTGTATGGCCTTTCTTCTCTTCTTGGCATCTCCCTGGAGGCCTCATCAGTCCTTGACTGGCCTGTCATCCAACTCACTCGACAACTGATGGACCTGTCATCCAACTCACTCGACAACTGACATGCCTGGAGGATGCAGCCGTCCCTGCTGACAACAACTTTGTTTCCCATGTGATGAATGGCTTTGTGGCCCAAGCCTTGCCATTGTACCCTCGCCTGTGGCCTTGCTTCAGTGATTCTTATCTCTGCCCTGGGCATCCACTCCCTGCAGCAAAGGTGAGCAGTTGCTAGTGCTCCTCCTTCTCCCTAGGTGCCTCTCCAGGACCATCGTGGGAGGAAGGACAACAGGCATCCCCTCGAGATTCAGTGAGGCCAAACTGTGCTGTTTACCTGGGCCTGTGTGGCATTTGGCTTTTATTGACTAGGGGAAGGCAGATATGAGGGATTCTTTTTGTTAGTCAGTCAGTTGTACAGGCAATGTGGAAGCGCCTGTGTAATTACCATTCTCTGGCTCTCACACCCCTATCTTGTAAATCACCAATCCATCACAGCCCTCCTCTTCGTATTGTTCTATAATTAACTGGACAAACTACAGGAGCATTGTCATAGCTCCCCATTTACAGAGGAAGGACAAAGACTTGAAGGAAGATTTCAGTCCCCTTCAGCTCCTTTTCCTCCTCTCTTGAACTCTTTTTTTCTATATCTTCTGATCCATCTCACAACTCTAAAGATGTCCCACCTGCTTCTCCGAATGAGCACTTATTTGCAAACCTACAATCAACACAGAAGGAGTGGCCACAAAACAGACCCAAGGATTTTAACCCTTCTTGTTCCACTACAGATGTGTGAGTGCATGCTCACTCATTCCCTAGTGCAAGGAGCAGCTCAGTTCTGAACAGGCTTTGGACCCTCTGCTAATGAAAATGGGCTGCAGTTGCTTCATTCATTCCTTCCTGATAATAAGCTGAGAATTTAGCTCCTAGCAAACAGTCTGCTTTTGAGTTAGACACTCCCAGGGGCTGGATTATGAGCTAGAAGGGAGATGGAAGATTTCCAAAGTGTCGTAGTGCAAAGATTTAGGGAGTTACTGATACTTTGGTGTTATTGTCCCAGGAAGGTAGATAATAGATTTCAAGGTTCCATATGGCTCTGAAGGCTGTACAAAAGTTTGATGTGGGCTCTGGAGCATGGAGGGAACTGGCAGTGATTTGGGGTAGTAAAGCTGGTTTCTTTTCTGTAGACCAGGTGAGTGAGGCTGCTGTACTGTTGGACAGTGTGGAGAGTTGGTTGAAGTCTGCAGGAGGTGGAGGCAGAACTTTCCATAACTTGGGTCATCTTACTTTCAAAGGCTGTTCCCGACAGCCTTTGGAGTGGGTATCCTGCTCCATCGCCCAGTGAGAGAATACAGGGCCATGGGTGGATCAGGAGAAGGGGGCTAAAGCTCTGCTCTTCTTGCTTTATTTTCTTTCCCTCTCGCCTACAGGGATTTCACTACTTCAGAGCAGGGTGTTTCTCTCACTTTGGCTTACAGCACCTGGCATGCTGTGGCCCTGTTTTCAGCTGGAAGCTTTAGACACTGGAGCACTACAAATAACAATGGTTTATAGACCCTCTGTTCTCTTCCTCTGCAAGTTTTTAGAAAAGGTCACAATTCTCACAGCTGCTGCTTTGACAGCAGAATTTAGTCCTTTGTGTTGATAGTGTCACACAGCCAACTTTGCTGACCCTATGGGCATCCCTTGGAGCAGACTTTGGCTCAGAGGCTGAAGATCTACTTTTCTTCCTTATTTGAGGTGTCAGGTAGGTCTGCTGGATGAAATGTATGCCTTTATGTTCTGGTAGGCCAGGTCTTATAATAAAAACCAACAATATTGCTTATTTAATGTCCATCTCTAAAATCTTCTTTTCCAGCTACTGTGAGCTGTAAATTAGACCTGTCCACCCCATGGAAACTCTGGAGAAGTGACCTGAGGCTGACCTCCAAGCCATAGGGCACTTCTTAGTGCTACCTGCATCCCCATGACCAGGTCACCTGTATTAATACCTGAGCACATTGGATTCCCTCTTGTGAGGCCAGTGAAGCACAGGGTGTCTAAGCTTCACTTGGAAAAAGGCTTTGCCACTTCAGTACATTTGAATGGAAAGGGAAGACCTGTTCTGTTTATTTTACAGCCCCTTTTATTGGCTTGATTTATAGCCTGAGGCTGTGAGTTAATTGAGGTCTAGTCCAGGAGAGGGCAGCTGGGAAGGTGAGCTGCTGCACTGCCACCAAAGGGAAAACACGCAGGAAAGTGCTTTTATGAAGCACAATTTGTTGCAAACTCTGGCCCTTGCTCTGTGACAGCAAGCCAAGTTCTTGCCACCCGAACCGGTTGTTCTGGCTCAGGGAACATCCTTAGCTCACTGTGGGTGGCAAGGACCGGGGGGCAGAGGTTAACCAAGAGAAGGCGCTTTTTCTTGGTGTGCCCTTCATTAAAGCATCCTCCTGCCTGTCTTTTATGGGTGAAAAGTAGTCACCTGTATAAGTGTGACTGTCATCGCCTTCTGTAATGGAGACCTGGTAGGATTGTTCCCATAGCCTGAAAGCAGTTACCTTTCAGTGCATACCTCTTGGGCCTGCAGAGCAGATGCCAAGGCCAGCTCTTCTCTTTGGCACCTGAAATGTGGGATGCAGTAAATGATGCACATTTACATGCAGAGAGCATGCACTGAGGTAGGCAAGGAAGCAGGGCTCTTACCCAGGTCCGCTGACTCCAAGACAGGTGTGGGAAAGGGCTTCTTCAGCCCATTGCCACCCTAACAAACAAAAAGGAATTAATACTGCTGTGGGTGGCCAAGGGCTAAGCCTGTCATAAGCTGGAGGGTGGCAGATTGATCTGGAGGGGCTGGTTCACCCTTTTCTATGTGGGAAACTGTTCTGGCTGTGGGGTTTTGCACAACCCCTTAGTGCAGGTGCTCTAAGCCTGCTCTGGCTGCTCCAGAGCTGTTGGGTATGGGGACAGGCTGGAGCTGAAGGGATGCCAGCATCTCTGCTTGTTCTTCTGAGCTGGTGGGGTGTGAAATCTGTGTGCTGTCCCACTGAAGCTGTGCTAAGAGAGCAGTGTTCCTATCCTGTAACAGCCCCTTATAGGTCAGGGGTAAAGTTACAGCAACTTCTCTTGCTAGGCTGGCTCTGCCACAAACACATATGCCACTCTTTCAGCTATTTACAGCATGCATGTATCGTAAATAGTCCTGTGAAGCCACTACACCCTTCATGGCCCTTCCCTGCGCTGGGAAGGCCTTTTTAGTCTGGTTTGTGCCAGGGCGGGCAAAGGGAGTAAAGATGCTGTCAGATGAACTGCAAGGCTTCCTTCCCTTTCCAGGCTTGTGTAAAGCAAGTGCCATGTCTTCATTCCTAGCACCTAGTCACTTCTTGGATGGCTGTTTCAGTAAATTCTGACTGAATGGGATGGAGCAGCTGTGTGCTGCAGGTATGGAAATCAAAAGAAGGTGAGCTTGTTGAATGATTAATATCACCATGTCCTTGCATCCTAATGTTACTGAAAAGAATCACCTAACCCACCTCTCTCCTTCCACATAATGCTATCCTAAAGCTTGGCAAGGAAGTCTGGGTTTCTAGGAAGAGGCAATATCCTTTTTCAGATAAACGGATACAGCCAGGAAAAGCAGAAAATCTTTGGATGCACGAACCCTTTTTAAAATCTGAGTACAACCTCAGTAAGCTTTTCCGTCTGTAGGATGTGTGATCTCATTTCTGGGCCTCAGCGGTATAGTTTGGGGGTTACTTTCTTTGTCTTGCACAGGTTTGATACTGAGCGCTGTAGATCAAATACCCTTTGCTTCAGGAAGCCCTGTCCTGATGGAAGGCATATCCAGCAAGTGCCTCATGTCCTTTAGGCCCTAGTTGTATTTGCACTACAGCCCTATGATAATGTTGTGCTTTGTCTTTTCGTTTGTTTTAAACTATGCTGCTTTTTGGAGGACCCCCTTTAGAAAGAGACCTTGCTGGAAATGAGAACCAATTCTGTAACTTAGATTTTGTCTGAATGGTGAAAAGAAATATTGAGCTCAGCCAGGCCAGAGTGAGCAGAGCATATTGATCTTGGCATATTGCTGCACTGGCCCTTTTCCTACCCCAGAGGACAGGTCCAGAGTTCAAAGGCTGGCACACCTTTAGCAAAGAGCCCCTTTTCCTCTCTCCTCATCCCCTTCATCAGCCTCATGGCGGAAGCTGCCCTGCCAGTTGTAGTGGCAGTCTCTAAGCAGCTCCTGCTTCTTCACCTAGCCTGCAGTGAAAACCCAAGCCCACAGGCAGCTGCAGCAGGATGCTGCTGGACAAGGCAGCCCAATGGGTCCCTGAGGAGATGAACCTCCCAAATTCTCAGCCTGCTGGTCAGCTCATGGGAGCTCTTCAGCAGGGATCCATGTTCCTAATTCATCACTAGCTAACATGAGCAGGAAATAAGAGCAATTTACCCTCCATTTCTCCTGTGCCATGAGCCCTTTTCTTTAAGCCATGAGCCCCTTATGCCATCAGAGTGGCCGCAGTATAGCCTGTTTTCATCTGTCTCTGGACATTGCTTGAACTTTCAGGGCACTCATTTAGCCCCAGTCAGACAATGCCCTCTTTCACTCTGAACAAATAGAGCGCTCCTGGGCTATGCTGGTCTTCCCCTGGACCGTTGTAGTGCAGGAATATAGGGGCTGATAAACTTTAGTATGTGCTGAGGTGACTGTTTATTGAAGACAAATCCACAGATGTTGGTGATTTTTTTAAATACCTTTGGCTCCGCCCTGCCCTTGCTGACTGGAGAGGGGCTGGGAGCAACAGGGAGGCTGCGGTTCAGAATGGCATGATTTTATGGCAACCACGGCATCCGTTTGCAGGTGTGTGGCTGCGTGGGGTACCCGGTCAGACTGGGGAGAGGGAAGGAGTTTCCTACGCCGAGGGATAGCCTGTACATTGTGTTTGAGGCCTTCCGACACAGGCTGGCGGAGGCCTGGGGTTTTTCTTCCCCTTTGCTGCTCCCGTCAGGCTAATCCTCCTCCCGCTGGTCGGCAGAGGGCACCAGTAGCCTGGAGAGAGTCCTTGGGATGCACTTGCTCCGCTACTTCCACTGGCGAGCAGGCGAGGAAAAGGGACGTCCTGCTCTGGGGCAGATTTCTCTGCCATTTGGATAGAAATGTCTCCCAGCTGGATCTTCCCTCCTGATGCTTGCTCCAACCAGCCAGTCTGGGGGAATGGCTCTAAGGGCTGTTCCTGCAAAAGGATTCTTTGAATCCCATCAGCTGCCCACGGGGCTCATACACACAGATGCAACTATGCCCTGTTCATCTCTGCTGCCAGTGGCTGAAGCAAATGTTGTTAACAGGGTCGGTGGCTGGATAAGATCCTTCTGCCTTTCCTTTGCTTCATGCTTCAGGTGGTCTGGAGATGTGTTACAGGGAACACATCCCCGAATCAGGGTGCAGCTCTTCTGCATTTTCCTTTGTGAATTTCCATTAGATCAAGAGAGGCAATTTAAGAGTTAGCGCTGGCTGTATGAGCGCTTCCTACTTAAGCTTCACTTGGGTTTTTGAAACTCCATCCCAAATCTGACCATCACAGCTCTGCTAGAACTGTTTAATGCTCTTTTCTACAGACACAGATGAAAAAACTCATGCAGTGCTGCAAGGGCAGCTTTGAAGCCAGACGTGCTGCACTGACTGGCACTAATGGCATTCCTTATAGCCTTCTTGCCCTGGTTTTAAAAGCATGTGGTATCTAAAAAGACATTCCTTTTTCCTTGTTTTTGTAACATCTTAAACTCTTACTTCCCTCATGGCCTGCTGAACTCCTTGTTGTATGGCCTTTTAAATGTAGGATGTGGCTACACATTACACCTAATTAAGCTGCTTCTGCAAAGACAACCCTATTTCCCTTTTCCCTGGTCCCTCCTTTGCACTAGATCTAAAACTCTGTAATTGTCCCCTGTAATTGCAGGGGAAGTTGATAGAAAGCTAAAAAGACATAAATTTTCTTTTTTTCTGCAAATTATTTTCTCAATAGATGAACAGTGGAGAGTAAAGCCAGATTCCCTTTTCATTTCACACTGCTTGGCAGACGGTGTGTAGACAAGCTTGGCATCCCTCAGTGTGTGATCCAAATGAAGCAGTCCAACCTTTGGAGTCCAAACCAGTTCTGACTGTCAGGCTTCAGTTTTTTATAGCATCTCCATGTCAGAGAGGCATGTGTTTCAGTACACCAGCTGCAGTGAAACTAGTGATGATATTGCACGCCTTCTGATTTATTGTCAGAACTACCTTCTAATCTCTGTTTCATGTATGTAAGTCTGGAAGAATGGCACTGATTTTAGCAGACTTATTCCAGGTTCACATGCTGTAACTGAGATTGGGGTCAGGCTGACTGATGTCTCAGCTTTTTTCCTTCATGGTTTTCTGTCCCATTTTAATTCCATCTGTTGCTTTCCTAATTGCAGTTGATCAAAGATGAGCAATGAGTCACACAGGAAAGTCTCATGCATCTGCTCATACATGCCACCTAAATCCCAGATCAAATATGTCAGGTGCTTGATTTCTTTTTCATTCATTTCTATGTACTGTGGCATTTTCTAGCTTGAACTAGAAAAGCAAGAGAGGCTAGAAGGCTACAATAAAGCCATTCCTTGGAGGTTTCTTTTTCACATTGAAATGTGGGAAAGGATCTCTATTAGAGGCTATTTCTTTCCAGTCTTCTCGAGTGTTCTTCCTCAAACAGTACAAGCATAATGTAACTGACTTTGAGTTATGTTGGCTGACTAAAACAAGGAAGATTTGGCTCAGTGCTGGAAATGACAGATGAATTTGTAACTGTATTTAATCATTATTGATACTGGCATGCTATTTAATTTGTGTAAGTAAGGAATCTTTGTACCAGCCAGTACAGAAGTGTTTATCTCAGATTCATTGATTATACATAAATGCTGTGCATCTCTAGATGTGCTTTTCCAGAACTGAGTTAAAGATGCTTCTGTAAACTCCAGAAGACAACAGTGCTTCTGGAAATACATAGAGCTGGTGAGTTGGGAGTAGTAAGCTTTGTAATGTGGTCTGCATAGATCTACTGGATGTGGATCAAACCAGGAATATGTTTGCAGATGGAGGGACTGGGCACAGAGAACGAATCACAGGTGATTTAGGTTAAAGTAAGTTTCTCTGGCCATGATTTAATTTCATATAAGTTCCTCAAAACAGCTTTGTTTGATCAGTTGAACAGGTCTTACATATTCCTATCTTCAGTACGTCACCAGCAAAGTCTGTCTATATGTCTCTTCAATTCTTAGCTTGCTGTTTTTGTTTCTGGAGTCGACTGTCCCAGAATAGTATAGTTCTTCATTACTGCCCCAATTTCTTTCATCTCCACACAGTTGTCACTGACTAGATTGCCTACGCTGTGGAAAGTTAAATAATAACCTAGCTTCATGCTTTGGATTTGGCTGGGGAAGAGCATGTGAGCTCAGAGCTGATGTTTTCTGTTGGCACCTGCTGTTCATCCACATCTGGCTATTGCTAAAACTCTGACACAGGAAAGTGGTTTCAGTCTTCTGGGCTGGAGTCAATGTTTAGATTGTACTGTTTCTTCTTCATGGAAAATCTTGGTGCAGGAAAATAGTTCCAGGAAACTGTATTACTTCTAACGCAACCTGAAAAGAAACACTAGTATCTTACCTTTGTGAAAATTGTATTTCACTCCTAAGTAAGAGTTGGATTCTGCTATAGAAAGTGCCTTTTACAAGGTAAATAATTCCCAGGACACAATGCTGTCAAAGCAGATTGTCCTTTGGACACTTGCTGTGGAAGACTTCATGGATTCACAAATACATGGTTTAGCGCTCTACATTGGGATCCTGTGAGAGAATTTTTTTAATCACAGTTTAATGCAAGACCATATAGAAAAGATAAAGGATGCTTTTGTTTAACCACCATCATTTTAAGTGCTGAAGGTTGTCTTGATTTTATTACAGTTGCAAAAACCTTTTGTTTAGATGTCCTACTTTGGCAAGCTCAAGTTAATGCCAAGGGGAGGTAGTGAAAATGCTCTTTTGATGTTCTCATACCATCCTGTTTGCAGAAATGCCTGTGCCAGGGATTGGATTTGTTACGCAGGAATGAGAGCAAGAGCTAAGATATTACATGTTCTACAGAAAGAAGAAACCAAAAAGGATGAATTCTCATCTCCTTCGCACTTGATAGTGTTTCTTAGGAGTAATCCCAGTTTGTGTGTGTAGTCCAGTCTTAGAGTGGTTATTGCAAAACAGGAATCAAAATGATGTAAGGATTATGCTTTTTCTCCTGGTTCTATGACTTCCTGGAGCTGTGATCTGCCAGGTACCACAGACCCTGGGTTTCAGAGATGTTTTGAATAGAATGTTGTGAACCCTGTGGCTTTCTTGATAGAAATGTCTTCTCTGGTGGCCCAGGGTTGATGGGTTTTGAGGTTGTTTTATGCCCAAGACAGAGAGAGTTCCATAGTCTGCTTTGACAAGTTTAAAATGAGCCATGTTTGTTTAAAATGGTGCTGCTGATATAAGAGAGGTTAGGGAATACAGGACACTGGTACAAAGAGAAACCCTGAAACGAGGGCACTGCTCCAGAGGGACTATGGGGAGCAAGGGCAAAGAGAGGGAAACAGCCCACACAGCTAATTGAAAGCGCATCTTCCTGTCAGTCATGGGGCTTGCCCATCAATCATTCTGGCACCAACAGGATCTGACATCAGTAGGGAACTGAATAAACTCCTCTCTCTTTAGGGACCTGCTGATGGAAACCCATAGGGGGGAAGTGAGCAGAGAAGAGCAGGAAGCGTGTGCATGGGGGAGAAACAGCCTCAGTGGTCCCCTGGGATGGTGCAAGTCTGTGCCCTTCCTCTTTCTCACACCAGCATGTACAGATGAAGGGATTTTTCAATGAGTCCCCAAAAAGGTGAATTTAAAGCCGGTAACAGGCCAAGCTCACTTTGGTTTAAATAAACAAACTGCAATAACAGTATCCTATGGTGAGTGCCCTGAAAGCTGAGTGATGCTCTGTGCAGCTGAGAAGTAGTTTTCACCCTTGGGTGAAATTAGTGTTACTGGACTACAGTAACTGAAAAGTGAATCTGGACCAAAGTGTCAGAGCCAAACACTGGGAAGAGCAAGTGGACTGGAGCAGAGGGTTAGAAGCCGAGACCCTGTTTTCTATCCTGTTGTGAATCTGTCTCTACAGTGAATTAGGATGTGATGTGAATTAGGGTATTACAGATTGGACCTGGCTGAAATCAGGGGTTCAGTGCAGATAAAGTGACTTGTATCTCCATTCGCAGGGCTATCACCAGTCATTCAGCTGAAGTGGGTAAGTGTCAGGGTGCGTGCAAGTGTGCTTTTGTGGAGGGCCGTGGAGCAGCTGGAAACCATTCGGGCACTGACAAGTCCCCTGATGGACCTCTACTGACATGGAGCGGCTTTGGTTTCAGGAAAGCCAAAGGGAACCTGTCACTAATTAGACACACAGCTAATTAACGAGAAGCAAACAAAGAGCAGCAGCTTGTGTTTTGGGAAAGCTCAGCTTTAGTAGCCAAGGACGTCTGCTCCTCCCTTTCAAACCATTTCAAAAACAAACAAAGCGGAGGAGACTTGCATTTCAAAGCAGTGCAAACACTGCCAACCTCAGAAAGCCTTCCAGAAGGGACGCCCAAGAGTGGGATTTAGCAGTGAAAGGAAAAAGGGCTTTCCAGGTGTAATGAGACCTTCCCTGTCCCTAGACCAGGGCCCTCTGAATCCCCAGTGTGCATCTTATCCATTAGCTTTTAATTTTTCTTTCTCTAAATAAACACTCCTGTTAAAATTTTGGGTGGGTGGATGGGGAAGAAAGGCAGGTGTGGAAACATAAGCTGCCATTTTGTGCTTTGTTACTTCCCAGGTCTTACAGAGGTGTGTGGTATTTCAATTTAAAAACCTTTTTTGTGCATTGTTTTATTGATGTTTTATGCTGCTTTCTTATTGCAGGGTAGGTCAGTAACATAAATAAGTAAAAATTACCTAGACTGTGTAAACAGATGCTCTAGAGTGGATGAGGCTCTGTTTGAGTGCTAATAGCTTTAAGAAGAGAAGTGTGCTTTCAGGACAGGAGGAATCCAGACTCATAATCCCAGTTATGAGTCCTCCAATGACCCTGAGAAAGCTTGCTTAAGGCCTGATCCTCCAACGAGCCTTGTCAGGGTCCCAAGTCCTGTTCACAGCAATAATTTTTGACTGCCTCCAAATACACCAGTGCTTGCAGGATTCATTAACTGAGGTTTGCAAAGTGCTTTGAACATGAAACACCGTAAGAATGCCAAGTTATGTGATATTTGGTGTATTTCCTAGAGCCATGCACGTAATTAAGGGAGAATCTCAGCTTTCAAAAGCCAAGGCAGTTTCTAACCCTCCTTGTCATAGGAAAAAAAAATATCTGGAAAACAGGACTCAAGGCTCAGAAATTAGGAGGCAAATTTAAAAGAAAACAACAATCGACCGAATTATGCTATTTTAACACTAATCTCCTGGTTTTGGGGACCAAATCATAAAATTGAGTGCTTGGGTTTGACACTATGTGACTATGCTGTAAATATTTATTAAAAGAAAAAGCACTATTCATCTTCTTGTGCATTCAGTATAGAAATTATTAAGTCTTTATTATCACTGTCTAATGTGGAAATTTAGCACAGCATTTGTCCTCAGATTAACCTAACATACCTTTGTCTATTTTCTTCCATCTTGGAGGAAAGACTGTGTTCCTGGTTAGGGAAAAGGCTGCGAGTTGCAGGTTCAGTCCCAGTGCTGTCAATGGCTTCCTGGATGAACATCCTGTGGTCCTGCCAGGATCAGAGTCCCCAACCCCACAGGGATGGGAGTAGGCATTGGCTCTCAACCAGACTGCAGAGTGAAGTGAAGGATACCTCCCTGCTTCCATAGGATGCTGCCATGTTTAGCTTGTAAGTGTTTTTAAAGCGCTCTAACCTCCTTTACCAGAAGGAGGTTATCAGAGTACCTCATGTTACACTGCAGTAGTAGATCACCACATGCACTTACATTAGGTATTTTTTTTAGCACTCATCTGGTTTTGCTGCTTTATGGCCTGATTTGAAATTGCCTTATACTCTGCTATCAGCACGGGTGTTTATTGCTGTCAAAGGACCTGTTCAAAGAATCAGCGAAGCCACAGCAGGATTCCTTCTAATATCATTTTGGCTCAGGTCTCAAATATGTACCAGTAATTAAAAAAAAGGGGGGGAGGAGGGAGGGGGAAAGAAGGCAATGGCTTCAGGTTACAAGAAGAAGGAGCATATCAACTTTTCCAGACACAGATTGATTTCACTGTGCCTCTCCCCACAAATATCCTTAGCTTCCATGAAAAAGCCATTGGAGGCAAATACATAAAGCACTTCATAAAGAAAACATTGTGTGGCACTTCAGTTTCTCTTTCTGGGATGCTACTTAGCTGTTTTATTATTGAGACACTGCAAAAACCCAGCAAAGTACAAAGCAGGATAAGAAGATAATGAGAATTTTCTATGTAGCCTGCACTTACTGACAGAGGGCTGTTTCAGATGGCATCAGGTTTCGTTAGCCTACTCAGAGCTTCAAAATGTGCCCTTGATTTCAGCCCACAGGAACGTGGGCTTGGGCTGCTTTATTGTCTAATGGATCTTTCACTTGATCTACTCATACAAACACGTTGAGCATGTGCTTGGGTCACTTAGAGAAAACTGAACCCCACTCATGTTCTTAGAGTGTAATCCTTTAATATTGATTACTGTGTTGCACAGGGGCAACAGGTAACAAAATCCATGCAGATTCAGACTGGCAGCTGATCGTCCCACACGCACGGTTCAGCTGGTGAGCTCTTTGCAGTGTTGGGACTGCTTTGCCTAATCGCTTACCACTGATGTATGAAACGCATAAATATGTTGGAATAGAAATACCGGGTTGCAGCAGTTGTTCATATGAAGTTAACAGATGCAATGGAGGATTTTACTATGGAGTGTGTTCCTCTCTAGATTTATCTTGTGGGCAGCTCATGTTTATCTTTTGCCAGCTCATGTTAGACCAGAGTAGGGTAACCTTTAAGCCAGTGCATGAGAAAAGTATTTTGTGAAATAAAGGCAAGCAACTAATTATAAAATGTATAGGGGGCGATCTAATTATTTGTAAAAACAGCTTTCCAATGACCAGAACAATATTTTGATTGGATTTTACATGTGGTTAGGGCCATGTCTTCCATTTCCTGACATTTTTCTTTTTTTTGGCTCAATGGAAGCCTCGTTCTTCTCTGTGGCGTTTGGGGACTATGCAGTATGAATTTGTAATTGAAGGGATTTGTAGGGGATACATTATATACTTGGGTCTGAAGGGAGCTAGGAATCTCAAGAACTGCTGTAGCCTGAGGCTGATTTCTAAATATAAAGTATCCTGAGATGATCCGTAATGTTTGAATGTCTCCTTGGTTCAGTTTAATGGGAGCTCAAATGCTGGAAGTGTGAAACACAGGGAAATGGACTAATGGGAACGCTTACAAACACTTGAGTCAAGATGAGTGACTGGTTAAAGGTATGGTCTAGTACTTAGTGACTGCTGGGCTATAAAGGGGCATCTTGTCGGGGGAAGGAGGGGAGATGCCAACTGGCTTTCTCCTCTGCCTCCATATATAGCAAGCGCAGATTTTGCACCCAGATGGGTAGAGCTGCACATACAATACTGCTCATGCAATAACCATGCACTAGAGTATGAAGGTGCAGTCCAGGATACTTACGGGAAATGTGTTCCTTAAGACCACTGTATCATGTTACTCCCAACAAAAAAAAAAAAAATTGGAGATACTCTCTCAGGTTCATCTTACATGAAGCATTTGCCAGTTCTCTACTGTTTGATAATTTAGAGTGTTTCTGTTAAGAGACCCATATGCACCCCTTAAATGAGCCTGTGATTTCTAAAAGCTGTGTTCCCAGCAAAATAACTCAAATTATTTTGGCACTCTCATTTCCCAACTAGACACCGTGAGACTAGATTTTTTCACAGCATTTTTATTTGGGGTTGTTTTGGCATGAATTCCAAACCTGAATGCATCAGTATCCCCAGGCTATCTTGAGGATCTGATCTAAGAGGCATCTTCACACTTACCCTAAAAGGCTGGAGACAGTATGTGCTGTTAGCTCACTTAAGACCTACAGGTTTGTAATAGACTTGCACTTACAGGTCAGTAAGGATCCCTTAGCTAGTGAAAAAATGACCTTGGCTGTAATGCCAAATGCTGCTGAGAATCATTATCTCCATCACCATATTCATGACTTGCACTTTAAAATTGTGGTTTCTTTTGGGACACACTAGTCCCAGGGACAACTGTGTTTGAACATGACGGTAAGTGAAGAAATAAAAATTCAAATGCTGAAGGGGTTTGTGTATATGGCATTTAAGACTGACGTTGCTGGCAGATGATATGTTGTTGCTTAGGGTATAACAGATTTGTTATTAATTATTAGTTCATTATTAGCTTTATCTAGTTCTTCACTCAATTCTGTTGTATTACACTCAATATGTAATATTTGGATCTTCATCCAGACTTAAACTCCCTGCCTCTTCTCACTCCCCTCCGATTTGGAGAGTTTATGAATTGAGACAAGGTTTGTTAATTTATTAACCTAGGGCTGTTAAAAAACCCATTTGATGAGATGCTTAGGGAGTGGAGAGGTAAGTCAGCAGTCAGTTGGCCATCTCAGCCGCCTCCAACATAAAAAAGGGTACCAAATTTCATCAAATCATTCTTGCATCAGCCCCCCATCTTTTAGCTGACCAATTACTATTAGAATCCAGCATTTACAGAGTTGGGAATGCTCCATTTTCTTGGGGCAAAAACCTTGTTAATCTGAATTTATAGAGAGAAATTGTGCCACTTTTTACCATTTCCTTAGCAGAGCAGACACAGGAGAGCATTCCATTTGATTTTTCTCCCACTTGAGATATATTCAAGATAAATGTACACTGGCAGAGTTGCAAATGGAGGCTTTGCATAGCTCTGTATGTTCCCCTTCTCCCTACCTCTTTCAAGCTTCAACAGATGTGATCAGATAAGGAATTTAAGTGACCTGGTTTATGCGAGAGCAGCCCAATATCTGGACACTTGCAAACTCTCATTTCTGAAGCTGCAGTCATATTTAGAAGCTGCTTTTTCAAAGTTTGGCTCCCCAGACTTTGGTCCCCAAATATTGTTTTTCATACTGTATTCTAATAGCCATAGCTGGGGCCACAGATTACAGGAATTTACGCTGCCACCTTATAAAATGTTGGAAGGATCCAGTGGGACATTCAGAACATGAGTGAATTGGAGCCAGCTTGAAACAGAATACAGGAGGTGGATTTTCTCCTGGAGAGGTGCTAATAATTCCTGGTAAAGATCAAAATGAAGGACATTTGGGTCTGTTTTGGATGGCACATGGCTTCGCATGAAGAGAATCTCTCTTCAGTCACAGCTTAACATCAGGAGGTTTTTGGCTTTCTAGTGGAGATCCACTTTCCTCTTCTTTTTGCCACCTGGGGGAGTATATTTGCAGGTGCGTGCATGCTCTCCCTAGGGCATGCCACCTGGACACAGAGAGAATTGCATGTGATGCCCAGAGACATCAGTTCAAATGCCAGACTTGCTTAGTCTCACAGGGCAAGCAGAGCTCTTGCGGGGATCCCAGGAGTGGTTGGCAGCACAGCACGAGTGACACTTTTCTGTGCTGGGGTAACCACTCCCCCCCAGGGATCCAACTCTGCCTCTCAATTGCACTCCACTGCACCTTTGTGCCACATCAGCTTGCCTGTGTGGCAGCAGGACAACCTGGACATGAAGGTTAGAAGAGCCCTGGACTGCTTGTTCCCTGCTCCACTTCCAGTCTTGCTTCTGAGCTCAGGGATCACAGTCCTGCTCCCAGGTGAGCAGGCCACCAGGACTTTCTTTCCTCACTCTCTTGATACATTTCCTGTTAGCTGTGATGTCTCTTGCCACCTACATTTCATCTTATGACTTGAATCTTTATGAGTTTTGTCCCCAGCTGCTCATGCTACTCTTTTATGCTCATCCGCACTGCTCTGCCCTACTGCCTACTTTGCTGGTCATGCCTTGAGATAGGGATGCACCAGTCCTAGGAGTTACCAGTGGTTTAAAGCTGCAGCAGTCACCAAACTCCGAGGCAGAAGACTTTGCTCATTGGTGCAAGGGGTCAAGATCCTCATTCAAAGCCTGACAGCTAAAAATATTGATTCACTGGTGCAGCCAGCTCGGCAGTGTGCTTGGGCATGTGCTTAGCTTTGGCATTGTCTTCAGAAGGCCTTAATCATATGATGAAACACTTTTCTGAATTGATGCTGAAGGACAACACAAATGGTTGTACCACACGCACCAGTGCATTAGACAAATGGTTTTACTAGCTGGGGAGGGATGGGAAGTCTGTGAAGCTTGTCATAACCTTTAATCAGTAGCAGGGTGGGGAAAGGAAGAACACTTGAGTAAGTTTTACATTAGCTTAAGTAAAAACATGTGAATTGATTAGATTCCTTATAACAGAATGATAACTGAGTTTGCTGCTGTATCTCTGATGTTTGCCAAGCAATCTCTATGACAGCAAATACGGCAGAACTGCTGTCAGGTGTGAGCATGCACACAGCCTGGTTAAGGAAATTTCAGGTATGCAGGATTTGCTACGCAAATATTCACCATGAACATTGTCAGGGAGACTGGAAAGCTGAGGATTCTTCTGCTTTTCTTAAGAAGTTGTAGAAACCCTTTTCTTATAGGGATGAGAAGAAAGACCAAGCACTTAGGTGTCTAATGCTGCCCACTGTGCTTTAAACATGCAAAACACCCCCAGCAGTAGCATGTTTATCTTCCTGGCCCAGGTTTTGCCTTTTCTGATGAAATAAGTAACTGAAGCTCACTAGGTTACTTATGGGTAAAGGGAGGAAGAGACTTCATTTATTCTCACATGGGATGCAAAGATGAGGAAGGAATTCCCCAGTGACTGCATTGCTTTGGGTTCAATCATTTTTATTCCCTATTACCCCAATCCCTAGTGCACGTTGTCCATGTCTACAGGATAGATTAACTACCTCCTTTTTGCAGGCAGGGTGCCTCTAGGAGGCTGAAAACCATACAGGTGCTTTTGCTGTGTTTTATGTATAGGTCTTGAGTAGAGGAGTCATTTCACTCTGCTTCTTGTTCTTTTCCTGTGGTGAGGCCACTGTGTACCAGTGATGCCCCAGGATGGTAAAACCTTAGGGGTCTTTGTCCGATACACTGAAATTCACTTTCCTCTTCCTCCCACTGCCAGCTGGCTCTGAGCTAGCTGTGGCAGACACTGCCAGGGAGATCCATTGCAAGTACTTTTATCTTAAGCTATTCCATAATGACTCTGTGTATTGCTAAACAGCCATTATGGTCTCCACAGCAAAACAGTCATTTAAAAAAGAACTTTCTGGAACTCACATATTTCCTCCTGAAGTCTGATGAGTGTCAGGCTACCACCTAGTGTTTCCATCCAGAATATCAGGGCACACGGGATGCTAGGGACATGTTTCTTCTTGGTCAGTATCTTTTGTGTGACAGATACTGTTCTAAAGACAATCACAGAAGAAGTAAGCCTTTTTTCTTATACATCAGCCACTTTCCTTCACAGAATTTAAAGCTGCAGCCAGACATGATTCAAAGTAGCTCCTCATTTTGACCAGCCTCCCCATTTTGATCAGCTCACCTGAGTTTTATACACATTCAGGTATATTTAAATGACCTGTTAGGTTGGTTAATGTAAGGCAAATGCCAAACACTTGTGTGTTTATTGTGATGTCCTGGTTATTTCTAAACCTTCAAAATACCTGATGATCCTTTGTGTGGGTTGTATTAGCACCTAGAAGTCCCAGAATCTCATTGTCCTGCAGCTAAACAAACATATCACAACCTACCTGTCAAGTACAGCACATGTTTCATCAGTGTATAGTGTCTAAGTACTTAGAGTAATCATCTGTTTGCTCATTACACTGAGAAGTTTTGCTTGGTGATGTCCCTTTCTAAAGCTCCAGATCCAGAAAAGGATCTCATTTTAAACATGTAAGTTAGTTTCTAAGTTACCAATATCAGTATGAACTTTTTGAGGCAGTGTGATGATTATGCGAAAAGGAGCATTTCCATTTTTGTTGCAGAAGGCTTTTTGCCAATTTTTTAAAGCCTTAAGAGAAAATTTTTTGCAGGGGCTTGGTGAGAAAATGTTCTTTATTGTTTCAACATGTCTTGGGACAAATAGAAACTGGTCCTGAGGCAAGACAGTATTTAGAATTAAATTAATTCTCTTAAATATGCTATTCCAAGATACTGTTGATATTGCTGTGTTTCCCAAAGCGTGCATGGTACTGTTGGCTGTATGTCCCCTCCTTTAATTGATATTGCCTTATTGAGTTGATTGGAAATGAGAGTAGATGAATTTTACCTTAATTTATTTCCTTCAGAGAGTAACCTGGAGATAGTATATCCTATATACTTGGTAATTATTCTGCTGAGGATGTTTTGCAAGCTTGGGTTCACCCTGGCCCATGCACCAATACATTATTATTTATTGAGTGCAGTGCATTAATGCAAAGTGACGCGGCAGGGTAGGTGCTTGGTGTTACCAGCAGGTGGGAAGAGACAGACCTTGCCCCCTCTGTAGCTTGTACACTGCGGATGGGCATCTTTGAAAAAATTTTGGGGCTCCCTCCTGCTCCCACTGTGGTGTCACGACATCACATGCTTTTCCACACAGAAGGTGGAATTCCCACGTCCAGGTTGGGACACAGGATCACAAAGACTCTGACTTGGCCATAATCTCAAAGGAAATCTGAAAAGCAGAGCTGAGACATAAACTTGGAGCTTGTGCCTTAACCACGCGGTTTCAGACAGTTTGATAGCTAAGGTGCAAAACAGGATCCTGAGAGATGAGTGACTTGCGAGAAGCCAAGAGGTCAGGGGCAGGAGGAGATTACAAGGGTCCCCATTGGTTCAGAGTGCCCTGTTCTCTGTGCTACACATCCTCCTGGGAAGCAGCACTTTTGGTACAGAAAAGCACCTGGGTCTTAGCACCGCTTGCTGGTTAATCTCTGCCCTGTGTGTGACTGGGATTCCTCAAAAGCACAAAGCACTGAGGAACCCAGGGCTCTGCCAGTGTATGGGAGAGAAAAACACACAGATACCTGGGAAGGGAGAAGAGGTGTATATCTGGAGAAGCAAGAAGAGAGGCTGGGAATTTTCCAGGAGGTAGTTCCAGGCTTGCTGACACGTATTCTCCAGTGTGCCAAATAGCTCTGTAGAAGTCTGTGGTTGCAGCAAGGGCTGCTAACAGATATGGCTTATGGCTCTATTCACCTGCAATGCACAAATGTGGTATGAGGTGCTGCTTTGTAAATTGGATTACAGGATTGGGAAGATTTGTTTGTTGTGTATTGCCAAGTCTCAGCTGTTCCCTCTCATTGCCTACAGCAGGGAAACTGCTCCGTGGGGACTGTGCAAGTCAACTACCGGGGTGCTTGCCACCATGCAGTGCCAAATCCTGACCCACCTGTGGATGACAGTCCAGCAGGATGAAGTGATGGGGAGGAGAGGATTAGCTGCATGATCTTGGTAGGCTGTCCAGAGGGACACAGCTCTCTGGATGGGCATTTGCAGATTTATGGAGCTAGATAAGCATCGGTGAAAATGAGTAACAATGCCACACAAGGTGAAGGAAAAGTGCTTCCAGGAATATGAGTTGTAAGAACACTGAAAATATTGTCAGAAATACTGTCTCTTCCAGCCCTGTAGGTATCTGGCAATAAAAATGTATTGATTAGCTGACATTCTTGCTAACAGATTCTAACAAAGAGAGCCTGTACTAGGCTGATTTTTATACTGAATCATGGCTTGTGCATTGGAAACTACTGGAAAGAAATTCTAAAGTCTTACATTCATGTGGGCCCTGCTCCTGCCTCTGCAGCTAAGCCTCTTTTACCTGGAAGGGTAAATGGGGGTGGTACTTCCCTCTTCTCCCATTTGGAAATAGTGATCTACTTTCTTCTTGGCTAATCTCTTGCTCTGCACTTCCCATTCTTACTCCTGTATTGTAGCCTTTGCAATTTATACGTGCCTTGCCTCTTAAAGCTTGTGTGTTAAAGAAGCGCCTTTTCCTGCCACTTCCTCTGTCTGACCTGTTAATACCCACTTGCACTTGGGGATAATAAACCAGAGTGACCTAATGCATGGTCACATCATGCAGCAGAACAGAAAGCGAACAGCTCAGGCAGTGGAGGCTGGAGCGAGCACGTAGCTTCAGGGGCTGATGGAGCAACTGTAAGATCTGTGTGATGATGGTGGTTAGATGTATGCCCGAGTGTTGCAACTATTTCTTATCTGTACCCAGTAGCTTAAGTATGACTGATGTTTTGGTTCATGACTTTTTATCAGAGTATATGTATATCTTGGAACACCCAAGTTATCAGCCCAGAGAGACAGCACAGCAATTGTAGGTGGCTGCCAGCCTGCCAAAGCCCTGTGTGTTGTGCTTTGGCTTAAGCTCACTGCAGACAAGAACCGTGTAGCTTCTCTTTGCTGTGCGCCTCACTCATCTCCATGCATCAGGAGCAGCAGGCCTGCTTCTCTGGGCACAGTTGGGGTTTTAGGGAGAGATCAGAGAGGAAAAGTGAAGACAAGAGGATTGCAGCTTCCCTCCTGCCCCATGGCTCACTGCAGCACGTTAGCTCTGTGTCATGCAGAAGTGATCATGCAGCTCCTTCTATTCAGATTTTGGCTGTGTTCATTTCTGAGTGAGTACAGGTAAAAAGCTCCAGTACAGATGTCCTGTCTTTAGAGGTTCTGTGTCTTCTTTCACAGAAAATGAGGAACTTGTTATTGAGACACTGTTCCCTGTCCAATTTCTGAATTTTGCAGCCAAACTCTGCAGTGGTTCTTCAAATTATATCCCCACTGAAGTAAATTTTTATTCAGTCAGGGGGTGGAGAAATGGTTCACTCTGATTCATGGCAGCAGAACTCCTTAATCTCGGCTGCTCAGCTGATGTTAATGTCAGGCTTTCAGCTGCATTCACTAACATTTTGACTTTAATTCCTCTGAGGGATCTGTCTCTTAGATGCCTGAAGTAAAAGCCCAATCCCTGTGTCAGGTGGGCTTCTGCTGTTTTGTGGGCTTGATGAGAAAAACAGTTCTTTATGGGGAGACAAACCAATGCTGCTTTCTTGCCAGGTGTAGATGAATTGGATGGCTAGAGAAAAGTGGCTTTTTAATGTAGAGGCATGTGTTAGCTTAAACAAACAAACAAGAAAAAGAACAACTAAATCTGGGCATGAATTATAGCCTGCTTCAGATTTCGGTGTGTCACGTTTTGAATTGAGCTGGAGTACCTATGGCTTTTTTTAAATTGCACTTGAACAAAAGTAAATACAAAGAGAAAGAAACCAGGACAGCAAAAGCCTGCAGGAAATTCCTCTACTGTAAACAAAGTCACCTTATGATTGATGTGAATGTACAGCCCCTTGTAAACATGTCTGTTTACTTGCAGGAAACCAGAAAGAACCCACATTGGGCGCTGCTGATTTTATCTAGCTTTGCTTAAATGCTTTTGGCTTCCAGTAGTCACTCCAGAGGGAGCACAGGAGTGATGGCTACTCCCTGCAAAAGTTGAGTCTACTGTACTTTAATATCTGTGCCAAATACTGCAGATGGGTAGAACTGCACGGGAAAGACTGATACTAGCATTTTGTGGCTATCCTGAACCTCAGCAGTGGAAGCTTATTAATAGTGGATGTGAAGCATTAATCTTTGTGAAGGAGCTCTAGTTTTCAGTGCACCTAATGAGGAAATTTTATACCTCTAAAAAGGTGGTAATAACTCTGATCCTATACCCTGAGGTTCCTGTAGGCTCCCACTGAAAATTCATTGTTCCAACAAGGACTGTCAGTGCAGCTGAGGTTGACGAATTTTGTGTCGATGGAAAAAGCTGTAAATGTTTGTCAGACACATTGTTTTTATTTAAAGGTTTGGTTATATCTGAGAGTGAGATCCTGGCCGTGCTGAAGTCCATGGGAAACTGGTCAAAGCCTTTGGGGGGCTGCAAGTCATGGCTAGCAAATCTGGATTTTTTGTAATGGATATATCGGAGAAATGATGGGGAGCTATGAATCATCTCCTGCTGAAGATACGACATGAGGCTACTACAGAGAAGCCTTGCATTATAGAGACAAAGCTAATTACTTGGGTGATGATTTGGTTTTGATTTAGAAGTCCCCATTGCCAGTTGGTTGTGATCTGTCTCCCAGGAGTGAATGCATTTCTGGGTTCCTCCCAAAGACCTTGTTCTGTCTTCACACGGGCAATCTCACTGCTTTGCAAAGGTGGTTTTTTTTTTTTCCTCAAATAAGAATTGCAGTTTTGAGATGCTCTGAATGGTGCAAACAATTACCACTACGGAAACGCATCAAAAGCTGCAGATCTGTTCCCATGGGAAAATGTTACACCTGGGATTGTTCACAGAAGTGTGCCTCTGGTTTGTAAATTGCCTTGCCATAGAGCGTTATATAGAGGGAAAATAGGGAGGGAAATATTTTTTTCCCTTTGTGCATATGGATTTGGAATTTGAAAGAAGCTTTTCAAATATTTTAGGCCAGCAATCATTTTGTACCACAAAGGATCTAACAGCATATTTGCATCTGTGGCTTTGCATACATCATTTTTCAATGAAAAGTATTTACGTGCGTAGGAGTGTTCACAGGCAGTGTTAGTCACCAAGACATTACTGTGTCCTGCTACCACACAAGAACCAGTGCATGACAGGGGGCTCCTGTGTTATCATTTTCTGAGCTGAGTAAAATCCAAAAGATGAAGGTGGGAAAGAGGGATTGAGATAACAACAGGCAGATCTTGAGCCTTGCCTGAGCCACATACTTAAGCACACATTTAATTTAAGCTTAAGAATGGTCCCAAAACTTGGCTTAGTCAACTAGTAAATTACCTTTGCCAATTCATTAAAGACCTCTACTATATCCCCCTGTACTTGTCTCCTTTCCAGCTGAAAAGTCCTCTCTCTTTAGTCTTGCCTTACATGGAAGCTATTTTCTGTTCATCCTTATTGCCGTTTGCTGTTTTCTGGGTCTCTTGTATCCTTTTAGAGGGAATGAACAGCACAGCCGGCAGTGGTCAAGGCTCACATCCAGGCATAAGGAAGCTTTCTATTCTGTTCTCTGTTCATTTCCTAACAATTTCTAACATTACAGGATTGTTGGTTGTTTTGGGGTTTTTTTTGGACAAGTACTGAGTTGATGTCTTCAGTGCATTATCCCCAGGGATTTCTAAATCTCTTTTTGTCGGTGGTAATACCTAACCCAGACGTGTCAAAGGGTTTATGGAGTTTGGGTTTCTCCACATGTGCATTACTTTGTAGTTATTGAAATGTAATTCAATCTGGTGCTTCCATACCCTGTCAGTCAGTTTGTTGAGATCTCCCTACACCTCATCACCCTTGGTTTCAGATTTGACAATCTTGAATGATTTGGGAATCAATTGCAACTAATTTTCCTAATCACCCCCCTTTCCTGCATTGTTATGGATGAGTTGCACAGGAGAGATGCCAGGACAGGCCTTTGGAACAATGTCTTAGCAGCTCTGTTCTGCTGTAAAACATGAGTTTCCTTTCTTTTAACCAGTGACTAATCTACAAGAGGTTGTTCCTTCTCACACCATGACAGCATTAGCAATCTTTGATAAGGGACCTTACTGAAAGTTTTTCTTTTAAAAAGAAAACCATTTAAACAATATCAGCTAGATCATCCTTACCCATACACACAGTGAATCCTTCAGAGCTCTGAGGGATCAGTGGTACCACTACCACATATTTACCCATGCAATTAAATCTGTTCTTTAGTGGAAACTATGCTAATTTCCTCAGTACAAAGACCAAGCCTAAGTACTCAAATTTCAGGATCACCCATAACTATGTGCTTTAGTGAACAGACATTTATGATGCCCAAAAATTTAGTTCTACATCTTGATTAAAAATGACATTTACCCATTCTTTGTGAACACAATCTGTCCTCCCCCTACAATTATGCTTTCTATTTTTGCACTTTTTGAAAGTCTCTGAACATGTTATAGTCAGGGTTGTCATCTTGATGGGACAGTTGAGCAAGCAGTCCTAATGGTTCATATGTAGTAGTAGGAATGTTTATAGACTGAGTTTAGAGAAGAACAAAATTGGCTTCCAAGTTGCAGTTTTATAAGGAAAGTCCAAAGCCTGAATATTGGCTCTGAGACATCTGCCAGGCACAGGAGCCACAACAGCCATCTCTGGTTCCCTTCAGGGTAATGCCAGGCATGAAATCCTTGTGCTGCCGAAGTCAGTGATGTCACTAAGAGTAATGAGCTGAAAGTAAAAGGGGAATTTGGGCTAATTACAGGGAAAATTATGCATGTCAAAATTAATATAGAAAGATAGACATACTAGCTGAATAAATACTTGTCTACAGGCTGATAGGGATTTCCCTACTTTGAAGGGAACTGCAGTCAAGGTCTGTAGGTGCAGGGTAAGTTTGCTTTCTGTGCTGAGGCAGAACCAGGTTCTCTGAACAGTAGTACTTGGGTTCTGTGGCAGTGCTGTTTCAGAGGCAGCATTCTCACTTAGCCAGAAGTATGCCATTTTCTGACTACCAGCATTGCTGACCACCCTTTTGCATCTTTAATCATGTGCTCTTTTGGTTTGTTAAGATGGTGAGGACAGAACAAGAGGAGAATTTATGCCAGACTGAGAACAAACATTGCCTCATGTGGGTGGTTTTATACCTTGGAGGCCAATTCCTCAACTTTCTGAATTGTTTGCCCCCTTCTTTATTTCTGATGGGAAAACAACTCAGAAGGATGTAAATCATGATGCAAGTCTCTCCACACCATGTAAAAGTGAGAAACTGGAGCAAAAAGGGCTGCCACATGCATGCAAAGAGAGAGAAAGGGAGAGACGGCAGAATGAATTTCTTCTTAATAAATTTGACACAGAGACTGGGAGCGTGTTTATGAAACCCTAACTGAGAGCAGAGGAGGGTTTGTATCTTTGTTTTTTTAAAGTGCAAAATCAGGGCTGGCTTATTGGACCCATGGGATTGGACAGTGTGTAGAAGGCCACCCATCTGGAAACCAGCTGATCGCTTTTGAAACTTTCTTCCCAAGCTCCGTCCCTTCTCTGACAGGGTGCTGGGGTTTTATGAGAGGCTGACAGCAAGCCTTTTACAGACCGTAACTCCTTGTCTCAACAAAAATTCCTATAAATCAGTTGGAGAAAGGACCTGAGGGGATTGTCCCAAGGCTTGGGGTCCCAAGTCCAAAATCAGAAATTTTAACAGAATAATCTGAGTTTTCAAATCAATTGTGTCTGGAAACAGCCTTTATGGGAAATGGGTGAGTGGGAGGTAGAAGGAGACAGCAAAAGGGAGGCAGGGAGTGAGAGGAGGTTATTTCTAGATTATGAAAGTGTAGACCGTGTAAGTCTTTTCCCCAAAGACTTTTCAGGGTTTATAAAGGAAATCAGCTAGTCTTTGGTTCTCCAGGAGTCCTTGTTTCCTTCAAGCTGAAGGCAGCTTCTACATAGAACTTGGACTCATGCTCTGAGCCTGAGTATCCAAAATTTTGTAAGCATTCAGAAACTAAGCTTGCACATGACCTTCACAGTGGATCCCATTTTCACAATAACCTAAAACTAATACATCTTGGAACCCTCCATTACCATCTGAAAGATGTGGCAAAAAAAACCCCTTTCTTATCCAAATAACCAATCAGATATGAGGCTTGTATCCCAGACTGGTTCCACAGTAAACAGATAGTTTCAGAGATTAGCTTGAATTATACGTTTAACACAGCTGAGCATTTTGTCTGGTCCTGTCAGCTCTACATAGAGTGTGGAATCAGTGGGGTGATGCTACAGGAGAGAAAGCAACTGAAATTCTGCTTTTCAAAACAAGGAAGTTAAGTACAAGCTAAAACTTTAATGAGTACTAAAAAACATTGTTCAGGAAATTAAGTCAGTCTTTTGATACACTGTAAACAAGTAGTTACTCTATTCAATACCCAAGCAGTGTTTCCAGGTAAGCAGACTGGATACTTTCTAACGAGAGCTACTTATGCCTAAGTTTGTTTTGGAACTTTTGAAAATATCAATGAAATAGAAGAAAAAAAATTACCATTAAAAAGGATCAGAGAGCTATTTACTTGGGTTAAATATAAAAACTGCCATAGCAAACTTTTGCAGTGTACTTTCACTTTTTATTGTAAACTGGTTGGCTGTTCTGTTGCACAGAAGTCTGATGATCTTGATTTTTGCTTTCCAGAGTGGCTGAGTGACTGAGCCAAGTGGTTGAGGAAGAGGATGGAAGCCACTTGGACTTCTTGTCTTGGAGGCAGGAGGACATCTCTGAGCAAACCGGGAAAATACTACTATTTGCAACCAGGGATAACTACAAGAAGCACTCCTGAGCTGGAGGATAGAAGGAGAGGAACACCGAGCATCTTGCCTGGAAGTTAACAGCAGTTAATGGCCATGTCCTGTCTGGAAGAGAGAGCAGATGAGTAAAATGCAATAAGCAAGAAAGCCCTTTCCGATCCCTCTCTATCTGAAGACGGCACCAGGTAGGCTGGAGAGGGCTTTGGGTGGGGACACCGCTGGCATGTGACTTCAAAGATGCTCTGTGAACTGTGAAGTTTTCTCAGTCATTTCACTTTGTATTTGTCTGAACTTAGTCTGGTTTACGGAGTGGTGAGGTCAGTCTGTTGTAAGCTGTGGCATCTGGATGTGCTGATGCTGGGCTTTGGCACAGTATGAATCAGTAGTAACTAGGATGTTGTGGTTTTAAGATGCTTCTTTCCCCAGTCATAGCAGTAATGTCCATTCTGCTTTTAACTGGAACATGTTTCACTTGTGGATCCAAATGCTGCTTGAACTACAATAATTAATTATTACCAGGTTTAAAAACAAGTCTGGCTTACATAGGAGTGTTGACAAAGACCCATGCCCCAGCTAGAGCATAAAGCAGAAGGGCAATATCTCCAGTTGGTACTATCCTCATATGACCTTTGGGGTGCTAGTAGGTGTAGATGCCTTTTGTGTGTGTTAGTGCACAGGACTGTGTGACTGTCCTCTCTCTTCCACAAGATACAGCTGGGGAAAAAGCACAGATCGCAACTCAGTGCAGAATTTTGGATATGCAGAAATTGCCGCAATTTGAATTTGGAATAAATTTCTTAAGCTATTTGCAGGAACACTTGGAGGCTCTCAAAATGTCAGAGAAAATACACACTTCCAGTGTGTGAAATCTCCTGGCAGAAAGCTTAGCACAAAATTTCAGAAAACAAAGCAAAACTTTCACCAACTTCCACCAGCTGGAGCTGTTACTGTAGCTGCCAGTCTGCTTTGGTTCAGAAATTGCCTACTGCTGGTTGATCTGTAGCACTGCTGTGGTTGAAAGATGCAGTGAAAGGGAGCTCTTTAAGTTCTCAAAATGTATTATGTGTGAAAACATTCAAATATACCCATAATTTAAAACAAAACTGTTGAGAATCAGGTTTTTTGCTGTTTGCAGGCATGCCAAGAGCTCTGCTTTCTCCTGCAACAGCTAATTCTATAACTTAGTCTCACTGGGGCTGGTCCAACTCCTATTAAAAGCAGTGGAAAACTGCTGGTGGAAGCTGGATTGGGCTCATCTGATGCCCTGTTGAAATTTGTGGTGATATACCAATGCAGAACAAAGATAACAGCCTCAGACTGTAAATTCATTGGGGCAGGGACTCTCTGTTTGTATGTGCTGTATAGTGTTGAAGACATTTGTCGACACTTCAGAAATAATGAATAATGCCAGTGTAAGGAGGAAATCTCTCCACTCAACCCTAGGTGTTTCTGCTGCTAAGTGTTGAAAGAGAAACACAGAGCCCTGAACTTTGAAGACTTGGCAGGTGAGGAGAAGGAAAAATCTTTTCACTTCCCATTTAAATTTAAGCTTAATCTGCATTTGTTGGGTCTGGTAGAAATATTCGAGTTTTTAATTTAATGTGTTGGTTTTGGGGAAACTTTTTGGGATGCATGGCATGAAAACACCTTAGATATGTGGCAAGGTTGTGATTTAATTTCTACTTTCATCTGTTTTCCATTACAAACCAGACTAATTGCAGTAAGATTCTCTGTGGCAAAAAATACTAAGGGAAGTGTGAATCTGGAAGTTTTCTCACTTTGCAGTAACTGTAAAAACAGTCACCAAACAGGTTTTAAAATGATTTAGTATATGAGGGAGCAAAGCCTGGTTGTCTTCATAGTAGCAGGATTTCACTGGCACTATCAAGTTTTCAAAGGTCTCAAAGTCAGTCTATTCATATTTATAGAAAATCTACTTTGCAGTCTTGAATTGCATTTACTCCTATTTTAGAGACTTTTAAAATTCTAGCACAAGCTGACATGCCCCGGTGTTTCAAGGGCCCACGTTAACTGTCCATATTTTGCTGTTAAACAGCTGACAGATGGGTATGCTCATGAAAGAAAACTGCTTGTTTAAAAAAAAAAAAAAAAGGAGCAGGGGAGGCTTTAAGCAGTGCTTGTGGAGGAGAACTGAAGAGTCCCTTGGCATGGTTCTTCTGCATGCTGTGTCTGATAGGGTTTCCTCAGGGCAGTGTGGCTGGGTTCCCTTGCCTGGGCACTGATGCGGTGGCTCAGTGTTAGGCAGCATACATATTTCCTCCTGTTGCCCTCTCCCAAACTGCTTGTGCTGTAAAACCTGGTCACTGAATGATCCGGATTTTAAAACAACGGTCCTATAATAGCACCCCGGGAACAGGATGAAGTAGTGAAAGGCAAGGATATCTCCACTGCCAAAGACAGTATGCCATGAGTTTATTGACTCAGTGATACTTCCTTTGGGTACAGACTTGTTACAATTTTTATTTTATTTCAGATAGTGTCTTAATGGGCAGTCCCAGGATTTTGAGCTGCCATAATATGAAACTGGCATTAAATGTCTCCACTACAAAAAATAACATTGGGTTTGTATTTGCACTTTATTTTGCTGTTCAGTTTTGTTTGAATTGACTTTTGCACTGAGGAAGATAAAGAGACTGAAAAACAAGACACATTTTAAGAACATGACGTTTTGCTGTGATTTATCCTACTATAGATTTGTAGGGAAAATCTTACATGACTGAGATAAGCTATCATTATGCATATGGTGTGTATGCTCATACGAAATTCTCACTTGGAGTGTAAATGTCACATAATGTGTAAGTGTGTTTGGTGTGGTGATCTGGGCTGTGGTCTTGCTCCTTCATTCAGGTGTAGCAGAAGGTAAAAACCCTGGTGACTGCGATGACTGAGACAGAGCTGTGGGACAGCTCAGTTTTCTCTTTTAGAATGCTTAGGTCTACCTAGCTTAGCTTTCTGTTTTGTAAGATCCATCTTCATAATTTCTAACCTTTGATCCCAGCAACATCCGGGACCTACAACACAAAAGAACAGAACAATAAATTCTCGCTCCCTTGTTTCCATAAGAATTATTGATTCTATACATTTTTTTAATGCATGCAAGTCTCTTTGGGAATCGGCCTGTGGACACAGGCTCCTGTGCACTTTTTGCTTATCAGCTCATGATACGCTATTGTTCTGTATGTGTTGACATCATTTGTGTAGTTGTTGAGAGAAGCAGGAAGGAAATTGAAATACCAAGTGAATTTCAAAGTCGTTATCACCATGTAGAAGAGGGACAGTTGTCACATGAAAAATGACAGAATTGGCAGAATTGACTGGATCTTGTGGCTTGGTACTTCTGAAACAACAAGTAAGCAGCAAACAAGCAGTTAAACAGAGATCGAGAGAAATGGGGTGTCACATTTGCTGTGTTCAGGCTGACTTGGGAATCCAGGCTTGCAGTGGATGCAGCTGATTCTTTTAAAAAATCGTTTTGCATTGTATGCATAGAAACATGCCACTTTTTCTGCAGTCTCTCTGTTTGTGTGGTTGGTTGAGCTTAATATTTGCATGTTAAAAAAACAATTACTGATCCTTATGTAGTGGAAAGTTGGGTCTGGAACTGTGAAGTGTGAATACATCTGTGGACATTTCCAAGATTTGGGATTCTGTAATTATGAGGTTTTGGTCTGGGCCTATCTCTAACTGTAGCTGAACAAAAAACCTCCCCACTGTAAACTTCCTTTCACAATAGAATACAAAACCCTCAAAGCACATAAGCCACAAAAAATGTCTCTGGGTGACCTAGCAAGTTGTCATCAGGAAGTGATTCTGCACCCTTGGCCCTGGTTCTTGTATCGCTTGGACTTAAGCTCTGCCAGAAAAAAAGTATTCTTTCTGGTAGTGTTTCCTATATACTGAAGGACAGAGCCTCTCCTTTTGCTGGATGTTACACCCCATCTTTCCCCAAAGAGTTAGTCCTCATACAATAGAGAATAATGCTAGTTTGGCAGTGAACTAGATCAGCTGATCGAGTAAGTCCTTTCTATAGTGAATCTGTGATGCTGCTGTACTGGAATGTGTAGAAGGAGCCAAGAAACTGTTATGGGAGAGTAAAATTGCAGTGTTTGTTCTGGAGACGGGCAGAGGTAAAAAACACATAGAAAGCAATCTATGTATACAAGTATATGATAAAGCAAAATACTTTTTAGGCATATGACACATATGATTACATTAAAAATGCTTGTGTTCCCTTTTCTTCCCTTGCTTTTTATGTTGGGTGGTGTTCTTGCTCCTCGGATGAAGGATGGAGATGGGGTGTTGGATCTCAAGCCTTCTCCAGAGCTGAGCAGGCTGATTAGCTGCTTTTTCATTTGCTTCTAGGACAGCAGAATTTTTTTTTATTTTTTTTTCTGTATGAGGTTGAGGTATAGGATCATCTTTGGGATAGGGAGCTCCTGCGATCTGACTGAGCCAGGTTCTCTGAGAAAGAGGTGAAGACTAGAACTGTATAGGAGATAAATGGGGAAGGAAAGGATATTGCCACCTTTGTTTTTTTGTTCTTCAGGTCCTCTTGCCCTGATTATCAGAGGCAAGTTGTGCGTATCAGGTTCTCATTGGTAGATCTTCATCCTCTCCCCTTCTTTGCCTGTCCAGAGCAGGGAAGTTCCTGGTCCCAACCCAGTGCTCTTTGGGCCTCCCCAAGAGCTGATTGTTACTAATTTTGAAATCCCCTGCTGACTGCAGGATCTGCAGAGATGGGAGCTCTGCTCAGTAAAACACACTCTCCCTGCTCTGCGCCCTCTTCTGGGGTGCTACTTGTTGGCACAGAGGATGTGGCAAATTTTCTTGTTTCTACCCTCATGGGGAGAACTGCTTGTGGTTAAGATGACTTGCAAGTGTGGTGTTTTGTGATTATGTTATTGCTTCCTCCTATAATCCCACATGCTCTGGTGCACAGGGTGTTTAATAGCATCCTCAGGTTGACTCCATGATGACTAATTTGCTCAGGCCGCACAGACTGTTTGTACCCTCTGGTAAGAAGCTGAGTGGTAAGGATTGATTATAGACCTTAGCAGAGGCTCCTGAAATACAGCCTTCACTTTACGATAGAGTTGGTGTGTGAGACCAGATATCCTTCAGATGAAAGCAGTAGAGGAGTTTGTGCCAAGCATGGCCTGCATAGACATCTCCAGAGTGGGCTAGCACCTGACCCAACCTGGTTTACAAGACTGTAATTTCTCCACTCCTTGATTCTCCAAAGGGACCTTCTATCTAGTATAGTCATCACATGGGCCATTCTCACCACCACAAAGACTGCTTCTCAGATGGCATCCTGAAAACTGCTTTGTAACAGCAGCCTGAACAAGCCCTCAAACCTCAGCATCTATGCTGCAAGTCTGGCAGCTTCTGCAGCTCTCTTCAGGCTGGTGCAGTGGGGCTGGCACTAGTGAAATTTAAATCAAAAGCAGAGGAACACGTGCTGGTACCATTCGAGCTATATTTGATGTAGCCCATGTTTGCATTGGTTGACTACAGAAGTCAACCTGTGTGCACAGGACCTGCCTTGTGAAGTGAGTGGTTGTGATTTCCCCTGCTGGCGTAGGCTGAAAGAGAAACACAGCCAGGCTTACCACCCTCTGGCTTCACTCTATCAGCCCTTTGGTGGCAAAGTGCAGGTACAAAGGCCACTTCTGTCTGCAGAGTTTTCTGAGTAGCTGAGAGCACATTACCATTCAGCAGCCCAGCCAGAGTCCTTGCTCTCCTGCTGTCAGATTGATAAGGAGGGACTTTCTTCCTCTACCACTAAGTGCTGCTCTGATTTACTGCAGCTCTTCCTTAAGCACTTCCGGAGGTCAGAGGGCTGCAGACATTAGCCCATAATGGAAGACCCGAGGTCATTTGCAACCAGTACCAATGAACCTGGGGGCCGTGTGGTGCAGCTGGGAGTAAATAAACCTGTCCCCTGACTTGCTTTGTAAAACCCCTCACTAATGTGACACAGAGAGGAGGATGGAAGAATAATGGATGGTTCTCATCAGAAGAAATACAGTGCCCAGTGGCTTGTGAAGCATGTGTGTTTATCTGTTATTCTTGCAGGACACTACCCTGCAATGCAGCTGTGTTCCCTGAGGAGGCTCTGGTGGCCACAGTGGAGACTGAGGGCTGCATTGCTTGTGCCCAGGCAGTCTTCCCTCGGCCTACCTTGCTTCAGCCTTGCTATTCACAATGGAAACTTAGAACATTTCTAGTGAAAAGATTACTTTTTAGTTCAAAGAGGACTAAAAAAATCCTGTACTGCAATAACACTAGTCTGTATTGGAAGACCTGGGATTATTCATAATCAATACAAACTAACCGAAGTTAGATTGGCTGTGATAAAATTGCTGATGGTCTTTACTCCAGTAGCAAAGTTTGGAAACTGCCCAGCTGCAGTGACTTGATAGAAGGAATTAAAATTGTTGGTGTCCTGCAGGCAGAAGTCCTGGTGGAGGTAACTGAAGGACTGAGCACCACGTGCAAGGAAGCAGACCCAGACAGCATGCACTGCTGTATGTGCAAATGAAGGGACTAATCCTAAAGGCAATGAAATTTTCTGCATTTCAGTGCAGTAAATCCCACTAAAATCCATGACAGGGCTCTCAGAGGCTGGCTCTGGGGGTCGGCAGCTGTACACCACTATCCCTGAGCAGCACAGCTGAGCAGCTGTGGTCTAGGCTGGCCGCAGGGTTGTGCATCTGAACGGGAGGCCTGAGAGCCATTCTTGTGCTGCATTCAAGAGCAGAAAGGGGAAGGTGCCTAAGGCAGAAGAGAGAAGAGCTTGAATGGTGATGGAGGTACCTTTAAGGATATTGGTTAGGGCTGAAGCGCTGAAAGCCTGTACTTGGTGGTGCAGCTGTCTCTCTTTGTTGGTTATGAAATGACCTCTCCTGGTATGACGCACCCTATCCATGCAATGGTCTCTTAAGCTGAGCTGCTGCAGCAGTCACAAAGCTGGGAGCAGTCTGAGTCACTCATGGTGTGAAAGCCACCAGTGCAGTGTCACCATGATGTGGGCAACTGTCATTCCTGGGTGCATCTGGGAAGCAATTCCCAGCAGAGCTACAGAAGTGTCAACACCATTAGGAGACCTGGGAAATCCCATCTTTAATACTGTAGTCAGTATTGGTTGCTCCACACTCAGAAGAGGTAGATTCAGACTGGAGGAGGTACAGAGAAAGCCTTCTAAAATTATCAGGAAAAAGTATTCTTTGTCTTATATACAAAATTCAGCTTATTGTCTAGCAGAATAAATAAGAGGGGGCTGCAGCTGTGCTCTGTCAGTACACTGGGAGTAAATACCAAGGAAGCAGATGATGTATTCACACTAAAAGATGATGCTTTGTATTTTAGTTAAAGCCTTCTGAAGGACACATAAGTGAGCAGCAGACATTTCCTTCTATGTTTTGCTTTCACCTTCGTGGGCACTTCTATAAAAATCTGGCACATCCACACCCCCCCATTCTGCAGAAAATTTACAAAACGGAGCTAGGCAGGATGCCTTCCCCTGTGCATCAAGCCTCTGTGTTGTGTACGTAGTTGGGACAGTGGTCCAAAAATCCCATGAAAATGCATTTGGCTCAACTGGGCAGGAATTTTGCAACCAAAAATGGCAACTCAAAAGATTGGAAACAGTCTTTTTGAAACTTACCATGAAAACAATGGCCGTGCTTAGCACCTCCATCCATCCAATAATCCCACTACAGTACCTGTCATCAAGTGGTACTCAGACCTGCTCGTGTCTGCTTCAGCTTCGTTACTGGAAATTAGGTCTATTTATACTGCTTTGAATGCTCCATGCAATTCAAGTCCAGAGGAGAAAGACAAGCTCAATAGCTTCAGCAGTGTGTGTTTGCCTTGTTTTATCACTATCAGCAAGGGAAGCAATTTTCATAAACAGCGGGGAGCAGGAAGCCTCTCCCCAGTGTGGCTGTTGATCGCTGCAGTGGCTGTACCTTGAGTGCCCCATGGACCGCTCCGCACCTGAAGCCTGCCCTGGCGGCACGGAGGTGATGACAATAGGCCTCTAAGATAAACAAAATAACTGAATAAAAAGTGCTGAAAGCCAGCAGCAGGTGAACTGCTAAGAACAAACCCCGCATGCCCATCACCCCGCCTGCGAGGCAGGCTGAGCTGTGGCAGGCCAAAGCTTATCATTTAGGTTAATACATTGTCCTTCTCCCCCCTCCTGCCCCAACACCTCCCTTCCCAACTTTCAACAATCATTTGATTACTTGTGTGATACAGCTTGAGAGAGAAAATGATTAGCTGCCCCCCTTCCTCTTTCACAACAAAACAGCGGAAGCAGTTCAACCAGGCCTTTGTATAGCAGCCAGGTGCTCTTGGGTGGCTAGTCACAGCTCTCTTCAGGAAGGTAAATATTGGGCTAGAGATGATTACAGCTGTGTTCAGAGGAGACCCACATGGGCAGCAGCCTTCACGCAGTCACGGGAACCCCGTGCTCCAGCATGTATTTGCATGTCTCACGCTGAACCAGCTCTTGTTGGTGCGTCTTCAGCAGTAATTGGCTCAAGCCTCAAGTAAACATTTGGCTCTGTTAGTTGGAGAGATGGTGCACATATGGAGGTACTCTTTGCAGGGCTCGAAGTGGTGTTTATCTTTTGCTCCAGCCTGGTTAAAGGCAGCTGTGTTACGAAGCGAGCAGACAATCCAGCTGGGATGGCCTGCGCTCCAAAGACCGCTGGTGTCACCAGGACTCTCTGCACTCCAGCAGTCTCTGGAGCATATTTCTCTCCTGCCACATGCTGCCAATTACTTGCTTTACTTCACTTACAATTTCTAGGAAGAGAAACAGAATGAGAGAAACTGGAATTTTTCCCTGTGGCAATACACTTCCTAAAGCACCTCTTGTCTAAGAGGCCAACAGCACCTGACTGCAGAGGCACTGGGCTCCAGGAGAAGGCCTTCCCTGAGGTGGAAGCAGTGATTCTTGGAGAGAAGATGACAACAACTGGCAGGATTTGTGTGTCATGCAGTCTGTGTTCATGGGCGATGGCAGTGTCTGTACTTGCTCTTAACAGGTTTCACTGTCTGCTGTGGAAAGACAATCCCTTACTCCATTGTGAAGAGTTGTGCAAAAACTGTCTAGCAAATGTTAATATTATGACGAGAAGTATCAGCCCCTGCCTGTGTCATCTGTAACGGGCTCTAGCAGACATACCCAGCACAAAGAGCTGACAGGGTAAACAGGGAGACCAGACAAAGTAGTTCAGAGACCAAAGGCACAAAGAGGTAAAGTAACGTGGTCAAGGTCACACAGCAGGTCAGAGTTGGGCCAGCCTCTGGGTCTTGTGGGTCCCAAGCCAACGCACTGCCCAGTGCAGCAGGCAGCCTCGCACACTCTGTCCTACATCAAATACAGGCACCCTCTGGGAAATAGTTTGCTGTTTTAACAGCTGCAAACTGCACAGGATAGATTCGGGTTATGTGACGCTTTCTTCCAGCTTCTTACTAGGAAAATCAAAGTAGCACAATGGAAACTCAGGATCTTTTTGGAACAGCTTAGCATGGTGTTAAATCAGCTTTCTACTTGAGCAGCACTGTTCACGCAATCTAGAATTTCATGAAAGCCCAGCAGGGCCACTTCATTGCAACCCCCATAGCTGCAGGAAGAGGAAAGTGAATCTGGGATACACAGAGATTTTTTAGGACTTCTTTCAATCCAAATTGAGCTCGGGGCTGGTAAGGCAGGGAAATCTTTTTATATTTTGTCCCTGCCAGATACCTGGGTGGTATTGCCCAATGATGAAGGGAATAGAAGGGGACCCATTTATCATCTCTTCTATTTTCTCTTTTTATTTATTTTTCTTTTAAAAACACATTAAAAAAATTAATTCAGTGCTGGGGAAAGGTGACAGATTAACAACCCCAGAGATTTCAGCCCACTGTTTATCCTCTGAACAGAGCGCTGTAAGCACATTCCCGGTGCTGCTCCGGCACTGTGCCCCAGTCCTGACCTCAGGGACCAGCTCCCAACAGAGCAGCTACCCTGTCTCTCCAGCCCCTCTGACCCACTGGAGCTGCATCCCCTTGGATGGAGCAAGGAGTGCTGCTCAGGGTGTGAGTCTGTGCCAGGGACTCCTACAAGTGAGGAAGTGGATGACAATCCATCCCATAACTCTGTGTTGTGTTGCATGGTCTCACAGCCGTGGTGAGACTGCTCAGCAATAAGCCATGTCTGTGCAGGACAGCTGCAGAGGGATGTTGCTCCAAGTCCTCCAGGCCAGGCAACACACCTTGAGGTCTTGCTCCCCTTTTCTTTGCAATCTTCAATCCTCTCCCTCCGAGGAAGGGAAAAAAGCTAATCCTGTGAGCACAATAGAAAAGGTCTTTGGGATGCCCAGGTGTCTGTGAATGGTGCTTTTCACCTCACTGAAGTGCAAAGTAGACATTGTTTTCATACCAGCATGTAGGGTAAGACAACCATGTAACTATGGTGTGATTTTGACAGAGTCTGTGCATTTGCAGCTCCTGCTGGCTTCTGAAGAATTTCTAGATGCTCTGTAATCAGATGGTTTAATTAGGAAATAAACATGCTACATGGATCCTAGCATTAGGTCGCCAACTTTGAAAAGGTAAAATTCATCCCCCATCCCTCCAGCCTTTCTCACTGACATACTTGGTTGGATTTTGTTTGATAATTGTCACTATGGGTCATTTCAGATTCACACCATAAAGACTTTGTGTAGTTACCTTTTCATCAGCTCTGGTGTTTGGAATAACCCTTCGCAAACTAGGTATTTCCCTCTGCCATAAAGCTGGAGTGTTTGGGAGAAGAGAAAAGAGCATCCTTCACAAACTAGTCAGCATGGGCTGGGATGGGGGTGGCACTGTGGGGGGTAAGGCTTCCTGATGCACACGAGTGATACCTCCTTGCAATTAGTAATGCTGCCACTGCCCTCTCCCCTCACTCAAGAAGTGACATTCCAAGACATGTATTTGGCATTTGAACTACCCTGTCTCCCGGACCCAAGGGACAGGGGCTGGGACAGCTCTGTGGGAGGCCCTGGTGTTGAATCCATTTGGCTGGTGTGCCCAAGGGGCTTTCCATCATCACCCGCCTCCATCGGAGCGAAGGCATCCGCTGCACCAGGTGGTACTCAGGAATTTTATCCAGTGTGAGTTACTTAGGGAAGAAACCCCTCCTTTGCTGTTTCTGCCTGTGGTATCTGACAATTGACCCCATCCCCCCTTTTTGCTGAAAGGGCAGAAATTTGATCATGGCCATAATTACGTCTGAACATTAAATGAATGCTCTGGATCATCACTGCTGTATCTACTTGTCCATAATTACCAGCAATGGACATGGTGGCTTCAAAGGCCACCCAGTTATCATTTATGTTTACTATAAACACAGCAGCTGTTTTGGGTTATGAGGGCGGTCATTTTGCTGGAATTTGATGAGCCAGACCCTGAAATCTTCACCTGACACCAGCTTCCTCCCTCCTTTGGGAAGAAAATTCAGTATAGGAGTGCTCTGTGCCACCTAAAGAGGGAGGATGGGTGGGCTGTACCTCATATACCCCTGGGATTTGCAGTTTCCCCAAGCTCCCTCTGAATCCCAGGGAGCTGGTCTGAGTTTATGGGGCTGTTCCTTGTTTGCTAATGCTGTCTCCCCCGCAACACCACTGCTGTCAGCTTGAGGACTCCAGGAAGGCAAAATGGCAATATCAGGAACGGCAAGAAAGCTTAATGTGTTGACCGGGGGCTCTGCCTAGCAGAGCTGCAAGCAGGGGTATTTCTGATGGGGAGGTTGTAACAAGCTATGCAGTTTTAACTTTATACAGTGCACTGCAGAATGGAGAGGTATGTGGGGGTGAAGGGCTGAAGGGACCGCTGGTTTTGCTTATGGCTATCTGCTCCTATGGGGCAGTACAACACCTCCCTGCAGGGGGGGACAGCAGGCGCAGGATGGAGGTGGGGGGTTCTGGACCCCTAGCAGTGGTAACCAAAGGATAAGCCCAGCAGCTGTTGTACTGTCTGGGGTGAGAATATTCATTTCTCCTTCCATGTGCTCTACAGACCCTCTCAGTGCACAGGCTATTTATCATGCTATGCACTGGGCCAGGATTCAGGACTCTGCTGAAGTCATCAAAAAGCAAATCCCTCCCTTACAGACCTGTATGGACACATAGGAGTGTGACACCACAGGGCAGAGAAGGCTATAGCCTCCAAGATGGAGAAACCTTGTGAAACCTTGGCCTACCAGATTCAGGGGGAGCATGGACACTTGCTTCTGTGGAACCAGGGATCTCCACCTTCCAGTGGAAGCTGGATCCCTTGGGAGGGGTCCAGACAAGACCAGGGTGTGTATAGAAAAGCCAGAAAGGGAAAACGTAGAGTCAAATCATATGGCGGCAGGCAACAGGGAAGCACTGGAAGATCTTTTAATTGCATTAAAGTCAAATCATTGCATCAGTTGGTGAACATCTGCATAAATGGACCAAATCTTTAATCAAGTGGCTAGTCACCAAATGCTCAAAAAAAATGAGGTTTTGGATTTGGCCAAACTTTACTAAAGTGTTAAAAACTTCTGCTAGCTTTTTTGATTCACTTTACAAATAGGTGAAAATCCATCTTGCAATCAAACAGACTGATGTGTCTTATGATGTGAACTTCACAAACTTCACACTGCTGTGTGCAAAGTGGAGATCTGGATTTTGGAGTGTGGCTGGTGTTGCTCTGGGCTATGCTCCCTTAAAAGGGGACATGCATTATAGCTTACCTGTGCCACTAGGAATGACACTGTCCTGTCATAACTTAATGCACAGGGCATTAAAAAAAATGTTCTGTGTGTTGCTAGCATGATCTGAATCAAAAGACAAAGCCTGGTGCAAGGTGAGGAAGACAGAAGAAAGCTCAGACAAATATAAAGCTTTGGAGATTTTGAGAGCTCAGGACAGGCTGATGTTGCCCATGCCTTTGGCATAATCTCTACAAAATTACAGGTTGGTAGCTCACGCCTGATGGCAGCAGCAGAGCGTAATGGATGAACTGCCTCTTACTTCCTTTTGCATCGGTGGGATGGAACTTACAGTTGCTCACAGTTATTTGGCCAAGAGATGGAGTTTTCCAAGTTTTTCTCTTAGTTGAAAGTCTTCCATTGGGCACAGCATTTGAGAAATACCACCAGAGTGCATTTTTAAACTAGTTTTTTGCTGGTGTGTAATCCTTCCTGATTTTTGTTCTTACTGCTTTTTTACTGGAGGAAACTACAGTTCAGAGATTACAGGATGGATAGTAAACACTGATGGACTGAAAGAGAATGAAATGAAATGAAATGAAATGAAATGAAATGAAATGAAATGAAATGAAAGCAACATATTTTGTTGCTGTGATAGCACCACTTTATGAGAACTGAGTTATAACATGGGGAAATCTCACACCACTGCTGGGGAATAAAACTGTGCCCATGCATCAGCTTTGAGGCCAAACACAGACTCCTCCTTTGGAAAGAGAGGCACAAAGGAGCCACTGCTGTGCAAGGCTTATGCTTTCAATGAGTGGAAATACTGCATTCAGCCTCACCCCACAGCTTTCTTTGAAGTACCTAGGAGCACTTCAGCAGAAAGGCTAATCACAGCAGCAGGGGCAAGTGGGCTAGATATGTGCAGCAGGTAGGCACCTGCAACATGACTCCAGGTAATGTGGTCTGACTCAGTTATTCATCTTCAGTGAAAAAAGATGCTTCATCTTATCTCTAAAGGAAACAGCAAAGTGGCTGGTGTTTGCAGCAGGTAACACATATCGGGGTGATGTATTTATAAGGGGAGGAAAGAACAACACAGTCAGTGCCTGTTTGTTTATTGTTTCATGAATTACAAAAGCTAAATAGACTAAACACTCCTTCACTCCAGAAAGAAAAGCAGTTGCTAGTGTGTGTGATTGAGAAATTAGCCCTCCAGTGAGGTTCAGACCATTATAATGCTCTCCTAGTCAATAACTAAGGTACATCATAGCCTCAAATAATAATATTCACGGAAAAGCCCTGGAGACAGAGAGCTACAAAGCCAGCCTTATGATAGAAACCCCTTCTCTAAGACTTACTAATAGATACATTAGCTGATGTTGTCATGCTATGGCATGTGTATATGTTCTGTAATGTGTGGCATGTAGATTATCAGCAGTTTGTGGGTTGTCAATATTTGCAAGTGAACGTCTCATGTAAATTGAGAAAGACGTGTTACACAGCCGGAACGCTGCATCAAGTCTTCTGCACCCTCCAAGGCTTTTTGACTGTGCACTAAAGCCAGTGACAGTTAATATTTTCATGTTCTCAAGGTGAAGATTTCAGCAAAGTCCCCAGAGGACTAGAGAGGGATAAACAATGCAGTGCTTTCCTGCGCAGGTACAAGTTCAAGGAGTATAAGCAATAGCGAGCTGAAAGGATTGATTTGTAAGACAAAAAAAAAAGAAAAATAAAAATGTGTCTAGCAATACTGTACTGAGAAATGAACTTACAGGAGGAGGGAAACATCAGAGAAGAACAGGTTGCATAGCTTGATATAGGAGGATACATGGAGGGAATTCTCAAGGAGGAAATTTTAGCCTGCATAGCCGGACGTGTTCAATAAAGCAAGGTACATCAGACTGAAAATGGGGAAAACAAAAACTAGCTTGAGTGATATGCTAGAGCATATATCAAAGGCATATTCTGCCTTGGCAGCATGAGAGAATGGTTGCCCGAATACCTGGATTTTTTCATTTTCAGGCTTTGCAACAGCAAAGAGCCAGATCAGACACATGAAATGTTAGGCTTGTTCTCAGGACCTGGCCCACCTTCTCTTTAGCTGTTAGCCCTCCAGCCCTGTCAAATTGCAAAGGACCAGCTGGAGCAGGTGTCAGCAGAGATGTATCAGCACAGAGTTTTGCTGGGGTTTCTCAGAGCAAGTGGCAGGATCTCTTTTATCATGCTGAGCCTTCTCCTGTCAGCAAAGCAGCCAGATGAAATTTCCTTCTCTGGAGACACCCTCTCTGTTGCTGTGTAGCCAAAGGATTTTGTAGGCTCCTTTACTGTCTTAATTCTCATCAGATTTGCATCATTATTCAGGCCTGGAAAAAAAATATAAAGCTGACTTTAAAACAAAAATCTCTCCACAAAGACCTCACCAAAGACTTCTGACTTTGACATGTTTGAAAATATTTTGGGATGTTTTGCTTCTGAGCATTTGGAAAGTCTGGACTGAGCTGTTTTGTACTAACTTTTACAAACGCTAAACATCTGGCTCTGATGACATTACTTCAGGTATTCATTCTGAGGCATTTACTCTAGAGTGTGTTTGAACTCATAAAGAGCAAAGGTGTTTTCTGTATTTCAGTAGACATGCTTAAAATGCAGAATGGTGCCATGGGTCCAGAATTGGGATGCTGTAAGGAAGACCTGGAGCTAGAATTACATTTCAGCCCCCTATAAAAAACAGGCTACTTGGCAATTTTGAACAACGTTTGAGTTTGATTTTTTGGAGTGCTTTAATTTTGGAGCTTTTTAGTCTGGATTGTCTCAATTTCCTACCTTTTGAGACTAGGTCAAAGATTGCCCAAGTATCAAAATGCATTGAACACGAAATTTAAATCCTCGCCCATAACCTTAGTTCTTTCTCTCAGGTGATTCGTAGTTTCAGAATTTACATGGCAACAAAAGTTCACATATGGGAAGAATAATTAATTACAAAAAGGATTTGGCAATCAGCTTTAGAGAGGGAATGAAGAAGACACAGAAGGTGCAGCAATAGTAGTTCTCAGGTGCTTGTGTTTCCTAGGGGTGGTCTTCTGGAGTTCTCGTCATCATAAAGCAAAGTAGATGGTTTTGGTTTATACGTCTTTATAGTCATAGTTAAACGCTGATGGAAGGCAAGAAAAATATCATGTAAATCAGAAAGTAAAGCATCCCTGATGCCCTGCGGTGGTTAGCTAGCAGGACCGCTGTGTTTCAAGGCTATAAATATAATTATGAGAGCAGGAGGACTGAGCTAGTGTTTCACAGATTCAGCCCTGCCATACTTTGTTTGGGATGCTGAATTGCACACTTGTGTTGCAGTCATCGCTAAAATGTGCAACAAAGCATATCAGCTACTTGACAGGACATTAGGCCTGGATGAAGAGAATCTTGAAATGAGGAGCTCCCCTTACAAGACTGGCCAGGCCTGGCATCTATGGAGGAATATATACAATGCACGTCCAGCTGTGCATTGCTTGTTGCTGCCCAGACGGTTTTGCTTTAGCATCACCAACACACAGTGTCTATCTTGCTTGTAGAGCCATTGCAAGGCAGGAACCCCAGAGCTATTGCATCTGTAATGTATCTGGGTTGCAACCATTCAATAGCCTTTGGTTCATGGAGGCCCAATGGATCCTGCAAGGAGAGGGAGAACTAGGAGGTAGGCTGGGAGCTCCACTTGACAGCTTGTACTGGGAAGCAGGAATTGGCTTGCATTCATTTGATTTATTGTCTTCTCTTCCCTAAATGTAAGTTAGGAAATTCTTGCATTGATTTAAAACAAATAAACTTTCTCTGCTGAGTGGGAAATCAGACTAGCTGAGCCTCTGTCCAGAGCTATTATTCCAGGCAAAGGAATTGGTATTTGACATACAGAGGTGTTTATTAAACACTTCTGATGGTAAGAAGGAAATTATCAACAATATCTGCAAAAAAAGATATGTTGCACCATGGAATTTGTGAAACATCACATAAAGGAACACAGCCTAGGAACACAGCCCAGCTACAAACACCTTTGTAACCAAATGCCAGTGCAGTCCTTTGAAATGCTAGGGTTAATAATGTGTGGGTTTCATTTAACTTTTTTATTATAACTTTAAAAAAAAAATTCTTAGGTTACAGTAGAGACAATAAGGGTGCAGGAAAGAAAGCAGTTGGAAAAAAAAAGATTTAACTGAAGCATAGGACTGAGGTATGTTTATTGGGCTGTATGAGACCTGTCCAGCTGGAATCGGCATCAGCAGTCACATTGACGGGTGCTGTTCAAGTGACGTCTCTATTCATACGGGATTAGACGGCTGTCTGGCTGCTGGCTGAAAAATCATTACTTTTAGTGCCGTGTCCCTCTAGTAGTTTTTTGTTCTCCTCCTGACAATGTGCAGTTGGGATACATTTTATCTTCCCCCTCTCCTTGTACGAGGTTTTGAACAAATAGAATTCTCTCTGGTTGTTAAGCAGTTTTCTCTGGGCCTTTTTTCTCATTTCCTACCAGAGGATGATGGATTTGGTCATTTCCAAGGACCTTCCCAGCTGTTTTGGACATGAAGACAAAAACAAGCTTGAAGAGATTCATTGATATTATGGAAGATTAGCCTGGGGGTTTAAGGATTTCTTTCAAAAAGAAAACTTTTTTTTCCAGTTTGACTCTTCCCTGGTGTGCATGACTAAAACACCCGTGATATGGAATCAGTGCAAAGACTGAGTGATCTAATCCTCAGCTGCTGTAAACAAGCATTGCCCAGTGAAGTTTGGTACAAGCTACCCAGGCTTACACCTGCTGGCAAACCACCCGCAACAGGGGCTGTGTGTCTGTCTGGGGCACAGTAACATGCACACCATGGCATTTCCCCTCTGCTTTTTCATCAAAAGCCAACAACCAAGAAGAAGGAAATCTCTTTTCTTTGAGCCAGGGGTCCAAGTGTGGCAGCTAATTGGTGGCATTTGTTTTTCCTCTGTCCTCCCCCTCCCATGCTCCTTGCAAAGCTGGGCAAACTCTCCCAGCAGCACTCGGTCTATGGTTGGAGGGCATAGCTGTCATTCCATTAGGCTTGGCTAGGCCTGCGTTAAAGCGTGTCATACAAATTGAGGGGATCCAGCATATTGACAGACAGATATTTAGCATGTAATTGCACTGAAAGTGCAGCACAAAAGCTCTGGGAGGTAGGAGAGTGTAGGATTTGGATTGCATGAGATCTAGTTGGAGTGAGGTTTGGACTTTTTTTCCAAAGCACATTTGAGCTCCATAACAACAGGTGTGATGGTAAGGCAGAAATACATCATCCCACAGCCACTGTGGCACTGCATTAGTCCTCCTTCAGCCTGCCTCGTTGCCCTGAAGAAATCCTGTTTGAGGCAGTATCTGTTACAGAGCAAGCAAAACCATCCTGTGGGCTGGTGCACAGCTCCCGCACGCTCATACAGATTCATTTCTCAAAGGAAGCTGAGCTACACATTTCTGGCTCTGTCAAAACATGGCCTCCTGCCCCTTAGCCTCACCCATGCAGCAATGAATCCCAAATGGTTCATGCACCACAGGTTTGATATCATAAAGATGGAACATAAATTTAACATATATTTGGCAGTTCAGAAAAAGGATCATTTTAATTGTTGGGCTTTAGCATTGGTCATTAAGGACCAATTCCATTTCTGCTGAAACTCCAGCTCCTGTCTCCAAATGCAGTCAGGTTGTTTGTAGCTTCATGCTCTTGGGGCCAATCTGCACCCATGTGCCCTAGGTCACGAAAAATAATACGGCTTCTAGGAGCCAAGGCTTCAGGGAAAATCATTGGGTCTTAGAGTCCAAAATTAATCAGTGACTTTTGCAAAGACAGCTCATGCTCCTAAGCCATGTTATTTTTAAAAACTTTGCACTGAGTGGCTGTCAGCCAGTGGCATAGCTGGGACCTCGGTCCCAGGTCTTCTGCTGGCCCAGGTGCTGCTCTAACCTGTGCCTGCCATTCCCCTCCTACAGGGTGCTGAAGAATTGAGTATTGGTGTCTGCAGACACTACAAATTATCTCAGACTACAGCAAAGCTACTAAAGTAAAAGTCACCAAGTGACTTCATGTCATGGTTTAACCCCAGCCAGCAACTTTGCACCACACAGCCTCTCACTCACTCCCCCCCACACCCAGTAGGATGGGGGAGAGAATCGGGAAAATAACGTAAAGCTCGTGGGCTGAGATAAGAACAGTTTAATAGAACAGAAAGGAAGAAACTAACAATGACACTAACAACAAGAAAGGGACAATAATAATAAAAGGACTGGAATGCACAAGACAAGTGATGCACAATGCAATTGCTCACCACTTGCTGACCGATGCTCGAGCCGTGCTCCTCCTCCCCCCACCCAACCGGGTATGACGTCCCATGGTATGGAATACCCCGTTGGCCAGTTTGGGTCTGCTGTCTGTCTCCCCTCCCACCTTTCCTGTGCCCCTCCAGCCTCCTTGCTGGCTGGGCATGAGAAGCTGAAAAGTCCTTGAATTAGTCTAAACACGACTGAGCAACAACCAAAAACATCAGGGTGTTATCCCATTCTTCTCATACTAAACTGAAAACACAGCGCTGTACCAGCTACTAGGATGACAATTAACTCTATCCCAGCCGAAACCAGGACACTTCAGAAGAAGCATCTGTACTGGAACATACCCAAATAATCCCTCAAACACCCAGGAGTCTGAGAGGGGGAAAGCTGGGCATGGTCATATGATGCGATTGAAAAGAGAAGGAATCACTAGCTGTTAAGTCTTTGTAGTAGGACAGGTTGCTGAATAAACTGCTTATGTCAACTAATGGGGAAATAGCTATAAACCAGTCGCTGGTTCTGCACTGGAGTCAGGACCAGTGGTGGGAAAACTTACAGTGCTTTGGGGCTGCTTCTTTGCGCTGTACCTCTGCTTATATGCTTAGGTGAACTTTATCCAACTATCCCTCAGCTGGAGTTTGTTAAAGGTAAACTTGCAAGAGGAAGCTTTTAAAACAGGCTACTGAGATCTGATTCTGACTTTATTTTGAGCATTCCTGATGTTTAGAAGTTTAAAATCTATGGGTTTGAACCTAGTCAGAAAGCAGCAGGAAAGAGGTGCAAAAGTGGTGGAAGGACATTAGTTAACATTTAAATCATCATTTAGTAAATTAACACTGTAAATGGATATTTAACAGAGCCCTCAGCTGATGCTCAGAAGATCTAGGTTCTGCCGTTTCCAAGTTCTGCTACAGACCTTGTGGAGTGTTGGGCCACTCTTCTTTCTTTTGTCTTTTGCTGAAGATAAAGCAGCCCTAACTTCAGGGACATGGTGTTCACTAAGGCTTTGGAGACTTCAGGCACAATGGCCAGGCCATGGAAATCCTAACTGAATTTATTAATTTGCATGAAGAGGTTCCTTTCCTTAACTCCTGCAAGCAGCTGAACAGAGGCAACATTCCCCAGTGGTCAGACCCCAGGACTGGGTCTGGAGGTGCGCATTAGGTGTTGTACGCACATGTAAGAGGGGAGTGTTCCTGTCACTGTGCAGCCTATGTGGATGATATAATATTGTAAGGAGCTGGGTGGAATGTAGCAACAAGCAGTGAGATTGATCATTGATGATAAGCTCTTGTCATGTTCACTTGATTTAGATTGTTTTAAGTGTATCATTTACCAATGTACTATTTACTGTCTCTGTGAGAGAGAGCAGATTCCATAATCAAGGGTTTTTGTAAAAAATGGTGTTGTTTAGTACCTTCATTTTTGAATGCCCAAACTGAGAAAGTTTAAAGGGATCTAATTTCTATAGGTACCAAGTTGTCCAAAACAGGAAGATGTATTTGAGGATCTGAGTCCACAGATCTCTTCCTTGTTGAAGCATAGATTTTCTAAAAATTGTGGAAGAACTGCAAGTAAAATAAGAAGTGCAGATAGCATGTGTCCGTATGGGCACATCCCAGGGAACAGGGAAGGTGTAAGCAATGACAGGACACACCTTGGTCCCACCCTACGCCAGGCGAGTTTGCAGCATCTCCCTTGACTGGGATGGCAGGACTCAGTTTATCCTGGTTTAACTGAGGTCAGAGGGGGACTGCAAGATTTCTGTGGTGCTCTGAGACCATCCAGCAGAAAAAAGTGCCAAGCAAGTGTAACATGTATATTACTAATCGGGGGCTGTTTGCAGCCACACCGTCTGTACTCTTCCTCTGCACAGCTCAGGTCCAGGTTGCTGTCAGGGAACATGATAAAGGAATAAAGCTGCAAGTGGGATCACGTTTCCCTTCGCTCCTTGTGTGTATGTGTGTGTGTCTTTGTTTTTTCTGTGCTGTAGCTCAGGGGGGCTCGTAAATCTTGGAGACGACTGCGGGTTTTTTTTCTCCCCCTGTATGACTGATGGTGCGAATTTATGTGTGGTATTTCTCTCCCCCAACCTCACTCTGTTAAAACGAGACAGGAGGCCAGTAAATTTGCAGTGGGAGCTGTGCACGATTGTGGGTCCCTCACCCCCTCCTCTTTGCAGCCTCAGGGCCGGCTGTTCCTAAAAGATAATGATTTTGGGGTTTCAGCTGGGGGTGGGATGCTGTTTGTGTCATTTTATTTTGCTGGATGAGCATGCTTTGCCCCTCTGCTTCAGCACCAGGTGGTGTTGAAAAGAAAGGTGCTGTCAGGGGAAAAATACTCTTCTAGGTTAGTATCCAGCATGGGGAAGGGGCAAATCTTGAGGTGTGAGTTAGAACAAGGTATCTCAGAGGAGAGACTTTGCTGGAGTTCTCTTCCTGCTGCATTTCACCTTCACTCTAATAATGCGCTGAGACGTGTCCAAGGACAGAGTCCATCACCTCCTGCCTCTTCTGACTGCAGCGACCAAGCTAAGAAAAAGAGTTTCAGTGTTTCATAAGTCTATTGTGTTACAGGAGGGAGGAAGAGGTTTAAAAACTCTTCTAAAATTATGTCATAAAAATATTTGTGCCTGCTTCTAATTCCTGAAATATTCCTGAAAGGGGTCCAACCTGTGCCTCTTTCTCTGAGGCTGAGGGATGCCCTGCACCCAGGCAGTGTTTCCTGCCTTTCCTCTGGCTGACTTCAGCTCAATCAATCCCACATAGCTGAAGCTGTGACCGGGACTTCCAGCCTGAAGTCTGAATGCCACCTCCAATAGGAGTATTTCTCTTGAAAATTAGTTGTTTTCAAAGCGTATTTCAGATTTATTCCAGTGATAATTGCTTTAGCAGCAGGAGCAAGACCTGGAAGTTTTCATTCCTGGATAGATTTGGTCAGGAATTTTAAACAAAGATGAGATTTTTCTAGAAAAGTATTTTTTTTTTTCCTGAAACAGAAGCATGCCCAGGTTCAGAGTGGAGTTTCCAGTCAAGACCAGCAGGTCTGAGCTGCGCTGAACAACTCAGCAGTTACAGGCCTTGTACAGAAATAGGAGGAACAGATTCAAATCTCTGCTTTCCATCAGGGACTTGAACCTCTGCTACCCTCCCCTCCATGAAGTGCCCAGATGAGTGGTCTGTGGCAGATTTGCTGTCTGTCTTTTCATAAGCTCCCTTGTGACTGGAGAATCTCAGGACATGGAAGGGCCTGGCTATTCCCAACCTGCGGTTTCCTCTATACTCTACCTACCCATGAAGCATTTCTGCCTACTTCTTCCCAGACAAAACCTCTTGTTGTATGGAAGTGCTCCAGGGTTCCCTGACAAAAGGAGTCATGTGAAATTAATAGTTTTCTGCGGGGGGTTGCTGCATAGCACAAACCCTGCAAGCATCACAGCTTATGCAGGTGGTGGAATTTGCATCCTCCTGCTGCTAAAGCAAATGCCCAGCTCCTGCTGTGGGAGGAGAGTTAGAGGGCTCAGTCCTGTGAGGAGCTAGTGGGGCCACATCCAGCAATGGGCAAGGGGAATATAACTGACATGCAACAAATGGAGGTATTGGCAAAATTCTGGAGATCTGTCAGACCATCACTTGGGAAATAGCATTTCATTTACTCTAAGTTTTAACTGTAAGGGCATTAAACGTTCCCCTTACAATGCTGACTGGAGCTTGCTGCACTCTCTGTTGTAGTATCTGAGCAAATAATCTCAGATGCTTATTGCTTCCATGAACCATTTAATGCCAGTAATGCAATACTTTTTCCACACATGGCCTGGCTGCCTGGCTGTTATATGCCTCTTCAGCTGCCTGGCATTAGTCTCCTCCCATGCAAAGAGAGTCATCCGCACCCTCCCCCATACAGAGGAGCTCCTGCTTCAACCTGAGGTTTAGGGAACCATCAGTATTAAAATTCACAGACATGCCTCTGATTTGTATTTAATATCAAGAAAATTAAATACATTCCATTAGACTATTTAAACAGTGTTTAGATTAAAAGATTTGGATGATTATGGAAATTATTTATAATTCTCTTACATCTGCACCTATATGTGGCCTAGCCACATACTTATTTTTAACAATCAATTTATCTTTTGTTAATATGCAATAAATATTTTATTAAAACTAAGCTGAACACTGTAGAGCCTTAGCTTACAGGTTACTCAGTTTCATGCTTAGTGCTTTCCCATCTATAAAGATGCATTGCTAAAGACAAAAGAATTCAGGGACCTGACTCACAGATGAGGTTCAATTTTTATTATGTAGTTTTCCCCACAGAGCATGAATTTTTACATCCTTATCAGCTTGAGTTGGCTTTCCCCTGCTCTCTGAGTACAAGAAACAATACAAAATGAGGAGCATTAGAAATGTTTACTATAAGGCTGCTGGCACTGTAGAGATGTAGGGACAGAATGGCCTAACACAACACCTCTCAAAAGCTCATTCGGTGATATAGAAGAATGATCCCTCAGCCACCAGAGCTTTGTGTCCCCATGACTGCAAGGTCTCACCTGAACCCTGTGGTGGTTGTTGCTGGGATTATAACAACAGGGGCTGGTGGCAGAGACCCCAGAGGAAACGGTTGACCACACCTCAAGGTTGTATTGTGGTGCCAACCAGGGTTTATCAAGCCAGGAAGTCTTAGCCTGCCCTTTGCATAGGCTTACATGTCTACTGTCAATAAAAACTCTTCAGGCTCCCTTCACAGTATTGTTCCTCACCTTCCGTTAACTGAGGAAGCTATATATGTTTATAAACCCTACACATCCCAGCTCCTACATTGAACCAGAGAAGAGTATCATAGACTCATAGAATCAGCCTGTGGCATGTGCCTGCTTCTGCGCATTAGAGCAGCTGAGGTTCAAGTACTTGACTCTGTCCTGCTGATGGACTGCCTGATACCGACTTCCTGGCATCCCGAAAGCCTGGCATCAGAGCCAGGTGGTTTCCCAAAGCACCATACAGTTGCTGAAAAGCAATGGTGGCACCAGGCATCCCAGTGTCAGGTTCTGCACTGGTCCTCCTCCATGGCCCTGCTCTCTGAAAGGAGCTGCCTGGCCAGAGGAGCAAAGCACTTCTCTGGTCGATCAGCCTCCTGCCTGTCCTCTGCCCCAGGTGCCCCAGATGGTGTATCTAGGCCTGGAGTGCAGGCTGAACCCAAGTGTTCAGCACAGTCCTCCGGCCCTGAGTAGTGCATAAAGCATTTCCGCATCCATGCTTCCTAAGTTCCTGGAGGAGTTTGGCCATCACAGCTTGGGAACTTAGCCTTTCCCTCCTGGGGGGCTCTGAGCTGAGAGGCAAAATGATCATTTAAGGTCTCATCTCCACCTGAAGGCATAACCATGTCACATGGCTCAGTTTAATCAGTTTAAAATGTCTTAAAACCAATCCGGTTTTAGCTAAGCTTATTAAATGCACTCAGTGAACTTCATCTGCAGTACAGCAGAGTTGTTCTGAGTTCTGCAGAGTTGAAGTAAGCATGTACAGGGTCCCCCTGGGTGATAACACATCTCACATACACCAACTTCAGAGCTGTTTGTATAATCTGAGCTGGTTCCAGCCTGTTCAGGAACACAACCAAACTCTTGTGCTGCTGCCCAAAGCTCCAGGTAGACTGTCAGGGCTGGGCTCCACCTGGGACAATGAGGAGCTAGGTATACTCAGTGGGACAGGGGAGACAAGTGAGTGCCTGTGAAGGCTGGGCTAGGGCACTGGTAGCCATCAGGATTTATAAGGAGGTCAGATAACACTGCACTGGTTGGTTTGTTTCATTTTTGGCTTTCTGATTCGGAAATAACAGGGGTTCAGGGTCAAAATCTAGGACTTCTATCCTGCAGGTTGGTGCCTTGTTCCTTCCATTAAGACACACATCAAAACTGATTAAACAAACATTATGTTTCATATTAAAATACTAGTTTGAATCAGAAATAGGGACAATAGCCTCTCACAGCTGTGTCTCTGTGTGATCCCAGTGTGTTGTGTCTGTAAAGTCCACAGGTCAGATTCTTGTCTTCGCTCTGCCCTGGGTCTGTTATCAGACTGTGGTCTATTCCTTAACCCTCTGGCTGACATTTTAAAAGGCACTTAATGGCCAACTGCAACTAAACATCCAGGGACAAGTGACTCCCCAGGGCACCTTTCAGCTCCAGGGCCTTAGCTGCCACCTTGAAAGTGTGCGGATAACAGTGCTCTCCAGCCAGGCCAGACTGAGTGAACACATCTGAGCTCTGTTATCCTTCCAGAGCATGAGGCTCACCTACCCTGAGCAGTATTTGGTTGCTGGAAGGACTATCCAGACACTCATAAATCTTTGGCGTAACTCTGAAGCAGCTTTGCTGACAAATTGGCACCCACATCCCCCCCCTCCCCGCAATGTGACTCTCACACTCAGGGCTGCTAAGAGCTATTTCAGGCCCCGGAACAAATGAAATATTCATCTCCCCTTTGCCCTGGCAGTTGCCTCCATACCACCCTTTCCCCTTCCCCCCTAGCTGAGTGCTTTAGCACAGAAACCCTAAGCCAGCAGTGGCAGCTGCAAAGGATGGGAGCAGGCTGGATGAATGCTACTCTCCAGCCGCCTGCCTAAGGTTGATGACCCCTGGCCAGGCACCCTTCGCCCTTCCTCTCCACATCCCCCTGCTGCTTCGCAGCCCACCTACTGCTGCTTCAACCCTGGCTAAGAAGTTGGCCCCAGATTTCCTCTCTCCTTGCCATCATTCCTCATTAACAAATGAAATGTCTTGACTGCTCTTTGGGTCTCTTCTCACCAACATTCACCAAGACCTGGGGCAGCCAGGGACTGTGCTGCGACAGAAGAGGGGGTACATTGTTAAAGGGACATAAAGAGCTATCGAGTGTGAGGGGTGTGTGTAATAGACAGAGAAAGAAGAGATTATATATGGTCATTGCGCTCCATGCCATTGCAAAACACCACCAGCTGTATAGAACACAAAATAAAGACTGGCTTTCTTTGAAGCCTGTGCTTTGGCTATATTTTTTTTTTCCTTCTGCTGTGCCAAAATGCTCTTAGACACACATCTGCCTTAAAAACAACAATCTCCCCTTCCATTAGCTCAGTTAAAGCTTTTCTGCAAGCTTTTCATTTTGAAAAGACAAGGAAAACCAGAGAAAGAGAATGAGCCCAGGACAATCAGACATATGGTTCTTGTGACAAAAAAAGTGAACTGAATTTTAGTCAAGAAATGTGAGAGATTTAGAACAATACAGTTAGTACTTAGTGGAATAGCTGCTTGACAAGCAGGTAAGACCAGGGTAATCCTCCATCAGTATGTAAAGCAGACACAGAACAAGAGCAAAGAAAATAGGGAGTAGACTCTTTGCTTGACAATTTAAGTCCTAAGGGTACAATAGCTATATAAAGCAGAACCAAGCACGCAGCAGTAGCCATGAGTGAGCGTATAATAACTTTTGCCGTGGATATAGGTATAACCTGTCTAATGCCAGTCAGTGCTGATGTGGATGTGGCCATAAAATAGACTTCTCGCCAGTGCTGCACGTCTTGTTACTGTGTGGCATTAGCTAAAACTTTGGCAGACCTGGGGCAAATGAAGCTTTGCAGAGAAGAGCAGGGGCAGGCAGCCTTGCAAGAAGCTAGGAGTGTCAGTTATGGTATTCACAATTTCTTCCTTTCTTCTGGAAGCAGGCAATGATTTGGAAAAACTGAGGAAGGTGCAGCCCTCCCTACTGCTCCATGTGCTGGAAACCTCTGGTACAAGCCTCTGAAGTTTAGTTTTCAGAAGTCACCTGGGAAGAACGTATTTGTTCTCACAATAAGATGTGTGTTAGGTGAGACGGCAGTGTTACTACAGACCTATGCAAAAAACACTAGCTCCCATAAAGCCAAAGACTATTAAAGAATTTCAAGCTTAAAGAATTCATGATACAGCCAGGCCAGCACAAGTTTGTTTAGCAAAATATATTTGCCTTTGCAAAAGAAACAATGCATGTCTGCAATGCTTCTGAAGGCCAGGTTCTCAAAAGGGGAACCCCAGGCTAACTCACAGACTAGCACGTAATCGTCTCAAGTAGGATGATTTTCTGTACTTGATAGTCATTTTAAGCCTCACATATGGCTGGCTGCCTTTGTCTTCCAAGTGCCTGCTTGTACTTTGAGAATTACCTGTTGTGTTATGACAGACAAGTGATTAACATGAGAAAGACAAGTTGGATCTGGTGCTGAGCTTCCTGCATATCTCCCTTGCATGCCCTCACAGACGTTTCCTCTGAAGCAAAAGGAACTGACTGTGCTCCTGGTTGCTCAGGGAAAAACATTTGTGATGGAGTTGGATTCTTCCTGTGTCGCTACAACTCTCTTGCCAAAGGACTGAGATGTCCATGAGGGCCACTGTAACACAAACAGTGACAGTGCATTGATCGGCTACTGCCTCCACTCTGTGTGGAGTGTTTGCAACTAGAAAAAAGAGCTTGGGTTTGTGCATCATGCGTATTATGTGCTTTGGTACTGTACCTTCTTCCACAGAGCTCCCATTCCTGAAGACCTTCCAGTATCCCATCTGGCAGTAGTTCTCAGTTCAGGCCTAGTGAAAACCCAAGACAGCTACAATCCTATGAGCGAAGGTGCTCTCTGTCTCTAGCCTTGCAGTGAAATGTAACTGAAGATAATTTTTTCCTATGAATGAAATATAATTTGTGAGTCATGCTTAGCTTTCTATACAAGCATTTAGGCTTCTTTATTGAGTAAAGATGCTTTCCTGAACTGGGCATTAAATTGGACCTTTTTATGGCCTTTTCAATGATTTTCCCATTCAGATGATTTCTACAAGGACATCTGCTTTGATGAGTTCTCCAATTTTCAAATTCTTCATGTAGATCCACTGGTACATTCTATCTTTTATGGCTTATTCAATTTTTTTCTTTTTGTAATGATGGTGCTTTACACCTTTTATCCAAGAATCTCCAGTAACTTTCACTTAATTATTTAGTAAGCCAAAAATCAGCCCCAGTGTACCTGATACCATGTGTTATCTCTTTTTTAAGAGGCTAGGAAGCAAGGGAAAAGAAATTAAAAAATCAGGTACGAAGGAAAACAGTCTTGAGGGTAAGACCAGAGAGCTAACTTCCCATGCCTCCCATGCACCCGCTGCCCATTGCAGCGTTGCCTGAACCCTTGCAGAGTCACAGCTGTGGTGGCACCTGCGCAGCTCACCAGCCTGCAGTCCCTCTGCAGCCTGCATCTCTCCTCCCTGGGACCTCTGGGATGCAGTGACGGAGTTGCCATTTAACATTGAAAACAAACAACAGGCTGTGGGAATAGGAACAACTTCCTTTTCCCTCCTGCCTTGTCAGGCCATTTTGGTGCCGGCTGCGCTGAGTGGTTGTGCTGCGAGGAAGCCTGGAGTGGTCCAGGGCTCCCAGGCACAGCACTGGCAGCCGGGGAGGATCAGGAAGTCAGGCAGGGGCAAGGTCACCTCTTGACCTCCCATTCGGCAAAGAATGCAACTTGCTGTCAGGCATTAGGGAAGGCTTTTTTTCTTTCTGCAGCTTAAGATCCCCATGGTTTCTGATGGGAAGAAGCTTACAGCACAATTTTTATTTAATTTTCTCAAGTGTTTTTTAAAACGGTAGATGCCAATGAAATGGTGTAATCACCAGAGAGCTTTGGAGAGCGGCTGTTCACTCAATGGGTATGCAAGGGCAAAATGCTATGATTAGTATTTCATTATGCTATATGAAGCATTGCAGATCATTACTGATCTCGGCATAACATGACTATAATCTTTCAAAATAAAATGTTGCATCAAAGAGGGTAATCTCTAAAACACTTCTAAGTACCACTAATCTCTCAAAAAATAAAAATTGTGCTCCAGTTCTTCCTTAAAATTATGTGATTCCGTTGCCATATGGGTTTTGTACCCATATAATTGACAGCAAAATCAGGTTCCAGTGGATGAGTCTTGGTTCAGCTCCTGTGGTTGGTTTGTGCCATCTTGTCTCTTGCCCTTTGGGTTGTCAAAACTGGCTGATGTAAGGGGAAAGGAGGGAGCATGTCAGCTCTCTGATCATATTTCTAATATTATTGCAAAACTGTCCATTGCAAATCTATCTTAATAGACATGCCAAACTATCACTGCACCTTTTTCAGAGGTGGGGAAACTGATGCTGAGATGTTTGTCATGACCTGTCTGAGATCACACAACTGCTCAGTCAGGAATACAATCCAGGTCCTCATCATTCTCCTCCTGTCTTCCCAGCTGGAGCCAGTTTTGCTGCCACTGTAGGACAAAAACAGGGTGCTCTGCTTTCGAAACTGCTGTTTGCTTTTCCTCAGTGAACCCACTGCCAGTCTTGGCTGGAGGAAAGCTCTGTGGTGAAGCCATTCTTCCCCAGTGTCCCTCTCTATCCCACTTCATCTTCTACTGTCAAGAAGCTGTGATATAAATAAAAGGATCTATTTCTGACTCCTTTTTCAGCTGAAAAACCTTCCCTCCAGGTCAGTATCTGACATGGTGTCATGGCTACAGAACAGCATGGTCAGACTTGTCCCTCCAAGCACTTTGGAAATGTCAGCCCATCTGAAAGTTGTTCTTTGCAGTATTATCTATGGCCAAGAGGCAAACAACCTGATTTGAATGGAAACCTGCTGAAGAGCAAAGAGAAATACAGAGCAAGAGTCCCTGTTTGTGAGCTGGATGCATAGCAGAGCTAATGTGGGAAGTATCTTGCTATTAGTTATCAGCTCCCTGAAAAGAAAGCTGTCTGACTGTTTTGGTATTGTCTGTTTTCCTATGAGAAATAAAAATCTAAATATGAGGGCTCAAAAGTATATTCTTCCTTGTGCTGATGTAAAACTAGAGCATATTGAACAGGTTCATGGATTTGCTCTGGATTAAATCCAGTGTAACTCTGAACGAGCTTTGGCCCTGGTCTATTTAATTAGATTTTAGAGGCAGAAGAGACCTCCTTTGTAACTGCAGATCAAAGGTCTTCAGCTCTGGCAAGAAATCCAACAATATCTATGGACATGTAACAGCTTCCCTGCTGTAGTGCAGAAAGATCTCCACTTCTGCATTTTAATAGTGCGAGTGATGGAGAAGCCACCTCTGTTCTATTTGTGAATACCACTCACAGTTAGAAATGAATGTCTTCTTTTTCATATTAATTAATCTACTTGGAGCTTAAATATCATGAATTTCAGGATGCCTTCTCCTGCAAGAGTGAAAAGCTAATCCTACTTGCTGCCCGTGTTTTCTGGAATTTTTTCCAATGCTGGTATTATATTTTCTTCCAGGCTATTAAAAAAGAATAGTGAAAAGCTTGTTGGACCAAAAGCAAAAGAATACATCTGTCCAGGATACTTCCAAAACCTCCCCAAATCCCTCCCTTTCTTAAAAATTCTTTTTGTATTCTGTCTTTGAAGTGGTTTCAGGCTATTTAATGCATCATGCACAGATATTTGTTAGTATTATTTTCACTCACAATATCATGAACTCACTGTAATGCTTCATAGAAACAGAGGTGCCAATAAGGGGTACATTGCTAGAGCAGTCTGTTGCCCTGCTGTTGTCAGGTCCATGCCAGAAAGTGTAGTGTGACATCTGCTAAGTGATGTGAGTCTTCCTTTACCTGGCGCTGCCTGATACCAATGCTCACACATTCCTAGTTCAGCTGCAGAATCTTAAAGGGGCATGTCAGCAATTGTGATTTATTTAGGTTTGCTACCTCCAGAAAAAGGGAGTGGTTCCACATTAAATATTAAGCTAGCCTAAAATTAGAATATATTTAATTTGCATCAAAAATAGTTCAGCTGCTTGATTACAAAGTTGGAAGCACAGTTACACAAGAAAAGCTTAACTAAGAAGATTAATTCTTAAAACATACTTGAACCCTAGCAGTGGCACAGTGAGGCTTCGTGTAGCTATCGCAGGTGAAGAGCCAAAATCACTGGAGCTCCGCCTCCAGGGTACTGCACCCTAGAGCAGACCAAAGTTTCAGTCTCTCCCATGCTCCTCTCATACGAAAGGATTACCAGTAGTGTTCTGTCTAAATGACCGTTCATAGCAGCCATCCCCACCCATAGCCATTCCTTTTTACTGGTCAATTTAATGACAAATTGCTAAACTAGCAGCTTTGGTGAGTGCTGCTTATTTGTGAGGATGTACAGGAAACTTTGCTTATGTTGTTTTGGCATTCAGAAATAACTTTGCTCAGCCTAAGCTTGTCCTTGTTTTGGTACCTAGGAGATGAATTCCTTGTTCTCCCCAGACAGCATGGTGGAATATGAACCATCTCACAATATTTTTCACTTTAGTTTTATTAAAGCTTTAAGGTAGATAGGAGCAGCTGTAGACATGTCTTTGGTAAAGTTTTGGGAGAAGGCTGAGAGGAGGTTTTCCAGGGTGACCAAGGTTGGTGGGAGACCTGCTGGCTGTAAGGATGTCTGTAATGGTGTGGGGGTTGTGTTGTGCAAGTTAAAGATAATTGAGGACACTTAGGCCCAAACCTTCAAACACATATAGGAATGCATCCCTCCACTCAGCTGGTACATGAACATCTACATCTTGTCTGAAACAATACATTGTATGAAGCAGAGCAGCTCCCACAAGAGATATGACATCCCCATGTCTGGCGAGAATCATGGGTCTTTTAAGAGGTGGGGTGGGGAGGGAAAGAGGTCTCACACATTAGGGATTTACCATCTGCACTACTAACTGCTGGGGAGAGCTCAGGGTCCCAAGCAGGATGAGGGACCTGCATTTTTCTCTTTAATGACTAAGCCCTGTGTACCACCTCTTCATTTCACAGGTGCTCACCCAGGCTCACTGGGGCTTTATGGCTGGTAGAAGTGGCTGGGGACCAGTTCAATGTCCCAGCGTTGCTGTAGCATGTCCCCTCTGGCTTCTTACATGTCCAGGTTCTGTCCTCTCTTCTGCCTGCAGCAGCCATGGCTATATTTCTGTGCTATTTTGTGATATTCTGAATGTTAAATTGCTTTTAATAAAGATAGCTCTGAAACCAACAGCCTCCCAGTGCCCTTCACCTTGCTGTGAGCAGTCACTAAGAACAGGACAGTCCTTGCACCAAGGGATACAGGCCCAGAAGATATGCCCCGTCTTTAAACATACAACAGAGATGGCTGAGTCAGGAACTCTGTCCCTCATGGAAAGAGAGAGGTCCTTTTGATGCAACCTCTTGAAGTCCTCAGTTACCCTTTGAATGTCTCAGTTCCCCTCTCTGGACTAGTAAGGATGATGGGAATGGTTGGGCTGGGTGGATCTGCAGCTTGATCCTCTGCTGGAGATTAGGAAGCATTGTCCTTCCACTGGGCTGGGTGAGACGCGCAGATAGGCACAGCCCTGAACTTTGGGAAAGTTCATACCTAAACTTTGCATCCATAGCCAACCTGTCCTGTCCAGACATGCTCCAGGAGAGAGTTTGGTCAGCGCCTGTAGGGCTTGGATGGGGGTGGGGGTGAGGAGCTCTTGAATAAAATGATGATGATTAATTATTATTTCATAATGAGGGATTATCACAGGCTTTGCAGCTAAATAACACAGTACTTAGCATTTCTGTGCTGTGGCACTGGGCACGTTCAAAGCACTGTACAAACACAACTAAATTACTAAAATGAAGAGATTATTTAATAGCCCGTGTCTTTGCATTTCTCAAGGAAGGGTGGGGAGTATTTAGAAACTTGCCCTCAACATTACCGTGCAGTTACATTCCAAGATTATGGCTCATGTTGCCAGGCCTGCGATGTGCTTGTTTGGCTTTTATATTTGGGAGACTGTAGTTATGAAAATAAAACTAATAGGCTTACCATGTACACGTGCTTCGCAGTCTTTCCCCTAATGCCCTGCCATGGATGACTGGGTGGAGAACTCACAGGATGAGCTCTTTGGCCCAAGCAACATAAGATGTCAGCCTGGCCTTAAAGTCCCTACAAACGTATTTTGACCTAGCACACCCCACTCACTCTGTCCTGCAGAAATGCCCTGTGCTGCCAAGTGGTATCAGTTTATCTCCAGTGATAATATTTGTATCCCAACTCAGCGTCCCACTGTCTCTTCTGCAGCAGAGTTCTCCACAGCTCACAGGGTGTTCATTTTTACAGACTACACTATTCATTATTCCTGTTTTTGTCCCATATTGCATTGTATTCCTGGTCTTAAAGGGAAGAGTATTATGGCTTGCTTTTTTTTTTTTAACCACAACCCTGCTTGTTACAGCAGCAGCATCTTCCCTTTTTAAATACGAAAACCTTAATGGCGAAGAAGAGGTTTAGGATATTCCCTCAAATAGCTATATGGACCATCGGTAGGCCCCTTATTAGCAATGTACATTTGTGCAGACACCCTTTTTCTCAGCCATGCTGGTCTACAAAGCTATTAATGGAAAAGAGAGTTCCAAATCTGCAGCTCATATGTATCTAAGTCTATGAGCAGCCAGGAAAGTTTATTCCATCTCAGTGCTTTTCCTATCTTTGAAGTGTTTGAATCAACTCATACAATCAGCATTTAGCCCCAACTTATGTGGAAAACTTATGGAGTCAGAGCATATTGAAATTTAATTTATTAAGTTTCTTCCACGTCAGCTGATTGGGGATGAGTTAATGCCAGCAGAGAAAGCAGGAAGGCAGAGAACAAGCTCTCTGGAGACCTTTGTAAAGCCAAGTACATGGTCAGGAGGAGGCAAGGCATGAGTGTCCTGGGCTTACTCAGAACATGCTTCTGTAAGAGGAAGCTATTCATGGACAGAAAGTCCATTGCTAACATGTCACCCCTTTGCTCCCTTCCTCCCAAACATCGCATCATCAAAAATCTAGCAGATGCTAAAACCTTCAGGCCAACTCAGAACTGAGTAACACATTACCTTCTTCATCTCCTTCCCTTGTAGCAATTCACCCTGTTACATGATTAGCCATCCTCCATGGATGCTTTCAGAGGGCTTGGTTTTCTCCTCAGTACTTCTCTTCAATAGACACTGAGCTGAGCATAAATAAGATTTTAGGGTCTGCCAGAGGGACCAAACTGTGATAGCTGCAGACCAGATGAGTAGGAGAGCATACTGCAGGGATACCTAAAGTGGTTAGATGTAAACCAGCTTGGATTTGGATGTGATCTAGTTGCACTAGCCTGATAAATCTCACGGTTTACTAGCTTGTGTGCAGTGCTTAGCTCACCCAAACAGCATATCATGGCATTGGAGGTGCTGGTCTGTGCTGAACCTGAACTTGCAGCTTGTGTCTCTGTGGTCTCCAGTATCTGTACCATGCTCCATTTCACAGGGCAAATGCACCAGAGGATCCCAGCTACAGCTTAGATGTGTCCCATTTCTCTGTAAATTTCCAATGCCTTGAATTATGTTTTCTTAACTGTATTGCTACACATTAATCACTTTGGCTTGTGTGGGGAGTGAGGTTCATCTTTATGCAGCCCCTGTGGTAACCACTCACGTCGTGATGCATCTGGCTGGGCTTGCACCTTTTTCATATTACATCAGTTTGTAATCAGATTTTGTTTGACACTAGCAAAGCTAGTGTATTGACACAACAGTTGAGGTATCAACATAAAAGCATTGCCATCATTTCCTATTTAATCCTGACAGTAAGAGCTCATCAAAAGATGATTATTTCAGTGCCCCTTTTCAGGGGATTTGGTTAGCAATTACAACTGTTTCTTTTCAGCAAAAGGTGCAGTTAAGTTCCAGAAAAGCTACAATCCAGCAGAAGGGTAGGATCATGGTATTTTTTCCTATGGGGAAATGTATTTTCAAACTAATTTTAAAAGATCTTCTTAACTTGGCCGATAAGTAAAAGTATTAATTGCTTTCTTATGAGCCTAATTGCTGTTGTAAGAGTGCACGAAGGCACAACTCCTGTTGCCTGTTGGAGCAGGAATAAGCTGATAGGTGCTGACACAAAGGCTGGATGGCTGTCTGAGCTCCTGCGAGGTGTTAGGAGAAGTCCCATACATGCTTATTTTGGTGGGGTTTCATATATTAATTCCATATGCTCTTGGGCTTTTCAGATGATATGGCTCTGTTCAAGCTCCAAGGCTGTTGGGGAAAGAAAGGTAAGGTCGCACCTTAGCTCTGGGTGCTGATTGCCACAGCCCCAAATTGTTTCAGCCACTGTGAACCATTAGTACTTCACAAAGCTGGGAAAAACAGTAGGATACTGGTTTTCCTTCTCTTTTCTAGACTGAACCATGCTGATTCCTTCAACATTTCTCTAGTGAACATTTCTTTCTAAACCTCTCTACTCTGTCCAGTTGGTCCGTGTCACACTGAAGCCCAGCATCCAAAAACTGGGCAGTGCCTGGCAAGCAGGGAGGAAAGGTGGTCTTGCTGGCCCTTCCCCTCTTCATAGGGCCCAACCCTCTCTGCTGGAGTGGGAAACTCCTAAGACCCACTTGTGTTGCCCATGCCTAGCACGGCTAGAGAACACCTCTGTGCCAGACACTGTTCCTGCAAGGGTGGATGCTCCCTGTGCTCAGTGGTCCCAGGGGAAAATGTCCCTGAGCCTGATCTAGATTTGCTGTGTTAGTGATGCTCAGTGAAGGGCCATACACCTGTTGGGTGAGATCAGGCATGTGGGAGGCTGATGCTGTCACCCAGTGATAGTGTGAATCAGGGCAAGTCCCTTGTGCCTCAGTTTCCCCACCTACAATGTCTGTGTGTGTGTCAATGCTTTGAGAGTCTAAGAAGAAAAGTCAATTTATAACTACTCATTATTTATTAAATGCAAGTCAGAAGGGACTGTGGAAGATTTATGTAGCCATAGGAAAAAACAAGGTATCTTGTTTCCAGGACAGAAACATACCATTTCTAAGTCTAAGAGAAAATTTTAACCCTCTCTGTAAATAGCGTAGAGAAGTCTCTTGTAGACAATGTGAGCTTTGGTTTCAGGGTTGGAGATTACCGGTGTATCAATATCTTTAGGAAAATCTGGTTCTCGCTCTTGTGTAGACTTGATAGTCTACAAAAAGTAAGAGGAAAATATGAGAAACATAAATGTGGTCCTGTGGCTGGTGATAATTATTATTTTGTTTTGATTTATCGTTCACAGGAATTTTTTTATGAGAGCCTCACAGGCATAATTCTTTCTCGTGCATAGTTTATTTTTTGCCAAAAAGACAAGAGGACAGGATATTTAGCAGAATATGTCTGATGGGTGGGTGGAGAACAGAGAGGATTTGGACTTGTGCCAAACATCGGGAAGGCGAAAGAATGAGAAGAACCCAGCTTATTGCAATAGTGTATTGCTCTTTATCTTGGAAAGGGGTATTTGCCTGAAGTGGCACTCCTAAGTCATCACAGGATTTTATTACAGATACTGGTCTATACTCCAGCTCAGCCGCAGCTTCAGAGGGCTCTTCAGCCATTTGCATAATTGCAAAACCCCCAGCGATCAAAATGTATGCAGCAGGCCAAAAAATCTAGAGTTTAAAAATATAATCTTCCTTTTGGCATCTGAGCCTTTAGGATATGTTTGGTTTGCATTTTTAGGTGTTTCCCAGTAACCATGAAGAGAAGAAAGGTGCTTTGCTGTTCAGTGTCTTCAATCCTGCAGTTGAGCCTTGGGATGGAAACGAGCAAATATTGTGATAGCTGCAAAAAAGTCACAAGGGTTGTTACCCAGCAGTTGGTCATGACAGAAAGTTGCCAGACGTTATACAAAAAGCACAGAAGTGACTATGGAGATTTTCAAAAGGACACTGCTATGTGCCAAGAGTTTTGGAAGGGCTGTTTCTTATTTTGAATATTAAAATAGAAGTTTTAACTTTTGGGAGTGCTTTTGAAAATACTCCACTTGCATTTTGCAGAGTGCAGTGCCAGCTGTCAAGAGCAGTAACTCGTCAATAACGTGTCCCAAAGCCAGGTGAAGACTCAGCTTTCCAACCACAGCATTGTGGCTACAACTTCTCACCTTGAAAAGGTTTTAATCCTGTGTAAGAGGTGCATAAGCAGTTATGGGATTTATGTATGCAAAAGAATTGTGAGGCCTGCCTTTACTTGCAAAATGAGAAGAAAAAACATATGTTCAGCTCACCTGCTCCCTGCTACCACAGTGACCTCAAATCACTGGAAAATGGATATATTCATTAGAACTTCTGATCCATCCATTCTCCTAAAGTAAAATCAGTTTGTGAGAGGGTTTAGGGAAAAATCAAGCAAATTAGAAAAAAACAAGGAAACAAAGCATTGACTAAGTGTTTTTATTCCATTTCTGGTTATTATCCTTATAGTTTTAGTATAAAGAATTTTTGCACTTGATTTCTATATGTAGTCCTGAAAACAAAGCTGAACGAGAGCAAAGAAAGCATAGCTCATATTTTGTGAAGTTTTATCAGCAATTGCCATAGTAAGCTCCTGTCATTGGTATACCAGCAAATCCTTCCCAGGGTTTCCATTTCAAAGCCTGAAGTTGGTGCATTTAGGGAGGCTGCAAAACATGTTTCCCTCCTAGAGAGCCAACGGGAGCTTCACGGAGAGCGTGCATTGCCCAGAAACATTAGAAGTGTGATCAGCTTGCTGCCAGGAGCAGGCGCGCTGAACACATCACCTCTGCACGCAAATGCTGCCTCCAGGCACGGCCCGTGGCATGTTTAGCTTCAGGAGGGATTTTTGCTCTGACTGACAGCTAAGGGCCACAGCCTTGGAGCTGCTGAGCACCTAAGCACTCAGTGCCTCAACAAGATGTGAAGGTGTTCAGCACCCTCCAGAATGAGCCCTGGGGCCAGCTTTTCAGAGGTGTGCAATGCTGAACACCTGGAGGTACTGCACATTTCTGAGAATGTGGCCTTTCAAGGGATATTAATAAAATACTCTGCAGGAAATGAATTACATTTCAACGCTGTTAGTAGCTTCTGTAGAATTTCCTCTATTGCTCCCACTGGAGACCAAGGCCAGAGTCTCTAGAGCTCTTGTGTACTTGACCCCAAAGCAAGTTTTTGCCTTCACAAGAATAGTTTTGGAGTGGGAACTGTGTCCTGGCATGTCCTTAGGGTTCCCCTCAGGCTCTGAAAAGGGATCAGCATGGAACAGTAAGAAGGGGATTCTGGCACTGTGTTACACTTGTGGGACTGATGCTAGGACCTGCTGGTTGGCTCATATTTGGGGTTAGCTCCACACCTTTAAAAATGGAGGTGGGTTGAAGGGCAGGGAACGAGGAAGATTACAAAAATTATTCCAAGCTGAGTGGTGTGAAATATTTAAACAGCTCAATCCATCTGGCTTACCAAAATGAAGTCTGAAAGGTGACTTGGTTACAGTAGACGAACAACTTTTCAGAAGGAAAATACCAGGTACTAAGGCTCTTTAATCTGGAGTGGAAAGGCAGAACAAGAATTAAAGACTGAAAGCTGAAGCCAAATAAATATAAAATTAGGCACATATTTTTTTTCACCAGTAAGAATAATCATTCATCAGAACAAGGCTATGTGTACATTTTTGTGTTTCTTGCTTTTTCAAATCAGGAGGAGGTACTTTTCTGGAAGACAAGCAGTGAGTGGCCAAGCACACGGTGTTGAACACTGTGTAGAAATACCTAGGTGAAATACTGGGGTAGGGAAGGATTCTGATTGAAGCCTTTGATTCTCTCAGCTGGTTCTCTCTGACTCTATAAAACTGCCATCTTCTGAAACATCTCAGTGCTCCACAGCTGTATTTCAAACACAGTGCATGGATTTAAGGTGGAAAGAAATGCTGCTCAGCACCATGTGAGAGCTCAGAGCACTGAAATGAAAGCGGGCATGGCTCTGCCTTGCAGAGATGGGAAGGCACTTGCACAGCTGTACAGCCTCAGAAATTCCTGGTGATTCTGCAGAGGTCAGTCCTTCACTCAAAAATGTGTTTCTGATTACATTCTGCCCCCTTGCAGATAACAATGCAGTCAGTGACAAATCTAGGGGAAGAGAGGCTTTTGGAGCAGCTACCATGCATTTGCCTTCCACTGGGCTGACACAGCTCATCTGGTTTAACTTCTGCATGGCAGCCGGGCGCCAATCAAGCCTGTCGCGGCTTTCCTTGGAGAGTGCAGTTTTCCACAAAAACAGTATGGCTGCTCTGCCGGTGAAAGGATCCGCTTTTCTCTCAGTAATACGACAATTACTTATAATCACTGATGTGTAGGTCAGACAGATAGAACTCTTTAGCAAATAAGCAATGCTTTTCCTCTGCAGCCAAATCATACACTCTACTGAGCAGTACAATATGAAATGGCTTTATCTCAGAGCTCTCCATCTGATATTTTATAAAGTACTCCTGGGCCTCTTAAATGGGGCAGAAAAGCTTGGCAAAGACACTTATGAAATGCAGCTGGACCCAGTGAGTCTTTTACCCTCTTTTCTGGGAGAAAACTCCTGTCCTGGACAGCTGTGGATGGAGGAATGGATGATCCAGCAATTAAGACCCTGGTTGAGGAACTGCATGACCTGGATTCAATAGGTCAGATCTTCTGTCTGGCCCTGGGCCGGCTGCTGTGATTTGTTATGCCTCTGTTTTCCTGTTGAAAAACAGGATGGCGGGATTAATTTTTCTGGTAGAGGTACAGGGGGATAGGTGATCCACGGTGCTGGGCTGTAAAATAGAAAAACTGAAGACTTCTCAGAAAAGCAGAGCTGCAGCCTCTGCTCCAGAAGGCTTTCGAGAGTCCAAAATCTATCTGACACAGGGAAGGAGCCCCATGACAAGTGAGGCTGGAAGGTCTCACGTGGGGATCTTTGCAGAGCCCTGCCAGTGAGCCTGCTTGCTCCTTGCCAGTGTGCTTGGGTGAAAATGCCAAGACAACTGGTGGGCCAGGCTCAGATGCCAGGTTTGTACCTTAGCTTCTGGCCTCCCAGAGTCAGTAGGTTCAAGACAGGCACAGTGCCCTAGGGTTTCTCCATGGCTTGTGGCTGCAAGACAGTTTGGCAAGCAAACTGGCTGCCAGGATCCAGAGCCGCGCTCCTTTCCTGCCTATGTTTCAAAATGTTTTGCTTTTGCACTCAGTCCAAAACATAGTATCCAAATCCTCCGTGGAGGAGCATTAGCATTCCTGCACCACTCTTCTAGATCCTGATCAGCTCTCAGATATATCATTTCCACTTTATAGCATTCATTCTCTTCTGTTCTTTTCACAACCAATTTTATCTGGAGTTTAGCCTCAGCAAGTTGTCAGTTTTGTTCTAATTACAGGTGACTCTGAGCCAAAACCTCAGATACTATCATGTGTGAGCGGGTGGGAAGTCAGCAGGGAGAGCAGCACACAGGTTTCTGGGCCTCAGTGTCTCACCCAGGGCAGGCACAGGACCTGGAGTCAGGGGCTGGGGTCTAACCCTTGCTCCCCACTGCCCTGAACATGATGCTGGAGGGCCAATCTTCCCGCTTGATTTTGGGCAATGGTATGATTACTATATTTTCATGCCTGTAGCTTGCACCCCAGGAGGAATGTTCTTTGAAAGTAAGCCCTGAGATAACCCAATATCAGGTGCAGGGAGAAATGAAAGGCAGGGAGGTACGGGAGAGGCTGCCGAGGAAGAGAGACAGAAGGTCTGTTGCAGAAAGAGTAAACTGGGAGCTGCAGGCCATGTGGGATCAGGTCACACAAGCTTTCCATATTGATCAGCCTGAATTCCCTATGGGTATTCTCTGTCATTTCCCAGCTGTCTCATTTCCTGATGGATTTTAGATGGAGTTTTAAAATCCTTTTTTATCTGCAGCACTCTGCTTGAAGATCCTTCCCCACCTTTGGTCAGGGATGCTGACAAAGTTCACTGAGCCATCAGTTCCCCAGTCTTTTCCCTGCAAGATGACAAAAGGTGGTTGAAAGCACCAGGGTGGCTGATGCTGTTTTATTTTCAGCCTTCATCGGGGAAAAAAAAGAGCATGGAGAAGTGCATGGAGCGTGTCTGTGGTGGTAACTAATGACTATTAGACCCTTATTGCTGTCAGGTGAACTAGTAGCCGAGCCTCAGACATGTGGTCATTGTCAAGAGGAATTTTTGACTCCTCTCTTAGGAGCACCTCCTCCTCCCCTCCCCAGCCATTAATTACTTCCACCATCCTTCCAAACTGCCAAGGAGTGAGGAGCAGCAGAGCTGGAGATGAAAGCAAGCAGCGGCTGCCCCGGTTTCCAGGTCTTTCAAATAACCAGTCTATAATAACTTCCACAGCCGAGGGAAACGGGCGAGCTGTGGGAGGAAGGTCAGCGCTGAAGGGAGGAAGGCTCTCGCGTAGCAGTGATGTAGTGGCTCCTAATGGAAGAAACCTGTGGAATTAATCAAGCATTGTACCTCATTTGTTAATGACAGCACGCCTGAAACGTGCACCAGCCTCTCTTGTTGGTGGGTAGCTGGGACCCTGGAAGCCCAGCCAGGCTGTCAACGTGGGGACTGGGGTCTCAGCATGGTGGACAAGCCCAGTGGCAGCGGATGCCGACGGTGATGGGGTGCTGAGACTGGACATGGCTGTCTGTGTGCCTCATCTCTCCAAGCCGGCTGCGAGGGAGCTCGAAGCGAGGCTGGTGCTGACCTCCCATGGTTGGCTTCCAGGCTGTCATGCGTGAAGTCGGTCACGCTCAGTTTCCCCCAGATTAGCGCGGGGTATTGAGATGACATTGTTCTGGCTTGCTTGCTGCGGAAAGCAGCAGCTCTGTGGAACCAGTTAAGGCGGTTTGGGCCCAGCTTCCACCTCCTCACCCCACACACATGCTCCAGAGTTTGGCCTTGATTTCATGGGCCAGAGATGAGCAAGAATCAAAGTGGAATAATTACTACTAGTGCACGGGACAAGTCTCCAGGCTGCCTCCACAGGCTGAGCACACAGACACAGAAAGCAAGGTGTGCTAGGAAAGCAGTTCTCCTCGCATCCTGGTGAGGGGTGCTGGCAGGCAGAACGCACCACAGCTTCTTGATTTATGGGAGAAATTGCTAGCATGGTTTGGGGGAGCATTTCATGTTTGCACCCCCCAAACATTGTCTCTACTTTGCACGTGGGTATGCACATCCTGGGGGTAGCAAAGTCAGCCAGAGCTCCTGAAGATTCCTGGCTGTTGGTGTCCCTGTAGCAAACCAGCGCAGGGGATGTGTCTGGGCTACCTGCACCCTCGTGGTCTGCCTCGCTGCTCCCAGCTGCGCTCTCACCTCTGGCAGTGAATAACTGCTGAAAATGTTGCTGAGGTTGCTGGGGGACTGCTCTGCTCCTGAGGAAGGCAGGCAGAGAAACAGAGACTGGACTTGGCATCCTGACCTGCTGGTCCTGCTGCGCTGTGCTCTGTGCTGCTTGGACAGAGATGAAGCTTTGGCCCTCGCAGTCTGATGTAGTTAACATATTAGGCCTATGCGAATCCATAGAGAATTGCAGATATGAATGGATAGCAAGTAATGAGTCTTCTCAGATATTATAGTCTTCCAATGCATATAAAAAATAACATACAGTCTTATTATAGGAAACATATGTGTCCTTTCTCCATAGGCTGGGCAGATTTCTGTTTGAAGAAATGACAGTCTGACCAAAATGCCAAGCCTCATGTAGTAGTATCATGTTACACCCAGGAGAGGGGCTACATTTTCTGAACCTAAGGCTCTTTTTAAGCTCCAGTCCCCTTCAAAGGAGTGCAGCTGCGTGCTGCCTGGTGGGGAAGGGTCTTCAAAATATCTGTGAGGTCACTGTCTGATCTTGAATTAGTCATTTATTGCCTCATCCATACCTCAACTTCTCCGCTGGTAAAATTGCAATAATACCTATTGACCTTTCAGAAGATTTTCAAGACTAGCTGCAGAAAATACTACAGGATAAAACCACAATGAAAGGAAATGTAAAAGGGTAGATTTTCTTGTGCTTGTCAAAAGTCTTGATTCCTTTTTAGGTCACTACATTAATTGATGCAGTGGATTACGAGCTTTGAAAAGTGAAATGATTGGAAATGATTCCTCTGAAAGATTGGTGCATCTGGGGACTCTTTCTGAAGCTGTAGTCGGAAGTGCCTTAAAGCTCACTTATTTGTGGCACAAACATTGCTATGTAATGCTGGCACACTTGAAAAGCTGAAAGTGAGATTCAGTGGCTTGGGTTTCTATTTCCTAGCCACAAGAAATACCAAGAAATAGATAAACATCCCATCTGAGGAAGCCCCGTGAAAACTTGGCCTTTAAAAGCCAGCCAAATGCCTTGCGGCATTCCTGTCACTGCAGTAACACTGGGCAGGGCTGGCCGGTCCTCTGGGAGCTGCGGTCCATGTGCCAGTGATGGGGCATCTTCAGTGACACACCGCCCCAAAACAGCAGCTTGTGGGCTCAGAGCCTGAGCGTTTGCAGGTGCACTAGGACACCTCCAGACTGACCCCTGGGCTGACGCTGCAGCGTGAGTTAGACAGCCCAGAAACAGAGATTCATCAACTCAGAAAAACTTCTTTGGGAAGAGGCAAAGGTACCACATACCTTTTAATGTGATGATCTCAAGCTATACTTACACTTTAGGCAGGTCACATGGAAATATGAACGACCGCAGATACCCCCTTGTGCGCAGTGCACTCTGATGAAGATGACACCCCGGGATTCTTTCATAATTGACTGGTGTGTGTATGTGTGTCTCAGAGTGAGCCCTCGTGCTTTTTTTCATTTTCAGCCCAGTGATAAATTAAAGTCTTTAGTCCCATTAAAGTATTAAATTTTAGCTAAGTCCTTAATTAAGCCCTCCTTGCTTTAATTAAGGCATTAAGATTTAATTAAAAGTTAACACATTGGCAAGATCTCCCTTCTCTTCTGCCTTAACTCCACTGGAGCAGGTTGTGGCCCCAGATGTCAGCTGATACTATAAAATCAGGAGAACCTTTCTAAACATTTTCCCCTGTGTGCGTGAGCAGGCTGAAGGGCATGCCAGCACTTGTCACCAGAGCCCTGCGACCAACTGGTGCATCCAGTGTAGCTTTTCACAGCACATCAGGATGGGTGCAGTGCACTCAGCCTCTCCTCCCAGCTCCTTTCCTCTGGTCCATGAGGCAGAGCCTATCTGAGCCCCCAGTCTGGGCAGCGTTCCCCAAGACACCATAGGGAAAATCTCTGTGTGCAGTTTTGCCCACAGCTCGTCCAGGGCAGTCATTAAGCTCATGTTCACATTGCTGGGTCTTGTCTGTAGGCATAGATTCTGGTCCCTAGACTGGCCAGGCAGATAAGTTTCCAAGAAAAAGGTTTTCAAACCAAAAACCTTGTCCTCTTCAAAAACAGATTGTTGCTATTTACCTGGGCACATCCAAGATCTTGGCTCTGCTTCAAGCCCCAGAATTATTGGGTACAATTTTTTATTTTAAATGGCATCTTGTAAACCAGGATTTTGGCTGTAACAAAGACCTACACTTGGAGCAGAGAAGGACAGTCTTTCAGCTGGCCCTGGGTGGCTTTGTGCAGCTCCCATGGAGGTGTGTGAAGGGGAGTCAAACTTGGAGAAAAATCCTGCCCTTGGTGTAAAATTAAAACAAAAGCAGGAGAATTTTTAGCAGCAAAAAAAATTAAATCTAGAAAGTGTCAAGTAGGTGTGAGAATCTGCCTTGTAATAAATCCACTACCTGAAAACTACAGTGAGTTGCAAGAGCTGATATTATCAGCCAGGACGTGGTTGGCTCAGTTCCAGGCTGGTCCAGCAAGAAGTCCAGTGGGAGAATATGCTGGAGAATTTATCTGAGCAAACATATTCCGTGTGCTGTCCTGGATTTGCTGGTGCCTTGCTGAAATCCAGCATGGACCCTGCCTTGGTTGTTTCAAGGGGAGGTGAAGCACCTTGGCGTGGAAGGCAAAAGCACTGTACTCCATCTTAGTCTTTTAGTCATGTTTCACTTAAATCTTCCATCAAAATCTGCATACTCTAACTTGTCAAAACCAGCTTATCCCAGCTGTCATTGCAAAAGCCCCTTTCCTTGAAGCAGAATAGAATTGGCAAGGAGAAAACTGCATTTTTAATAGGCTGCATTTCTCCAGCACTTCTCTTCCAGGGACCTCAAAGATCTCTGCAACGCTCATTGCACCCTTGCAGGTCATACATTACTACCTTGTTTTCAGCTCGAGGAAACCAAAGTGCCTGGGTAGAGCAACTCCCAGCAGCTCCTCAGCATCACAAGTCTTGCATCCCAGCATCCCATTTTCGCATGGACCCTGGCTGCTCCGCTGCGAAGGTGTACATACAGCCAGCATTGGCAGCAAGCATGCTCTCTCCCCAGCCACATAGTGGGTGATCACCTCTCCCCTTGTAGGAAAGAAATTGCAAGTCCGCGGGGATTCTGGCCACATGCATACTGGCGAAGTACAAACGTGTGTGGCCTCTTCTCCACAGAACTCCTCAGCTGTGATGCAGTGTCCTGCGTCATCTCTTTTCTCAGTGTTAAGGAGAACAACTTTTACACCCTAACTGCAGAGAACAGAAGGCTGTCCCAGGGTCCTCTGTGTTTTGGGCTCCTACAGCAATGACAGCTTCTTGAATACTGATTCTACAGCATCTGCTTTGGCCAGCAGACTTGAACATCTTCCTGCCCTTGGCCTTCTGCCCGGCTTACTGTGCTGCTGCTGGGCTTCAGGTGCTCCTGCAGGCAACACACACGGTCACTTACTCATTGCATTGCAGAGATTAGCAGCTTTGGCCTTTCAAACTTTAAGATGCTGGGTCCAGCACTGTTTGCATTTGTGCTTGGACAGGGACTCTTGGGGCCAGTGGGGCTGGACAGGGAGAGGAAATCTGGCACACTGTGTAGTAACAGCTGCCAAGTTCTTCCTCAGCAGAGATACTGTGAAAATTGTAATGCTTTTTTATGTTATCTTCCAATATAATTGCTTTTAAATTCTGACAGAAGTAATTAAAGGTTGTGTTTGAACCTTTGAGTACAAGATGGCAAGGGACCTGAAACCAGATCTGCAATGGAGTTTTTTCAGTGAAAATGGGAAAAAAAACATTATTGGCAGCAGCTCTGCAAAAACAACCTCCTGGCCTCCCAGCACTGAGAAGGGCGGAGGCAGAGGTCAGCCCGTGTGTTCCGTGAGCCGGGCAGCCTGCCGTTACGTGGGCTGTGTGTGCCCACGGTAGAGCCGTGGACACGGGGGGAAGCAAGGGGACCTTGCTTGCGCCGTGCCGTGCTGCGGGCTTTCCCCACTAGATGTCTCCGTGAGCCGCGCAACAGCGATCGCGGTGGCGCCTGGTAAATGGCGGGGACAAAGCTGGAGCTGGAGCGGTGCAGGAGGCTGCTGGGTGGTACCTGTGGCTCTTCTGGTTTTAACGTACACAGTAACTTGGTGTAGAACAGGTAGTACAAGGTGGTGTCGTCTGAAATATTTCCTGTAGATTTAGGTTGGTAGGAGTTAAGCAGAGCCCACCTTCCCTCTTAACACCAGGCCTCTCAGCAATGGGAAGTGAGCTTTTTCTTTCCTAAATAAAGTGGAATTCATGCAGAAATATATTTAAGTGCTGGCAGCACCCCTGGGAGCCCAGCGATGGAAAGCAAATGAGAAAACAAGTAGCTAACAACATTTGGAGACAGAAATTAAACTATGCAACCTATTGGCTGATGACCTGTAATAACCAGCTTAGCAGTTTGTGTTTAGCTTGTATCCACCTCTATGCATTGTGCGTTGGTAAAAATGCCTGAAAAAATGCCTGTTCTTTGCAGGCTGTCTCTGACTCATAAAGACAGTGGTGGCTAGAGCCACAGCCAGAGGGAATTTCACAGGTCTCGGCTCTCTGGGGAGAGTAGAGGGGCTGCGTGAGTGAGAAGGCTGCCAGTGTGATCCTGGGCAGCTGGGGAGAGCCGGTGAGTCTGCATTGGAGGCCCTGCACTGGCTCCCACTGTGGGAGCCCAGCCAGACCAGGAGAGATGATGAGATGCAAAGTGCCGCTGTTGTGGGCTGTGCACGTACGCACCAAGGTAGAAGGCAACACAACACAGTAGGGTGGTAAATTCAGCCTAGGTACATCTTGGCAACTGTTCCTGCAGAAAAGGTTAATGTTCAGACACTCTCACCTGAGCTTGATCTAGAAAGATGCTTAGAAACTGTGATATCCTTGTGTAGCAGCAGGGCTTGTGTGTGTGAGGCCACCTTAGAGTCAGTGCTGGTAACTGCTGAGAATCTGGTCTGTGCCATAAACCTTGGAACACCTTTCTGGAGTCCATGGAGTTTAATGGGTCATTTCTGAAAGGCTCTTCCCTGTATTTTGTCATGCCTCAGGCAAAGTTTGCTCCAAGGCTCCTAGCAACCCTCCAGTGGTGTCCAGGTCAGAGCAAGGGACTGCACACTCTGCAAGCACCTGCTTGTCATCCTGGGGTGTCTGGGCACTCAAAGCAACCGAGAAGAAACCTGCGCTTCTCTGCTCCCTCTTTGCACAGGATACATGTGATGATAGGAAGTGGGAAACTTGCCAGGGTATGAAAACATCTCATCCTTAAGGAAATAAGTCCCTGCGGGGAGCCATTCCTGAGGAGTGGGCAAGACAGCTTGGGAAGCGAGTCCAGGAATGTGGGACGCCTGCTTGCCAAGGAAGCGCCACGTCTGCTGGCTCAAAAGGGAGGAATTACTGGAATGTTTGGGGGATCCAAACTATGTCATTGTGAGATAGGAACTGACAGGATTAGGAATAAACCCTTAATGCAGAAAGGTTACAAACTACCCCCCGTTCGGTGATCATGGGAACTTGGCAGGCTCTGGAGGAGAAGAGCCAAGATTTACAAGTGAGCTGAGGTGGTTCTCTAAGTCGGGCACTCAGCAGTGAGACTGTTATAAAGGCCTGAGCTGTGTGATGGCACTCAGAAAATCACATATTTTTATAGTGTCTGATGTTAGCCCCTCTGCCCAGGCTCACTGGAGCAGCTTTCCCAGGTAGATGGGCTGTCATGCCTAGGCTGAGGTGCTGGATGATGGGTAGCACAGAGGCGAAAGAGCCTTTTTCTGATGGTTTAGCTACATTGAAACTAAGTCTTTTGCCAGTACGTCTATGTGATCTGAAATTTTTTTCACATCCAAAACCACTTCCTTGGTGCTAGTGCCATCTCCCAGGGAAGGCAAAGTCTGGGACACCACATCACAGCAGCTTTTGGGAAACATTTCCAGCTCCATAGCCAAAAGAAAGACCACAGTGTTTGTGTTAACATCCCCACTGCCTGACACTCTTTCAGCACTGGCTGTTCACCAGTTCCTGGCCTTGAGACAATACTGGTGCTAAAGGATTCAGAAAAGGATCATATATATATGTGACTCCCCAAAATACCCAGAACCCTAGTATTAACTTTAAAAAAAAAAAAGTTTTAAAGCCTTCCTGGTCCAGATCATACGTGCAGCTTTCAGGGAACAGAGAAAGAGACTTGTGTTCATTTTAGCCTAAGCTGTCTGCTGCAGAGCATGTGGGTAAGTTGTTGGGCTATAACAACTGAATTTCCACGTCATTTCCTGATTCTAGTTATCCAGAACTTCAAACATTGTAAGGTGTCCTGTAGCTGGACACTGAACAGAGCAACCTGAGACCCACTCAGCTTTGCAGCCTTGTCCTAATAGTCCCTGAGACCACCAGGAAGATATGATGCAAAAACACATTTGCAGCATCATGCCACTTCTGGGGAGATCTGACTCCTAAAGATTCCCATGAGCTCTGCAAGCATCTTTGGCTGGCTGGGAGAGGAACAAACATGGCTATGCTGTTCGGGATGCAGGACTGTGCTTTCATGGAGCAGTTGTGTAGCAAAACTGGTATTTTGCTTTGAAAGTGCACCTTGAACTTTGGTTTGAAGAGTGTGAAAAGGAAAGAGAAGGATTAACAGGATGAGGTGGAAGAGCTTTTCAATTAGTAGGAGCAGGAGTTTGCTGGGGCAGAGAGTTGCATGCCCATTCTGATACAGAAGCAGAGAGCAGGTCCCACCTAGTTACTAGATATGAGTGTGTTTAGCAAAAGGAGTTTGTGCCTTTTTTCCTGTAGAATTAAGTGGGTTTTCTAGGAGCTTGATTTCCCACCACAGTAAGATCTGTTTCAGGCAATACTCTTAAGTATATCTCAAGAGAGAGCCTGGGCAGCATGATGGTGGGGGTGGCTAAGGAAGAGGCTCTGTTGCTCATATTAGGATACCTTCACAAATGGTAGCGCAGCTGTGGAACAGGGGGGATTTCCTTTGTTATGAATTAATATATCTGTCCCATCTTCTTCCACCCAGACACCTTGGATGTAGTCATTGACTCGCAGAACAAATTCCAAAGGTCTATGGGGATTAGCGTGATGCTAACAAGCTAAAACCAATGTTGATGTGAAGGGTTGGTTTCAAAGAACCAAAAAAGCAAATGTTTTGGAGTGTTTAATATATAACTAAATACTAGGACAGCTGGATGGCAAATTTCTTGGATTTGGGGTTCAGCTCCTAGACCCTGTTTTTCACGAAGTTGTGGTGTCTGTCTAATGAGCAACCTGTTGCACAGGTGGAATTTGAGCCAGAAGGCTTCATAAGACTTCGGATTACAGGGCACCAGATGTTAGGGAACCACAGATACCAGCTTATAACACATGCACATGTCCGTAGAAATTCCTGCTCTTTGGCTTTTGAACTTATTTGTACTTAGTTCAAAGACTGCCTATGGAAACTGAGAGGGATAGTGCCCTGGGAGCAGAGAGGGAAAGAGGGGTTAAGAAGGATAGGTTCTGGGAACAGAGAAGAGAGGCAGAGACTCTCTCCTCCCCTGAGAGCTACGAGCAGGAGAGAGTCTGGGAGACATTTGGAGCACAAGGAGGCAGTCGTTCCTGAAGTGCAGGGTGATGCTGGGTAGAGGCAAAGGGAAAGCTGGGCATTGAAGGGTTGGAGGGGAAAATGGACAGGTTTCAGTGGGCTGTGAGTGCCAGACTGCAAATATCTAGGGGGGAAAACAATCATAGGAAATTAACTTTCAATGGCCCGCTTTATACTGTAAATTCTTTGCTACAAGGTCTGTAATTGCCTTGGTTTCCGTAACATACCTAACTTCTCCACTACTTGACGTCATCCTAGAGCACTTTACCGAGGAGACAGCAAAATTCCCAGACCTAAAGCAAACAAAGAAATAAAGTTACTCATTTGTGCTTAATCAGTGATTCTCCAGCAGGTGATGTGGGATGCAAATTCAGATTCACAAATACGGAAATTTTATTATATATACTAATTCTGTGTGTTAGCATAATTCTACATAGTGATTCTATGCACTAATGGCTATAAAGATATACCCCAAATTATTTATTTTCTTAACGTTTTCGAAGAAGACTGTCTAACAAAACTGAAGTCTAGGCAGAAGGATGTGACCTCTACTTAAGAAAGGTTCACCCAAAGACTAAAATTGTTCAAGTCATGGCCATCTTGAAGCTTGTAGGGAAAGGATAAGAGAATGGAGTTTGAAGGAAAAAAAGCCCCTGTTTGTTAGTTTTATTAGGAAGGCATTTTAATGATAATTTTCTCCTCTGTTCTTTCACAGAGTGATAAGAATCTCTTTTCTTCTTGTTTCTTGGAGGGCACTGGAAGGCATCATGGGTCAGCTAGACTGCCCTTTATCCTCTCCCATCCATCACGGTTCTGGCTGGTGATGGGTTCAAGGTGTTGCAGGTTTGAGATCCTAAGCAGTTCCTAATGCCTCCTCCACACTCTGAAGCCTGCCTTGTTTTTTCAGTAATCCAACCTTTCCCCTTCACCCACGAGAGAGTTTAAAGCATCTGCTACCACAGATTTCTGAGGAGAACAGGGAAACTGATAAAGAGTTTTCATTGAGCTTTGATTTCCAGGGGAAAATTTCATCCTAGTAATAGTGCACACTGATACATTTTTCTTGAACAGTAAAAAGAAAGCATGAAAAATCCCAAGCAAATAACTTATTGCTGGCTTCAGTGCTATTATACTGTTATAAAGGAGAAATAGGGCACAATCATAAATGTGCCCAAAGATTTTATTTTTCAGGGTCATAGATGAGACATGGAAGCTGAATTCTACCTTGTGCAGCCCTACAACTTTAATAACTTCTGAATTGTCATGTCTTGATATAAACCAGGACTGCTTATATATTTAGCTCAAGGTGTTTAGCTCAGTCCAAAGGGACTGAGAAGCAACTGAGAATGACATTGTCAGCATGTTAGCATTGAGGTTGTGAAGCAAACACCAGCGCTTCCAAATGCTATGTCAAGACAATTTTTTACTTGGCAACCATGCATTGCTGTAACAGCACACACACTCTGATGTAGCACAAGAGCTACTACAGGGGCACCTGTGAATGTTAGGGAAAGAATATCTTCCCTAATTTGTTCAATGTTAAGCATCACACCCTTGCCATTATTTAACTTTACCTGATCTTTAGTGGGATAATTGGTGTTTAACATCTGTATTATACATCCTTCTTGAGAATGGTGTTGACAGTGCAGCCTCTGACACAGCTTGAATGGTAAATATGCTGTGGGGTGCCCTGCCCAAGATAGAAATCTCTGATCTTTCCTCCAGCCAGACTTGCCTGTTTCCTCTCTGACTGAGGTGTAACTTCTGAGTGAGCTGTGAAACTACTGGGTTGCTGCTGTAAATGTGAACAGACAGAAACATGTAGATGTTAAGCAGGGAGAGGTTGCCAAATAGATCCTTATGCCACTGCCTTGAACTTAATGACAGTGAGATTATAAACCTCAGTACCCCAGACTGCAGGGTAATTCTTTTGGGACCAAGCATGCTGTGTCTGGAAAAATCATCTGGATTTTTGTGAAAGTATGGTTGAAGATATTAAATGCAAACAATCGTAGGGACAATGATGTCAAAACTCCTCCCTGTTCCTTGAAACAATCCCTAGACACCAGGCTGCCGACGGCCGGATCTGGCAGAGTCTGAGCCATGTGCTTGGAAAGGCTCCATAAATCTTGCTCGCACCTTTGGAGCACTCCTCCTGGTCTCAGGCTGCAAACAGAGCTTTCTACAGGATCCCTTTGTACAGACTGCGCAGACAATGACATTTTTGTCTTGGTTTTCATTTCATATTATTGCACCAGTTGTCCTGGATAAGATCATAAACTTGTCCTCACTGGTAATGTACTTTCACAATGTCTGGAGGAGGCGGGAGGAGTTTAAAATTAATGCACCTCCTAGCATGAAATTATTCATGGCTCAACACTTGTAATTACCAGGGCCAGTTTTAGGAAGCCCATAGTTATGAGGAATTTGATATTTTAAGACTTAAAACAAATGTTTTACAAGCTTTATCCTTTGCCCACTGCAGAATACATTATGGTCTGGTAAAATTGCTGTGTATGTGTACCATCCCAGCTATTCCCATCAGCTGATCACACCTGTCAGTCATTCATCAGCAAACCATTGCCCGTTAGATAATAAAATTCAACTGGGGCGAGGAGGGGAGGTCAGCCCAGCCATTGTGCTAATTCCCCATCAGAGCAGCGGCTCCTGCAGGCCCAAAGCATCCTGTGCAAAGTTCAAAGCTTTTGGAAAAAGTAATCAGATCAGACCAATTAGGGCCTCTCTGCCTACACTGACAGCTGTGTCAGGAGACCCGTTCACCCCATTCCCTCCTGGGCATGCCCTGACTGCATTGCTGCCCTGGCTTCAGGCTCCTCTCGCCATCCAAGGCTTGTTCTGACATAACTCTGTTGCAATTCCTCCTCATTCGCATTAACACAAGAGCAGAATTTGGCCCCCAGTGCCATTTTATAGTAAAGAAGGGACTGGCTGTAGGCTGAATGGGGAGTGGGGCTTAATGCAATATTTAATCCACATTCTTAAATCGTGTATCATATTACCACCTTTTAATTCCCTTTGTTACTCCATGATTTGTTATGTGTTCTGGGGGACTCCCACACAACTCCTAAGTGCTTCTGCAGCTGAGTCAAAGCAATTCTGCTTTCACTGGAGACCAAAATACCATGGACCCGCAGCAGTTGTGTGGGTGCATTTTCACACCAAGACTTGCAGCTTTTTTGCCCCATAGAGCAGGCAGCTGGCCTGGCTGGTGCCTGAGCACCCATTACTGCCAGATTCTTTTTCCACCAAGTAGTGCCGCTTTGTTTCCCTTTTCTACCGTTTTGTTCAGTGAAAAGGGTTTTGGAGTTCAGTTTGTATTAAGAAATTGTGGTGTTGCATCACTATCAGGTAAAGAAATACTTTTGACCTTATTTAACAGCTAAAGGACGTGCATTTCACTTCAGATGTCCCCTTCACATTCTTCTTACACTTTCAAACCAGGAAACGTATGAATGTCTCAGACCTGTTTGTAAATGTTAGTAAGTCAATTCTGAACTATGTGTTCCAGGTTACATGGACTTTTAGCAGTGGCTGAAGAAGGCCTCCAAACTGCTTGGTGTGTCAGAGTTCATTTGCTTCATGGTTGTGATTTGGGCTGTGAAAGGGAAACGGGTCAGAGCCAGTGTTCCTACTTGTGTGTCTTGCCGTCTTTTAGGGGATCCAGCAAGTTAGAACAGAGGATTCCTCAGACTGCAATATTACCACCAAAAAGAGAATCTGGTTGTATTTTGTATTTTCCACTTATACATTCAATGTAAGTTGTTACTAAATGACAAACAGGGCAGTTAGTGATTGCTATAATGTCCAAGAGATCCTCCAAAACATTCTGTGACATCTTCCTCTCATCTGTTCTTAATCATTCATAATATACCCTATTTATACGTATAAAATCACAGGTTTAAGCATTTACACTCTCTTTAGAAGTAATTTATAAATGAGACCTTCATATGAAACAGCCGAAATGATCCAGTATTACAGCATCACAAACCAAGCTAGTATTTATGGAGAAACCACATCCACTGACAAAGTCAAGCTTTTGAGGGCTGCATGGTTTTTCTGGAATGAAGGAAGCAGGCTGGATTGCAGAGTGCAGTGTTTGGGCACTGCCAGCTTGTGCAACAGAATAGCTCAGCTCTGTTCCTGGGGAAGGCCTGTCTCTTTCTTGATTTTAAGTGAGAAACTCAGTTGATCAGGAAAAAATATCTTGCTCTGCATTTTTCTGTTAATGCTCAGTTTGCCACACGTATAGGACTCACACATGCTGTATGATGTATCTGGATATCACAGAAAAAAATCTGATGAAAATTCAGGAAATTAAAACCATGTACCAAGCTGTTAGTTCCCTAATGAGAGCAATAACACAGTCCCTCACCAGGCTATAAGTCCAAAGGCCGGTCTGCCAGAGCAGCGTACACAAGGCATTATACACAACAGAAGGGAAGGAATTAAAAATGATTTAAGATAACATGTTCTACTTGGGCTGAGCTACTCTGAGGGCAGCCAAACAGCATCACTCAAGAGATTTATGTTATTCTAGGAAGGACATCTCCTGGAAACAGTGCATATGAGAACCACGCAGGCAGACAAACACAGTCCCATCCAGACATTTTGAATTAATGCCATGGCCAAGTGTTTGGATTTTAAAATGCCTGTCCCAGTTTCAGGCTACCAGATGCCAACTCCCATCTTTCCAGGAGCAGGACTTGACCTTTCATAGGAGGACCTGTCAAGATCTCTGCTTTAATCATCCCAAATGGCCAAAAGAAAAATCAATCTATCATACTGAGAAAAATCTTTTGAGATCACCCCTCAAGGAGGATTGCAAGTAATCCCTGTGCAAAGGCCCTGTAAAGTGATCTCTTTCAAAATCATATGTATGAAATTAGTTATAATCTGCATGGTAATGACCCAAATTTTCAGCTTGACGTGCATGGCACGATAAGGAGAATACAGATGGTTCTAAAGGGGAGGTTTCTACATACCATTTAATTTGGCCATATTGAGATCTTCACTGCATCTCAAAGGCTGTCCCATGAAAACATGCACGATAAATCGAGGGTGACTGTGTTTTTCTGGTAGAGCCTGACCCTATGCCCTTTGAAACTGGTGACTAATCTCTCACTAATTTTAGTGGTACAGGATCAGCACTTCATAATTTAGGGCCTAATTTTTGTTTGCATTAAGGTGCTTTTACATTCTCAGAGTCATTGAACCCTAATAGTGAACAAAAATGAGCCTACAACAGGGACTGTTCAAGGAGCTTGCCTTTGCAAGCAGGTCACCAGAGAGCTCTGATGCCCGCTGAATCTTTTAATTTTATGTAATTTAATAAAAGCAAACTTTTAATTAACATTCCGAGTACTGCAGAGAGACAAAGTGCAGTGTGATGGGGAGTCTGGCTTAAATAGGGTATCTTATGTGGAGGAATCATATTCCAGCACCACAGGGAGCAAGCAGCACAGCTCTGAGCTGGGACTGGGGACATTCACAGAAGAAAACATGAGGGCATTCAAAAACAGGGATACTGATGAGAAAGAAAGAATTTGGGGGGCTATTCCACATGCACAAGGCACGTGGATCTCTGGACACGGAGGAGATCATAGCCAGGCTGCCTAGAGGCTGGGTTCGCACAGTCCTGGACTCCAGGCCCGTTTCTACTAGCTCATGTCTCATTGCACACAGAAATGACAACGAAAGGAGAGCTCTGTCTAAGTGTGTACCTGCAGAGCGGGAGCATGCCCTCCTCTCCTGGGGGAATCATCTGGTGGAAATGCACAGAAGATGAATCATGAAGCTGCTCTTTCCCAAGTACAGAAGAGGACTATAGGATCCATGTTAAATAAATGCTTATCAGATAAAGAATGGAGTTTTGGATGAAGTGCAAATTGTCCTATTTGCTGCTGTCACTGTTGAAAACCTATCCCTCTAGACCAACATCTCTGTTGAAAGAGAGACAACAGAAGGCAAAGGACTGTAAAAAAAATGCAAAGGACTGTAAAAAAAAATGCAATCAAAACAACCTGAAACTGGGATGAAGTGGATCTAAAAGAGAGAAAAACGGAGCAACCAAACGGAGGACTTCAGAGGGAAAATCCACTTACTGGAGGAGGAAAAGACAGCCTGTTAAGAAAAGGGCAAGTGAAAAGAACCTGTCCAGGAAAAATAAAATGCTATCAATTCTGTATATAATATTATCAGAAAATTGTAGTAACAGTGAGGGACCCTTCATAAAAGAGCTGGTAAGAGGTCTGTCTCCTCTGCTATCTGACTGGAGCACCAGCGTTATGTAAAAACATAACCTTATCTCTTGTGGTCTAACGTCTCTAATAAGAGGCAAAGCAAATGCCATGTTTTCTCCTGTTATGTTTGCAGTAGGCAAGCAGCTTGCTAAGCTTGTTCACTTTTCTTCCACAGACCTCAAAAGTGGGCATCTCCCCAAGAGGAATGGGGAGAGGCGGATGGCCAGCTGAGGATGGTTAGGTCACATTAGTAGGTCTTGGGGCACCTAAGGGCCTGTCCCTGGTTCTGTCCCATCTCCTTGCACCTGTATTTCCCTTTAGTCCAAAGCAGAGACAGTTTCTGCAGTACCTGACAGAGCAGGATTGGGGTCTTGCAAATAATACACCAGAAGAACACTTGGATCTCAGAGGAGATCTTGTCCCACCAACTTGAGCGCCACGGGATACTCAGGCAAGACTACTACAGTCCTGTCTACCATGACCTGTTCAGCAACTGGAAAGAGAACCCAGAAGTCCTGCTCCCAAGTTCCTCACTCTTAACAACACTGGAAATATTTTGTGTACAACCCCGTTAATTAAAACTTTGCTAGTAGACACTTGAAGTAATGAAAACCAATACACACCTGCCAGGTCTGAAAACATTTTCTTCAGAGAAACTATTAGATCAACATACACTAAAACCTGGCCTGTAAATGTTTTGGCCCCAGGGCTTTTCTCATAGTACATTAAAAAAAATGTCAACCCAAGTTAATCCTCCTTCTAACAGTTGGTAGATATGGTTTATCTGATTGAAATGACAGGACAAAGGGATTTTACTGACTTTATTTTCATTATCATTAAAGTAAATGTTTTCGCATCTCTGAAAAAAAAAGTTATTGGAAAGTTATCTTGTGCTGTGGAATAGAAATTGTCCTAGGCAAATCTTGATTCAATATTATTATACACTACTGTAAATAGCATGGTGTTTATTCAGAGAGATCAGGGGAAGGTATATTTCAGTTAGTCTGTTCATTTGTTTCCAGTTCCTGCTTGGGCAGTTGAATTCCAGCTGCTGTCTCTGCTGGTTACGCTCCCCTTTCCCCAAGCCTTCAGGTTCTAAGGTCAAACACCACTGCTAAGGACATTCCATGTTCCGTGGCTGTATTCTTCTGCCCCGTGGTTTGTAACCCCACCTCCTCCCACAGGAAAATACAGATAATGAGACAGTGAAACTCATCTGCCTTATTTGTAGTGGACTGATCATTGAGTTGATCCTAAGCATAAATTTAAATAGGTACATTCAGCCCTGGGCAGGAAGGAAAATATTGCAGGTAGATGAAGTAAACCACTCAAATAAACCTGTTCTCAAGAGCTCTGTTAGGTAAGGAAAGTCCTGCACAGGACTGACCTTGCTAAATAGTTAACCCTCCATGCTTTGCCCTCTTTAGGATAAAAGTACGTTACTCACAAATGAGAGGCAAAATCCCACTCATTCCCAAAATGGGAAGACAAGGCAACAGGCAGCTCTCTCAGGAGGAGCCTGTTCAAACTGGCCTTGTATTTGATTCTACCTTGATGTAGTTGCCCACTGCCTTGTCTTTGCTAGGATGTCACTGCTGGCACAGCTACACCTAGGGATTAAGATGTTAATCCTCTCTTCCCACTAGCACTGGCCAGTGTTGAACATACCTTCCAAGACCTGACACATGGCTGTGCGATACATCCCAGGGCAAGAGCCTGTCTTGCTTTCTTAGTGAACACAGCACAGGAAGGTAAAACATGAAATATTTGCACAAATCTCTGCAAAGCACAGACATGAAGGGGAGAAATGGCCCCAGACCTCCTTTTCATAGCACTGCTTCTTGGCCCCATAAAAAGGGATCATTAACCAAAATCCTTTGGCCTCTCAGGCTTATCCCTCTCTATAAGGCTGTATTTAGGAATAGAAATGGGATCTGGCAATTTTTTAAAGATTCAGATTCCTTAATCATTCATGGTGGGAGAATGTCAGTGAATGGGGATCCGCACATAAGCCCCCAAGATGGGAAAATACAGGGAGCTTTTGGTTGCTAAGGAATAAATGAGGTTAAATAGTGCACATATCCTTTCCTTATGCAGTGCCTGTCTGGTGGGAATGAGAAGCCCTGCGTTTGGTATGCACTGGTTTGGTGTCTCTAGAAACATCTGGATGGCAAGACAGGACTGTGACTTTGAATATTGTTCTGCATATTTCTTGCTGCAAAGCCCTGTTTCCTCCCGTCCTTTCATTCCTCTCCCCATGAAAATATCTCTCCCCATGACGTGATGGGGGAATCCACCTTCCAGTGGGTTAAGAGATTTATTTCACAGCAGCTGTGACAGGGGTGTAGGTAGAATGTACACGTGCCATTACGGGGCAACAGAGCCCAAAGAGCAGCTGCTCTGTACACACCTGCCGTGGGGACATGAGATAAGGCAGTGATTTATCTGCCATCATCAGTGGAAAAAAACATGTACCAACCAGGCACAGTCTGCCTCTCTTATTTTCCAGCTCTTCTATGAAGGCTATTCCCTTCTCCCAGTCTCCCCCTTGCTTTTAGCCCATTGCAGTTGGGTTGCACGGGATGTGAAGCTCTGGTCAGGTGTCCATGACAACGGGCAAGATGTTTAAATCCACTAGAGGTATTCATATCCCCTGCTGTGGAAGGCAGCTTCCTTCCCATGCAGATCTGAATACCAAACATATACAGTGCTATAGCAAGAACTTGGCCCATTTTGAACCCCAAAATGCAGATCAGATTTCTGCTTAGAAATACTTAGATGCAGAGAAGCAAGCCAAAAATGGTGGTGTGGAAACAGGAGAAGCAATACTACAACACAGCCATCCTTGGGGCCTTCTCTTCAGTTTTCACTAGTAGGTTTGTCTCTCTTATTGTTCTCTGTGTAATCTACAGCTGTCTGAGTCTAATGAGCTAAATGAGTGTATGAGCCTCAGTTGGGTGCCCACTGGCTTAGCAGCTACAGCTGCACACAGAGGAGCAGCAGCATCCTGGTATGGCTGGGCTGTGTATGAAGGGTGGCACCAGCTGCAGCTCTCTAATTGTGGGAAAGATGTGTGGGGAGGGTGAGGCTGCTCAAGCTTGTGGCAGTGCAGAGAGGGACTCTTAGGATTAGCACCTATGTATTGTTAGTTCTCTCCCCTATGCACAGTTAAATGAGGCTTAGATTTTCTTTGATATAGCATTAGTTGATATCAAAATGTTGAGTGAATTTTAGATCTTTGCCAGGCTGAGGAAGAGGCTGGGCAAAGTGAATGTGGAATCCAAATGCAGGATGAAATGACAGGCAGTTTCTAGGAAAAGGCTTGAGACTATGGCAAATACTCATCCGGACTTTCACAAATTGGGATTTACCCTTCAACAGGGAAATGTGTTTTGCAGCATTGCGTACACCTCTCCGAATACAGAATATTCTGTACACAGCCTGACGATAAAGCAGGAGCTTTAGTCGGCACAACCTAGTACACACAGGTGCTTACCCAATAGAAGGGGTCAGATGGGAAAATGGAAAGTAAGTTTTGTTATAGATAGAATGAAATGAGCTAGAACTAAGCTTTCCAGAGAGAGCAGGCTCTGGACTCCTCTCTTACAAGGCATGGGTACACCCCAGAACAAGATGAAAAAACAGATTGGCACATGCTTGTAGATGGATAGCAACATTACACATAAAATACATCAGCAGTGCTCAAAATATATGAAACAAAAAAAATCAAATGGCAATAGTCTTTCAGTGATTGTAGAAGGGCTACATCGGGAACCCGGTCATTTAAAATGCTAATAAAAATAATTAGAGAGGGGCAGAAAGGCTCATTAAAAAACTGATTCTGTTTCCACATGCTTTAAAGGTCTGTTCTTATTTGCAAAACTGGAATAATAGCATTTTCAAATGTTTATGAGAATGGGATTTATATCAGGAACAAAAGGATTTTTCCATGTGCCAACCATTTACAAGATCTTGAAAATAACTGGAACTGAAGAGATCCTAATATTCCAGATAAGTTTTCATATCAATGATCACTTTGCCTTAGTGAGGCCACATTTGTAAGAACATGTAGGATTATCTTGTAACCTAAGAATACAGTGTATGTGGAAAGGTTATGGTTGAAGGTTTTTATTCCCGCCTCCCCTCTGCTGCAGTTCAGCTGACAAACACTCAGGCAGCTAATAGAGGAAAACCGTGCTGGCTGTTCACAGTGTGTTTAAGACTATGAATTGCAACAAAAGACAAAAGGCTAGATGTTGAAATATTTATTTTAGTGACTTTAAGGCTTTAGACATTATGTATAACCATTGGTACACATGTAATCATAGAATCATAGAATGGCTTGGGTTGGAAGGGACCATCAAAGGTCATGTAGTCCAACCCCCCTGCAGTGAGCAGGGACA
>JAVKLA010000088.1:7329372-7355447 GCA_034782735.1 Sagittarius serpentarius
GGATGAGGCTTTGAGCAACCTGGTCTTGTGGAAGGTGTCCCTGCCAACAGCAGGGGGGTTAGAACTAGGTGATCTTTCAGGTTCCTTCCAACCCTAACCACTCTATGATTCTATGATTCTACGATTCCCTCTGTCTCCCCACACCTAGTCCCTTTGTGTAGAAGGCAAAGCCATGGTATCAGTTACACCCTGGGATAAGTTAGTCAGGAAACAGCTGCTGTGAGGGTATCTCGCTGGGGTTTGGCATTCAGTGGATGTGTGAAGCTCTCCCACACCCGTAGAAATGCTGTGTACTACAGGAAGAGTGCTAAGCAAGAGTATATGAAGTGTGGGATCACCCCACAGCCCTCCACCTCCACCTGTAGTCATCTCTGCACCCTCCCAGGGCTCCCACAGATTCCCAGCTGGGGTCAGTTACACACTGCATATCTGCCACATGCCAAATCATAGCGCTTTGCCTCTTACACCTGTTTTCTGATCAACATGCACCCAATATGTAACGCACAATGGTGTTTACTTCATCTCTGAATTTTCTCTATAGTGTCAAATGTATTCAATTTATTACCTACTGTTTGTGCAGCAGACAGGAGCAAAGTGGGGAATCCACAACTCGCTTCCTAGTGGCAGAAGAGTCTCCATCACAGGAGCAGCAGGAATGAAAATCATTCCTGATCCTGCCATAGGGCTCTGCAGAGCCTCACCAGCCTTTGGTCAGCTCCCCTTTGCAGGTGCAGCAGCTGCCACCTTTCCTAGGAGATCAGCACCATCCATGTCCCTCCGAAGGCTGTGCAGGGCACTGGAGGGCTTCCCAGCTCTGGTGTGCTGTGCATAGATTTGCACTCCTCTTCCAGGGTGGACAAGACACACCCTGTCCTCCTAGCTCCACAAGAGGAACCTGTATGACCAAGACATCATGTCTCACACGGTGAGCTGAGACCAAGCTTCCCTGGGAGGCTCTCTTTTTTAAACCGGTTGCTTTCCTCGGCCACAAATAACTTGATGCATGGGAGAGAGGGAGGGAGGTGGCGTGACAGTATTTGACAACCTCCATTCTCCTGTGCTGACTGGGACTTAATCTTCACTGCTTTGTGTGACTTCCTTCTCCTTTCTTGTTTGCTTCACTGGTGTGACTTTACCGTCTGTCTGAGCAAACATCACAGAGAAATCTCTTGTAAACAGGGGGACATGATATTTTTACAAGCTGAGTTCAAGATGCATGCTTAGTTATTTGCTTTGGAGTTCACAGACAAACTAGACAAGCTAGACAAATGGTGTATTACCCCAGCATTTGCCCCTGGAGGGAGCCATGCTCTGTACAGTCTGGCCCAGGGTGTGCGGGTTCAGCACTGTTGTTAACTGGCCCAGACCCTTCAGCTTTCCAGTAAGGGCAGCACAGAGGAAATCACCCTGAGCTCTCCACACTTTGTTCCTAGAAGCCACACAGCTCCATGTCTGCGTGCAGGCAAACAAGCTTGTCTGCCTTTGCTCCCTCCTGCAGTTCTTCACCCAGATGGGTTCCTCATTGTGGTTACAGACCCCTTGTGCGGATGAGTCTCTGATGCCACGTAGCATTACATGGGCATCTTGTTACTTGATTGGGGTAGGAGGGTAATTTATTAAGTAGAAAATACGCCTGGCAACCTGGACTCCTAGTTCCCTTCCCTGGCCAATCAATGGGTGACAAGTTACTGCTGTCAAAACACTTCCCTCTTGGAAGTACTGTGAGACTATAGCGAGAAATTATGCGTTAGATGTGGCTGCTCAAAGTGTGCTCGGAGCTCAGATAATGTTGCCCAGCCAAGCACCAGCCTTGTGGCTCCTCTGGGAATACATTTGCAAGAGGAGCTGTTTCTACCAACCATAGCTTTTCAGGACACTGGTCCTGGCTTCTCTGTGTCTCACTCATCCTGCCTCTGCTCTGTCATGGGTCAAATAATATTTAAGAGGCTTCAAAACCAGATACTTTCCTAGTGTGAATAATGATAGAGGGGTTAGTGAGGAGCAATGAATAACACGCTGAACCAGGACTGCTGAACCAACAAGCTGCCATGTGACCTTGAACATCTTTCCACTGCTCTCTGCCCTGGCTGCCTCCCTTATTCTTCATCCATCTTCCCTGTTCAGGCGTGAACCAGTTCCCAGTAGGAGGCGGTATTACTCTGGTGTAGTGGCATACAGACTTTCAGTGAGGCTTCAAAGTGTTACCAAAGTAATGAATTTTTCAGTGTTACTGATGCTGTTTATTAGGCTTGTATGTAAACCATCCACAGCAGCACTGGTTGTTTCTAGCGTGCATATAGGACAAATAAACACCCTTTGCTCTGCTGCGGGGCCTGCCAGCCCAGCCCGTACAGTGCCTTCAAAGACCAAGTACCTTCAGCAGGGCTTGCTGGCGGAGAAACCATTCCTTTGTCACCAATGTCATAACGCAGCACAGTTGATTTATTGCTTCCTGAGTCCCTCCCTCCAGTTCCACAGTGTTATCGTAGGCTGGTTGTAGTGTGCGCTCTCCGGCAGGGTGACTTAAACCAGGACCAGTTCTGTCATCTACGTCAAAAGGAACAAGATCAGGTTTTATTAGAAACAGCATGTGGACAGTCTGAGCAAAACCAGTATTATGGGCATGTCTCTGCCACTGCCGGCAGGGAGGACGAGATGTGCAACAATGCCTGGCACACTCTCACAGGCTCTGGCTGAGCTGGGCAGGACACAGCTTCAGAGGAGGCCAGTTCAGAGCACAGACTACGATTACATGATGCTCAGTGTCATGAGTGAGTGGAAAGGGAGAGACAACGGAACACCAAATGGATCAAACATTTTACCTTCATGTTCCTTTAGTGAAAAATAGAATTTTTTCCCTCTACCTGGAAACCCCCAGAGGCAACAGCTTTTTTTTTTTTACCATCAGAATTTCCCTAAAAAAGTATCTGCCCCTCTCCTGTCACTAAAAAGAAATTAATTTTTAAAAAAATTCAAAGAAAGATTTTAAAGAAAACAGAAAAGTGTTTTTTATTGGGCAGCAAATCAACTTCCTAACTTCTAAAGCAAATACTTTATAAAGCCACATTTTTGCTCACAGTACAGAATACATAATACCTACCTGTGCAACAGCACCAGTGTCCTTTTATGTGTGGGGGTGACATTCAGTGCAAAAGCAAGTAGAAAGCTCATCTCCAGCAGAAGAGCTGACAGCTTACTAATATGTATTGATCTCACTCTCACTAGGGTTTGCCTTTATATTTCTTTTCTCGGAGCAGACAGGTTTTCCTGATTGGGTGTGGAATGTGTACTTATTGGTCCTACTGCCCTAGGGACTTTCATTTTGGCAAGTAAAGCAAAGAAGACGCCAGCAGACAAGAAAGGGTCTAGAACACTCCTAGTAGGTTTGAAGGGATGAGCAGTATATTTAGCAAAGTTAAATGGTTTTATATGACACGGTTGTCTGTGATTGCAGAGGACTAGACTCAACATGCAGGATCTTATTGAGGCCTGGTTGCCAACTTGGGCATGTCATTCAGGTTTGGCTGTAAATGCAGCCTGGAGAGCCCCTCTCCATGCTAGTGTCTGCCACCAACCTGCTTGGACAAGTCACTTCCCTGCTCGGAGATGCTCAAAGAGGAAGTTATATTGGCTTCAGTTGAATTTTCTTTTTATAAACTAGTGTGAGCTGCCGTGTTGACAGCTCTGTTTCAGCGTATTTCAGTGTGACCTTTCTCCCAGGGACATCCACACAAGGGGCTGAGCCACTTTGACCTCAAGTATAAAGTGGTACCTTAGGTTAAAGTGGTGATGGTGGAGACAATCTCTTCAAAGCCAAATCTTCCCCACCTAGATGCCATCTGCTGAGCTGTACCGTTGCGTATGGGACAACTCCCAGTCAGGCTTTGCCAGGCTTAGGCTTTCTCTAAACAGCTATTTTTAGGGTTGATACTATAAATCCCAGTCTCTCCCTCTTGCTGCTGCTGCTTATCTCCTTAAATCATGCATAGTAGCAGCTGCTTGGCTCTACCTCTGACTTCTCCCTCCAAAGGGAAGGGAAACTATTTTGAATGTAATCCTTTTCCTCTTTTTTTGGCAGGGAAAGACCTGACCTGCAAAATGTGGGCCACTGAGTAACACCACCTTTCTGGTACCTCAAAACTCCGGCCCTGCCGTGGGATCAGGGGGAGGATGGTGACTTGTGCCACTCCTGGTAGGTCCCTGCAGAGTGCAGTCAAGGCAGCACTCATCTGGGCGCTCAGCTGCATGGGCTGCCTGCCCTGCACAGCCCTGAGCACGCAGTGCCAGGAGCAATGACAGGAGGCAGCTATTCACCAGCTCTTCATATTTGCTGAATGCAAGCAGGCTCCTTAGCTGAGACTTGCTGTCCCACACCTTGCACGCTAACTACTTGGCTGCACCACAAGCGTGCACAGAGGATGCCCACTGTGCTGCCCAGCCTTGATTTCCTCACCTCTGCACTGCTCCCTCCCAGAGGCCCAGGGGCAATGCAAGCTCTCAGCACAGGGACTCTCAGGCCAGGCTAGGAAGGTCTTGTTTTGATTGTTGAGGTTTGGAGGAGTTCTGGGGTTTTGGAGGATTCACAACACACGTCAGAGCTTGGCCTGCTGTGTCAAGCCCACTGCGTCACTCCGGATGTCAAGGCGGGTGCTTAGGTGCTGGGCCACTGTGGCTTGTTCCTTTTGGTGTCAAGTTATTTATGATTCATGTGTTGCCATGACATCACTTCCCATTAAAAACCTGGGCTAGTGACCTAGCTCGTCTTCTGCCAAAGCATCTGGCAAAACACCCAGCCACCTCTCTCCCTTTCACCAGCGACCTGCATGCTGGCAATGCAACTTGCCATCAGCCCCTTCCTCACAGTCCAGGGCCCTGACTCAGGGGCTAGTGGCTTCTGAGGGTGGCTCACGTGGCTTACAGTGCCCGGTAGACTGGGAGAAGAGACCACATCTGGGTGGCTCTCACAGCATGCTTGGGAAGGGGTTTGTGTGCCTCATGTGAATGCATGTACAGTGTTGGCGTACGGACTCGCCAAGGTACGGCTGTGGGTGGGAGTATAGATGCATTTTTGCAGCTCCCTCTGCTACTGTTTGTTCAGCTAACACAGTTGCTTTCATTCAAGAGCTAAATCACAAGGGAATAATTTGCAAATAGCAACTGTATGTTAAATACTAATTTGTATGTACATGTTTGGGTTGCTTTCCAAAGTCCATTTATCATCTCAGTCCCCCTGCATCTGCTGCTATGAGGCTTTCTGCCAACTCAGCAGAATAGGAACTCCAGCTAACCCTGCTCGCACTTGTCTTGCTCCCAGCACCTCCGGATGAGAATTGAACATGGCTGAGTCTGCCATGTGATGAGCCATACTAGTGCTCGGAGCATATTAGGATTTCTATCCAACAGAAAATGCTAAACATGTAAAGTTTATCTGGGCTTGCTGGAGTCTGTACCCATCTCCTGTCGTCACTATTCTAAACTTGGAAAAACAGCCCTGAAAGTTTAGCTGGTAGAAACCATTAATTTCTCATAACCCCTAAACTTGGTACAAATTCTGGATATACGGAGAAGGCTGATGTGAGACCCTCAGCCTGTGTCATTGCATCAGCTTGTGGATTTGCAGTTCTGCTTCTTTCCACTGGAGCTCCCACCAAAAAGCACAACTCCATGTCATGCACAGCACAAGCCCAGAGCCAGCTACTTGTACAGAGAGCTTGTGTGCTAAGTTATATCTGGCTCAATATCTAATCTGGGCAGGTCTAAAACTAACCATGAGAAACAGCAGCCCTGCTATAAAACAGATGGAGGCAAATTTACTACTATTTCCTACAAAGCATTTAGGATCAAATCAAAACAGTCCCCGCTGCCTGTGGGCGTGCAGGTGGTGAAATCACCAGCATCACCAGTTGCACAAAGCAGATCAATACAGCTGAGCCCAGAGCCCATTTTCTGTGGAGACTGGCATTGTATGTGAACTGGAATTTCCTGTAAACCAAGTGCCCCCGCAATAGAAAGAAATGTCCAGGAAACAGCTGCACACATGCAAAGCACTTTTACTACTTGCCTGATGTTTTCCTCAGCATCACGTTTTCATAAATTTTTTTTAAATGCTTAAATCCTGTGCAAACAAGCTTTTTCTCACCAGCTTCCTGTATGACAGTAGCCAAGAGAAACAGCTTCATTTGGGGTGATCTGTTTAAGCCACACACCATATTGTCTGGGAATATGGGGACCCGGGATTATTCAGTGGAGGTTGAAAAATGTTAATATTTTATCAGCCACAGTGTAAACAGATAAAGCGGAAACCACTTTATATTTTTCTGAAATGTTAATAATGGGCTGATAATCTCCAAAGCCTACATACTTCCTGTGATTCAAAAGGGACTGCATGTACTCAACATTCACAGTGTGGACCTGACACAAGCTACACACCCTCTCCAAGAAAGGATATCGTTGGTCTGGATGGGAACATGGCACAGAAACCAAAAAGTTGCTTTCTACAGTTTCTTAATGGAAATTGGAGACCCACAGGGAAGAGCAGACAAGGTGCCTGGAGCCTGACCCACACATCAACTTAGACCTGGGACCCAGCAGCACTAGTTTGAACCCTAGAAAGACCTGTAGGCGGCTTGGCACCTGCATAAAGATTATCTTTAATTGTTGAATTGTGGAAGGACTTGAAGATCTGAGTTATTGGAATGAGATTCACAATGAGGCCCATGCAAAGGGCGTCCCACCACACATCTGCTGCAGGACAGTTTTGTATCAAAGGCTCTGTGCACTGCTGCAAGCCAACAGGCCAGCTTTGATGATGACTGGGGTTTGCATCCCACAATTAGCCCAAACAGGGAGCCTAGTGCCAGCCTATGTGAGAAGGCAGAAACTGCACAAATACCATCATATGAACCTGGAGAGCACTTGCATGGGGAGGACAAAACTGCAGGTCACCTTTGCTTTGTGCTTAATGGATCTTGGTCTCCAGTTCCAACATTGTCGCTCCTTAGAGGTCAAATTAGACTTTTCCCAAACATCAGTGATTATAAGTCAATGTAGCTTTTAGATATATCTCCTAAAAAGGCTTGTGTTCGTGCTTATATGCTACAGACTGGTCTGAGTGCAGAAATGTAAGATGCAACTCTCCGTACCAAGAATTATTTCCATTTTAGATTATATCAAGTCTCTGCAAACCTATTCAGCTCTTATATCCACAGTGACTGTATTGAAATCAAAATCAAATTCTTGTATTTGGTCTAGATATATCATTTCCCTGGCTTTGTATCTGGGAATGCTAATTCTTTTCTGGCAGAAGTTGAAAGTTTCTGCCATTTATAGACCTGTGCAAAAACTGACAGGTATAAAATTCCTTTCTTGTGCCAACTTAATGCCATTTTTCTTTTGCAATCAAGGATCTAAACACACACACACATATTTTCTATAACTATTGCCAAAGCCTTGGGGGGGTGTTGCAGTCTCCCCTTTCTCCAGGGTTTCACTGAGACTTGGTATTTTTTGACAAAGGGTAGTGTCATACTGAAAGACTAGAGCCTGAGCAGAACAAACCCTGCAGCCCTAACTGGCAGCGCAAGCTGACCTTTCTTTCAGGTTAGACTTTTCCTCAGGTCTCTGCATGCACATCCCTGTATCTTTATTCAGGATGTACCCATTGCCAAGTGCAACAGATAGATAATAACTACTCTTCACTGTATTGATGGCTCTTCCCCCAAATCGCAGCTAGATATCCCTCTTCCACTTTCAGCAACAGAAACAAAGGAGGCTTCCCCTGATTTGCTGGTATATATGAAGCAAATAATATTCCTTGGAGATCACAGTCACCACGTTTTCTTTTTTTTTTTTTCAAATTAAATATAACTCAAATATAAAACCTGAAGAGTTTTCCCATGTTCTTTCCTGTAATTAAAATCCAGTGTTTTCCCAATGTCTTTTAGGTTTTATTATGCAGTGGTACATATTATCAGCAGCAAATTAAATGAAGTTTAAAAAATGCTGGGCAATTTTTTATATTACTCACTGAAACTTCATTTGTAACCAGTGTTTTGTAGTCTTTTGAGTATTATCTTTTTGTTGTCGCAGCTTTTTCAATGCAAGTTGCATATGAACGGGAAGGTCAGGAGCCCCAGAGCTCCATTGCCTCTTTGCTGCTGATGGATGGAGAGATCCCTCCAGCACCACTCAGAGTTACATAGCTTTGAATGGAAACACTCTCAGGAGACACATAGCCCACAAGCATCGTGTGCAATGAAGCAGGGCAGGGCAGACACATAAGCTGACGTTAATGGTCACAGCTCTTCTGTATTGGCCTCCAGCATCTAATTTAGGAAGCCTTTGCATTACACCAGTTCACCCCTGCAGATATCTCCCACCCAAAAGCGGAGGAGCTGTGGAGAGGAGCTGTATCTATGAGTGAGAGTTGCTATATTCTTCCACGTCCAATCCAGTGAGCCTTAGATTCCTGCATGTGTCTGTGGTCCTCACTGCCCACCCTTAGCTCTGATCCAGCCTGCCCAAGGCCCTAGCACCAGGAAGGGAACTGCTCTGAGAGGAGATCAGGCTACCCCATAAGCCCTGGAGAGAAGGGGAGGTGGTTGAAAACACAACAGCTCTGTTGCAGCATTGGTCCCAGGCAGTTCTTCCAGGGTGCTGTGCACGCACAGAGGATGCCTGATGGGATTCCCAGACGTTCTGGCTCCCACTCTTGCCCACAGTTTCAAGTAAACAGTTTGGTACCACTTCCCTTTTCAATTCCTGTTTCCTTTTGCAGGCACATGGGCAAAATGAACTCACATTCCTGAGTCAAACGGGCAAACACAGCCCCATTGGTTGTGCCTTAAAGTACTGTTTTCTATTCTTTCCCTCCTCTTTTATTTTCCCTTTCCCTTTGCATGTGTGTTGCTGTTTCCACAGCAATCACTAAATATTGACATGCAACATTCACCAAACAAGAAAAAACTAGCACATGAATAAATCTGAACTGAAACAGAGGACTTTCCAGTCACAGGGCTTGCTGCTCTGCTCCAAACCAGATGGCAGCAAGAAAGTGCCTACCACCCACCACCCCTGCTTGGGGCAGTGGGACTGCCCAGGCTGTCAATCCACAGAATTCAAATCTGGCTGCTGGCAGCACTGTGTATGCTATCACTGTGAATTTGATGCTGGGGATGCTACTGGAATAAACTGATCATCATGGAAAAGACTCTGCCCCTTTATCCCTAAGAATCCATGTGAACAGTGTGAATTTACAGTATTTGCAACAATCTCTATCCGTCCGCTTGCCTGCATTCCCCAGCAGGTCTTTTCACTGACTTACTTTTTAGAAATGTAAAGCTCAGCCAAGATGCAACATCTGTTTTTCAGCAAGATCTTGATTTTTGCACAGTTCTACAGCTGGACTGGAGGCTGAGAGGGTTAAATGACTTGCTCAGGTTCAAAATGTTGGGCAGGGGCTTAGGTGGGATTAGAGACCAGGATGCTCACAGCTTAGTCCTCGCCTTCTCTAACCACTTCTCAGCCACATGGCCTTTTTGGGTGCAGGAAGAAATTGTTCATGACATCAGGGTGTGTAATTCTGTAGCTGCACGCACCAGCAAATGATTTGCCTAGAAAGAAATGTAATCAATCTCCAGTTAAAATTCGGCTTCATGTTACCCTTGGCATAGGATTCATTAGAGTTTAGGATCACTGTGATGAGAACAGCTCAGAGAGCAGGAGATCCATTTCAGGAAAGATGTCAGGTTTTAAAATTTGGTTTCACTCCAAGTGAAAACGAACACAGAAGAAGTTGCAGCTTTCCTCTAAGTCTGTTCTCAGCTCCTCCTCAATGAACTACATAGATTACGTTCCATAAGCCTTTTATTATCTGGCGTAGTTTCCAAACCTTGCCTCATTTTGGTATACATTTTTGAGTGCATCCCAATTTTTTCCACATCCTTTTGAAGGGTAGGTCCAAGAGCAGGACAAAATATTCTTGCAGTTGTTTCACTAATTCCTCAGGCAAAGATAATATCCTTTTCATCTCCCTCTGACAGTCTCTTCTTTTTCAGTTCAAATGCTCTTAGCCATAATTTTGCACTGATGTTTTTGTGCTCCCCAGGTCCCTTCTAATGTTTTTGGGGCTTCACATCTTAGAAATGGGACCTCCAGTTTTCACACTGGCTGTTTCTTTTTTTCATTTGGGCAAATTCAGGTGCATATTGATCAAACAAGCCAGAGCTCCACAGCAGTCTATGGAGCTGCTCTTCATCCTTATTACCAACTACCATATTCACTTGCTGCACCAGTTCAAGATGTTATCCCTACTTAAATTTGCATTTGGTTCAATATCCTTAAGAAAGAAATTGGCTAGTATTTGGTCAAGAGCAGTGCCTGCTAGGACACCACCAGAAACGGCCCCATTTCATCACAGTTCCTCATTTACATATATTCTGTGTTCTATCAGTTCCCTAATTGTAATCAATTTAAGAAATGCTACACTGCTTTGTAGAGTGCTTACTATTTTTATCAGAATGTCTTGCAGACAAACCTTATGCCTTACAGGAAATTCTTTGTATTACATCAACACAAGCATTTTTATTAATGAAGCTTGTAATTCCATCAAAAAACAATATAATGTTAGTTTAGCAAAACCTATTTTCCACAAAACTATGCTGACTGGCATGAAATATGCTACCTTTAACTTCTTCAGTGCTTGTATCCAGTATCAGTCTTTCCACAACTGAACCCAGATCAAGATCAGATTAACTGACTTAATACCACCTGGGGTTTCCCGTCTACCCCTGTTCAAATGTTGGCACAATTTGCAATTCTTTTCAGTCTCGTGGAATTTCCCTCATGTTCCAAAATTTCCTTAAAACCAACAGTAGCAGGTCATACAGCTCCCAGTTCTGCTGATCTTAAAGCACTTGACTGCTTCCTGTTGAAAGTTCTTCCTGGTTTCTGATGGATAAGAAAGGATGTCATTATCACTGGAAGATAAATATTCCACTTTCTTTTTAAATTCAGACCAGAAATAGGTATTTATGAGTGCTTCCTGACTGAGGGACTGGTCATACTTGGCTATAATGGGGTTCATTACTTCGGGATACGTTTCTTAGTTTTCCATTGCTATTCTTACCTTGAAAGGTAGTTTTTAGTTTCCCTCTCAACCAGGGTAAGAGATTACGTTAATAACCCCAGTTAACCGCAGTCCTAAGCACCATTAAACTGGAGGGGCTTAGTTTCCATTGCAGTTTGTCCTTGGATAGCTTTGATTAAGCATATGTTTAAGTACTTAATTAAGATCTGAACAATTTCTTAACTCCAAAGTGGGACACCAGCAAGTGTTGAATTCTCATGCAGAACAAGTTGGTCCTTTCTACAGAACTTAATATCCCATGTCTGTGCACAGTGTGACGTTGTATTATCTGATCTCCACTGTGCAAACTCCATCCATGGGTTTCAGGAGAGCCAGGACTCCATGCTTCAATTGTCTTTATTGAAATAGATCTTACTTTATATAGTAAATACTTACTTTATATATGCCACTTTGAACTCTTCATTTCAGGTACAGATGCTTGTGAGTAAACATTTTGTCTCACTTCCAGATCTGTGCATTTAGACAAGTATGGAGGGCTTTAAGTAGGATCTGGCTGACTCACAGAAACATTTATTTTCGTCCGATAACCAATGTGGAAGCCCAGTATTCAAAACTGGGTTCTGCTGAGTGCAGAGAGTAGTTTTCTGTAACAGGAAGTTTCAGGTTTGCTAAGCCAAGGAAGCTATCTCAAGTTATCTCATCTGCCTGATCATATTTTTCAATGAAAAAGGCATGATTCTCCTTTGTCAGGTCATGCCATGGCATAGACCTCCACAGACACTCAGCAATGCTCATTAGTGTGAATGGAGAGAGTTACAGCTTGATGCAGCTTTGCATTTGTGTTGAACACTGCTATAGGTGTTGCCTGTTGAAAACTTAACCAGCCTTTGCAGAAGCGTAAGCCCTTTTCTTAATCTGTTCCTAAGCAGAACCTTTGTCTCTTGCTGATGTTACCCAGACAGATCTCTGACTATGGCTTTTTTGTGAATGATAGCGTGTGATTTGCCACCTTAGGCCCACATAGGTGTTTTGCACTGCTAGGCCAGTGGCATTCTTTCAAAAGGGAGGATATCCAGAATTGTTTGCGAATAAAAGTCATTGATAATCATGTGTGTAAAGTTCATTAATTTCCTGACAATTGCCAGTGTTTTCACATTAAGCCAAGGGCTGTCCAAATTCTTGTAAGTAATAAATCATATGCCTCACCCTCCACACTACAGCAGAGCCAAGTTTATTGAATAAAATATTCACATGGTGCCTATTCATCTCCTTGTGGTTAGGACCCATTCAGGTGAGCACAGGCATCCAGTTAGTAGCTGGCGTGCTGTTTGCTGGCTCAGGTGAAGGCAGCCTGGAGTTCCCACTTATCGTACCCTCTGATGCCCAAGTGGAAAAGGTTTCCTTGATGCCTTTGAGTGGATTATGCGCAGGGCAGAAAGAAGCCAACAACCAACCTAAAGCTGTTTTCTGTACCTGCCAGAGGTGGATTTAGTCCATTCATCTGCTTGCAAAGATGCTATCACCGGACGGTTCATCTCAGGCTGTAAGTCCTCTAGTCCTTTGTGCGACTCTGCATTCAAAGCAAGCAAACTACCTGCTGCATCCCGTAAAGCAGATGGTCACAGTAAAGATTTAACAAGAATATTATTGTCATTGGCTAGAAAGAAAGATGCTGTCTAAATGATTGTTTTCCTTGAGTATTTTAACAGAAGTTTTAGTTCAGCGTGAAGAGCAGCTTTGCCTCCTTTTATAAGAATTGGCAGGAAGAGGTAATATTTTAGCTGACGCGTAATCTGTCTTGACTCTATTGCTTTTTTATTGTTTGTCAGAAAGGCCCTGGGGGTAAACATTATTTCTTTGTCTGTTTGGGCCCTGGCTTTGTGCCAAGGACACATTTCTCACACCAAGCATGTTTCTGCATACCGGTGGGGGATAGACTGGATGAGGACAAATTACCAGCTCTGCACACAGGCCTCTCAGGTGCCATTTACACATCTGTGGAGAGGTCATGGGAGTCAGAGAGTGTGAGAGGGAACAGGCTGCAGGGAGCTTCCCAAGCTCCCCTGGAAGTTCGATTTTGGTACAGCATCTCACACCTTGCTCCCAACACTTGTAGCTGAAGAGCTGCAAACCACTCAGCCAGCACTTAGGAAAGCCAGTGAGCCAGACAGATACTCTTGCTGTGTGTATGGATGAGCCCAGGCAATGACTTAGCAATGATTTGCTGATGCAGGTGAAACAAATTCTCTCACTTGGTCTCCTGCAGCATTCAGTAAAGAAAGAGCTGACTTACATTCTCAGCAAAGCTCTTGAGCTTTACCGTTTGGAGAGCTCATTTCCCTAGGTGCCAGCTCTGGAGTCAGTTTTCCTGGGACGCCAAACACACAGCAATTGCCTAGCACGTTTGTTATCATCTGCACCTAATAAAAGTTCACAGTTTTATGCCCTCTGCCCCACCATGTCTGTATCACCTTCTCTGTGAGTTGTTGAGATGTTAAGTCTGTGCTTTTCTGGCCTCTTCAGTCCTTGAGGCTTGTATGGGCAGTCCTCTCTCTTAAACTGAATGCGAACATCCCCAAGGCACAAGGTTTCCCATTCAGGAGAATACCATATCTCTGCTGCTGAAATCCAGCCCAATTCTCATCTTTCACTGCTCCTACCACTGAGGTAGAGACTGTTTGGCCTGGTTTGACCAACGTAAATACTTCTCCTCTAAGTGGCAAAACCAGTTGTTCTCACTCTTGCCTCTTGAGTTTAAGACGGTTTCCAGACCAGGTTTGGTTTATACCTATTGCCAAAACCAGGTTAGTTCCCGATGTCATCTACTGGACTCATTGGTATTAAAGCTTTTATGCTTGGTCTCAGCATCTGCTGTGCACAGCACAGTATCGTGCAGATGTGGGCAGAAATCCCCAAGAACAAGTCCCCAAGAAGGTGTCAACCGCCCAACCTTCTCCGTAGACCCTGGATCTCTGTATAGCAGAAGATGTAGAGCAGAGGTCTGATCTCACTGAAGTGTGGGATATTAACTGTTGATAGTTGTAGCCGTGGAGTCTGCTTTTCAAGGGAACTGAGCATAAAGGAAACAATGAGCAGCTGGGGGTTGTCAGTGTAATCCTGGGTTTTCAGCAGGATCAAGGTCTTTCAACCAGATCAGAGGCCCCAGGTATCCACAGCCTCTCTAGGTCTCATTGCCAAGCAGTGAGAGCCTTTTTGTTCAATAAGCTCAACAGAATTCAAAGCAGAGCCAGCCAAGCTATAGGAAAACCTGGCTAGCAACACACTTTTGAAAAGAAAAGGAAAAGGAAAAGGAAAAGGAAAAGGAAAAGGAAAAGGAAAAGGAAAAGGAGGATTAAGAAGGAGAAAGAAGAAGGGAAGGAACACAGGAGAAAACAGAAATGCTTCCAGGTGCTGAGGTGCTCACCCAGCAGGGAACTGTTAGGGTCTGAACCACCTACATCCATTGGATGTTTTATTGAATGGTTTTATCTCCTGTCACCTAAAGCACAGCAGCCCAGCCAGCTGCCCCCTCCCTCTCTGCTGCTTTAGAAAGGCTTAATCTCTTGTCTGGCACCTTTCTGTCTTTCTTGCCAAAAGGACCGGAGGTCTCATCTGGATGTATCAAACTTTCCAATTTGGCTCTCAAAGTTCATCTAGACTGACAATATGGAGAGATCCTAGAATGCTCCTTCTGCTCAGCAAAGGGATCCAACAGCCCCAGCTGGGTCCTGCTGGGTGGGTAGGCAAGAGAAGGATGCTCTCTACCCCTGCTGACTTTCCTCTGAGATGAGCAAGATCTGTGTATTCAAATAGCTGAAAGAGTATTCCCTAAGAAAACCAGAGAAGGAAAGAGTCCATCTACCTGTCTGTGATTGGTATTTCTTCACCAAATAAACCCCTGTTTCAAAACTGGCTGCTGACTGTAGATTGCTAAAGCACTGGACACCTAAAGTGGGATACTCTGCCAACAGCTACTATGAAATTTGGTGGTCCTAAAGGTGGGATAGTGTTAACTGGCTTGCTTGGATGTAGAATTAAATTGCTTTTTCATATCAAATATCTTCTCAAATCCCACTACTTAATATTACTGAGGGTCAAAGTGTAGAAGAGAACACCAGAAGAAGACATTTCCAGCATCCTTCTTAGTATCCATTTAGTACCAAGAAGTGTTAGGGGATAAAAAAATTCTTCAGTTATTATGAAGCTCACGTCCCAGCCATGAATATTCTTCATTATTTCTGTTTACTTGGAATTTTTTCAAACAAAGTCATTTAAGGAAGTCCCTCTCTTTTCACAATAGAGATAGCAACAGGCATTTTATTAGAATTAAGGTGAAGAAACAGTCATGTCTACTGTGCAGAACATAAACAGTCATCCTCCAGACCTGGGTTCAGTTCCTGGCTGTGCCACAGATCTCCTGGGTGAGTCACAAACTAACCCTGCCCTGTCCTTGTGTGTGTATGTGGTGGCTATTGAGTCCAGCAGGTCTCTGAGGAGGGGAGCTTACATAGCCAGCATATATGTAATATCTGCTTAGATCCATCTATAATCTGGTTAGAGGTCTCTATCTCATGGGCACCTTGTGCTTTACTCTACTACGCCTTGTAGTACTAAGCTAGCCTCACAGCAGTCCCATTTTACAAGCTAGCAGTGCTCTGTTGAACAAGAGATTATGCATTCCTCATTGAAAGCAGGCAGTGATGAGAGTTAGCAGGAAATGGGCCTTTAGATCAAGGAGTTTCCTTACATTTCTTTTCCTACATCCATTAAGCTTGCTTCCTCCACATCTGGCATGTTGGGGCCTTCTAATTCTTAAATCAGCTATAATAGAAAGAATGGAAAAGGAATTGAAATTACAGAGGTGAATATGCTCTGAGCTCCTCCTTTTGTAGGGGTAAAAGGAAGGAGAGTGAAGTGGGAACAGACTTTAATATATTTGCTCTTTCAGGGATAGGTGCAAGTACTGGGCTGTTTTTGTTGAGAGCTCAAGGGCAAAGGGGTTTTTGTCAATGTTTTACAAGTCTCTGGATGACGGTTTGAAATTACAGCAAGAAATGTGATTCCTGGCTTAGCAGACAGGTTCTGCAAGTCAAGCTTTCTGTTTATTTTAATATTTCAGTGATCCTTCAGTGTGTGTCACATGGACAAAAAGAAAGGGGGAAACTCCTCCTCCTGCATGAACACGGCCACAGAATTGCCTTAAAGGTGCTGAGTTCCTGCAAGCCACATGCCAACACACATTGTCCACTCCCCAGTCAGACCATGTCAGCAGGAAATTCCTGCTGGGCCAGCTCAGATCAATGTATACACCTGGCTGTGGACTTATGCTAACACCGTAAGTATGCTCAAGCTAAATAAAAAGCTAAAACAAAAGGACATCCAGCTGATGGGTTCTAATCATCCTCCAAGACAAGTGAGAGAAACCCCTTGCCCAAGACATTTAAAACTCTGCTGGCGCTAATTACACGTAGGACTGGAAGGAAGGGTTCTGTACTGGGGGACCTGGCGAGACACACCGGGAGTCTTCTCCATCTCTAATGTAGGTGATCTCCTGAATCAACTACATAAAGACTCCAGATCCAACTGTAAGAATTTAAAAATATATAACTTCTAATTCTAAGTCCTTCTGTCTGTCTCTAATGGCTATAACTTGCAATTGCTGTGAGGACCACAGAGGGTTTGCTGCAGTGACTGAGGCTGCAGTATAGAAGAGTGTGTTATCCTAGGGACATGGTACATATCTGTGGTCAGCCCATCTTTGCAGTTAATGTTCCCACATGCATGTTTTCTAGAGATGCTCATGAATGCTGTGACCAGACGGCTGCTACGTGGTGGGCTGAATAAGCTAAATTGGCCAAGCTTTTGCTGTCCAGATCTTTGAACTGTTTTAACAACTGGGAAGGCTTTTGCTAGGGATTCCACCATTTTGTGGATTTCTCCATATTTATGGTTAAGTGAATAAATTAATTGACTGATGATCTTCCTTGAAATTCCTCTGACTTTAAAACGGCTGTCAGAAGTACAAATGACAACTGGGCAATCAGTGGTTGAATCTGTATTGCTATCAGAAACAGGAGAGTATATTTTCTGAGCAACTAGTTGATTTTTGTAAAGAAAGTTTTCCCCAGCTCTAAACTGAAGTGGCTTCTTGAGTTTATGCAGTTTCCTGCAGACCTCCATGTCTCTTTTGCATCCCTTCTTTCCTTCCACATCATAATATCCAGTACACTTTATGCTTCATCACTGAATTTTGAGCATATTCCTGCCGAAGTGGAGCTGTCTGCTGGGATAGGCTATGGACTCTTTTCAAACAAAAGGAAAGGATGTGATGGCAGCCCATGTGCTGTAGCTGATGCCACCTGAAATACAAAGGAAGGATAGGAAAGTCATGCATCATTCTCAGAGAAGAAGGGCAAAAATGAGGCACAGACCTCCTAGACAGGAAAGATGAGCCAGTGAAATTATAATCTGGATTCCTTCACCTCAGCAAGTACATTTGCCAGCTCTGAGCATCTCATTGCATCCCTGTGGAGGATGTTTTACTTTTGAGGTCCAAGAAATGAAAGGTGCTACAGTGACTCTAAAGAGAAGGAAGGTAGATCTGAGTCAAAGGAAGCACACACATTGTCCCCGTTCCCCAGCCAAGCCCATTCCTCTACGGCAGTGAGTGACTGAACAGCCCTATGATAAGGACAAAGGGGAGTTGCAGTGTTTTGAATAGCAAGCGGAAATACCTTTAGCCTTGATTAATCTGATTGAGTTCTCAGTTTTGAAGGGAACTGGAGGGCAGATCTGGGAATTTTAGTCAAATGAGGGAAAAAGGAATCCTTGTTCCCAACAGGTAATTAATTTAATTTTACAGGAATGTTGATACTTTGCACCTATAAATGCTCCTTCGTAGCCTATAAAAACTACCCTGGTGCACAGATGGTTTGCTGTTAGAAAAACAAGTAAAATGTAGTCCATTTGGTTAAAATAAGCCTCCCTACTGAGAGGAATTATAGGACAATAGAGTACAAATCTGTTAAACACATAATTCATAACCACTGAAAAGCAAGAAGCTAACAGAGCTCTTTGTCCAGTAATCACTTTTTGTTGTGTGTCACACTTTCGTGTATGAACATCCTTCCTAGAGGGAGCCAATGCCTTCACTGGGTTTTCAGGTTTGGGGACAGTTTTGACATGAAGTCATTAGATATATCGGTGTTTCTTGTCTGGGCTTCGCAGGGAATTTGGGTGGATTAGCACAATACTGAGCAGCTGGGATTCAGCCCTTATTTTTGAACATAGACACATCTGGGTGGGTCCTGGGTTCCCTGCAACTGAGGAGCGTGCAGCTCATCTAAAGCCTGATGCAAACAGTGAAAGACTGTTCTCTGCTGGCTATGCCTCCTGGATGATTTATGGAAGGACAAAGAGGAGTTAACAGAACTTACTGCTGCAAGCTCCCCTCCAGAGATAAAATGGTACAGTGGCAGCCAGGAAGATCACTAGGAGAGCTTGCACAAAGCAGTCACCTCATGGCCAGACCATTAAGATCATGACAGACACAAATGAAGTCCTGAGAGAGGCTTGAGGCATTTTCTAGCTTAAACTACAGTCTTGCTCAGTCATAAATGGACAGAAAACTTGAGAAAAGTCCCAGCAGACACAGCACGTTTTGAAAATGAAAATATGAGCCTGCCACATGGGAGGGATGTATTCGGAATGTGGCTGGGGTGCTCAGAGCATTTGTGTGTGAGACAGAGAGACAGGCCTGACAGAACGAACACCTGACAGATCCCAGAAAACAGCTGGAAAAAGGACAAATGAGATGATCCTTTCTCACACCAACTTGGCAACAATTCATGTTTCCCAGCATGATCTCAACCCAAGCACCCACCAGAGTGGAGTCAGGTGCGATTTTCCATCAATAGCCAGCCTGCAGCATCCCCTCTCCTCCACGCATGAAAACAAGCCTGATCAGCAACCCATGCTCGTGGGGTCTCTAGCTCTGGAAATGTAAAGGTCTTTTCAAGGTAAGGAGCAAATCCTCAAATAGTCAATGATGTCACCTCAGGATGTGGACAGTCAGCCAACAAAAACCCTGGCACCTGCAGATGGGTCACAAATCAGGGAATGTTTTTATGAGAAAAGTAGGGTCCAAGCTGGAAACAAGAGTGTGTTTTAAGCATTGGAGCAAATGCCAAGTAACTATTCAAACAGCTCTTTGGACCTTTCTACCTGCAGTAAGGAGCACCCACTCCCCTTCCTCTTTTCTGCACCAGAAAAATATCCAGCAGCACCGAGTCAGTAGCTAGAAAACTGCAAGAATAATTCCCAAGCCAATGGGAGTTACCAAAGGGCCTAAGTGACACCTTTTAAGGATGTGAGAGGTTAGTTATTTCCATTGGCAAAAGGAAGGAGAACATGGTAAGAAGAAATCTTTTTCCGTTGTGGCAATTAGGTCACGGAAATAATTCCTGAACAATCCACTGGAGACCAGAGTACCATAGGATAATAAATGGTCATTTTATATCAAGAACACAAACATTTTCATCTATGAGAAGGATAGTTACATTTATTGAGTTAGGGCAGAGATAAGTAGACAGGATACATGGATGGATGCTAGAAACACTTATGTCTCAAAGCATAGAAGTTAACTAATTGCCAGTGTTAGGAAAAACATCTTCCTTTCTATATGAACTCTTCAGTTCTTTATTTTTTCATCCCAGAAAAGGATTCTTGCTTCTCCCTTGATGTACAGGTCTTAGTCTGTATCAGAAATAAAATACTCGATTAGACAATAAATGGTCTAATTCATGCTGTCTAAATAAGTTCTGACTTGGTTGAAATATCCAGATTTTGGGGTTTTTTTCTTACTAATGTTTTGGGCATTAGTAACCTAAATGTAAATTATTTCTGTGTTTGCAAGCTTTCAGTTAAAGGGGAAAAGCAGAGGAATATCCAAATGTACCGAGGAGTCTAGAGCTTAAGACCATATTCTCTTCCCTCAAAACTATATATCCCTTCTCTCACTTTGCTTGTCTAAGCAAGTGCAATGAGAAGACAAATGCAAGACAAAATGAGGGAATAATAGAAAAATCATGGTGAGAACTCCTCAAAAAAGCAAGACAATGAAGTCACTGGAGTCTTATCTGCAGCTGTTTTGGGAACTTTGGGGCATCTGGGGCAAGCCAGAAAAGTGCATTCATCTGGAACAAGGGAGAAGAAAGATCTGACAGCTCCCCAAAATAAGGGGCAGGTTAGTCTGGTATTGCCCGTCTGTCTCACACTGAGTCCCAACAAGTTCAAATGGAAGGTGCTGAGATCCAGCAAATTGTTTGCAGACTTCAAAGAAAAGAGTTTTGCACATCGGCTCATGGAAGAAGCTGCCAAGAACAACACTCTAGCTCTGGGATTTACATATATATCAAACCATTTATAACACACCCCTGCACAGAGAAATAATCTGTGTATGAGTGAATGGGTGACAGGAGAGCAGGTACCACATCTGGTTCTCATGCTGAGGTTCTTCTGATGGCACTATGAAGAATGGGAGGTGTTTTGAGCAAAACTTGGATATCCAAATAAGATCAAGAGAGGATATTCAGGGTCAGGAGAGAGCATGGGCCCACTTATGGCACTAGATCAAGCTCAGGGGCTTGGCAGATGGCATGGGTTAGATCAGCCCACAGGTGGCTCCAGTCTGGGTCAGAACCTGAGCAGTCTCTGCATCCTTCAAGGGCCAAGAGTATGCAAAAACAATCTGGCCACTTCGTGCTCCAGCTGCTCTGGCTTTGCTGAGCCAGGGGCTCTGAGCTGCAGGACCGAGACACAGGCTGTCTAGACTGCACGTGCAGGATCACAGGCTCTGATCTGGGAGTTGGATGACAACGTTTCATAGAGGCAATATTATATTTTCTCTGTTGCCCAATAGCAACAGCTCCATGTCAGGAGGACCCTTGTGGGGGCAGCTGAATTCCTGTGGGGAAAGCCACTGAGCTGCTTCAGGGGATTTCCCGCAGCGTGCGGGAGCTCAGCAGGCTGCCCAGAGCCTGGGGTCCTGCAACCACAGCCTGTCCGTCAGCACATTGCCCCACGTGTAATTACAGTGGTTTTCACCACCCTCACCCCTCCCCGTCATGTGTTTATAATCATTGCCATTATTCTAGAGTTACAGAGCACAAGCATCCTATGCAAATCAGGGATGCCAGCATCAGCTATGAATTGGTTACACCCTTTCCTTCCAAAAAAAAACCAAGCCCTTGCAGGGATACTCACCGTGTGCCATAGGAAATGTAAATGCAGTGGAACCCGTAAAAAGCTGAGTCACTATTTTTTCATAGCACAGCTTTGCCCTAAACAGCTGAGTTTCAGATGCAGGAGCATGCTGTGTTGCAGTGAAATCATTTCAGGAAGTTTTCCTTGGTCTCACAGTTATATCCCTCAGGTCTCACTCAAAAGATACAGGCTGGGCTCCTGGTTCTACACACGCTGGCATCACACCCACTGTATCATCTTGCTTTGCCTTAGTTTCCCCTATCTATAATCTCTAGTAATAGTAAAAAAAACACTTTCTCAGGGATAGGCAGGCCACCCTAAATGCAAATATAGCATCTAGTGCAAGTATAGTCCCAGCAATGCTATTGCAGTTAAAGTGGAGGATATTTTTGTTTCTTGAAGTTTTAGAAAAGTCAGTGCTTAAGAAATGCAACAGCAGGACATCACTCCCATCTGCCTACCCTCTTACTTGTATAGGAGAAGGGTAACTAAACATGACACATGGCCCCTGTGATGGCATCAAGACATATTACCCATGGCAGCCTCATCACATACGGTCACCACACAGTCCCCAGCTGAGAATAAGAGGGTGCTGAGCCTCAGCGGTTTCCTGGCTTCTCCTTAGGGCTAGGGTTTGTAAGATTGTCCCCATTGGCAGAACTTGCTGCTAAGGTCATGCACGTTATTTCTATTGAGCCTGCAGCTCAGGTGAGTGAGATCATGTCCCAGCTAGCTGAGTGGTGGGGACTGGCTCATCTACACAGAGGCTGGTGAGAGCTAGGAGGAAGGGGAGCCCTATGGTAAACAGAGCCTGGCTACCAATAGTGACATGCAAGCCACTTGCTAAAGCAGCATGCAAATACCACTCCAGCATCTGAAGCATTTCTCTGGCATCTGCCCCTTGCCATGGACCTCAAATACATTGCTCTGGGATCCCAGCAGTGATGGGGCCCTGGCCCCACCAGTGCACGTCCCAGCATGGACAGTGACTCAGCAGCGACCTTCCCTGTGCCTTGGTCCTGTCACACAGCACCTGGACCTCTCTGTGTTTAGGGTGCCTGTCTTACTGCCCAGCCAAACCCCAGTGTGACTGTGTAGGCAAAAGTCACCCTGAGGGTAGCACGAGAGAGTCTGCGGTCCTGCTGCTGATGCAGATAAAGCAAGTTTCTGTACGATGTGTTGTCTTACAAGAAAAGGTAGGAGACATTGCTCAGGACACATTAAACACATGCTCCAGGTAATTTATGTGACCTGGCACTCTGAAAACTAATAAAACCAGTTTATATTTCACTTGCACATGATTAATGGCAAAGCTCTCCATCATATATCACAGACCATGCCCTAGCTGGGATGAAAATATACAGATTATGGGAGAAAATAGGAATTAACAAAACAGCTGTTAACTGAGCTAGAAATACTCTGCCACAATCCTGTTGTAAATCAGAAAATCACCCTGTGACAGTTCTCCCTGGCTCTTTATGTGTTGGGCTCTTTGGAGCAGGACAAGCAGACAAGAACAAGAGGGTTCCTCTCTCCTAGGTCTCAGGCTGGCACCTGCTCAGTGCAAGATGCTGGTGGACCCATGGCACCCATATTGGTGTCCTCAAAGAGTTTGTGACCACAGCAGGGAAAGACAATGGCACCAAGCTGGTGAATGTCTTTCCTGTATTCATTGGGCAGACGGGTTCTCCCCTGGCTAGCAGTTTGGTATATAACTCTCAGAAGGCAATTAACTTGCAGTAATATTTAATATATTTCCAAAGATGCAAAGAAATGGAGCTTCCTCTCTCAGGACAGGCAGGATGCAAAGTGCAAGAGTTAAATTAAAAATGTTGCAGTAAAGGTCACTCCAGGCAGATGCAGGTTTCCAAGAGGGAAGGGGTCAGCTGCTAAGATTCAGCAACCCGGAGTCACTCTGGATCACAACAGCCAGACTTGTGTGAGCAGTGCTTTTCCCAAGTGACACACGGTGCCATCTTGCCGTGGATGTTTTACACAGGCATCTTAATAAAAGCCTGCCTTCCTGCCACTTTCCAAATAGGTTTATTTCCTGACCCAGGCAACATCACTGGGGCGGCAAGAAAAAACTCTGGCAAACAGGCACATCCTTTGCCTGATTCTCAGAGGGACAGAGGCAGACCTTGCCTAGCAGGATGTGGGGAGCCAGGGCACTGCGATTGGTCACCTGCCACCAGCAGAAACAAAACAAAAAAGATGCTTCACAATGGTGAAAAATAAAATAGAGTGTAACAAGGGTATTTATGTCATTTCCTGATGGGCCATCATAAAGCATGATAACAGGATGGGGTCCCACTGTCAGTTCCTGGATAGCTTAGGCTATTTCCCATAACCCCAGTGACTAAATAGTGCCATGAGGGGAGCCTGAAGCCGTGATGCATCCTGCTTCCCCATGCAGATTTCCCCAGGCACCACAGCAGACACCTGGTTCATGCAGGAAGTGAGGAACCATCCCAGAGATGTCGGATGCACCCTGGGAACCACAAGCCTTTCTTTCACTGGCTTTGAAAGAGAGTCAAGAGCAAGTAAAAACATCCAGCTTTGGAAGTATTTGCTCTGCAAAGTGGCCTGGAGATCCTGTTTCCCACCCATAGCCCTTGCTAGTCAGGGCCTTGGCAAGGTCAGGGAGACAGCACTGGGTCCAACCACAGCTCCACCAAAGCCCATCTCTTGCCTCCAACAGTGGCCAATGCCCAGGGAAGAGCAAGGCAAGATTGCACCAGAAACGCCCCTATGGCTCAGCAATCTGTGGCTCAGATCACTCTGAATTCCTGACCCAGAGGCTGTCTTTGTGTAAACTGCAGGTTTTCCACTTGAATTATCTGAAGGGCTGCTTAGACTTTTGGGGATTGCTGTGCCCTGAAGTAAGGCTTGCAGAAGGGAGCCCCACTTGCTGATCATGGGCAAAGACAACAATTTTTTGTCTGTGGACAATGAAGATGGCCACAGAGAAAGCTGGTCCTTCATATCCACATCATTTTAGGAGCAAATGACAGGATTGTTGCCACAGTCCTGGCCAGAGATGGTCCAAGCAGCATCATCCAGGTGACAGGCAAGGCTTCAAATACCTCCCTGTATCCAGAGAGAATTTACAAGCTCTTGTTTTCCAATCCTATTACCCTACCTGTTTTTTTCCAGTAGTTTGACGGCAAGGAATTGGAGCTCCATTCTCTTCAGCCACACTCAGGTGTATCACAGCAGCAGGAGCCCTGGGCAGGGCAAGAACGTACAGAGCAGTTGAAGGACTGCACCCAGGGCAGCTCCTGTGGTGGAGTCCTTGCTCTCACAGCAGAGTTTCTTGATGGATCGTCTGGAAAGACAAACCCCCTTAAAGCCTTCTAAGGATTCAGATAAACCTCTTATGGCCCATCAGGACATCTCCACTTGACATGTTCCTCTAGATCATGTGTTTAAGTCATCATTTTCTATCCTCACTTTCCAATTCTGTGCCTTGCTGGTGGTGCACGATCCATCCTTAGACAAACCTGCCTGTTTGCTCCACTGAGACCCCACAGTTTCCTTTCCCAAGTGCCCATGATGAGCCCTTCCCCTGCTCCTGGAGAGCCTTAGCCTGCTTAGAGAGCTGTTGCTAAAGTTGTCCTGGAATCTGGTCACTGCCCAGTACATGCTTGTTGCCAGTTCCCAGCTGAGTTATTAAAAAAAAAATCTTATTTCAGGTGAAGGCAGCAGACATTGACAGCATTTTTGTAGGGACTTCATGGTGTCCAAAATTGGAACTTCCTTTTGTTAAGACATGTCAGCCAAGGTTTTAAAAGGTCTGAAGATACAATCTGGCACTTTAAACATATGATAATGCTTTCTTTCAGTTTTGACATGGATGTTGTTTTGTGGTATTAACTGAAGGGGAATTAGGCACGATTTCAGTCACACAAAAATGATCTGCTTCAGAAATGAGTCCATATCCCTTTTGCTCCCAAATCACGTAGTTCAATATACTCATAAAAATTCACAACCAGCTGTATAGCCTCTTACCAGTAACAGAACTGGCTACCGGCTTTACTAGCAACTTTGACATTTTAATAGCTGCAGAGATACTAGTAAAAATGTTACAGTATTTTTTAAAAGTCAGATTTTGTTATTCTCTTAAACCCTGTTCTCCTGAGGGGCAGGTACCAGAGGACTAATGAGTTGGTACTAGTTATGCCATTAATATTATTCAGCACTGTAAGACTGATCTCTTTATGAATTAACACTTGCCTCTTTATGGCACAAGGAATTGCTGACTACAGACCAAACCTCCCCGCTTGTGGAGGAGTGATAGAAAGGGCCCTGGGCTGGGCTGCACTGGAGATCCCATCACTTCAGCCTCCCCTCTGGTCTGAGGCTGTTTCTTTCCAAACCTGCTTAAAGCAGAGACCCTTGGTACAGACAGACAGGTCCTGCCAGCAGCCCAGAGCCTTGTCATTACAGCCCCGTCCTAGAAGTGCAGCAAACACAGTGTGATCGTCCCTGGTGGCAATGATGTCCCTTGCTGGTGATGATGAAGAGAGAAGAGATGAGTGTTTCCTTCCTGCCTTGACCTCTACTTTTGCCACTACAGACAAAAACAGCTGGACCAAAGAAGCCTGGTTTTTGGTCAAAAATAGCAAAGAAATTTGAAAACTGCTTTTATGAAGAGAAGAGAAGAGAAGAGAAGAGAAGAGAAGAGAAGAGAAGAGAAGAGAAGAGAAGAGAAGAGAAGAGAAGA